>JAKOOJ010000011.1:8267500-9005000 GCA_022577455.1 Arizona elegans | reverse complement strand
CGCTCCCCCCCCCCCCGCCTCCCTTGCTCGCTTCGCGCTTGCTTTCATTCATCCTTTCCTCCATTCACGCCCTGTCCCCCACCGGGCCTATTTCGCTCCGCCCCTCGCCCTTCCTCCTGGTCCTCCGATTGGCTGTTCGCTCTTCCTGCCTGGCGGGCGGGCGGGAGGGCGGGCGTTCTCTCTCTCTCTCTCTCTCTCTCTCTCGTCTCAGGAAGGAGGCGGGCCTTAAACGGGCAGTCACGCCCTCCTCCTTCCCCGCCCACGCCCGCGTTCCGCAACCGCGAGAGAGAGAGAGAGAGAGAGAGAGAGAGAAAGAGAGAGCGCGCGTGCGCCTGGCCATGGGCGGTGCCAGGCGGCGAGAGTGGGAGGAGCCTCTCGTAGGCCGTTGCCTGGAGACGCGGGGGGAAGGAAGGAAGGAAGGGAGGAGGGCGGGCGCGCGTAACGCTCCTCCCTCCCTCTTTCCCCTCCCTCCTTTCTTCATCTCTTTCCTTCCTTCCTTCCTCCGCACATAGGAGTGAGGGGGTGGGGGGCTTTCCCTTTCTGAAGCCCCTTCCTCTATTTATTTAGACCCGCCCCCCCAAAAAAGGCTTGAGGCAAACGGGGCTGGGGGAGGGGGTCGTTTTAAGGGCTGTAGGAGATTGGAAAAGGCCAATTTGAGGGAGGGGGGCTTTGGGGGTCAGTATTTGGGGCAGGGGGGAAGGCAGCCCGTCCACAGCCCCTTCGTTGCCTGGGTGGGGGGGGGATCAATTTCCTCCTTTTGTCCCGCTGGGGTGAGGTCTCTCCCAGAGGCTGGGGTGGTCCCAAGCTGGGACTTGGGGAGCCTCAGAAGGGGGCTTCTTTTAAGGGGAGGGGGCTGTTGGAAAGCCGCCACTGATTTGGGGGTTCCTCAGGGTTACAAACACGCACAACACACACACACACACACACAGGCCTGGGTGGTGGAGGGAACAAGGGGGGCTGCTGCCTTGTGTCTGCCAGGTTGGGGTGGGGGTGGTCTAGTCTTTCTGGAAAAGAAGCCCAAAGGGGTGGGAGATCCTGAGCCTGCAGCCACACACACACACACACACACACACACACACACACACACAGTGGGCATCTCCAAGGTTGCTCTTGGCCTCTTGGAGTTGCCCTCAGGGTGCCTGGATTAAGCCAGTGCCATCTGGGATCCAGGAAGAGGCTACCAGGGGCTTTGTAGGTGTAACCTTCTCCAGCCTGCCTTGTGCCAACCAGCGTGTGTCCGGGCAATTGACATCAAGGCAATGGAGAAACATTCTGGCCGCTTTCAAAGCTGTGGGACAACCTTGAAGAAGAAGAAGGAGGAGGAGGTGGAGCAGGGTATCTGCTGAGATCCGAAAGAGGAAGTCCTGCTGCCTGGAGGTTATCTTCTCAAGTCAGCCGCCACTGGTTATGTAGAAGGGAGTAGGGAAGTCCTGGGTGGCTGTGCTTGGCTCTCTCTCTTCCTCTGAGTTGCATGGCCAGAGAGGCTCCTTGGAAGCACTGAGGAAGGAAAAGGGTCTTCCTCCCTTTAAAACTCCCCCCCCCCTTTATTTCTTTGCACTTCTACGGAGCCAGCTTTGATCTGCAATGACAGGGAAATCCGTGCGGGATGTGGACAGATACCAGGCTGTCCTTACCAACCTGCTGCTGCAAGAAGAGAACAAATACTGTGCAGACTGTCAGGCAAAAGGTAACCTGTGTGGCTTGTAAATGTTGTGAGTGGTGTGTGTGTGTGTCTGTCAGTCTGTCTGTCTGTCTGTCTTTGGGGCCAGAATGGTCCTTGAATTTGGTCTTCCCCATAGAAAGAGTAGAAGATAGATGTGACTGAGCATGTATACTGGCCGGCATATTTTTTTGTGTTGAAAGGTGAGTGTTTGTCGGTAGCAAGAAATAACGCAAACTCCCACACAGGTAAGCTTCTGCTTTGTGTAAGCAGCACCATAGTGTTGGTTCTAGTCGCAAGCGTTGTGCATTTCAGTTTGTCTTCCCTGAACCCAGTAGAGGGCTGTTCCAACGCTCTACTGCAATAGTATGCAATGCAGGTTTCTTTCTTGGAAATATTTGCTGTGAAGGATCGGTGGCTGGCAGGTTGGGGTTGAGAATTGGAGTGGGCGCAGAAATAGAAAGGTTGCTGGCTTTCATGAGAAGGGAAGGAACCCATTTGTAATTTAAGGGATGCTTGCTTGCAGTTTGTTACATAATGCCGTCAAAAGTTGGCAGCAGTCGTGGTTACAGGTATTCTACCCAGAAAAAGCAAATTGGCATTGAATACTTGGCTTTACCTTGGGTTCATATGTAGAAAAGCATCAGAAAAGAAATAGGTAGGTTGAATTTAGCAAATATTGGATTCAGTCAAAAAGAAAAAAATCAGCTTTGGGTTTCGAACTTTTTTTTTTTTTTTTTTTTTTTTGCCTATACCTGTCTGCCCAAGCAGGTCTTTGCTTTTAAAAAATTTTTTTTCCAGCTTCCTATCCATAAATGCCATACTTTTCTAGCTGACATGGTTGCAGGCAAGTTGGGAAACTTTACACCTAAAAAGGGTTGGCTTTATTGTTTTCAAACTAATTGTGATTTTCCAAATGTATATGAAAAGAGTCTCAGGAAGGCTGATTAAAGATACTGACCCTAAACGACTTTTTAGAAGATAGGTCAGAAGAGTTTAGTCATGATATAATTGCTCTACCCGGGGGTCAAAAAATGAAACATTTGGAGAATGGAATGTTGTTGTTTGTTAGTTGATTTGTTTATTTTGTTTCTTGCATATATTGGCTTGTTTGCTCTAATTGGTGGCTTGCTTTTGCATTTAGTGTTTGGAAGCACACCTGCTCCTTGCTAGTGACTCTGTCTGCATACTCATGGTCAGGTTTGTAACCCAGAAGACCAAATATGGGGACTTTTGCCTCCATCTATGAAGAAAAATATAGATGACGTACAGTACTGTAAAATTAAATGTATATTCTAGTAAACTTACTTGGAAGTCAAGAAGCACATTAAAAACGCTATGTAAACTCTCTGAATTCAGTTTACAAAGCAATACCTGCTTGTGTACACAGGAAATCATTGGTTTAAATCTTACCTTGAGTCAGTTTTTAACTAAACTTTCACAATATATATCTTTGGCTCCCCATATAATGCTGTTTTCATCTTTTGTCCTGAAACGGAACTGAAAAAATAAACTTCCTATTCTTTTCAGGGCCATTTGCTTGTGTATCAGTTGCTGGGTTTCAAATGATCAGAAAGAATCTGGTAGCTCCTGTTTCAACTAGCAAATGTTATTAAACCACCTAAGCTTTTCTTCTTTTTTTTTTTCAGCTGCAGCTCACTTCATGAGATGCATAAATGGATTGTAGACACAGGTTGTGGTTATGTAGAGTCACTTGCTTGAGACAGGCGTTCATAGAAATTCAGTAAGTGTGTTTGTGTCTGTGTATTATAGAATATCTCATAGATACTCTAGCCATCTGATAAGATGAGCCTTGGCTCACCAAAGCTTTAGCCTTTTAATAATTGAATAAAATTTGTTAGAAAAGATGCTGTCCCAGACTTCTTTTGGTTTTTTGCTACTATAGACTTTCCTCCTACAATAGGTTGCAAATGGTCGAGCAAATAGCTTTAGCAGTTGAATTGTAGGATTAGGTACAACGGATACCAGATTTTGGTTTCTGGTAGAGATAGGCTTAAATTTCCTCATTAAAGGAAGAATTGTAAAAAAAAATAATTAAAAAAAGGCAGATTCTTCATGGATAGGTCAGCACTACAGTACTAGAGAGACTGTAAATGCCAGCATTGCGGAATGCTTCGTTTTGGCTTTTTGACGGCTCATTTGCCATTCCGTCTTCCTCTTCCTGTTCTTTTATCAAAGGGTCCCATTTCCAAAAAAAGTTTCTTGACTTTATTTGCATGTTTTCCTGTCTATTTGTGGTGCTGACTCTTCTAGCCTTTCTCTACTGGAAGGTTGGATGATATTTACAGAATATAGAACAGCAGAGTTGGAAGTGTTCTGCGCAAGCAGGAGACCCTATAGCATGATGGCTAACCTTTTTGCCGTCGCGTGCCAAAAGTGGGGGGAACATGGGGGCAGGGTTGTCCACATGTGTGCCCACACCCATAATTCAATGCGCCCTGCCCCCCGCGCATGTGCACGTGACCCTCCCCACACTCCCCCTGCTTTTAGCACGTGATGGCCTGGTAGGCCCATTGTTTGCCCTCCCCAGTCTTCAGAGGCTTTCTAGGAGCCTGGAGAGGGCTTAAACAGCCTCCCCCCCCCCCAGAGGCTGGAAACAGCCCATTTCCTGACTTCCAATGGGACCGGAAGGCCCAAAAATCAGCTGGCTGGTGTGCACATGCGCGCTGGACCTGAGCTAGGGCAATGCTCGCGTGCCCACAGATATGGCTCCGTGTGCCACTTGTGGCACACGTGCCATAGGTTTGCCATCATGGCCCCATAGCATTCGGGACAAATGGCTGTCTGGTCTCCTTAAAAACCTCCAGTGATGAACCCTCCTAACTTCCGGAGGGAAGCCATTCCTCTGGTTATTTGTTCTAACTGCCAGGAAATTTCTCCTTAATTCTAGGTTGGATCGCTCTTTGATAAACTTCCAGTCCTTATTTCTTGTCCTGCCCTTAGGTGCTTTGGAGAATAGGTCAACCCCCTTTTATCTATGACAGCCCCTCAAATATTGGAAAAATGCTATCATGTCAACCCTGGTCCGTCTCTTCCTTAGACTAGATTTGCATGATGGTTCCCTAAGAAGCCAAACTTTGACTTGCTTTTGTGACCCTTAGCTAGAAATGCTTTCTAAACGTTTCCTGAAGTTTATTTTAAAACCATAGTGGGTCTGCAATTGCACTTTTAATTAATGTAAAACTGTCTATGTTATTAAAATGAGAAATAAAAATAGATCATAATTTTAAATCTAAACTATCCGGAGTGTACAAATTATACTTTTTTAATTGCAGCAGATATTTAAGAGCATAATCAAGGAACATTGGAAAACAAACAAAAAAACTTTAAATAAAGAGATTTACCAGCAGGAGAAGAGTGAATAAAAATAAAGATACGGTAAATGGTAAATCAGTCAACTATGCAGGCACCTACCTATCCATGTTCAAGCTGAAGGTAGGGTCGATGTTCTTAAATAGTTTAAATGGTGAATTTGGAGCAAAAAGAATTCAAAGCATTATTAAAATAGTGCTGTATATTAAAATATCCTTTATTTAAAACATAGAGCAATATTAAAATTGAGTAAATATGCAATAAATAGCCATCATAGTATGCATGGTGTGAATCATAGATAAAAATTTAGTCTAAGCTGAAAATTCTACCCTTATTTAGAAAAACATAGGTATTAAAGTTTCACGTTAAGAGAAACTGAAACTCATAGGTGGTACAAGCTCAAATGCAGAATTATTATTCATGAATAATGTCCAAGTTAAATTAAATTCTGTATCAAATTTCCTATTCAAATATTGTACCTTTTCTCTTTTTTTACATTGTGTCTATTCCTAGAACTTCATTTGCCATTTTGCTGTAGAGGGGAGTAAATGTGAGCATACAGCATCTGGGTCAGTGTTATCATATAAAAAGCCAGTTTAGTATCCTTCATAGGAATATAAGGTTTGGCAATATTTAATAGAAAAATAGCTGGTTGGAAAGAGAATTCAATTTAAAGAAAAATATGATAAATCATCTTTCAGAGATTTTTGAGCTCTACAGCATTGCCATCAAATATGAAACAATGATGTTTAAGAAAATGAGTTTTCTTTAAAAAAAAAAAAAAAAGCACCGAGAGGAAGACCAGAAGTAACAGATGGAAACTTATCAGAGAGTTCCAACATAGAACTAAGGAGAAATTTCCTGACACTGAAAACAATTAATCAATGGACCAGCTTGCCTTCAGAAGTTGTGGATGCTCCATCACTGGAGGTTTTTAAGAAGATGTTGGATAGCCATTTGTCCAGAATGGGATAGGGTCTCCTGCTTGGACAGGGGGTTGGACTAGAAGACCTCTAAAGTCCCTTCCAACTTGGTTATTATGTATTTTAAGTTACTGTATTTGTTTTAGCAAATAGTGGAATAATATAACAGTGTCAAACATTTTATTCTATTTTTCCTTAGGAATAATATCTGCAGTACATTTAAGTACTAGGTTTTTTTTATGTCCTTTTATGGCACGTGAATTGTCTTGTTTAAATTCTGCATTCATTTAATCAAATAAAATGATTTCTGAGTAGTATTTCACTAACAATTTAGAATAAGCTCCAATAAATGTTTTGAGTTTTGTGTTATAAGCTTTGTTTTTGTAATTCCTTTAGAACAGGGCAGTTTCTTTGGATATGTTTTATTCATTTATTTAAACAATTTATATGGCACTCCATCTCAGATGCAGCTGGATGTCTTACAACACATTAAAATTAAATTAAATTGGAAATAATAAACAGAACAATATTAGTTAAATATAACCTACAGGGTTGAGTCCAGTAAGGTAGTTCTGACCAGTCAAGAATGATAAAGAGAGAGGTGGGGAGATCACTGGGTTTTTGATTTCTTAGGTTGGTTTATCGGCGATTCTTTGCAATGAGTTTTGAGCATTCCGGGGATCCATCAAGTGGATTTGTTTGTTTCTAAATTGCACAATAATAGTGAAACCGAACAGTTTAGCCAATACCTCCGGTAGGCAGAGTTTGTCACCTCAAATACTCTGTAAACGGTTGCATTGTTCGGGATAGCCTTGTAGTCCCATTTCATGAGGTTTGAAAACTTCTGGGTTAAAGAGTTAATCATTAAACTTCAGTTGGAAAATTTTATAATGTGGATATAAAATATGACAAGTTTCCTCCATTCCACATCAATTAGTTTACCGTGGAAGCTGCAGAAATCCAATGCTACATTAATGCTATATTAATATAGTCCTTTGCTGATAATAGTGTTCAGAGTTTATGTTTTTGAGAGCCAGTTTGGTATTTTACCTGGTGAAGGCATCAGGCTAGAAACCAGGAATTGTGAATTCTAGTCCCACCATGGGCCAGTCATTCTCTCAGCCCTAAGAAGGAGGCAATGGCAAAACACTTCTGAAAAACCTTGCCAAGAAAATGTCAGAGGCTTTCCAGGCAGTCTCTGAGAATCAGACATGATTGAAGGGAAGAGGGAAAAAAAATTTGGAAACAGATAGGGTTGGGGAAAAAATATTTGGGCGCTATCTTGACTAAACTATCCTTGCTTCTCCTTGTAATCATCAATAAAACAGTTGCCAGAATCTTTTTTTTTTTTTTACATTGAAATGATTTCATGTCTGATAATTGGGCTGGAGAAGGATATGCCTGGAAGCATGATTTAGATATCCTTTTCATTGGTAGAGATTCAGTGTTACTTACCTTCCCTTGTCATGTCTCACACTTACTGGTAGATGTTTTATGTTTTGTTTTATGTTTTATTAGATTTCTATACCGCCCTTCTCCCGAAGGACTCAGGGCGGTGAACAGCCAAAAGATAAAAACACAGAAAATACAAAATTTAAAATAGGTTAAAACAGATTAAACAATTTGGCTAAATTTAAAAATATCCCATAATATCAAATTCATGTTTAAAATTTAAATTTAAAATTTAAAATTTAAAAATTTTAAAAAGGAGAAGATTTAGGCCAGGCCAGCTTGCTGGAATAAAAACGTTTTAAGCGCACGGCGGAAGGTGCGCAGATCCGGGATCCTCCGTATCTCCGGGGGGAGCTCGTTCCAGATCATAGGTGCCCCCACAGAGAAGGCTCTCCCCCTAGGTGCCACCAGTCGACATTGTTTGGCCGACGGCACCCGGAGGAGCCCCTCTCTATGGGAGCGTACTGGCCGGTGGGAGGCTATTGGTGGTAGTAGGTGGTCCCGTAGATAACCAGGTCCTAAGCCATGGAGCGCTTTAAAGCTGGTAACCAAAACCTTGAAGCGCACTCGGAAGACCACCGGGAGCCAGTGCAGCTCGCGCAGGAGAAGTGTTATATGGGAGCTCCACGTTGCTCCCATAACCACCCGCGCGGCCGCACTCTGCGCCAGTTGGAGCCTCCGAGTGTACCTCAAGGGGAGCCCCATGTAGAGAGCGTTACAATAGTCCAGACGAGAGGTGACGAGGGCATGAGTGACCGTGTGTAGAGAGTCCCGATCTAGAAAGGGACGCAACTGGCGAATCAGGCGAACCTGATGAAAAATCCTCCCGGCCACGGCCGTCAGGTGCTCTTCTAGAGACAGCCGTGAGTCCAGGAGGACGCCCAAGTTGCAAACCCTTTCCGTGGGGGCCAATGATTCGCCCTCAATAGTCAGCGATGGCACCAGCTGACTATATCGGGACGTCGGAAACCACAGCCACTCAGTCTTGGATGGGTTGAGCCTGAGCCTGTTCCTCCCCATCCAGATCCGTACGGCCTCCAGGCACCGGGACATCACTTCAAGGGCATCGTTGGGGTGGTCCGGGGTGGAGATGTACAGCTGGGTGTCGTCAGCGTACTGGTGGTACTTCACCCCGAAACCACGGATGATCTCGCCCAGCGGCTTTACATAAATGTTGAACAAAAGGGGCGAGAGGACCGATCCCTGCGGCACCCCACATATGAGGGGCCTCGGGGTCGATCTCTGCCCCCCTGTCAACACAGACTGCGACCGGTCGGAGAGAAAGGAGGAGAACCACCGTAATACGGTGCCTCCCACCCCCAACTCTTCCAACCGGTGCAGCATGATACCATGGTCGATGGTATCAAAAGCCGCTGAGAGATCTAACAGGACCAAGACAGAGGAGCAACCCCTGTCCCGAGCCCTCCAGAGATCATCAACCAACGCGACCAATGCCGTTTCCGTGCTGTACCCAGGCCTGAAACCCGACTGGAACGGATCTAGATACGACGATTCATCCAGGTACTGGGGAAGCTGTCGTGCAACCACACTCTCAACAACCTTCGCAACGAAGCGGAGGTTGGAGACTGGACGATAATTAGCCAATACTGCCGGGTCCAGGGAAGGCTTCTTGAGGAGAGGCCTCACCACCGCCTCCTTCAAGGCGGCGGGGAAGGCACCCTCACCCAATGAAGCATTTATAATCCCCTGGAGCCAGCCTCGCGTCACCTCCCGGGAAGCCAGTACTAACCAGGAGGGACACGGGTCCAACAAACATGTGGTTGCATTCAGCCTACCCAGAATCCTGTCCACGTCATCTGGGGTCACAGGATCAAACTCGTCCCAGATAATATTCTCAAGACCTGCCCCTGTCACCCTCGCTGGACCTACCCAGTCGGAGTCCAGTCCTTCCCGAATCTGAGTGATTTTGTCATGCAGATATTGTACGAAGTCCTCGGCTCTTCCCTCCAAGGGGTCCTCCCGCGCTTCCTGGTGGAGCAGGGAGCAGGTCACCCTAAACAGGGCGGTCGGGCGATTATCTGATGACGCAATAAGAGCAGCACAATGAGTACATTTTGCTGCTTTTATCGCCACTAGGTAATTTTTAATATGAGATTTTACCAGTGTCCGGTCCGATTCAGAAAGACTAGCCCTCCAACTGCTCTCTAGGCGTCTTTTCCGGCGCTTCATCTCCCTCAGCTCCTCAGTGAACCAAGGAGCCAGGTGAGAACGGCGCTGGGTCAGAGGCCGCAAAGGCACGACTCGATCCAGAGCTCCAGCGGCCGCTCTATCCCAAGCGGCCACTAGGTCTCCAGTCGAGGCATGTGCAAGATCCTCGGGGATTGGCCCAAGCTCCCTCTGGAACCTTTCAGGTTCCATCAGGCGCCTGGGGCGGTACCATCTTACCGGTTCCGCCTCCCTGTGGCGGGGTACCGCGGTTCGAAGGTCAAGGCGCAGGAGAGAGTGATCCGACCATGACAAGGGCTCAATAACTATGTCCCCTATCTCAAGATCACTCAACCACTTCCAGAGACAAAAACCAGGTCCAGTGTGTTTCCCCCCCTGTGCGTAGAGCCAGAAATTAACTGGGTCAGGTCCATGGCCGTCATGGAAGCCATGAACTCCCGAGCCACCTCAGATGCCTCACCTGCGGACGGCAGGTTGAAATCCCCCATGACCATAAGTCTGGGGGTATCAACCGTCACCGCGGCGATAACATTGAGTAGCTCAGGCAGGGCTGCAGCCACGTGGCAGGGAGCCAGGTACGTGATCAACAAGCCCATCTGAACCCCGTGACCCCACTTCACAAGGAGGGACTCACAACCGGCTGTCTGAGGAACAGTGGTCTCCCTCGGCCTAAGGCCTTCTCTAATAATAACCGCTACTCCCCCGCCCCTCCCCTGAGGCCTCGGCTGATGGAATGCGCGGAAGCCTGGTGGGCACATTTCTACCAGAGGGACCCCTCCCTCCAGGCCCAACCAGGTCTCCGTAATACCCGCCAGGTCCGCTCCCCGCTCCTGAATAAGATCACAAATGACGGGGGGCTTTATTTACTACAGACCTGGCGTTGCACAACATCAGTCGAAGGCCTGGGCCCTGAGGATCTATGCAACCTGGAGAACGAGTGGAGCTATGGGGGCCGGAGCGCCCTACCGCTTGAAGACAGCGGGTGCGTGCTCCCTTCACATGATATGGCCCCCTACTCCCGCCATATCTACCCCTCCCACTCACAGTACCAATGATGGAAACACAGTCTGGACAAGCTTGACCCCCCCTGTTACCCCCGGATCCCCCCCACCCCCTGCCGCACATCCTGGCCCGGTCCGACCCTCCCCTAAGTGGGTTATCCCCCAAACCCACTATCCTAATCCCTGTCCAACCCCCCTCCCCCCTCCCCGAACCCCTTAAAAATTTGGACAAAGACAATTTTAAAAAATCCCGCAGCCCCCTCTTTGTGGCATGCCACCTCTCGGGGTTCCAAAGCCCGTCATCGAGGTAGGCCCTCGATAGAGTGGAGGGCCAAGCCTGCGAGAGGGGGGAGTCTCGCAGACCAAGAAGTTCCGCCGCTGAGTACATCTTAGCCGAACGGGTAGCACGACCATATCCTAAGGGTCTATAAAAGGACCGGAGGAGTAGACAAAGAAATGGGGGATCTATGAACATATTTACAGGACCAAGTCCGCTGTCCCCTCACAACAGGGGACAAAGTCCAGAACCAAGACGACCACAATCCAAGGGGGGCAATAGATCCTACCACCCTCTCACGGTGGTTAGGTCAGCTGGTCGGCCCCCTCTTGTGGTGAGATGGCAGCAATGGGCCGATGAAACAAACAGCGTCCGGGGGTCTGGTCCAAAAAACCGCCCTCTCACGGCGGTTGGTCCGATGGTCGAGTCCCCTCCGCTGACAGAGTACATATATGTAAAATCATCCCGGTTCAGCCCCCAGGGGCCCCGACATCCAGGCCACCCTCTCACTGTGGTCAACTGGTGTCCAGCCCCCTCAGCTGAATGGGATGCAGTAATGTACCGTCCTTCCATTTCAGATGAAATAGCCCTCTCATAAATAGGGGAGTTTGGATGGTATAAGCAAAGCCGGTGAGTCCTACGGGCTAACAGCTGATGTAATTGGGCCCAATCGTCAAACGGGGGTGCTGGAGAAAAGGAGAGATGGGGCAGGAAGTGGGGCAGTTGTTTCAAGCCCCCAGCCCTCGCGCAATCACAGTTTAAGGGCCTCCTAGGCCTGGGAAAAGATCTCCCACCAGGTCCTGGCCCCAACCCTGGTTGCAAGTCTCCCACTCTTGGTGTTCCCAGTTCCAAGGGGGGGGGGGAAGGTCGCCAGCATCCTCCTGTAGTTCATTGCCACCCCCGTCTCCAACTCCGGGGGGTGGGGTTTGCCGGCGCCCTTGATGTTTGTTTGTTCCCCCCCTCCAACTCCGGGGGGGTTGCCGACACCCTCGATGTTTCGCCTCCATTCCAAGGGGGGGGCTGCCAGCGCCCTCCGCGACATCCAAACAAGCCTGGGGCGTCTCAAAGCTCTTCGGGAGCGCCCGACACGTCGCAACGCTCTTCGGGCAACCCCCCTCGCCATTCCAGCATCCAGGCGGCCTCCGGCTGCAGAAAACGCCGCCGCCGCCCAGCTGAGCCGCCCGCCGCTCCCGACATCGCTGCTCCCTCGCTGCTCAGTCACGGAGAGGAAAAAACCCTCTCCGTGCTGCCAGGGAGCTCCCCCTAACCGGTCCTGGGGTCTCAGATCGCAAAAACGACCCCCAAGGACCCAAAAGATAGGTCGGCGCCCCGTCCTCAAATCGTGATCTCAGCGGGCGCCGCCATCTTGGACATGCGCAAAAGATTAAACAAAATCTTTCCATTGTACTAAGCAAAGGTTTTCTTCCTTGCTTTACAGGTAGTCCTTAATTTATGACTACAATTGAGCCCCAAATTTCCATTGCTAAGCAAGACAGTTGTTAAGTGAATCACTGCAGTTGTTGAGTTAGAAACCCGGTTGTTAAGTGAATCTGGCTTTGCTTGGCAGAAGGTCTCAAAAGGGGATCACATGATCTCCAGATATATCAACTGTCATAAATACCTGCCAGTTGCCAACTGTTTGGATTGTGATCATGTGACCATGGGGACGTGACAACAGTCATAAGTGTGCAAAATGGTCATTGGTCGCTTTTTTTTCAGTGCATTTGTCACTAAACAAATGGTTGCAAGTCGAGGACTACCTAATCTAATTTGAATGTACTCTTTCTTTTTAAACTCCTCTTCAGTATTTCAAAGTTTATTCTTTATGTTAAAGTTTATTTTCCATCTTTCATGAAATTTTGGTAGAGTGGATTCTTATAAGACTTCAGAATCTGAAAAGCTTGTTTGTTCTGATAAATCAGAGTTCTTCAAACTTGGCAGCTTTAAGACTTGTGGACTTCAACTCAGAGTTGAAGTCCACAAATCTTAAAGCTGCCAAGTTTGAAGACCTCTGTGATAAATACACAGATAGTCTTCAGCTCACAGCCACAACTGGACTTGGAACGTCCAAATTGCTAAATGAAGTAGTTGTTAAGTGAGACACATAATTTTACAACCCCTTTTGCGGCGGTTTGCTTGTTGCAAGCCAGCTGGAAAAGTCACAAATGGCAATCACCTGAGCCCAGGACACTGCAACCGTCCTAAATATATGCCAGTTGCCAAGACCCCCAAATTTTGATCATAGGATCATCATGTGAAGATGATTGTAAGTATGAGGGCTCCCCGGTTGTAACTTTGAACTGTCACTAAACGAATGGCGAACAAACAGACCATTTTGCTCGTTTAGTTTAGGCTCAGCTGTTAGGGAAATTATTTTGCTTCCCCCCCCCCACCCCAGTTGTGGACAATAACAGTTCAGTAACCATTTCACCTCATATCAGTCAACCATTTCGGTTTCAGTTCACGCGGGAGAGTTAAATATAAGACATGTTATTGGTAATGAGTATTTACTCAGTGGGATGCCCTCTGTTTTCCCTGGTTCTCTGGAGGCTCAGTTGCTAGAGAGGCATGGCTGATACACCTGCCACTTCTTCAAGATGGCAGAGATCTGTGCATGAGGTTAGGTGCTGTCTTCTCTTTCTTCCCATGGATGCAGAGCAAACTCTTATATTCACTCTTTTGGTTTTTTAACACCTACCCAATTGTGTCTTTTAATTGTCTTTCCTGTAATGCTTTCTTTTCTGTTGTTCCATGTATGGATTCTCAGAATAACAGCTGTTATAAACCCGTTTCTCTTCCATTTTATAGTTGACTGGAAAGACTTTTATATGGAAAGACTTTTTCACTTGACCACAGATTTGTGCTGTGTTACTCATCTTTTCCTGAGAAATCTCTCCCCTTTGTGTTGCATCTACATTCTGTGTGTATGTTTTGTCTCTGTGTTGATCAGAGGATAAATTTGTGTCCAGGTCAATCCTTCCCTAATGCATCTCTTGAGGAAGACAAGCTTCTTCAAATCCTAAATATAAACATTTCAGATATTAGACGTTAGTTAGATAGCTGGATGCTGAGTGCTTGTTCTCATAGAGTCTATGCATCAATTCTGCCAGATGTTTCTCCTTAAAAAAATGAACGGATAATTTTATTTTCCCACAGTTGAGATATATCACTATAAACTACTAGATATTCTGGCTAAAAAAATACAAGCTTCTTTGCTGAGGTTAAGAGACATAATGTCCCTTCTCCACTAGGTCTGTATCGTCTAGAGACTCCCAGTTATATCAACTCTGATGATTATGGAAATTGAGATTGGATAAGTAATATTCTGCTTCTGTAGTTGAGCAACTCTTTCGCTGTTGTAAGAAGAATTAATTCTCTCTCTGGCAAGCATATGCCATTTTAGCTTAGAAAATAGGACATTTTTTTGTATATCAAGAGACCTGCTTTATTTGGGGAAAGGCTGCATTTTCCATCTAAAATGTGCCAGGTTAGTGAATAATCTATCTGGGATAATGCATCGGGCCTCAACAACCTTGTGAGGCCAAATGTGTCTTGCAGAATTGGGATGATGATGATGAAGAAGAAGGGTTAGTTTAGAGCAGCAGGTCCCCAACCATTGCGGATGGTGACCCGGCTGCGGGGGACAGGGGAATTACACCATGCAGGAGCGGCAGGCAAGTGCACATGCACACAATTGCCCACCAGCCCACCGCTCCTGTAAGTTGAGCTACATGCATGCTCCAGCCAGCCCCTCGCGCAGCCCAATTCCAAATAAGCCATATCTGTGGCCCAGAGGTTGGGGACCTCTGGTTTAGAGGACCTGTAGATAACAATCCTGATATTTAAAGGAGAGTGTCTTTTACATTATCAGCTTACATCTACAGACACTGATTTGCAAAGTGAGTGGTTGTGTAAAGTTGCTGTTTTTCTGGCATTGTTTCGTCTACTATTGAGCAATGAGGTCCTTGCCCTGCTGCAGTACTCAAGTCTGAGTGAAAGAAAATTGTCTGCCCTAACTTGCTGTGTTGTAATAAGTTATTTAGTGACACATGTAGCTGGATGCTGTAATCAGAAGCAGACTTCCTTCTCTATAGAAAACGTCTGGATACAGGTAGTCCTCGACTTACAACCATTCATTTAATGAAGGCTCAAAGTTACAGTGGCACTGGAAAAAGTGATGTAATTGGTTCTCGCACTTAAGACCATTGCAGCACCCCCACATGCAAAATTGAGAACAAAATTTGGGCACTTGCTTGTGTTTAAGCATCTGGGTTCCTGCGATTGCCACCTTCCCAGCTGGCTTCCAACAAAGTCAATGTGGGAAGCCAGATTGGCTTGAAAACTGTGTTGATTCACTTAACAACTGCTGTGATTTGCTTAACAACCCTGGCAAAAAACAAAAAGTCACAGAATTGGGCACAACTCACTTAACCACTGCCTTGCAGTTGAAATTCTGATCTCAATTGTGATCGTAAGCTGAGGACAACTTGTAGTGCTGTTTGGGCTACGCGGTAGATGCAAAGAGTGAGGTGGGGGAGCATAGCAAAAACTGGGGACGCACACTTTTTTCTGTCTCCTGCCGGTCTCCCATAGACCTGAGCAGGAAACAAATTTCACCGGAAGGCTAAAACATCCTCCATTTAGATTGGCTGTTAAAACAGAATCTCGCAAGTCCTGACTGGGCTGCCCCTCCTTCCCTTTTTGCTCCCCAGTGAATCAGGAAGGCATCTGCCTGAGTCACTTCCCGATATTAGCTCACTTCTCAAGACTTAAAAACAAGATTGATGTGGTGAAATGTTGTGAGGAGGTAGATTCCCAGGATGGAAGATTCTGGAGGAGTAAGAGGCAACTCAGCCCAGATATTATGTGTGAGAGAAATAATACCGTGTTTCTCCGAAAATAAGACCCTGTCTTATATTTTTTTGAACCCCGAAGTAAGCGCTTGGCCTTATTTTCTGGGAGGTCTTATTATTTTGGGGCACGTGGAGCAAGATGGGGCTTCTCTTGTCATCTTACCTGATTTCCAGCTCTGCATTTAAATATTTTTGGGGAGGGCTTATTTTCGGGGGGAGGCTTATTTTAATGCATGCGCTCAAAAGCCCGATTGGGCTTATTATCAGGGGAGGTCTTATTTTCGGGGAAACAGGATAGTTCCCAATAGTTCTCAAAATTCAGGTAGTCCTCGACATACAGGAGTTCATTTAGTGATCGTTCAAAATTACAGCACTGAAAAATGTGACATATGACCGTTTTTTCACACTTAGAACCGTTGCAGCATCCCCCTGGTCACGTGATCGAAATTCAGATGCTTGGCCAAGTGGTTCATATTTATGACCGTTGCCATGTTCCAGTGTCCCACTGATCAGCTTTTGCGACCTTCTGAGAAGCAAAATCAATGGGGAATCCAGATTCACTTAACCACCATGTGATTAATTTAACAAATGCAAAATGATTCATTTAATAGCTCTGGCAAGAAAAGTTGTAAAATGGGGTAAATTCACTTAACAAATGTTTCACTTAGCAACAAAACCTTTTTGGGCTCAATTGTGGTCGTAACTCGAGGGTTACCTGTATATTGTAGATGCAGATACTAGAGTGATAGATTTTCTGGCAAGCATTTGTCTCTAGGTGTTACACCACAAAGAACCCAACTTGCAAGAATCACCATGTGTCACTCTTGGTTTCAAGGCCTGACAGCCTCTTTGACGGTTCTTGCATATTTCCGTCAAGGTCATCTTTCTTACTCTCTGCACTCATCGCCTCCCTCCCTCCCTTCCTCTTTCTGATATCCCTGTTGTGACCCAGGCCCAAGTAGGTATTATCAGACACAAATAGTTTGAAACAGACTTTATTAGAACAGCTGAGAATTGAGAACTTCCGGTTGGCGCCGCAGGGACACAGACGGGGAAATGGCGAGCTCCACTGAGCCCTGCCAAATCCCCTCTGCTAAGCTGCCGCCGATAGGTCTGCGGACCTCCCCTGTCTTGTAGGGACAGGGGGACAAGAAGGAACGCCTTGGGCGGCCGAGAGGAACGGGGCCGAAGGCTTCTCCTTCATGCCGGCGGCAGCGGGACGGCAGCCATGGTGGCTGCCCTGAAACTGGCAGCTGGGAACAAGGATTGTGCTGGAGGAAGAAGATGAAGAAAGAGCAAAAATCAAGAAGCCGGGTGAGTGACACCAACCCAGGCAAACGTACCTATTTGGAATTATTGGGAAATAAGACCCCAAAATTAAAAGCGGCTGTTGGACTGTGGGGCTTAAAGATTGAAAAGGAAAAAAAAAAATGGGTAAAAGACCCAAATTGAATTTTGTTGCAGTAAACTTAAACTGGATGATTTGGTATTAATAAATTTCTGAAATTTGACTGTGCCTTTAACTGGAGTGGAGAGGAGAAATGGATATTCCTGAGAATTAATGCCTCTAAAAGAAAATGAAGCTAATGAAGATAGAGATGGATGGCTACAAAATAGCCATGGAGTTTGCAGTGATTAAACAGAGAAGTGGATTAAAGAAATTTCCCTTTCTGGGTGGAAAAGAAACATGTTAATTGGCTTTTTACCTTGGATTACTTGAAATTAATATTGGATATAAGGATTTTGGAGATTCCTACTCTGTCCCAGATGATTTTAAGAAAGAAGAAAGAAGAAAGAAAGAACATTTTGGATTTTAACAATGGAGACTGACAAAACTAAGGTGTGGCGTAGTTAACAAAGACAGGAAGCTGATGCACTACGCTTGGATCAGACAGTTTAAAAGTTTTAAAGGGACATACAGAAATTCTTTACTTTGAACTGATGAACCTTGAAATAGAGCGCTTTGGACAGAGAAGAAAAGGAAGAAAAGGAAGAATTAAAGTGGATAAATTTAAATGTGACTAACTGAAATGTAAAGTTTAAAAGCCTATGTATATATGATAAAGTTTAAAAGCCTAGGTATATATGATTTTTGGATAAAAACAGGAAGGGTTGTGAAATAATAAAAATAGAAAATAAGAGGTGGCTATTAAAATAGTGGATGATATCAAGGGGATAAAAATAATAAAGAAGAATATATTTTGAGGCAGGAAAATTTTAAGAAAATGTACTGTTTGATGTAATACGTTTTAATTTTAATTTGCAAACAAATGTTAAACTGATGAATAAGGATTGATTGAACAAAATACAAGATACACAGATGCTAGTGATTAGTCTTGAATTAAGGTAATACAAATTGGAAATGATGACTATTATGAAATATACTGAGATTTAAATTGAAAGAGCAGGATGGAAAAATGATATAAAACAGATAATTATATTACAGTTAAAATGTGTGAGATGGATACCAACTAGATAAAGAGTTTGAGACTCGGTGGAAATATATTGGAAATTAATTTAAAAGGCTGGAAACAGCCAAACAAATAGTAGGAGAGTTGGAGGAGACTATGCTGGTAATCAGCCAAACAATGGAGGGAGTTAAGGAGGAGACTATGCTGGAAATCAGCCCACAAAATGCTGGAAACAGTCAAACAAATAGGAGAGTTGGAGGAGATTGAGGAACTATTCTAAAATCAACTAAATAGTTGGTGTTTTGGAAGGGATCAAGCTGAGAATTAATCATATAGAACAAGCTGGAAGATAGTTAAATATTAGAGGGAGATATAGTGGAAAATATATTAGAAATTGGAGTAAATAAAATATGCCTTTGAGAGAAATCTGTGTAATATGTAAACTGGGAGAAAAATAATCTAAG
The DNA here is from genome assembly GCA_022577455.1 of Arizona elegans. Taxonomy (NCBI): domain Eukaryota; kingdom Metazoa; phylum Chordata; class Lepidosauria; order Squamata; family Colubridae; genus Arizona; species Arizona elegans. Next base: position 8,986,439 of record JAKOOJ010000011.1, on the reverse strand, counting down.
GTAAACTGATTTGAGGATAAGGGTCAAAGGATTAAAATTAGATAAAATGTTGTTTTATAAAATATAATAAAAATGGAGTGGTATTGAATTGAAACTAAGAATAAATGGTGATAAAATTGTAAGGTAAACACTTAACAAGAGGTTAGAATATTGTAAAAATTATTTTGATATGATTTGTATAAGATATAAGGTAAAGAAGAATAAAGATATGTTTAGAATTGTTAAGCAGATGTAAAAATGAGTGAAACTGAATTTGAAACTAATTTTGGATAGATGTAATGGATTTATATAGATGAAAATGTGAAATTTGAGGTAAAATCGGTTTTTTCTTAAGTTTTGAATTTCTTTTTTATCTTCTTTTTTTTTCTTTTTTTTGTTTATTTATAAAAGATGTAATGGAAATTGTGAATTGAGCTTGTGAAAGGAATGTAAGCGTGGTAACCATCTGTGACCGGATCGAGATTTTTGCTCTTGAGTTATGTTTTTATGTTTAAATTTGAAAAAATAAATAAAAAATATTTACAAAAAAAAAAAAAAAAAAGAACAGCTGAGAATTAACTCATTCTCAGCGTAGTCCAAACTAATTCAAAACGAATTCTTCGTAGCACAGTTCTTCAGCCTTATCACCAACCTTGGTCTAATTAGGCAAACTGCCAAAGGCTTCTCTTGGCAAAAGTTCAGAAGCAGAAGACGCTGACAAGAAATAAATGCAGCAAGGCAAGAAACAAATCTATCAACATTGTTTTCCGACAAAGAGCCCAAGAGCCCTTGCTGATCTTTTAAGCCTTATGGGAGGGGCCAATCATCTCTTGGCCTTACTCCCAAGTCATCCTGTTTGCTTTAGCTGCTCTTGCCTTCTGGTAGCTCTTCTCATGTGTGCACTAGGAACAGGCTCCTCCTGTTCCTCTGCCTCTCTGCTGTCTGACTCTGGGGGCTCCGGAGTCTGCACATCACTCCCAGATGGCCCTGGCCCCATCTTTGCCTCTGACGCACAGCCCTCGTCCAGGGCTTCCCCAGCCTCCAGGACTGGCCCATGTTCTTCCTCAGCCTCCTCACTGTCCGACTCCGCTGCCAGCTCCCCAGGCTGCTGGCGGACCACAACACTCCCCACCTTGGAACAGGCTGCAGGAAAGAGAAAGGTAGACTTGAATATATCTTGCACGGTGCTGCCAATTAGGCTGAGAAAAACCAAGCTGGGAAAACGAGTAGTTCTAGGATTATCCGTCCTGCTGTATATATTTCCATCATCCCACAGGCAGAAATCAAAAACAGGCATCTTCCAAGCCTCCTTATAGGAATGCATAAATCAGGGTTAAATCAGGCCTAAACTTTTCCAGCATGTCTCCGCGGATGGCAGCTTTCTTAGAAAAGAAATGCCCCTTGTGCCAGTTTGCTCCCTTCTATGCGAGAACCTACTTGGGCTGGTTGCAACATGGAAATGATTCTCTAGCAACCAACTGCATGTTTAATATGGTAGAAACTTGACACGGTGCTACAACAAAGTAAATTCACCGAAACAATTTTTTTCCCAGTTACTTGCAGCTATATGTATGAAGTGGGAATTAAGGTAGCTTTTCTCTCCAATTGCACTCCAGTTACACTAAATTATGCTGTTGGTTGTGTTGAATGGGAACTCATGAACGTCAGACTATATCAGGGAAGAGAAGATGGCTTAGGTTAAAAAAAAAACCAGTCTATTTCGCTGACTTCAAGCACACCTACAGGTAGTCCTTGTTTAACGACTGGTTGCTTAGTGACTGTTCAAAGTTATGACAGACCTCCCTAGAACTTCTTATGACCTGGTCCAGAATTCTGAAAGCTGTACAAAAACACCCTCTGGGTCATGTGATCACATTTTGGGCCTTTGGCAACCAGCTCACACTTAAAGCCATTTGCAGTGTCCCACATTCACATGACCATGATTTTTGGCACGTTTGTAGGTTTCCAGCCTTTACTTCTGGTTTCTAGCAAAACACACCCATTAAAAGAAACAGGTTTACTTAACAAGCAAAGTGCTCTCTTATGGTCACTACAAAAAAAGTTTGTAAAATCAGGTGTGATTATATGCTAACTGCCTTAATGACCATCATGACTTACAATCGTAATTCCAGGCTCAATTATGGCCATAAGTCAAGGACTACCTGTACTCATTGTTTACTGTTATATTCCAAAGATCCTGTTGCATTAATGTCCAGCGATGACCTGGAAAAAGGATAACATATATTTTGTTCTTTGTTTTTTCAAGGAACCCATGGTAAAACTGAGTCAAGGTAGTTTTTGCATCTAGAAAAAAACCAGATGTGCTTGTGAATAATCACTTTCTTACAGAGCTGGAAACATGATTTCATACAGCTTCCCCTAAGATTCAGCAGTGAGATACACAAAATGAAATGGTTCAGATTGTAGAACTACTATAGATGCAGTTAAATAGCAGGGCTGGGCAGGGAAAGTGAGGGAGAAGGGGTTGAGTGGAGTTTAATGAGAATCTGTTGAGTTTTTAATTTAAACAAAAGAGTCCTCTTTTGGGAGCAGATAGAAAAATAAATTGCATTAGCAGTTTTTGCTTCAAACCAACCAACCTTATGATCTTTATTCTTAGTACTTAATCGGAACATTTTACTTCTCTTTGTAATATCAAGTGCTTCCTGTGAGTAAGATTGAGAGTTTGAAGTGTAAACACCTTGTCTCCAACCAGAAAAGTTTCTTAAGTTTTTGCTATGCCCAGCCACCAGGGGTGAAATCTAGCAGGTTCTGACAGGTTCTGGAGAACCGGTAGCAAAAATTTTGAGTAATTCAGAGAACCGGCAAATACCACCTCTGGCTGGCCCCAGAGTGGGATGGGAATGGAGATTTTGCAGTATCCTTCCCCTGCCATGCCCACCAAGCCACACCATGCCCACCAAGCCACGCCTACAGAACCGGTAGTAAAAAAATTTGCCTTTCACCACTGCCAGCCACCATCAAAACCTCTGGATGTCAGCTTCAGATTTCTCCATACTTGGTGGTTTTCATCCCACCATGGCACATTGATACAACAGTTTCCAGTTGTATGGATAAAAGTGTGGTTGAGCGCAGTAATGTCCATTAGAATTCCAGTGGCCCTTTTAGCTCATGGAAGCTACATTAGGGGTTTTCAGATGGTCTAGGCCAGGGGTGGGCAATTGTGGCTCTTTTACAACCTGTGGACTTGAACTCCCAGAATTCCTGAGACAGCTTGGCCAAGCTGTCTCAGGAATTCTGGGAGTTCAAGTCCACAGGTTGTAAAAGAGCCACAATTGCCCACTCCTGGTCTAGGCTGCCACCTTAAATTTCTATTTTTATTTTGTTTTGTACACTTTTATGTTTTCCGTGCTTTCAAAATGTAACATGTTTACATTTTGTTTCCAGGTCAGACTCAGCTGGAAGGGGAAATGTTTTGGCTTTGTTTCCATTGTGGACAATAAGAACAGTTCCATAATCATTTCGAGGCTTTGGTTTCAGTTCATGTGGGACAGTTACATAGAAGTAGCTTCTAGGAATATTGTGAAAGCCAGTAGTCAAAACTGGCTTTTTAGAAACTGGAACTTTGTTTTCAGAAAGATTAGGAAGTGATTGTCTCTTTTTCTTTCTTTATTATGTTGGGCACAGGAGATTTGACATCTTAAGCAAGGGGCACAACTTTATTAATTCCTTGGAGTTACAACCCATCATTCCTCCAGAAGCTGAAGGCAATGTGCATCTCTTTCTCTACCAACTGTTCCCCTTAAAAACAACTTTGTGAGGTACATTACACTGTGATAACAACTGTCACACAAGTATCGCATAAAGGGATGATCTTCCGTTACTTGTCCCAGCTTCTGCCAACCTAGCAGTTCAAAAGCATGTAAAAAATGCAAGTAGAAAAAATAGGGACCACCTTTGGTGGGAAGGTAACAGCGTTCTGTGCACCTTTGGCATTGAGTCATGCTGGCCACATGACCACAGAGACGTCTTCGGACAGCGCTGGCTCTTTGGCTTTGAAACAGAGATGAGCATTGCCCTCTAGAGTTGGGAACGACTAGCACATATGTCCGAGTGGAACCTTTACCTTTACCCAAGTATCTGATGTCAGTCCTTCAAGGAATGCCAGATGTGAGCACCAAAATCATTAATACAAACATTACTTTTGTTATAGGACTACAGTACCAGGATCTTGCAACTTAATCAGCATCTGAATCACCCACCGGCCTTTATCCTAAAGAGAATTAGGGAGGGTCACGATTGAAATGCTTTCTCAAATTCCATTTCTGCTTTGAGCTGGGATTACTCTGCCTGTTGTCTTGGCTGCAAGTCTTCCTCAAGGTTATCCTCACAGCCCAGGATATCTAGTGAGTTTCTGTAGCTGAGGGTGGATTTGAACCTGGACCTTCCCAGTTCAAATGGGACACCTTAATCACTATACTGAAAAGCATACTAGCTCTCTTGTTCAGACATAGCAAACCAAGATTGGAACAATATCCAATTCAGAAATTTTCCTTTCCAAGTTTGTCTCCTCCCATGACTGATTCTTTAAAAGGGTGTTTTAAATGAACATTTTTTTTTAAGGTCTGCAGAGTTGTGTATATACCGTATGCTATTGGTTTATAGAAAAAGGGTTGGATATTGCATATAGAATCATGGGGCTGGAAGGGACCTTTGAGGTCTTCTAGTCCACACCCGTATCCAAGGCAGGAGTCCTTATACAGTCCCGAACAAATGGTTGTCCAATCTTTTATTGAAAACCTCCAGCGATGAAGCATCCACAATTCTGGGAGGCAAGCTGTTCCATAGCTTAATCGATCACAATGTAATTCCTCCTTAATTTCCTCCTTATTAATTTCAGAAAGCCTTCTCAGATCCTTCTGAGATGTCATGGAGGATATGAAAGTGCTCTGAGAATTACATGACAAATGGAAACCTTTACATTGGTTTGTGTAAGATTTGTTTTGGGACAGATATTGCCCTTAAGATTGGATCTGTTGTCTATGCGTTTGAAATTATGGATTCATCCAAACAAGATAAAATTAATATTTGGATTGGTGGGACCCTGTTTGTCATTTTGAAAGATGTCAATGGGGTATTCTAATATAACAGCCACCATACAGTAAGATATTTCAAAACAAAAAACTCACAGATCCATGTGCCGAAAAATGCCTTCCTTAATACAGACAGACATAAGGTATACACCCTGCTCCTCTTAAATATTAGATGAAACCCATGCAAGCAGTACAAAAACACACAAAACAACAAAGGAAGTTACCAGTACATAAACATACTTAGAGCCAAAAAACAAACAAGAATTTTCTCTACTTTCTCCTCTTTTCCACTTGCCATTTCTCCTTGCCAAGGGTAGAAATGGTACGATTCATAGAAGGGGGGGGTTTTTTGCAAGAAAAGGGACTGCAGAAACCATTGCTTTACAGCAAGCCAGCTTCCTGTATTGTTTTCTTTTAGAAAGCTATAGTTTGTAAAACAGAAATTTAAGAATTCGGAAATAGATCCCATATTGTAGACTGAGTAGCTGAGGTGATGTCAGACAAAGGGTTTTTCCAAAATATTTGGAGTGTACATAAGCAAGCTTCTCTAAATCCTATTTGTCAATTTATTTAGCTTCTATCTCAAAGAGTAGCTGAACATTTTGGTGCCAAGGCTGCAACGCTATTTCCTGACAATACTTTAGCTCTGTATTTCTGCAGCAAGCTGTGTTCCTCTCCAACTTTCAAATGGCAGTTTGGAAGACATTGCTAAATAAAGGTTTCTGTAGATCAGTGTTGAATTTGATAGTAGCCTTAGCAAACAGTAGTAATTGAGAAATATTGAGAACTTGAGTATTTCAGTTAAAAGGCAGTTTATATAAAGCCTCAAACTGAAATAAACCTGGAAGACGTTGAATGTATAAATGTTAAGATCTTCCTATGGGTTCTTCCTGCAGAGAGACAGGCTATTATGCTGTCTGGATTGTAGGCTTCCTACTTATTTTGCCCTGGACAGTACCCAGGTATGTCATCTTCCAAATGGACACTGCCTGCATTCAAGCATCCAAGCCCATGGCAGGTGTAGTTTAAGTCAATGCCACCCTGAAATAGAATGCATTTTGTAAGAATAATTAGAATTCCACATTTGCTGAGTGTCTAGAAACAGAGTTTTTTTTCCCCTTCTGTTAAATCATGTCCGATTCTCAAAAATTGGACAAATCCTTGCAATTTTCCTGGAAAGGTTTTTCAGAAGCGGTTTGCCATTGCCTCCTTCCTAGGGCTGAGAGAAATGAATAGAATAGAATAGAATAGAATAGAATAGAATAGAATAGAATAGAATAGAATAGAATAGAATAGAATAGAATTTTTTATTGGCCAAGTGGGATTGGACACACAAGGAATTTGTCTTGGTGCATACGCTCTCAGTGTACATAAAAGAAAAGATACGTTTGTCAAGAATCAGAAGGTACAACACTTAATGATAGTCGTAGGGTACAAATAAGCAATCAGGAAAAATATCAATATAAATCGTAAGGATACAAGCAACAAGGTTACAGTCATACAGTCATAAATGGGAGGAGATGGGTGATGGGAACGGTGAGAATATTAATAGTAGTGCAGGCTTAGTAACTAGTTTGACAGTGTTGAGGGAATTATTTGTTTAGCAGAGTGATGGCATTTGGGGAAATACCTCTCCTTGTGTCTAGTTGTTCTGGTGTGCAGTGCTCTATAGCGTCGTTTTTAGAGTAGGAGTTGAAACAGTTTATGTCCAGGATGCGAGGGGTCTGTAGATATTTTCACAGCCCTCTTTTTGACTCGTGCAGTATACAGGTCCTCAGTGGAAGGCAGGTTGGTAGCCATTGTTTTTTCTGCAGTGACTGGTCCAAGGTCGCTCAACTGGCTTCATGCCAAGGCAGGACTAGAACTCACAGTCTCCCAGTTTCTAACCTGATGGCTTAACCACTAGACCAATCTGGCACTCTAGAAACAATTGTAGAAGTCTAATTCCAAACAATTGTAGAAGTCAACTAATTCTGAATGTCCATGTGTTTTAAATATTGTATTGGTGAGAAATCATTTGATCTCTTAATCAAGACTTACTTTTTTACCACCTAGAGGCCAGCATACGTACATTATCTAGAAATGGACAGTGGCATTTCTTGCACTTTTTTATGCCGGGTTCATGGCACAAAGCACCTATATTGAATTACAAAATCAGAGCCTGCCAGTTTGTGTATAAGAAAGACAGCTTTTTGCTACAGAAAACTGAACTTTCAATTTATTTTTTTTAAACAATGCAACGACTGCTGGTTGCTATGGTAACTGACTTGTAAAATGCATTTGGGAGATGTCAGAACGCCTTCATGAAACCCACATGCCGATCTAAAGTGGGAATGCCATTTTCTCTTGGAACAGAATCTGCCTGGGATTTTAGCAGAGACTAAATTGACAGAATCTGGACTCCTGACAGAAACAAGGCTGGGTTTTCATAAATACGGTACAAATAAATTGGCTTTCAGCAGGCTCATTGACAGGTCAGGCTCTCCTGTTTATAATGAGAGATGGTGAAATAAATGCAAAACGCCGAGCCATTTGACTGCAGCCAAAGGAAGACCTTGGATTTCTGGATGGCTTTTTTATATTAATTATTCCTCTATTGTGGCATTTAATGTTGTCCCTCAATTATCTTTTATCAACCCAGCAATTCAGAGTAGTAGGATAGCCTGAGAAACTGGTCTTCTTCAGATGTAATAAACTGCAAGTCTTAGAATTATTCCCCAAATCGTTGACTAAGAAGGGTGATTCTTGCAGGCTGAGGAAGACAGCTAAAATGTTTAATAAGCTGTGTTGCTTTGGGTCCATGTTGGCGTTTTGTAACATGCACTTATAGGACATTTCTTTCTTTATTTTTTTTGCTTGTTTGTTTATGCTGGCTGTCTCGCTATGCAGAGTGACTTTGGGCAGCTTAAAAGCATAAACATAAAAGCATTAAAACATTAGAATTAACAAAATTGAATAAGTGGTGAGAAACCAAGAGCACGAATGGTATGGGCATGTGCTTTTGTGTCTCTCTCAATCAGCCATCTCCAACACACACCCATTGGGTTAGCCCAGGGGACTGCAACCTTAAGACACTCAAAGAGCCATTTGGACCCGTTTCCCACAGAAAAGAAAACACCGGGAGCCACAAAACCTCAGTGGGTGTGGCCAACTTGATGTCACTCAGTTTCACCAGTCACATGACCCCCACCACCACACCTACCCAGCCGGTCATTAGGGCAGAGAATTGGTTGTTGAAAAACAATGGGAACCATAAAACCCTTTTGACATCTCTCTCTCTCCCTCCTTCCCCCCTCTCTTCCTCCCTCTCTCTGTATCTCTCTCTGTCTCTCTCTCTCCCCCTCTCTGTATCCCTCTGTCTCTGCCCTGGCTGCTTCTCCATTCCCTGCCGTCGCCCTTACCTTCTCAGGCCAGGTGAGGAGTGATTGGGAGGTGGGGGGCAGAGGGCAAGGCCAGCCATTGGTGGGATCAACTGACAGGGAGCCACAGCAGAGGGCTCAAAGAGCCACATGCAGCTCCGGAGCCACAGGTTGCAGACACCTGGGTTAGCCAGCCAGTAGAGCCAAGTTTTAAGGCCAGAAAGGTGAAGGCAGATCTCGCCTCCAGATGCAAGGTGTTCCAGAGGGTGAGGGCCACAGAATGCGGTCTCTCCTAGACCCCATTAGCTGAAATTTGTTGGCCAACGGGGTCTTTAGCAAGCCCTCCTGCCAAAATGAGTGGGGCGGATCATTCCCATTGATGCAAGAAAATTCTTCAGATAGCCTGGTCCCATGCCATGAAGGGCTTTTCAGTGTTAGATAACCAACACTGGCAATTGGCAACCAATGCAGCTTGCATCACAGCAATGTAACATGCACCACCTTAAGGGCCTCCAGAACTGTCTGTGCCACAGCATTCTCTACCAGCTGTAACTTCCAAATATCTTCAGTGGTAAGCCCTGTGTAGAGCACATTGCAGTAATCAACCAGGAGATGACTTGGGGATGAGTGATTGAGCACAGGGCCATTTGTCCTGAGTTCTTTCTCAGGAAGACATGAAATTATTAATTCTCTAGCCATGCATGGGCAGGTTTTGAGCCCCTCTGATACAAGGGTCTTCAGTCTTCCAGGTATTTTTTTTGTGCTTCAGATGGGTGGGTGGGTGGGTGCTAATGGCACATGTTCACCCAAGAAATTGTGATTAATAATGAAAATTACCATATTTTTCGGAGTATAAGATGTACCTTTTTCCCCCCCTAAAAGGGGGTGAAAATTTAGGTGCGTCTTATACACCAAATGTAGCCCCGCCCACCCACTAGCCCCCACCCTTTGGCCTCTGCCTCGCAGCAGTTACCTCCTTGCAAGCAAACAGCAAGAAAAACAGCTCCTTTCAGCTTCAGCACAGCCTAATTAGCACAAATTGATTGGATCCAGTAGTTTCAACAAATGTCCTGTGGAGAACATCTTGTACCCTGCTTGGGCTAAGACATCAATATTAGACCTCATAGGTGAGCAGTTAGCAGACTGCCTTGTCTCCGTTATTTAAAATTCAGGCAGCAAGGTTTTCTAATTGTAAATAATGATAATGGTAGAATTAAAGCTATTAAGGGAAAGGTCAGAGTTCTAACAAAATCATTTCTGAAATCTGTCTCTACAACCTATATGCTGTAGCCGGTACTACTATTCATTGTAGAATTACGCCACTAGAAAACTGTTTTCTGAATTTTCTACCTTGTTATGCTAGTAATCTTGATGTAGATAGTGTTTCTGGGCCTTGTGAAACTAACACATCACATGAGTGGCTTTTTTCTTCTTTGAATAATGCTGCTAATAGCCAAACTCTTTCCTCTACTGCAGTGTTTGGGGAATCTGGGAGTTGAAGTCCACTCATCTTGAAGTTGCCAAGGTTGAGAAACACTGCTCTACCGCTTACATCCAAGATATACTGTTTGTACACGTGAATTTCCAATTTTAGTTCAGTTACTAAATTATTCTTCAGTTGTTACCCAATTATTCTTGTGAAAAATTTCTTTAGATCTATCTCATTCTTTTATCTTCTTGAATTCCCCACCACCACCTCGGTTTCTCTGTTTTTTATTTTATTGCTTTAGCCCCAAAGATCGTTTCACATTTCTAGTGATTGCAAATGGATTCTGAGCCATTTGCTAATTCTGAGCTCTAGCCTTCTACATTTTTAAAAATCAGCCTTTTAGATGTCACTGCAGAGCACGCTGCTGCTGCTTTTTGTTTAATTGCTTTACAAGAGGCACAACTCCTGGCTTGCTGGATCAAGTAGCAATGCAGTTGTATTCGGTTTCTAATCTATTGTTCCTTCTGGGTAGCCCCAGCAGCAGTCATGGCAATGTTGACTTTGTTTTGTTACTGTGTCAGAGATGGCGTGCATCCTGTATCCAGATTCTCAAGAGCACAAATCCTGGTACAGGTAGCCCTCGACGTATGACCACAATTGAGCCCAACAAAATTTAGGTTGTTAAATGAGCTTTGTCTCATTTTATGACATTTCTTACCACAGTTGTTAAGTGAATCGCTGCAGTTGATAAATTAGTAATCTGGTTGTTAAGTGAATCTGGCTTCCCCATTGACTTTGCTTGTCAGAAGGTTGCAAAAAGTGAACACATGATCCTGGTCCACATGCAATGGTCATAAGTATGAACCAGTTGCCAAGCACCTGAATTTTCATCACACGATCATGAGGATGCTTCAAAGGTTGTAATTGTGAAAAAAAATGTCATAAGTCACTTTTTTCATTGCACTTGTAACTTTGAACGGTCACTAAATAGAATAGGATAGAATAACAGAGTTGGAAGGGACCTTGGAGGTCTTCTAGTCCAACCCCCTGCCCAGGCAGGAAACCCTACACCACTTCAGACAAATGGTTATCCAACCTCTTCTTAAAAACTTTGAGTGTTGGAGCATTCACAACTCCTGGAGGCAATTCATTCTACTGATTAATTGTTCTAAATGTCAGGTAATTTCTCCTTAGTTCTAGGTTGCTTCTCTCCTTGATGAGTTTCCACCCATTGCTTCCTGTCCTGCCTTCAGGTGCTTTGGAGAATAGCTTGACTGCCTCTTCTTTGGGGAAGCCCCTGAGATATTGGAAGACTGCTATCATGTCTCCCCTAGTCCTTCTTTTCATTAAACTAGACACACCCAGTTCCTGCAACCATTCTTCATATGTTTTAGCCTCCAGCCCCCTCATCATCTTTGTTGCTCTTCTCTGCACTCTTTCTAGAGTCTCCACATCTTTTTTAAATCGTGGCAACCGATGTAAAAAATGAACTATTGTTAAGTTGAGGGCTGCCTGTATATGGCTGTAAAGCAATTACATTGAGCTTTCTTCCTTCAAGTAAAATCATAGCAGATGCCAAAATAATTTCCCAAAAGGAGGAGGAGGATGAACAAGAAATTGATCTAATAGAAGAGAATATTTGTAGCTCAGGTTTGAACTGTGGGGGTCCCTGAACTCTGTTATTTTCTTTCAGATGTGAAACGTTGGATAATAACATCTGCAAGAAAACAACCAAGTTCAGAGAGCACCAGGCGTCCCACACACACACACAAAAAAAAAATAACCCAGATCTTTACTGTTCTTCAAAACTGCTTTTAAGTTAATTTTAAGATTACCAAATAAGAATTGTGTTCAAATTTGCCTGAAGTTTAAAAGTACATTTTAGGATCCAAGTAGTCTTTGACTCATGATGAGAACCAGAATTTCCATTAACTAAGCAAGTTGGTTGTTAAATGAGTTGTGCCCGATTTTATGACTGGTTTGCCAGTTATTAAGTGAATCACATGGTTGTTAAGCGAATGCAACTTTCCCCATTGACTTTGCTTATCAGAAGCTGGCTGGGTTGGCCTCAAATGGCAATCATGTGACTGCAGCAGTCATAAATATATGCTGATTGCCAAGCACCCACATTTTGATCTTGTGTCTGTGGGGATGCTTCAATAATCATAAGTGCAAGGACCAGTCATAAATCCCTTTGTTCAATATTGTAACTTCAAACAGTCACTAAACAAATGGTTATAAATTGAGGACTCTCTGTACTTCTCGGCATCCTGTTCAGGATGCACAGTTTCTTGAGAAAATCCTTCAATGCTAACATGGAGGCCTTTTCTTTTTAATAAGCACGGTGTATGGAAGTGGCTATTTCTTTCCATTTGTACAGCTCTTAATCATCTACTTTGCAGACCAACGTTTACTCTAGTGACATCTGTAATCAAGTATGCAAGATAATTAAATGCTTCTCCTGTTCAGTAATGTCTGGCTGGCTTTATTGAAAGCAGCTAACCTGTAAAATGCTTAAGTCTCTGGGATCTGGAGAATCTACGTCTCTGATCCTGCTGCAAAATATTCAATTTAAATAATTATTAGGTGTATTGAACAACTTCTCTTCCTAAAACATTAACATATAGACCAGTTAATGTCGATTACAAAGCAGTGCAAAAAGAAAATGGCTACTCAAAAATACACAAGCCAGCATCATAACTTCTGGTATTAAAATGCAGGTGGTCCTTGACATATGACCGTGATCTGGAATTAAAGTAATAAGTTGTCAGGAGTCAGTGCATCACATAACCGGACCTGATTTTTTGAGATTTTTTGCAGCAGTTGTTGAAAATAACGTGATCGTTAAGCAAATCTAATTTCCATTCCAGATACTCTCTGAAGATCTCTTATAGGCCCATTTCAGCTATAGCAGAATTGAATCTTTCTCCCTGTGTATCATGTTTTCTAATGAAGTTACACAACAAGCGGTTTTTCTCCTTTTTAGAGAAGCACATCAAAAATTTCCTCCTTTTGTTTTGCATTTGGTCTCCCTGACTTCTTAAAGCATAGAAAATTTGCATAATGGAAACCAAGATATAATTCTTCAAGAGAAGCAGCTAGACTTCTTTGTGGTTCTAAAAAGAAATCTACAGACAAGAGGGACTTTTCTCGGTAATTATGAGTTGGGTGTCATTGGAAAGCCCTAGAAATCAATCTGAGAAGAAGATAAGTCTAACATTGTATATGAACCCTGGTTGAGTTGAGTTTAGTGACAGTAAATCTCAATAAGATTTACCAAAAATAGGCCAATTTTTTTTTAATTATATCTATTTTTTTTTTATCCATCTTGTCTTTTCATGTCATCATACCGTTTCTTGTTTCTTACCACCCATATATGTAGATACTAGCTGGACGCCTGTGCTTTGCTGCGAAACTATGTGCTCGGGTTTGATAAATTGACACTTAGAGCCTGAAACTTAATGGAGAATGTGTAACTTTGTAGCATCAGTGTGAGTTAATATAATGCAACTGGCAGTTGGAACAGAGAGGGAGGGGGAGTAGAATGTCCCAGCCCGCAGCATCCATCGGTATTCATCCGGCTAGCATCCTGTCAGTGTGTGAGAGAGTTGAGGGGTGTTTGGAAACTCAAACAGTATTTGCTGTGTGAGCAAGAAGGAGACAGGAAGGAGGCTGGGAGTGGCTTAGCTCAACTGTTCTGTAGTAAAGCTGCTTGCTGCTGTGAAAGTAAAACTGAAAGTGAAACTCCTCTGCTTGTGTTTTGCATTTGGAACAGATTTCTTTTGCGGTGTGGAGGGAGAGTAGAACTCCTTAGCAACAGAGCGGGGAACAGATTTCTTTTCAGGTGGGGACGGGGGGGTAGAACTCCTTAGAATCAGAGCGTATTAATAATAATATAGGCAATACTAATGCTCTGATGGTCATTTCGAAAAATCCTTTCTTAGGGAGCACCTAGAAGCCAAGAGGAACATTCATGGCAAATTTCAAGTTTGTAGGCTTTACAGTTCTGGAGATTTCATGATTAATGTGTATGGTTACAATTTAGCATATAATGAATACTGAAAACGATAAACACTTCAATAACACAATACAAAATAATTAAACAAAGATGGAAGCCCAGGCACTCACCAGCAAAATAAAATAAAATTCTGCAAAAAACATGCCAGAAGGGCTGCTACACGATAAAGCATGAGCCTCTTGAACAGTGTTTCTGAGCCATGGGGACTTGTGGAGGTGAGGACTTCAACTCCCAGAATTCCCCAGTCAACAAAGCTGGCTGGGGAATTCTGGGAGTCGCAGTCAACACGTCCTTTAAGCTAAGCCCAGTCAGGGATGAGAAACACTGCTCTAGAACCTGACTTCCCTGCAGCAATATCCCTGGGTCACCTCTACACCTCGCAGGCATTTGTAGAAAAGAAAAGCAGTGAGTGGCTGCAATGCAGATTTTTTTTTTTTTTTTTTTTTTTTTTGGAACTATGCTGGATTGTCTCTACCCCCTCAAAAAAAAACAAAAGGTAAATGGAAGATGGGTTGGTAGGACCATATTAAGACTGTCTTAAGCACACTGTACACATTTAAGACTGTCCCTCAAGAATTTTGTTCTGGCCTTGTGGAGTGCTCAGAGGGCTTGAACTGGGCAGAGGCACTTAGAGAATAAGCGCATAAGGGCATGCTGCAGGAGCGTGAGGCTGATTTACTCACGCTGCAAGATATGTGCATATCAGAGGCGGGGAGAAAAATGTTGGCAACCAGCCTGAAATTCCTCACTGAAAAGGGTCATGAATCCAGTCTGCTAAAATATGGTGGGGGGGGGGGATATTTAAGCTTGGGGAAAAGCTGGTATCATAGTTTAAAAGAGCTAGCAGGAGTCCCCACATCAGAGTTTCATCTCTGTTGCTAATCTTTAAATTGTCCATCTGAAATATACCATCTTCCTTACGATTCCTGGCTGGCTGTTGAAGCTAGAAGTACAACTTCAGTGTTTGAAAAATTTTAGTTTCTCTTTTCCTCTTTGTTTCTTTGCCCTGCCAGACATCTGATACGAGAATTCTCAGAATGGGATCTGCTTTGAGGTTTTCCTTTTTGGCACTTCCTCTCTGCCGCTCTGCAGTTTGGATTGACATTGTCGGATGATCCCTAAAGAGCAGCTCTTTGAAAGTGACAGAAACCGAAATGGTGGCGTGTGAGATAAGATTACGAACACAGGAGTGACTCTTGCACTGACTGAACCACTCCTACACTGCAGATCTTCTCTTCTGACATTTGCATTCATTGTGCTTCATAGATGATGTAATCCTTACTCAGGTCCTGCCAGTCTCGTTCATATAGCAAAGACAGGCCTGGAAATTTCACAATTTGCCACTTCCAGTAATTCACCTTTAGGTGCCATTGGGTATTGCAGCTTTCTCCAAACTGAACTCCTTCGACCTTCAGATGTGTTTCTGGAGAGTGCACCGAAGTAGCGGTTTTCAAGAAGTCTAATATCCCATCAGATCTTTTGTCTCTGATTTGAATCTGGCTTGTCTTTGAACGAGTCATACTCTTAACTAGTTTCCTCTTCTTGGAGCTTTCTGTGGGTATGTGGGCTCCAAATCCCAGAATTTTAAGTGACCATATTTTTCGGAGTATAAGATGCACCTTTTTCCCCCCTAAAAGGGGGTGAAAATTTGGGTGCATCTTATACACCCAATGTAGCCCTTCCCACCCACTGGCCCCCACCCTTTGGCCTCTGCCTCCCAGCAATTCACCTCCTTGCAGCAAGCAGCAAGAAGAAACAGTCCATTTCAGCTTTAGCACAGCCTAATTAGCACAAGTTGATTATCCCCGACTCTCAGCTGTTTCAGGCTGCAGGGATTGCCACTGCCTATTGCTGTGCGGGCCTCTGCTGCTTGCTGCAAGGAGGTAAATTGCTGGGAGCAGATTTTTTTTCTTGTGCTAAGCAAGCTATGCTGAAAACGAAAATGAAAGTAAAGTAGGCTGTTTGCTGCAAGGAGGCAAAATTGCTGGGAGGCAGAGCCAGATTTCTTTTTCTTGCTTTCCTCACCAAAAAAGGTAGGTGCGTTTAATACTCCAAAATATACGGGTAGTTTTTTTCCAAACTGAAGGATAGCAAAGAACTTCAATGACATTTACAACCCAGATTGGCACAGAACGTTCTGGATTCTCTGCATCTTAATCACCCACTCCTACAAGTATGGTGGTTCTCTGTGGACTTGAAGAACTGATTCTGGGCCTTCAAGGACTTGCCAGCCAGCCAGCCAGCCCAGAAAAGCCTCAGCGAGAGCTGCATTGCATTTTGGGGCTCCTGCCCAAATTCAAGCCAAACAATGGAATGTTCTGTTCCAAGGGCATTCAAAGCCAAGGGGATGGCTCCTTGTGGCTTCATGGAGTTATTTCTTTCGATCGGCACTGCTGTTCCTTCTGGCGTGCAAGGAAGGACACCAATAACAAAGCCGATTTTCCTTTCTCTCTGCCCCGAAATAACCAGATTTACAAGAGTGTGCGCGAGAGCGTAAGTAAAGAGCATTCATCTGCCTGCAGTCTGCAATGGGTACACTCTGTTCAGCCTCTCACCCAGCTGGGAAAACTCCACTTAAGTATGAAAAGGATAATAGTCTTCTGGGTGTCATCCTGTGCCCACCTTTTGACATTTTTAAAACAATCGGCCATTTCAATAAGAGTTCTCATTTTGCCTTTGTTGAATGATGCCTCTTCTTGTTCAAACTAAACAGAAGCTCTGAAGGTCGTGCCTTCAATAACGGATTAATTAGTAGTGATGATCTATTCATAAGCAGATTTTGGACCCAATATTGAAAAAGACAATTAGCGACTGTAGCAGGGTTGAAATGCTCCCGGTTCGGACTGGATCACCCGATCCGATAGCGATGGAGGCGGGTGGTTCGGAAAACCGGTAGCAAAAATCCCTGCCCCCCCCCCCCCATGGCCAGCTGAGCCGCACAATCATCAGAGGCTTTTTTTTTTTTTCATTTAAAAGCATTTTTTCTACAACCTCTTCGGCCAAAAAAATGCTTTTAAAAGTAAAAAAAGAAGCCTCTGATGATCGCGCGGCTCAGCTGGGATCGTCAAAGGCTTTTAAAAGAATAAAACCCTTTTTTTCTTTTAAATGCCTCTGAGGATCCAAGCTGAGTTGCCTGATTGGCAGAGGCTTTTTAAAAAACCTCTGCCGATCAGGCAACTCAGCTGGGATTGTCAGAGCCTTTTGAAAGTGTTTTTTTACAACCTCTTTGCCGAAGAGGTTGTAGAAAAAATGCTTTTAAAAGTAAAAAAAGAAAAAAAAATTGGTTACACCCACCCAGTCACATTACCCCCATCACCACCAAGCTACGCCCACAGAACCAGTAGTAACAAATTTTAGATTTCACCACTGGACTGTAGGTGTTTTTTTTTCCCCTCTGCTTTCCTGTTTTTGATTCCCCCTCCCCCCCCCCTCTTCCTGCTTTAGAACAATATCCTGGGTAGATTGTTTTGTCCTTTTTCAACAAGATTATGAACTTGTTTCTTGGTATGAATATTTAAAAGCTAGTTTTTACCATAGTTGAAAGCTCCAGCCTCTTTCACTTATACAGTACAGGTAGTCCTCAACTTAAGACCATAATTGAACCCAGAATGATAGCCGTATGTCATTAAGGAGGTGACCATGTGACCACACCCGATTTTGCAACTTTTATTGCAGGGGTCATTAGCAATAGCACTTAGACCTATATGCTACTTCACAGTGCTTTACAGCCCACTCTAAGCGGTTTACAGGGTCAGAATATTTCCATCAACAATCTGGATCTTCATTTTACCGACCTCAGAAGGAGGGAAGACTGAGTCAACCCTGAGCCTGGTGAGATTCGAACTGCTCAACTGATGACAGCCAACAGAAGTTAGCCTGCAGTACTGCATTCTAACCACTGCGCCACCACGGCTCATTAAGTGAATCACTGGTTGTTGATTGAATCCATTGTCCACAATGGGCATTTTTTTTTCCAGAAACCAAAAGTAAATGCCAGTTTCCGGGTAAAAACATCATAAATTACAGCCACATAACCATGAGATGCTGCAAACAGCCATAAATTCAGGCCAGTTGCCAAGCACCAAAAATGAGTTCATATGACTGGCGGAAGCGGCTACTATGAGAACTTCAAATCCTAGTCATTAGTGGCCCTGCAAATGTCCATCATAGCCTCTAATGTTGCTAAGCAGGGTGGATTTGATTTAAATCATGATTTAAATCACTAGTAAAAAGGCTTGATTTAAATCAACTCGATTTAAATCATAATGTTTAAAGAGCGACTATCACCTCTGTCCCGCAGCAGCTCCTCCTCTGACCCACTGTTGACTCACCGACAGTCCCATTCAGTTTAATGGGACGGCTGGTGATGTGGCAGTTACACAAGGTGAGGGACGTGGCGGGCAGAAGGTGAGTGGATGCCTGCTAACAGGCGCTGCCATGATGGATCTGAAATAACAGGTGCTCTTTAGATGTAAGGACTCATTCTTGCTGGCAGTTAGAATCCTTAATATTATTATTTGGAAGCAAAATGAAAGGTTGCTATTTAGCTTGCAGAGCTTGGATTCATTGAATGAGTTTACCAAAAATGTAAATATTACAGAATATACAGCCTCATGTTACATAACTAAGCTCCATTTCATGCTAAATAAGATGAATTATTAATGTATCTTAAACAGAAAACTATCTTTAGATAGATTTTTACTCCAAAAGCATTTTATTAAAATAAATTTGATAAAAATCAAAAAAATCCAATTTAAATTTTTAAACATCCATTTTTCTTAATTTTTTTGAAAAAAATCATCAATTTTTATCCACCCTCTTGTTAAGTGAATCCTTGTGAGTTGAGGACTACCTGTATCAGCTTCTTGGAAGAAAGATCTTGCCCAGCAGCTCACAGCCACTCTCATGACCCTTTCCCTTGTACTTTTGCAGGGCCAAGATGGGCCTCGTGGAATATTGGTGTCTTCATTTGCATCCGCTGTGCTGGAATACACCGGAACCTGGGAGTCCATATCTCCCGAGTAAAGTCTGTCAATCTGGACCAATGGACACAAGAACAGATACAGGTCAGTATAGATTTTTGTCAGCCACATAAGAGAAAAGTTAGAGGTGTGGGTACAATTCTAAAATTAGTAGAATGCTCTTCTGTCCTCAAATAAACATCCTGCCATTAGACAATGCAAGTTGTAGAGAATCTAGTTAATAATAATAATAATAATAATAATAATAATAATAATAATAATTTTATTTCTATACCGCCCTTCTCCCGAAGGACTCAGGGCGGTGTACAGCCAATTTAAAAACACAAGACACAACAATAATTAAAAATTAAAATAATTAAATAAATTTGGCTGGTTTAAAACCCCAAAAATTTAAAATACCCCAATTTAAAATTATTATGTTGATAGCCCGACCTGGCGGAACAACAGGGTCTTCAGTGCGCAGCGAAACACCCGGAGGTCGGAGATCTTACGTATTTCCGGGGGCAGTTCATTCCACAGGGCTGGGGCTCCCACAGAGAAGGCCCTCCCCCTGGGTGTCGCCAGCCAACATAACTTGGCCGATGGCACCCTGAGGAGACCCTCTCTGTGGGAGTGAACTGGCCGGTGGGAGGCTATTGGTGGCAGAAGACGGTCTCGAAGGTACCCGGGTCCTATGCCATGGAGCGCTTTAAAGGTGGTAACCAACACCTTGAATCGCACCCGGAAGACCACTGGGAGCCAGTGCAGCTCGCGCAGGAGGGGTGTCACGCGGGCACAACGAGTTGCGCCCATAACCACCCGCGCGGTTGTCAACTAACGTTACATGCTCATTTTCTACCTTCAGAGACTCCTCGTTCCCCATAAAACCAATCTGGAGTAATCTGTATACACATTTAGCATTCTTCAGAAATTGTGTCCGATGTTCGGAGATTGCCCGGACAGTATATGCAGTTTTCTTGCAAGATTTTTCAGACGTGGTTTTGTCATTGTGTCTTTCCTAGTCAGTGTTTCTCAACCTTGACAGCTTTAATAGGCGTGGACATCAATTCCCAGAATTCCCTAGCCAGTGGAGTTGAAGTCCACATATCTTGAGAAAGACTGTTCCTGAGGCTGAGAGAAAATGCCTAGCCCAGGGTCACCCAGCTAGCTTTGTATCTAAGATGGGACTAGAATTCAGGATCTCCCATTTTCTATGCCTTAATCATTATTACATTAAAATATTTTAAAAAAAATAGCATTGTAGTCTTATATCCAGTAGTAACCCTGGGATTTAATGTAAGTTTTTGGTAAAGTTTTTATATTCTCCTCCCTACCCCCTCTCACATATCCTGAAATATTTGGCATCCCCATTTCTGATCTCATTTCCCTCGTTTCTAATGACTAAGGAAACACATTCACGGGGCTCATAAAGACCCTTTCCTTCACCAATTCCTCTAAGGTTCAGAGAAGCTGATTTAGAGTAAGCTACAATCACTTCAAAATGCTATATTAGACCTGTCATTTTGTCAAATAAAATCACCATGATTGGTGAGGGAACATAACTGCTCCTTCCAGTAGAGCTAAATGCAGTTTTCTGCTGATCTGATAGAAACTGATAATGCATTTAATTACCAAGTCATCATAACCCTTGATACCTGCAGGTTGATGTCCAAACACCATTCTGTAAATATTCTGGCAAACAATATTATTAATCTCCCTTCCCCACCCCCACCCCTTGATGCTTTGGTTGTCAGAGTTCAAAAATAATAATAAAAAAAAAAAGCTTACTTCCTGGAGTTAATTCAAACAAATGAAACAAATGCAAGCAAAGCCTAATTAATTACACAGCATTACAGAGACTTTCTATTTTGTATTCCAGTGCATGCAAGAAATGGGAAACAGGAAAGCAAATCGCCTTTACGAAGGTTACCTGCCAGAGAACTTCAGACGACCCCAGACAGACCAGCATCCTTTCTCTGCCTGTTGTCCCCACCGGAAGATGGAGGCCTTAGCATCACGGGAGGGAATGTGGGAAGGGGATACCTCTATATCAGTTTCTGCATGAACCCTTTTAGAGTCTACAGCCTTTTCCAGAATTTTGAGGAGGTTTCCCTGATAGTGAGCATCTTCTGGAAAATCAAACCTCATAGATTAACCCTAGGAGGTGCAGCATGCAGTGCTGTCCCACTAGTCTATGCCCTCCTGGAGATTGCATATTGTTTTTTGGCAACAATATGAATGGGAACTGCTGTTGCCTTTATCTAAGATGGGGGTTTTCCCCCCACAGTTAAGTCAACACCGCTGGGATTTGCTGGAGATAACTTTTAAAACAGTTTCGTGTGGAATGGCTCTAGATCAGTGTTTTCAAATTTGGCAAGTTGGATGTGCGTGGGCTTCGGCTCCCAGAATTCCCCAGTCAGAGTGGCTGGCTGGAGAATTCTGGGAGCTGAAGTCCATACATCTTAAAGTTGCCAAGTTTGGGACTTCTGAGAGCTGAAATCCATACATTTTAATGTTGTGAAATTTGACCACTGCTCTATATGGAGGCAGGTAACTCATAAAATCAGCATATCTATGCTGACAGGAACAATTTATCTGCCCATGGCCACAGATTGATATTGACAGTACTAATCTCCTATCCTATAATTTGTGGGTCATGCTTTGTATATTAGAAGCAAAACTACCATATTCTCTGGATTGGAGCACAACTACAGATTTACCATTATCTGGGCTGCAAATCCACAAAAAGCGGTAGATGGCAGCAGATGCTTAAGAGTTTTCTATAACTTGTGCCGCAGTCTAATGACAGTCCAGATTTTATATTTATCACAGCGGAAACAACTACATTCCCCCCCCACCCCACCCCCTTGGCCAGTTCTAATTAGCTTAACTACAGTCTGATGGTTGCCTCCAAAATTATTGCAGCATCTAATTTGGTAGCAAAACTATCTGCTCTTGGTTTATTCATCCTTATCCAGCTTCCTCCCAGAGCAGTGGAGAGCTTTATCAGAGAAAAATATGAAAAGAAGAAGTACATGGACAGAAGTCTCGACATCAACATGCTACGGGTTGGTTGGTTCTAAATGCATAAATGCTTTTGCTCTTTTGCTTCCAAGCCAGTATTTTGACTGGCAGGAGCTTCTTCGTAAGGTGGGATGAACAATTTTATTCTGTGAAGGATCCCATTATTTCAAGGTCGTGTGGGAGGGGAATATAGGAAATAGTGAATGGGGCAGAGCCCATAATAGGTAAAAAAATAATAATAACCATATCTCTCTGACACTCTGTTTTATCATCCTCTTCTTTGAATCTGATATCATCTTCACTTTCTTCGAAGAAGGATGATGTGGGAAAAAAAAGATATGAATTGCTTACTGTACAGAGAAGAAACAAATTAGACTGAAGTAGTCAAAAAAGAGCTCTTTAGATGGACAGATAGTCAGACAGACAGTTCTACCAGGTTAATGAAAGGCCTGGCAATGCTTTTTCATGAGATTTGGCTGGTTTTAACTTTGATCACTGGTGGGAGGAAGAATTTAGCATATTGTGAAAAACCAGCCCTTTTGGTTAATTTAGGCTTTAGGGCAGTGTTTCTCAACCATAGCAACTTTTAAGATCTGTGGACTTCAGTTCCCAGATTTCTGGGAGATAAAGTCCATGCATTTTAAAATTACCAAGTTTGAGAAACGCCAGTTGAAGGTACTATGTGAACCCCCAAAATGGGTCAACCTAAATTAAAAGGGTTGTGCAAACAACACTGTTGGGTTGGGAGAAAGGAAGTGTTTTTTGCATTGAGAGTGCCATGAAGTTTAGCAGGGGAAGTTTCCCTTTGACCTAGAAAGAAAATTATTCTGATGAATTCATTTGGCTTGCCTTCTCACCGTTTTGAGTGTTTTTGTTCATAGAGAGAAAAGGATGAAAAATGGAAGAAGGAAGCAGCCACTGGGAAAAAAATGGAGCCAGTTATCTTTGAGAAAGTCAAAATGGTAAAGTGGCTATGGTTATTTCTGGCTTCTTTCTGGTGTCTTGTGGGGAGGAAGGAAGCTAGAGGTATTCAGTGAGAAATTCACCCTTGAGTTATCGACTGATCTGAGATGAGATGCACCCTCTCCTGCATCCGTTTCATTTGGCAGGTGGGAAGAAATTCAGATAAATCTTATTACCGGCACTCAGCACTCGGTAGCTACTTATCTAGCAGATTTGATTTTGTGAATTACACAGTGGAACCTCACATATTTGGCGCCTGCTGACTTTTGCAGAGAGAGTAGACTGGGCGATTCATTGTGTGAATGAGAGCATCAGGAGGCTAATTCTTACCCAGATGTCAGGAAGCTTCAGGGCGGGTTTGTGCAGATGCTACAAACTTTATGCCCCCTCAGTGCTAACAGTTGTCAGCTGCGTGAGTTGCCAACATCCACAGAATAACCTGGGACGGTGTTTCTCAACCTCGGCACCTTGAAGATGGGTGGACTTCAACTCCCAGATTTCCCTGGTCCCACATACCCTGGCAGGGCAATTCTGGGAATTGAAGCCCATCTATCTTCAAGTCGCCAAAGTTGAGAAATGCTTATCTTCGAGAGAGAAAGCCCACCTGTCTTAATTGGCTGGCTGAAACTCTGGGATGGGCTTTAGAATAAGTTTCGAAATCCATGAGCATCTCTGGAACATTTTCTGAAGATACAAAGATGAGAAAACTGCTCGTTTTTCTCATGGAATATGAATCAAAGGATTTTGGTGGTTTCTGCTTCCTTCAAGCCTCAGAAGAAAGAGGATCCACAAACTATGAAGAGCCTCTCCAGACCCTCAGAGCCAGTCATAGACCTGCTGGGACTTGGTAAGACCACTGCTGGCACGCTTCTTTCTTTTCTAAACATTTGTTGCATTGTTGCTGAAATAAAGAGTAAGCAGGCCTTTTTCCATCTGGGGGAGGAGAGCTGTGAAGAGTGGAAGGCCCAAAATATTAGCTGTGATTTCACTATTTCCTGCTAAATCAGTAGTGAAATCTGATTTTTTTTTTTTTACTACTGGTTCTGTGGGCGCGGCTTGGTGGGCGTGGCAGGGGAAGGATACTGCAAAATCCCCATTCCCTCCCGACTCCAGGGGAAGGATACTGCAAAATCCCCATTCCCTCCCCACTCCTGGGGCCAGCCAGAGGTGGTATCTGCCAGTTCTCCAAACTGCTCAAAATTTCTGCTACCGGTTCTCCAGAACCTGCTAGATTTCACCCCTGTGCTAAATCAGTTATTTGTGCTTCTTGAACATGGAGGTTTATCACGGAGATCATTAATAACAAATAATGGTTTATTGCGTAGGAAGATCTTTTTTCAGTTATGGTAGATGATGCAGGGAAATGTTGAGCCTAATTTTGTTTTGGAAGGGCAAGGAGGACCAGAACTACAAGTAGTCCTCAATTTAACAACCATAATTAAACCTGGAAATAACGGTTGTAAGTTGTTGTGGTCTTTAAGCAGGTCACAACAGGTGCTCAGGTTCACGACCTTTTTTGCAGTGGTCATTAAGTGAATGTGGCGTTTTATCCAGTGAGAGATTTTTGCCAGAACCAGAAGTAAACACCAGAAATTGACCCCCCCAAAAAAGTTTTTAAAAACACAGTCATATGGACGCTGCAGATGGTCATAAACGCAAGCTGGCTGCAGAGTGTCCAAAACACAATTATGTGACCAAGAGGGGATGGGGCCATTGTAACTTTGAAATTGGGTCGCAAGTATCCTTTGGGTGGTCCGTTGTAACTTTGAATGATCAAAGTCACTGGTTGTTAAGTGAGGACTACCTGTACTCCTGCCAACGTCCCAGAATGCTTTGCAATAAGCTAGAATGCCACAGTTTCGGCCAGTGGTTTCTTCAGTTAGTGGGTCAGGTTAATTCAAGGTTGCAGCTTAAAATGACAGGGCAGATAGATTTCCAGAAGCAGACGCGGAATCCTTTTTATAATGTCTTTTTTGCCACCAGGCCCACTGAAAATGCAGTACTGTAACATTTACAAAAACAAAAACATTGCAAATAGCAGTCCCGGATTTCCTAACCTAAAGTTGCATAATGTACCCGTGGCAGAAGTTACACATGGGCTGGAAAGCTTTTCAGTTCCTCTTTCATCGGGAGGCAGCTCATTAACCGTTGCGTTTGGAGGGCTGAGCCAATCGGAATTTCCCGTGCAAAGGAAATATGGCGAAAAATTGAAGCCCAAAAGGGGAAATAGGCCACCAGAATGATTGCCGTTGAAGGCCAAGTCACAGCTCAGCTAGTATGAAAAGGCCAAGGGCAAGGGATAATCTGTCCGTTTTAGCTTAGGAGCTGAATTCCGCATTTAAAAACGAAAATGAGCAAATTCCACCCCAGTGTCAGGACACAGCCGTGGGCATGCAATGTTGGCAATGGTGTAGCTTTCCAGGAATCTTGTCTTTCCCACCAAACCAAAAGCAGCTTGCCAGGTGTGATGGTGGTGATGGCTGCTAAGTCACACTTGTAAGATATGATGAAATCTCAAAAACAGGAGTTGTGACCGAATAAGAATTCAGGGGGAGAATGATACTTGACACTACTCGGTACAGCTTCTTGTCCTCCATGCCAGTAACACAAGCGAAGAAATGTAAAGCAGGAGAATAGCATATCAATTTATACAGCTTGAAGAGAATCAATGTGATCTATTAGCAATAGAATGCATACAGCCCGCTAATGGGGGAGCTAGGGAGAAAAGCAGAACCAAAAATTGAAAAGTTGGATCTTTCTCTGCTCTCTGAATCTACCCTAGCAGCTACATGTTGATTTCCACAATATCTGGGGACCATCCAATATAGAAGGCCAAGACATCCATCCTGTGATGGAATGTGCAAGTGGAGAAAAGATTGGGGGGGGGGGGTTTAGGGGAGGGAATCTTGGCAATCACACCACAGCTTCTCAGGAAGAAGGCAGCACATTCCAGAGAGAGGCCCAAGACAACAGACTGTATATTCCTAAACTGGATGGTGGGGGGAGAAAAAGGTTCAGAGTAGCCACAGCCTAGATCAGTGGTGGCTAACCTTTTTGCCATCGCGTGCCAAAAGTGGGAGCGCGGGGGGGGGGGTGTCACGTGTGTGTGTGCCCACACCCATACTTAAATGTGCCCCGCACATGCCCACTTGACCCACCCCTGCAGTCTCCCCACTTTTGGCATGCAATGGCACGATGGGCCAGGTAGGCCCGTTTTTTGCCCTCCCCAGGCTCCAGAGGCTTTCTAGGAGCCTGGAGAAGGCAAAAACAGCCTTCCCCACCACCCCCCGGAGGCCCTCTGGAGGCTGGAAACGGCCTGTTTCCTGACTTCCAGTGGGCCCAGAAGACCCAAAAATCAGCTGGCCGATGTGCGCAAACAAACTGGAGCTGAGCTAGGGTAATGCTCGCGTGCCATAGGTTCACCATCATGGGCCTAGATTCTCCCAGGGTATATCTACTTGGTTAGATTGAAGGTTACAGCTTTAATCTGGCAAGATTCCGTCTATTAGATATAAGCAGATAAAGAATTGGACCTCACAGTGTCATCTTTGGGCTTATCAAATTTAGCCTTTGACCCTGGGTGTGGAAATTCAACTCATTGGAGGGAAGCAATTTGGGGAAGGCGATCCCTTGGGTGATCTCAAGAAGCCAGCTGATACCACCTCCCCCCTTTTCTCCCAGATGTTCCTGTTTCAACTGCCCTCCCCAATGGAAGGGCCAGCAGTTGTTTGGAGAAAGACTTGGACCTATTTGGATCCCTGGGCACTGAGAGAAAGGTGAGAAAGTTACATTAATGGTGGGAGACCTTGAGCTAGAACTTCGTTCTCATCCCAACCTATCTCACAGGAATATTCTGGGGAAAATAGGTCTAAAACTACACTTGGATGTAAGCACAGGCATGATTAAAAAAAAAAAAGTAAAGAGTTCTAAATTTTAATTGAAATGTTCAGTAATGTGCAAGTCATGCTTAAACTTTCAGTCAACGAGATCTTCATTACACATTAGATTCGACAGCCGAGTTAACAGATTATTATGTAAAATAGTATGAAGAAGATATACTTCATTTTTGATTTAGCAAGATGTGAACCATTCATTATTTGCCATGACTGTAGAGACTTGCCAGATAAATCTTGACTATTTTTCCTTTTTGATTTCCTGAGCCTGTGCTTATCTGTCTCTGACTGGGTTGGTTCATATTGACTTGGCTTTATCTCCCATTTGAGGGTCAGGAGACAGATACTGCCTATCTTGCAGAATCCTTCTAAGGTGGTAAATTACCATATTTTTCAGAGTATAAGGCGCACCTTAGTTTTTGGGGAGGAAAATAAGAAAAAAGCTGATTGATAGGTGGATCGGACTCCCGGAATACCCCCAATCAGCTGTTCCCAGAGATGAATTTTAGCAACAGGTTCGTTGGTTGTGAGCTCCGTGCCTTGCTTTTTTTCCAGCCTCTGAAACTTCTGAAACAGCTTCAGGAAAAAAGGCTTTTTTTCTGAAGCTCTGTTTGGAGGCTTTTTTTCTGAAGCTTCTTTCAGAGGCTTTTATTCTGAAGGACTATCTGTACTCTGTTCAGTCTCCTTTCTTTGGTATTGGTATATAGATTAATCTCTTCCAATCTGTTGCTTATTGTGTCATTCTCCAGATTTGTTGGCATAGTTTGGTTAGAACCTTTACTGATTCTTCTTTTGCGGCTTGCCATATTATTTTAGAGAAAAGCCTTTCAGAGGCTTTTTTTTCTGAAGGTCTGTTTAGAGGCTTTTTTTCTGAAGCTTCTTTCAGAGGCTTCTTTCAGCCTCTGAAATCTCTGTTTGCGAGGCTAGGCGGGGCTACATTCGGAGTATAAGACGCACCCAGATTTTCATCCTCTTTTTTGGGGGGAAAAGGTGCGTCTCATACTCCAAAAAATACGGTAGGTTATGCAAGTACTTTGAAAAATGGAAAACCTGAACTGGAACCTTTAAGAAAAATGCTGCGTCAGTTCTCTGGCCTCCACCTTTGGAAATAAGTACAGTATATTCTCTCACCAGGTTGTTGGCTCAATGCCCACAGCTGGAAGTGCTGGATCTGTTCCTGAAAAGCTGAACCTGTTCCCTGAGCCTGACAGCAAGGCTGAAGAGACGGGGAAGAAGCAGCTCTCCAAGGATTCCATCCTCTCTTTATACAGCTCCCATAGCCCACAGATCCCCGCACAAGGTATGCGCCCCCACCTATCACGGGAGACACACCTGTTGGGCTTTTAATGCTCAAGATTGGGTTCATAATATGCTCACTGCTTTATAAGTTAAGACGTTGGCAACATCAAGTTGCATTATGTGGAGCAGTAGGTGAGTAGCCATTTCAGGATAGAAGATTCAGAGATCTGATTTGCACATGTGGATCTGTTCATGGAGTTTTCACAAACAGTCTCTCTGATTTTTCCAGTATGTTAGCAGTACATCAGAAAAATAACCTGGTTACTGTAGGACGCTGCCATGCAAGAATTTTGGTCTAGTTCAGGGGTCTGCAATCTTAAACACTCTAAAGAGTCACTTGGGCCCGTTTCCCACAGAAAACAAAACACTGGGAGCCACAAAACCTGGGTGGGCGTGGCCAACTCGATATCACTCCCACCCAGTCACATGACACCCCCCCAGCCACGCCTACCCAGGTTTTGTGGCTCCAGATATTTTCTTTTAAACAGGTCTCTCTCTCTCCCCCCCCTCTCTCTCTTTCTCCCTCTCTTTCTCCCTCTATCTCATCTCTCTCCCTCTCTTTCTCCCTCTCTCTCTCCCTCCCTCTCTTTCTCCTTCTCTCTCATCTTTCTCCCTCTTTCTGTCTCATCTCTTTCTCCCCCCTCTCTCTTTCTCCCCCTCTCTCATTCTCATTCTCATCTCTTTCTCCCTCTCTCTCTTTCTCATCTCCCTTTCTCCCTCTCTCTTTCTCCCTCTCCCTCTATCTCATCTCTCTTTCTCCCTCTCTTTCTTTCTCCCTCTCTCTCTTTCTTTCTCCCTCCCTCTCTTTTTCTCCCTCTCTCTCATCTTTCTCCTTCTCTCTGTCTCATCTCTTTCTCCCCCCTCTTTCTCCCCCATTCTCATTCTCATCTTTCTTTCTCCCTCTATCTCATCTCTCTTTCTCCCTCTCCCTCTCTTTCTCCCTCTCTCTCTCCCTCCCTCTCTTTTTCTCCCTCTCTCATATTTCTCCCTCTCTCTGTCTCATCTCTTTCTCCCCCCTCTCTCTTTCTCCCGCTCTCTCTTTCTCATCTCCCTTTCTCCCTCTCTCTCTTTCTCCCTCTCCCTCTATCTCATCTCTCTTTCTCCCTCTCTTTCTTTCTCCCTCTCCCTCTTTCTCATCTCCCTTTCTCCCTTTCTTTCTCCCTCTCTCTTTCTCCCTCTCCCTCTATCTCATCTCTCTTTCTCCCTCTCTTTCTCCCTCTCTCATCTCTTTCTCCCTCCCTCTCTCCCTCCCTCTTTTTCTCCCTCTCTTTCTCATCTTTCTCCCTCTCTCTGTCTCATCTCTTTTTCCCCCTCTCTTTCTCCCCCTCTCTCATTCTCATTCTCATCTCTCTTTTTCCCCCTCTCTCTCCCTCTCCCTCTTTCTCATTCTCCCTTTCTCCCTCTCTTTCTTTCTCCCTCCGTCTCTCTCATCTCTTTCTCCCCCTCTCACTTCTCTCTCTCGTTCTCCTTCCCTCTCTCTTTCTCCCTCTCTTTCTTTCTCCCTCTCTCTCATCTTTCCCCTCTCGCAGAGCAAAGTCACGCATCTCCCCCAGTGGCCGAGGTGTGCACAGCACCAACAAGGGCGGAAAAAGAGGAAATGTAGAGGGGCGTTTTGCTCCCGCTCTGGAATATGGAGCGAGTCTCTCCGCCACAGTCGCCCTTCTCTTCTCAGGGCAGGTGAAGAGGGAGGAGGAGGGGCAGGGCCACCCAGTGGTGGGATCATCTGACAGGTAGCCGCAGGAGAGGGCCCAAAGGGCCACATGCAGCTCTAGAGCCGCACGTTGCCGACCCCCACTCTAGTTCAAAAGCACTCCAGACTTCAGTGATCTCATACTTAAAAGCTGAACTGATTTAACCGTGGACGTATCTGGAATTGCAGTAAAACTTCTAAAATAAGCAAGCAAACATTGTGGACTCCAGTAGGTCCACTTCCGTGGCTCGTCTTTCAAGGGTAAAATAGGTGTGATCCCTTTGCACTTCTCTGTGAATAAGGATCTGAAACTTGAGTTGAGATTAGGAGGGATTGGCTTCCTCCCAGGAAAATGTGTATCATCAGAGAGTTTAAAAAAAAAAAATGAGGGGGTGGCTGGAGTTTTCAAGTATTACCGCATTTTTCAGAATATAAAACGCACAGGAGTATAAGACGCAGATTAGTTTTTGGGGAGGGAAATCGGAGGAAAAAAATCTGCCTACCTATTAATCTGGCTAGCGTCCTTAGTCTGGTCAGCTTCAGCACATTAGTTTGCTTGTTTTTATCCCCTGCTTGGGGATAAAAAACAGCTTCTAAGGCACAGCTGAGAGAAAGCAGCAATGAGAAAAGCAGGCAAAGCGGGGGGCGGGGGGATTGCTTCACTCAGCTAGTGCTGAAAAAAAGCTGAAAAGGGCTGAAAAAAAGCTTCTAAAGAACAGCTGAGAGTTGGAGATCGCTTCACTCCTAGCGCCTCGTTAGTGCCTCGTTAGGGCTGAAAAAAAACTTTGAAAAAGCTACATTCTGAGTATAAGACGCACCCAAATTTTCAGTCTCTTTTAGGGGGAGAAAAGGTGCATCTTATATTCCGAAAAATATAGTATATTTAATTTTCAATTTGCATGAGTGGGGATAAGATGAGGTTGTTACTGCAAGATCTGTAATAACTCAGAGTGGGGCAGATTTTCGCTTATTGTTCTCATCCTTGTCAAGTTGGCAGGAAGACATCCCAGATTGGCTTTTCAGGGATCAGGGAAAGTGCAGAAATATCCTCAGCTCTTAAGCGCAGATGGGAAGGTGGCTAGCATTCTGGAATAGTTCTCTGTGGTCCCAGTGCTGGGAGTGGTGGTGGAGAGTGACTGAAGACTGCCTTTCTTGCTCTTGGACCCAATGAGGTCTGTTAGAAACAGGTTGATATAATAGCAATAGCACTTAAGACTTACATACCGCTTCACAGTGCTTATTACAGCCCTCTCTAAGTGGTTTACAGAGTCAGTTTATTGCCCCCAACAATTTGGGTCCTCATTTTACCCACCTTGGAAAGATGGAAGGCTGAGTCAACCTTGAACCCATCAGGCTTGAACGCCTGGCTGTAGGCAGTTTGCCTGCAATTAAGAGAGCTTGTATGGATGGAGGTGTGGACACAAACAAGGGACATTCTACCACATGTGGTGGACCTGT
Source organism: Arizona elegans (assembly GCA_022577455.1). NCBI lineage: Eukaryota > Metazoa > Chordata > Lepidosauria > Squamata > Colubridae > Arizona > Arizona elegans. The sequence goes on along the minus strand of JAKOOJ010000011.1, from coordinate 8,955,312 downwards.
CCTAAGATTAGGAAATTTTGGGGCAAGATTTAAAAACGGCTGGATGAAATAGCAGGGCAGAAGACAGAAAGAAATCCAGAATTGTTTCTCCTGGGTATTCTGGAAGGGAAAATGCAGAAAAGTATATAATATATCATATTACACATACTAATGGCAAGTAGAATTGTGGTAGCACAAAATTGGAAACAATCAGACACTCCTCTGGATCAAATCATAATAAAAAAAATATACGAATATATGCAGAGATGGACAGATTATCTATGGAAATGAAGGAGAAGGAGGACACCGAGTACTATTTAATACAGAATAAGTGGTATTCCTGGCTGGAGAGTAAACATAAAACTTAAGGAATGTTTTTGTTATGAGATCGAATTGTAAATAGAAATCAAGATAATTTAAATAAAGATGTAAGTTTAAAATAGAGATATTTAGAAGCAGAATTTGTGTAAAGAGGTTAAATAGGTTAGAGATGCCGGTGCAGAAAAGTTATTAGTATTGAAATTTTGATATATTTGTTTTTGGTTGTCACCTTCATTTGCATCTCTCCCTTCTTAACATCCCTGCAGGAGCTGTGTTCCTAGCGCCTACCCAAATGGGCTATCCGGCCGCCTATCCCAATTTCCCAGGCATAGCACCACCTAGTGGCATGATGGCACCGCCAGTGGGGGTGATGGCACAGCCAGGAGGAGCAGCAGGCATGGCAGCACATATGGCGATCCCAGCAGGTTATGTAGGCGGCATACAGACTGCAGTAATTGGGGTCCCCAATGGGATGATGGCAACGCAGCAAGCTGGGTACATGCCCGGCATGGCACCTGTCCCACCACCAGTGTACGTTGTGCAACCAGCTCACCAATTACAATGGAACCTTGCCCAGGTAAGAGCCAACGGTGAGAACTCAGGTGTGTGCCTGAGTGAGGTCTCTTTCAAACCTTGGGGGCAAGGGAAAACGTGTATTTACAGATTACAGGTAGACAATCTCATGCCTTCCAACTCCACCTGGCTGGGCAATGAATTTGAGGATATGGGGTAGCGATATACTGAAAAAACAGCGGTATCAAGTTGCTAGTCCTAATGTACCAGTTTCTAGCTCGTCCTTTTTCTCAAAGAGCTTGAACTGATAGTCACAATGAGTGAAGGTCATAAATACGGTAGATACTGAATAAACAGCAACAACCATAAAACTCTTTCCAAAAATTTTTATAAGCCACTTTGAGACTCATTTGATGAAAAGATAAAATCTTTTCTGAATTCCTATCATGTTCATATTCCCTGTGTATCAGCAGTTTTTCATGATGTAGCCCATAAGTTAACTGAAATAATGGAAGTAGAAAAACATAGTATTCTTCCATTTCCAAAATCTCCCCGTAGAGGATAATATGCAGATGAGCTTAATTTTAACATGATGCCTACAGGCACCAGTATTTCCATAGTCCTCTTCTCTGATAGCCTCTAAATTCCACATCCTTAGAGCTCCTTTCTTTAGTGGCAACCATAGCACATAAAACCTTCATTGCTGTTATGGCTTCTTAAGCTACCTGAATTATTTAATCAGCTGGGAAATCCATTGTTTTCTACAGTACAGCAAGTTCCTGGGTTAAGAGAAGCCCAGTTTAAGGATGACCTACAATTAAGAACAGAGCCTATTGTAGCAAAATTTGAATTAAATACACAGTGATTCAAGTTCATTACACTGATTTATTTCATTAAACAATGTCACTTACACAGTATTATATAATAATACTGTTGTATATAATAATAAAAAGGGACGCAATGGCTCAGTGGCTAAGACGTTGAGCTTGTCGATCGAAAGGTATGTGAATATGACAAAGCAGCATATGAAGTCAGTGCTTCCTATAATGGACATGTGAATGATTCGGATTAATTAGGATTCATTATGTATTTTTTTTCAAATCTTTTTCCACCTCAATTCTTTGTGGGAAGGGAGAATGTTTCTTCTGTACATGTCTGGCTTTCTTTCAAATTTACCCTTTTTAAAGAAAACTTCTACATCTGTCAACATAAGCCTTGATGTTATCTTCATTTTTGAATCCTGATAGATATACCATATTTTTCGGAATATAAGACGCACCTTAGGTTTTGGGGAGGAAAATAAGAAAAAAGCTGATTGGTGGGTGGATTGGCCTCCCAGAATACCCCCAATCAGCTGTTCCCAGAGGTGAATTTTAGCAACAGGTTCCTTGCTTGTGAGCTCTGTGCCTTGCTTTTTTTTCTGCCACTGAAACTTCTGAAACTCTGTTTCAGAAAAAACTTTTTTTCCTGCCTCTGAAAGCCTCCAAAACAGAGCTTCAGAAAAAAAGCCTCTGAAGCTCTGTTTGGGGGCTTCTTTTCTGAAGATTTGTTTGCTTTTTTCAGCCTCTGAAACCTCTATCTGAGAAGCTGGGCAGGGCTACATTCGGAGTATAAGACAGACCCAGATTTTCACCCTCTTTTTTGGGGGGGAACGATGCGTCTTATACTCTGAAAAATACAGTAATCAGATTCTCAGTCCTTCTAGCACCTCATGCCTTGTAGATGTGATTGATTTGGAATGGGACTTTTTGGCTCCTATCCTTGGCCGTGCCTGCTTATCTGCCAGGGTTCCACCTCGGGGCATTCACCGCTAGCTTTTCTCTTCGGCTGACATGCCCCCCATCCATTCAACCTGGCCGATGGGCCACGGCCCCTCCGTCCCACGCGCTTCGGCATGGCCCATTCGTCAAAGCAAGGCTCGTCCTGGGCTTTTCGCCCTCCGGGACAGTTAGCTGCCAACCAATTGGCTAGCTGCCAATGCCGGCAGCCAGAAGCCACGGTGCGATTGATTGTGGGGGTGTGGGAAGGTGCAGTAGCCAAACGGACTCAGGCGCTTGTTAGGAGAAGGAAGGGGAGGGGGTTGAAGCTCCCCTGTACCTGATTGTGCCTCCCTGATAACAAACGGGAAGGGAAGAGCAGGGGTGGGGGCAGTAAGTATGCCAGCTTCATCCAGAGGGAAGGGAGAGAGAGAGAGAAAGAAAGAAAGAGAAGTAGACAAGAAAGGAAGGGAAGGGAAGGAAGGAGAAAGAAAGAAAGACAGAAAGAAACGAAGGAAGGGAGGGAGGGGGGAAGGGAAAGTGAATGAGATATGGATGGATGGATAGAGGGAGGGAGGGAGGGAGGGAGAGAAAAAGGAGAGGAAGAAAGGACCACAAAAGAAAGAGGAAGGGAGGGAAGGAAGGGAAAAAAGGGAAGGAAAGGGAAAGTGAATGAGATATGGGTGGATGGATGGATGGATAGAGGGAGGGAGGGAGGGAGAAAAAAGGAGAGGAAGGAAGGACCACTAACCCTGGCACTAGACACAGCTTCAGAGGATGCTTTGAAACAGCACAGCAATCCAGCGCTGGAAGGGACCTTGGAGGTCATCTAGTCCAACTCCCTGCTCTAACAGGAGACCTTATATCCTCTTGGTTATTTTGGTGCCTCTAACACAGAGGAGAAATTCCCAGAAAAGGGACGGAGTTTACTAGGCAAGGCTGCCATGCAGAGGATGCAGAGGAATCCTCAACTTACGACAACAGTTGAGCCCAAAATTTTGATTGCTAAGCAAGAGCATTGTTAGTGAGCTTTGACTCATCTTACTCAATCCATCCTCCAACAGCGGATGGCAATTCTTGACTTATGACCATCATGGCCAGCCTTCACCGATGTCATATGTCCGTACCTAAGATGGGTGCGTGGGACGGAGGGGTCGTGGCCCATTGGCCAGGGCGACTGGGTGGGGGGGCGGGTCAGCCGAGGAGAAAAGCTAGAGGTGAATGCCCCGAGGTGGAACCCTGGCGGAGAAGCAGGCGTGGCCAAGGGTAGGAGCCAAAAAATCCTAGACCCAATTGGTTTCAGCTCCCATTAATCACAGCCAGCCATGTTCTTCAGCACTGCCTTTACACCTCTTGTTGGCATGGTAGTTTTCAACATTATGTAGATTTTTAAAAAAAACAAACAAGCTTTTTCCTCCAGTAACAACTGTGCCACGTCTATCAAGGATAAGAACATGAGGTACTTTCAAGGTTCTAAAGCACCATGAATGGTCACCAGGTGGATGATCAACCCCAATACAGTGAGGGCACGAAAGGTGTCACTGACTATAGAAAGCTAATGAAAATGTCCTCTGCAGCAGGGAAACTTGAGGTGTAAGAACTGACCTGGCTCCTCCTTGCCTTCTCCTTCAGGTGACGCAGCAAATGGCAGGGATGAACTTCTGTGGCACCAACGGGGTGATGCGCTATGGACAGTCAATGGGCAGAGGGGGTGCCCCAGAAACCAATCAAGCCCTCAGTTCCCAGGTGTGGAAATAGCACCACCCACCCACCCACCCCTGGATCTGGACCATTTTCTCGTTCATTTTTAGCTTCGGCTCCCTTGGTTTTGTTTTCCCGGTTCTGTATTAAGCATCAGTTACTCCCTGATGTTAATGTTTTCACTTCCCTTGCTGATGAGTCTCGGACAGATATTCCTCTTGCGAACGGAGATCTACTCTGCCAATTTCCCACCTCATGTTCAAAACACCGATGGAGTCTTTGCTGCCTTGGTTCACCTTCTCCATAGGCGAGCATTTTTTGTTTTCTTTTTTTTTAGGAGGGTGGACCAAAGATGGCAGACGGCCGTTCTGGTAGATGTAACCATCATTTCAAAAGCCTGTTCTGGGATTGCAGAAGGAATGGTCACGATGGCTGATATGACCTTTGCATCTTTAGTTGTGGCTTCACCTCAAGGCACTTTGTATTTTAGGACTTTGCCACCAAATACTCTTCGTTTTTTATTCCGCCAACACATTCCATGATTTCTGTGGGTGTTTTCCAAAACTACTTCACAAGCTTGAAACGCGTTCTCCCTGGAGAGGAGCTCCACCAGCCCTCAAACACAAATGATGCTTCTTTTCTGAAAGTGAAGTTGGGAGGAAACATACCCTCTTAAAAGCAACTGCTGCTCATTTAGTCCTGGCATATTTAAATGCTTTTTTCCCCCTTTTCTTTCTCCCTATTTTAACCTTTGAAAGGTCAAGCCTAGCGTTTCTCCATCTTGGCGGCTTTAAAATGTGTGACTCGACTCCCAGAATTCCAATGCTGGCTGGAGGATTCTGGGAGTTGAAGTCCCATATCTTGAAGGTTCGGAAACACTGCATTAACGGACAAAAAGGTCCAGAGCACTGGCAAGTTTTCATTTGGATTTGTTTTCCCCTGTGTAACTCTCACAAGCGCTCCACTTGCCCGCATGATGACTTTTATCGGAGGGAGAAAAACAAAACTTTCAGAGATGGGGCCAGTCTCCCATCTCAAGTCATTTCACAAAGACAGTGATCGCCCAATCCACAATTTTGAAAGATTTTGTAGCACAAATAAAAGCCCAGGCACCTACTTTATCTTGTGTATATGTAAATTCGTTAATAAAATGCTGCAGTGAACCTCTTAATCTTCGTCCTTGTTTTTAAATGCTCATGTTAAAACAAATGGAGATACCACCTTTTTTCCCTCAAATTTATTGAAAGGCTCATAGTGAATGTCATTAGGTTTTAACTTATTGCTACGGGACTAATCTAGTCTCTGCCTGCTGAATAAAATTTAGGAGTTGTAGGATTGAAAGCAGGGGTGAAATGCTCCCGGTTCAGTCCGATTCGCCTGAACGGTAGTAAAAAAGGCTACTGGTTCACCGAACCGGTAGTAAAAAATGTTTAAAAAAAGAGTTCCGACGATCAGCTGAGCGACACGCGATTGTCGGAACTTTTTTTTTTTACTTTTTTAGCATTTTTTTACTACCAGTTCTCCAGAATCGATAGTTAAAAATGCTTTAAAAAGGAAAAAAAAAAAAAAAAGTTCCAACGATCAGGTGTCGCTCAGGCTGATCATTAAAACTTTTTTTTTTACTTTTTAGGCATTTTTTTTTACTTTTAAATGCTTTTTAAAACTTTTAAATGCTTTTAAAAAGTTAAAAAAGAGGCTCTGACGATCACAGCTATGGCGCGTGATCATCAGAGCCTTTTTTTACCTTTTAAAAGCATTTTTTTACAACCTATTCGCCCAAATAAGTTGTAAAAAATGCTTTAAAAAAAAAAGTTGGCCACGCCCACCCAGTCACATTAACCCCCACCAAGCCACACCCACAGAACCAATATTAACGAATTTTACATTTCACCACTGATTCAAAGACATGGTACTAAGCAGGGTGGATTTGATTTAAATCGAGTTGATTTAAATCACAATTTAAATCATGATTTAAATCACTAGTAAAAAGGCTTGATTTAAATCAACTCGATTTAAATCATAATTTTTAAAGAGCAACCATCATCTCTGCTACGCCTCTGACCCGCTGTTGACTCACCGATAGTCCCAGTGTTGCAGAATATACAGCCTCATGCTACATAACTAAGCTCCATTTCATGCTGAATAAACTAAATTATTTATGTATCTTAAATAGAAAACTATCTTACGATAGATTTTTACCCCAAAAGTTTTTTATTAAAATAAATTCGATAAAAATAAAAAAAAATCCGATTTAAATCAAAAAAAATCTTTTTTTTTAATTTTTTTTAAAAAAATCATTGATTTTTATCCACCCTGGTACTAAGTGATCTATCTCCACTACTCTATGCTAGTAAATCCCTGTGTTGCTATACAAATACAGGGCATTCAGCACTGGGCAGCATCATATGAGGAAGAGACATGAGGTCTCTCAGTAATAAACTGGCATGATCTTCCACGACCATCGTGTCTCTTGGGTTAAACTGATAATAATTTATTGAACTTGCATGTCGCCCATCACTCTACAATTGTACAAAAATAAGAAAATCCCAGAATGAGTTATAAAGATTATAGAGGCAGGTTAAACACATGCATTTGTCTTGTTGAAAATTGCAGGTGTAAGACTGAAATGGTAAAAGAAAGAGGAATTTGTTCCTATGATCAAGGTTTGCAATGCTACTTCATCATTTATATGCCTGATGCATTATCTCTTCTCATAGTTTCCCAGGTTTTATTTCATGTAAGCTAAGTTTAAAAAAAACATGTTTACATTAGTCTTGCATTCTGATTATATATTTTCCAGTTCATATCTGACCGGTATGCCTAAATACCATTTTTCTCCAGAAAACACCACTTACCCATCTCCTGCATTATTGTATTTACTCAATACAATTATTATTTTTTGCAATTCCAAGTTCATCCTTTCCTTTGAACGCTTGCGCTCCAAATACTGATCAATACTACTATATGCTTTCTTTTGCAATTTTATAGAAAATTCTTCTATTATGTCATCTTCCATTGCATAACCTTGTGCAAGTTTCCTGGATATCCACTCCTTTTAATAGACACAATCCTGTTTATTGAGCTACAGCTGAGCACATACTGGATAATATCCTTTTTGAGTATGATTGCCACTCCATTTCTTTCAAAAATGGCAAAGTGACCGTGTACATTTATTCACTAAGAGATCCCAGTTTGGTTCATTTCATTTCCACCATGTCAATTTCAGCTTTGCCCCCCACTGATGCTTCTCACACCCCTCTTCCAAGTGCAAAACAAGGAACTTCTCAGGAATGGCACCATTAGCGATCAGACTTTGCTGCAGCTTTAAGCTGGCCATGTCATCCCAGTCTGCTCTACTTATCAACGTATATGATATTCTTCCATAGTAACTGGAGTACCTTTTGAACTGGGGGTTTCACAAATAGTTTAAATGTTTGACATAGCCATACAGCTTTCCTAGCAAAAAGGAAGTGGTCTTGCAGTGCTTTCTGGATTTCATTTTGCAGTTCCTTCTAATTGAGTTGGTTTCCCCTCATCCCTACATAACCCAACCTGCCTCAATTCCCTTTGATCTTATCAGCAAGGAGGACATACCAAGAATATATGCAACAGCAATATTCTCAGGATCATTTTTCCCAATATACTTAGGTGACACCCTCTGCCCTTCTATTGTTCAAGTTGCCAGTTGGCTTTTAGAGGTGATTCAAGGTGCTGATTGTCAATTTTAAGGGGGACGCAGTGGCTCAGTGGCTAAGACGCTGAGCTTGTCGATTGAAAGGTCGGCAGTTCAGCAGTTCGAATCCCTAGTGCCGCGTAACAGGCTGAGCTCCCGTGACTTGTCCCAGCTTCTGCCAACCTAGCAGTTCGAAAGCACGTAAAAAAATGCAAGTAGAAAAATAGGGCCCACCTTTGGTGGGAAGGGAACAGCGTTCCGTGCGCCTTTGGTGTTGAGTCCTGCCGGCCACATGACCACAGAGATGTCTTCAGACAGCGCTGGCTCTTCGGCTTTGAAATGGAGATTAGCACCACCCCCTAGAGTAGGGAACGACTTGCACATATGTGCGAGGGGAACCTTTACCTTTTTATGCATCTAGGCCTGGTTACTTGAGGCCCTGCCTTTTATATTTATCTGCCCAACCAGGTCAAATTAGGACCAATCCCCTGCAGATCCTGTCTCTTTGAGATTGCCAACTGATGAGGCTTTCAGAACCAGACGCCTCTACTTTTTGGAACTCTTTACCAAGAGGAGACATTTGGTCTGCTTCATCCTTGAAACAGAGAGAAATGGTGAACTGAAGGTGAGGTTCATGGTGCATGGCATTTCTATGGTTGGTGTTTAATCCTTTTTTATTATAACAATTTTTTAATATGTATTTTGAGTCTTGGGTATGTTGACACTGTTAGGCACCCAGAGTCTCTGGGAATGGGTGGCATGCAGGGACAGGAAAATTAAGTGAGCATACACATACATACATACATACATACATACATACATACATACACATACATACCAGCCACAGCAATAGTCCCACAGGACTACTTTAAGAGTAGTCTTATTCACCTAACCCAGGGTTTCTCAATCTGATCCACCTTAAGATGTGTGGACTTCAACTCCCAGTCTTCCCCAGCTAGCATGCCCGACTGGGGAATGCTGAGAGTTGAAGTCCACACATTTTAATGTGGATCAGGTTGAAAATCACCAATGTAACCCAAAGTAATCAGCTCCTTGTGCCAAATGCAGCTTTGTGAGAAACACAGCTATCGCTGAAAATTAAGTTAAAATTTCTGAGTCTTGCAGCTGCGGCAAATCCATAGTTAAGATCTCTTGACATTCAACAAGATCTTCAACAAGCTGCTAAATATACTTTTAGTGGTTAGAGGAGGAACTTGAGTGTCCTGGATAATAAATCATTCTCCTCCCTGCATTCAGAGGAATGATACAAACAAGATACACTCATATCAAAATCAAGTACATACACACACAACAGAAATTTAGCTATAGTACACTTACATGTTGTTTATGTGTGCATGAAACATCACTGGTTAAAAACCAGTGACAGTAACACATATCTGAAAACAAAACAGTTTTCAAAACTGGCTTTAATTATCTTTACTTGCTGTCCAAATACTGTACATGCAGTTAACAAGCCAAATGGAGTAACATTAACTTTTTTCTTTTTTCTTTTTTTTTTTTTGAAAATCCATCTTGTCTCCTTTGGAAAGAGGGGAAAAAAATCTTGTCAAGAATAATTTACAAAATTGAGCGTGCACCCTCAAAGCTGTCAGTCCTGCTGCATATATAAATCCACAGAAAAATACAAGAGTTTTACATTTAGGAAAGACCACATCACATAGAAAACATTACAGAGCATGGGTATAAAATTGTGTGTGTGTATGTGTGTGTGTGTGTGTGTTGGTCCATTAGTAACTCTTCTCTCCACTGCCCATTGCAAGACATCCCCTTGTGCTCAATGTGACTGGAGGTTTTGAAATTCTTTTTCTGATCCCCATTCATATTTAAATCTGCTACTTAAGACCAAGGTCATGCTATAAACCTGGGAGCCAAGTAAGAAGGCAGTCTAATGAAATAATTGGTTCTCTTGGATAACCTTGATTTAATCCTTTAAAACCCTAATTTAGAAGCCTTAGCTATGCTTTGATCAAGTTTACCACGCACCCAATTACTGTTTTGCAATGATTCCTTTGTTTCTAGTATTACTTCACCCCTTGCCGTATTCTTCTGTGGAGCCCTGGTGGACTCTGAACTTGGTTGTTTTCTTGTAGACGTTCCATTATCTTACTAGGTAGCATCTTCAATGAACAACACTGAAGATGTTACCTAGTTAGATAAATTAAATATCTGCAAGAAAACAACTAAATTCAGAAACCCACCAAGGACTCCACAGTTCAACCTTGATCTACAAATATGTTGATATTCCTCAGCATGACAAGATCCCTGATTACTCTTTTTCACAGAGAGGAACACAGAGATTATTAGTTTAGTTACAAGTTGCTTCTAAATAAAATTGGGTCAGATGGGTAACATGCTTAGGCCCCCACCCATCCCCATTACCAGAAAAAGCCTTGAAGATAATTTAGCAAATAAAGCTACTTCAAGGATCTAGAATGGGGCCATCTACCTTGCCTGCCACTTTCTCAAACTCAGCTCAAGAATGCTGGTTTTAATCCAAGAAGCCATAATGAATAGTGTCTTTGCTATGTGGGGAAATCTCCTTTTATATGACTGACCACCCAGATTGTCTGTGGAGATTCTCAATCATCCAGATCAGGGGTCTCCAACCTTGGCAACTTTAAGACTTGTGGACTTCAACTCCCAGAATTCCTCAGCCAGCAAAGCTGGGACTTGAAGTCCACAAGTCTTAAAGTTACCAAGGTTGGAGACCTCTGATCCAGATCATCTTTGGGATGATCAGCCAGATTTTAAGTTTTGCTAACAAAAACCAGAGAAGCCCCCATAACTTTTTAAAATCTTGTATTAAACCTAAGTCTTGCCATACTACATACATGGTTTCTTTTTCACGATCCTTTTAGAAGCTATTTGTACAATGGTTTCAAGGAGTTCTGCGGATTCCATTTTTCCCCCAAGCCTGTCCTTTCATTGATGTTACTTAACTGATATTTTAAAAACTACTGTATGGTCTAATTTGTATTCTGTATCATTTGAGGCTTTCTGTTCTGAACGGCTGCTATAAAGATGTATTTTCAATATGTAAATGAATCATAGCTGAAGTCTTCGATTCCTCCTGTCAGGTAGACCTTTTTCAAACAGGACAATGAACTTAAGCTTCCAGGTCAAGTTTAAATTACTTCTACTGCATATCAATATTTTCATTTTATTCTATGAAGCTTTTGATAAAGCTTGCTGCCTTATCAACCGTGTTTTTAGGAGAAAGGCTAGATATAAATGACCCCAATAAATAAATACAAATAACATCTTAAGCTCCTACTAAGAGTTCCGTTCCAGAATGGCTCCAGGCCAAACAAAATTTAGAGGTAGCATTGCCTCCAGTTTCTAATGACCGTCTCCTGGGGATTAATTTCACAATGTCACAGTGAACAATAAATTCAATATTATTTTTCGGGGAAAGGAGGGCATTGGAAGAACTAATTGGTGGGGAGAAGAAAGCTATCCATCATTCACATGAAAACATATAAGCCCTTATATTTTAAAAGGAAAACACCAACAAGGCCACCAACATCAAAAGTGCTACGATCCAGAGGGGTTTGCTCTCCAGTGAGCCAGATACGTCCAACTCAAGGCTGCCTATTGCACCCACACTCCACGTGAGAAGTTCTCTGGCATCAGAAGAACATTGCTTTAACATCTTTACCACAATTACAAATAACAGATCCTTCATACCAGCAGTAACTGGAATGGTTAGTCTAATCTTCCCCAAACTTATCTTATCCCATTGGTGTCTTAGGACTGGAATTCCAAATCAGCACGATTGACAGAATCTCAGCACATCCCAAGAACCTCAAACAGAGGCAAGGTTGTCCAGTGAGACAAACATCCTACTCTCTCCGCCTAACTACTGTGTTTCCCCAAAAATAAGACCCTGTCTTATATTTTTTTGAACCCTGAAATAAGTGCTTGGCCTTATTGCTGTGCACTCAAAAGCCCAATTGGGCTTATTATCAGGGGATGCCTTATTTTGAGGGAAACGGGGTAGTGACATAAAATCAGTACCATCTCCACACACATCTCTTTTCTCAGTCATCATCTCCAAAGCTTTTTTTATTTAAAATATACTATTTTTTTTACCCTTTAAAAGCTACAGAACAGGCAACTGATCCTGTAGTTGGGGGGCAGGGGGGTGTCCCAGTTTCCACTAACAACAACTGATTTCAGGTGAGGAACATTCAAAAGCTCAGCCCAGGATCCCTTTCTCTATTGCATTTTAATCATCTTGTATTCTCATTTTAATCCCGCATCTTTGGAAGAGTGCAACAGTATTGTGTCCCCTGAGAACAGCAGTCCTCAAAATACCTTTTGTAACTATGCATGCTTTTCCTGAATCCTGGTGCAAGGGCAATCACATGAGTTGTGTAAGCTCTGTAGCCCTTCCACTTTGAAATGTAACTTTGGTAGGAAGGCATCAGAACAGCCAGATTAATGCAACATCCAGTCATGATTGTTTTCCATATTCATCATACTGGTGATGTAAAAAAAAAACAAAAAAAACACACACACCCTGAAGGAAGCTTTCATATTCAGGGAACAGCTGAGTTCTGGTTGGAAAAAACATTTTTATGGGAAATGTGGGACAAAATAAATAAGTCAAGGCTATCAAGTTATAAATCAGAACTACCTTTACCCTGGAGAATCCCAGTGGTATTAAGACTACATTTCCCAGAATTCCCAGGTACAGAATGGGAAATATCCTCATAAAAATCGATCCAACTTAATTGTTTGAACATCTGGAAGTCAATAAGCTGTTCTGCTATCTATTATATTCTCTTCATACTGTGTCCTTAAGAGTCTAACGCTATGATTTTGTTTTAATTTTTCGAAGCAACTTTGGATTTTGGTTTTTAAGGTGAGATATGCATTATTAAAATAAATACCCAATACTGGAGAAGCTCTCCCACATAATTCCTTTGCACGCTGAAGGAGAAGGCAAAAAGAAAAGAGATGTGCTAATAGAGTCCTACCATCCCTGTCCCTTACCATCTCTTGCTGCTTCTACTAACTAGACTAACAGACAAAACAAATCACAACATATTAGTTATAAAATCATGAGGTATACAACCAACAATTTGCACTTCACTCGGGCAGCTTGTCTTGCACCCTTAAATTACCATTCCAGTAGAAATAGTTTGGTAAAAAGAATTTTAGCCATCGTTCCCCTCTTCATATACTTCAGTTCATAGACTGTGCAGAAAAACAATCGATTAGTTCATTCTTTAACTCTGCTTAATGTGAAGCCTCGGGTTGCATGAGTCAAGATTTCTGCAGAGTCGGATTACCTGGAGGGAGGTGCTGCTTTAAGGATATGAGCTGCTCCTTTTCAGTCTCGTCTTTACTGAAGATGTTCGTGGGATCTCTCCAACCGGCAGATGGCAGTATTGAATCTATCATACATCTCCATTGTAAATTGGATCAAATTGTTTTTTGTACTGGAAAAAGTCCAGAGGCATTTTTTTTTTCTGTAAAGCTGAGCTGTTTCTTTAATCTTTCAACAAATTCTATATGGATCCCAATATTGCTTAGCTCATTTCTCCATTTTGGCTGGCAGTTTATTATTGTTAACTCTTATTCTGCACTGAATTAACATGGATTAAAATTCAAAGTGTACAATTCACCAAAATTTTTGTTCGTTTGGATCAGGTTCCATTCATTCAATAATTCTGGTAAATTGTGCTCTGAGGCAAATCTTTAATGGAAAGAAGACCTGTTTTCTAAACTTTCCTGCCCTTTCTTAACAATAATGTATGTGAAACAGCCGCTTTGATAAAATGAAAGGTTTGTTGGGGCTTGGCAAATTTACATATGCCACTTTGAATTCCACGAGGGACGAAAAATGGGATATAAATATGCCAGATAAATAAAACAAGATTTCAGTGATTCCTGTCAGATAAAACAGGAGACAAGGAAGCAATATTAGAGGGCAAAAAACAGCATCATCTGGAAATGGGGCAATGTCAGTGGTCCACTTCAAAATGCAGATTGTGAGATATAAATGTCCAAATTGGATATATCCAATTTGAAGCTAATATAATGATCTTGGGGTATAATTATTTTTTCCCCTATTTTTGAAAAAAAAAAAGCTAACATTTCAACAGGAAATGTTTTACATCCTCCTATTTATTTATTTCGTGCAGAGAATTCATTTTTAAAAAAAATGGAGATCACAGCCCAAATAGAAAAACCGAGATCCAGAGAACTCTTTCTTAGCACATTGCGAGGCATTTCTGATTCCTCACTGGGACTTTTGCTCTCATCAAATCCTCTGAGTGAGAGATACCATCAGCTCTGGCACAAAAGAGAGGATGGATGCTTATGAAATAAAAACCCAAAGCTCCTTTAATGGCCTGGAATTAGTTGCTTTTTTTTTTTTTTTTTGGTTCCCATGAAATGCATTTTAGTTTTTGGAAGCGGTTTTTAGACATGGAACTCTATTTGAAGCCTAATCATCTCTCTAATGTAAGTTCCTGGCTGTGATAATAGTTTGTTGTTGTTGTTTTTGTTTTTAAATAAAATAAAATACTTTTATCAAACTGATTATGGGCTGTTCGACAAATCCAAAACTTTCTATTGAGATGGAAGTGGACTAATTCCCTATTGCATCGAGATTTGTAGTTCTTATGTTGGGACATACATCTCATACCTCTTTTCCTCCAGTGCTGAATTTATAAAAGCAGATGAAATGTCTTAGCCAGTCCAATTGTACTTTCAATATCTGCTTGACTGCAATAACAAGCATGCTATTCTTAGGATCACATCATATCACTCTTGTTTGAACCATTATAAAAATACTGAAGCTGTTTAGAAATCTCTAGTACCTTAACTTCACTATATGGGAACAGAATTAATTTGATTTCTATTTACCTGCTATCTTGTTCCAGTCTTTCAGACAGATGGTGCCTTTTCTAAACTAGGTGAGATGTCTCCAGATGTGGCATTGTCTGATCCTTGTTCTTTTACACCATGGGCATTATTATACAGACTTTTCCATGGATAAATAAGGCATCCTCTTGCTTATCTGCCACCAAAAGATGCCAGGTGTATTCCTATAACTAGTGTTACTTGCTAAGCAAGCCTGGGCACTGTTCAGTGTAGACCACAGCTTGAAGCTGGCAATGAAATATTTTCCAGGAGCTGCTTAGCTAAGATGAAACACAATTCAAGATCTTACAAGCACAGACCGTTTTGAGGGTCAGCAATCAAGACACTGGAAACAACAAAACAAGTCCAGGTGATCAAGCTGAAGAGATGATACAAGCAGATATCCAGAGTGGTCTAAGGTCGAGGTAGGAAAGTTCAGAGACCCCAGAATCTGGGTTCATGGCAAGCTTGGGGGTTGTAGAGCAATTGTCTGGAGCACTGGGGATTGTACAAATGATGCTTCTATGCTTTAGAGAAGACGGTATCTATACTGGCAGAGTTGCCAAATATCTAGGGAAATGTGCAAGGATCCTTGGATAAGCAAAGCTTCAGTCTCAAGAATGTGGTTGGTCTTTGAAGGACTCTTCTTGGTTTTAGGAGCCGGAAGAAGAGTGGACTCGTGCAGTTCATTGACAGTAGCTGCTCTTTCTGTGGCAGGACTTCTTGGACCAGGGCCAGCTTCTACTGACGGTTGTACTTTCTTCAGGCACTTCATGGACTCATTTTCTGCCGGTTTTTCAAAGGAGAGCCCCTTCAGGAGAAGCCTGTCATCGGTTGCACAAAATCTTTCCTGCCTTCCTTGCTTATATTTTAAATCATTGTTGTGCTAAGCGGTATACTTTAGAAGAACTGTCACCATAGCTCCTCAAATCTCAGAGCCATCATTTGAGGGAGGCACAGTCCTGCTATTCGCTCAAAATCGTATCTGAGAGGGCAAATTGTGCTGACTCAATGAGACAAACCATCACAAGGTTTTCATAATCCATATTTTTCTACTTTGAAGCAGACCTCGGTTTTCTGTAAAACAGACAACCGAGCGATTGACCACGTTTTTTGCCCTTAGAGGCAAACTTTGAGTTAGTCCTGCTTTGCATTTTTTGAAAAAAAAAATCTTTTGTGAACTGCATTTATTCAAACTCAGATTTAGGATGCAGTGAAACCAGGCAACATTTGTGGGTTTAGAGGTGAATGCCAGATGACACATTTTTTTTTTTTTTGTCTTTTTGCCAAGAAAAGACTTTCTAAAACGAACAAGACAGTGTGTCTCGGGTGTCAACTCAAAACCAATATATTGCTTATTCTGGAAAATGTCATAACAGTCCCATACACGTAGAGAGCAGCAGAACGTCGTGGCATTCTAGAAGAACAAGGCCAAGATTACATCAACTCCCTGCTTTGAAACCTGTAGATGGGTTTGGTCTGGTGAAATTGTAGGGCTACAGAAACTCCATATCCAAAAATTGCTGCAATAGGTTACTAATATATTTACATATGCCTTTTTTGAAGGGTGTGACAGGATCCCATCAACACATACTCGGGAAACTTGTCATCCTTGTAAGGGAGAAAATTAAATGTGTCAGTTTTATTTCCTCTTCATTTTCTTTTCGAGAACTTCCCTTGTGTTTCATCCTAGCTGTAGTTACAGAAGAACCATGCTTATTCTACTTATGTAATACGCCTAAGAAGTAAAACCGTTTCTTGGCCTTCGATTAAAATCAAGTGTGGATCGCTAAAGTGAGTTCTTTGCCAACCGTAGCATTTCAATTTAAGAGCCACTTCCAAGGCTTAGTATTCAGAAACTAACAAGTAGCTTTCAAGGCTGCTGCCGCTTCAACACTCAATCCGCCAGCTTTTACTGTCCCTATAGTCCATGGAAAATTTTAAAAAATAGCAGGAACAATAAAGAAATTGTGATTTTCAGTAGTATCTCCCCTGAGTATTTGCAACAAATTTTAGTAGGCACCTTCATGAAAAACTTCTGTAATTCTCAATTTTGCTACGGGAACCGGTCATCACAGAGAGACCGGATTGCTACATAAAACACATATTCAAACAACTAACAATCCAGCCCATGCAGGTTTACACAGAAGCAAATTCCATCAAATGTTTGCTTTTTTTTTTTTAAAACAAATTAGTTGGTTTACAATTGCAGCCAGATTGGATTAAACTGAAAACAGTTAATAAATGGAGAGACTCTGTACTCATCCTTTTGAGAAATCCAGGTGCTCTCCTATGAACTTTTGAAGGGCTTCCATGTTGGCCCAGTACGTATCTTCTTGTTACGTTTCATCTTCTGTTTGAACATTGGTTGGTTTGGTATCTTGCCTTTTGGGCTGCAAATCGGTCCAGACACAATGAGGACAAAACTGAACAAAAGGGCCCATTTCAGTAAGAGTGTCCTTTGCATATGCCTTGCTAAAGTAGCATCAAAGATCCGGTATCTAAAGCAGGAGTGTCTGAAGGAGGAGACACAATTAAATTTCTCTAAGCATGACAAAGCAAAACATGAGTCTTAACAGTCAAATGCACCCTTTGGAGACCTCTCTTCTTCCGCACCTTTGGCAGATCCTCCTAATCTTCTCCAGATATGCAATGCAAACAAAATTGCCTTCTCCAGGATTCCAAACCCAAGATTTAAACAAGAAGTGAAATGCTGACGGCTCCTGCCAGGTGGGAAGGTGGCCATACTGTACAAATATTGCAGAGGAATCCGTAAGCACGTGGCAAGCTACATAAGGTCTGAAAATGCTACATTCCTTAAAAAAAAATGTTAGCAGTGCTGCATTCCACTTTTCCCCCCTTCTTTTGTTTTGTTTTTTTTAAGAAACACTAGGAGAACAAGCCAAAACTTCTCCTCCAGAGTTACCAAAAGAAAACAGGACTGAGAAAGAAAGAAAACCTAACATGCTCTCTTGAAGTGGGTTTAAACGGTTTAGATGCTGTCTAAGATGATTCAAAAACATGAGAAACGGTTTACTCGTTTTCACAGGCCATTTTC
Source organism: Arizona elegans (assembly GCA_022577455.1). Classification (NCBI taxonomy): domain Eukaryota; kingdom Metazoa; phylum Chordata; class Lepidosauria; order Squamata; family Colubridae; genus Arizona; species Arizona elegans. The sequence goes on along the minus strand of JAKOOJ010000011.1, from coordinate 8,937,413 downwards.
TTTGGGGTGATGTAACAGTCTTGAAATTGGCAGTTTTTTTATTGGGGAGTTGTTGTCATCATTGTTTTTTCCCCTTAATACGTGTTTCTTTTCTTTCCCTTTCAATTCCTCCTCCATCACCTTCTGGATTTCTTCTACTTTGTCCACCCAGAGAGGGAGGGTCAGACATGTTTTAAAGTCACGGGAACAGTTTTCTCTTCTTGGAGGAGGAGGAGGAGGAGGAGGAGGAGGTGGAGGAAGGGTGATGGGAGGAAAAGACATGGAATATTTACAAACCATGCTACCGGAAGCCGTGGTAGTACAAGGCATTCTCTGTTGTTGAGTGTTGTCTTCTTTAAGGACAAGAAGGGCTTATTGAGCTCTCTAGCGACGACTGAGAAAGGCGACGAGTAAGGGGTCCAATGGTGGAGTCTGCCAATGAGGAAGTGGGAAAGAGCTTATACCAACCTGTCACTACACTGGACAGGTCCAGCTCATCTAGGACAATCTGAGCCATCCCCATGAAGCACTTGTGGTCCATGCGGCCATAATCTCCCCAGACAATCACCTAAAGGGGAAAAGGAGGACGAGCTGAATTACCAAGAGAATCCAAGAAAGGAGAATCAGGTAGAAAGCAGGAGGCCTTTACCAACACCCCATAATTAATCCTGGTTCTTCCTACTATTATAAATCATTAACAGCCTAGTCCTACTTATGTTGACTCTAGTCTAAATTAACCTTTCTTTGGGTTCCAGAATTTATTCTTAGATAAGATAGGAGTGGTCTATTTTGCATCTCAAAGATACTCCTTTAAACTGATTAGCATAAACCTTGCAGCCTTTAAAAAGTGAGTTTTGCATTCTGTCAATCATTTACTATCCTGGAGATGGGAAAACAGATGCTCTTGGTTAACTGATGTGGATCCCAGTTTATACATTAGGAGATATTAAAATGCCTGTTGACTGGTAGTCCTACGGGCTATTTAAAAATATCCAATGGTTTGAAAATACTCTGACGTGCTTCTTCCATTTAGTTAAAGATTTGTGTCAATGTATCCACATAACCTCAACAAAGTACAGTTAGTTGTAACATTTTCCCCCTTAGCATCAGTTTTTAGTCAGCGTACAAAACCGGAAGGATCCTTTCAATTGGTAAATTGAGAAGCACTCTGGTTCTGGTACCCTTTCAATATTATCTTACAACTACCCAACAGTGGGAGTTATCAGGAATCCGCCCTTTGCTCTCCTCTGAAATCTAGAATCAGATCTGTAATTCTTGACTTTCCCTAACTGAGTGATAAAGATCCTGAAAAGGAGGAGATGGAAAGGAAGTATATCATAAATTGCTCTTTCAACTAAAAATGAGTCAATAATTTTTAACTCCCATGCCTTTAACAACTCATCATTTGTGGAAATTTGCCTTTTCTCTATTTATTTAATAATCAAATTTGCACAGCCACTCATCTCACATAAAGTGACTCTGGGCACCATACAACCAACCCTATGAAATCCCATTACTCAAAATAAAAATCTTGCTTACACCAAGATCACAATTAAGATTTCAGGGAAATATTTTCCTGAATCTCCATCAAACTACTATTGTCTTCTTCAGTATTGTGGAACCTGTGTTTTTCCATGTTTAGCACTTTCTGGAAGATTTCCTTAAGCAATATCTGAAAGGCCATTTGTTCACTTTTTAACTCCTGAATTGAACTTTGAACTCAGCATCTTTCTGAAGCCGAACAGCTCCATTTTTATCTAAATTGGGACTTCACAGAAAACTAGATTTTAAAGTCAATAGTTGAGGCAATTCATGATAACCCTCTTCTTCCATTTCAAGTATCTTCATAGCGTTCAACCTCCCTACTGGGGCCTTCAGAACCTCTCAGGGAACTATACAAGTTCCCCAGCTGAAAGCTGCTAGGATCTTAATTCTGTTGAGGACACCAGAGACCTTTTTCAGAGGACAACCTAACAGGAATCTCTACTGTAGCCATACAGATTATCTACTTAATAGCTACCAGAATCACTTTCCCATAAAGGCCACAGAGAAACTGATTAGAATTTGTACTGGACCTATATAAATTGCCTGTCTACAGCCTAGTAGGAGGTTCTCTCCCATGGGGACACCAGGGGACTGCTGTGAGGGCATCTCAGTAGGCCTGTGGCTGAATTATGGCTCTAAAATGCATATGGGCAGAAGGAGGATCCTCTTACCCTTCAAAGAGGAGGAAAGCATTCACCTGTAGCATTTTACCCTGAGGGCCCTCATCAAACAGAAGGGCCTGCTGGTAGAGTGGATCAAAATTCTTCTTGACAGTCTTTGTTTTCTTCTTGCCCAAGCAAGCCCCATTTTCCAGCAGATACACTTTAACGTACGTGGCTATATTGGCAGAGAGAGGGAAATAGAAGCAGGGAGCTTAATAACAGCTATTCCTCCCCAGGCTGGGATGCTTTCAACGTTCTACCAGGTGCATCTGTAGAAGTATATTTGTGCATTCATGCGGGCAATGGCAAGGATTCCAACAAAGGAGAATATTTGTAGCTCAGGGTTGAAATGAGGAGTCTCATTTCAACTGGGAGCTACAAGGTTGGTGCTCTCTGAGCTTGGTTGTTTTCTTGCAGATGTTTCATTATTTGACTAGCTAACATCATAAGTGCTACCCTGTTTCCCCAAAAATAAGGCATCCCCTGATAATAAGCCCAATTGGGCTTTCGAGAGCATTCGCTAAAATAAGCCTCCTCCCGAAAATACGCCCTCCCCAAAAATATTTAAACGCAGAGCTGGAAATCAGGTAAGATGGCAAGAGGAGCACCATCTTGCTCCACACACCCCAAAATAATAAGACCTCCCGGAAAATAAGGCCAAGCGCTTATTTTGGGGCTCAAAAAAAATATAAGACAGGGTCTTATTTTTCAGGAAACACGGTAGTTACTGAAGATGTTATATAGTTTCGGTAATAAAATGTCTACAAGGAAACCAAGCTCAGAGAGCATCAAGGACCCCTCAAGGAATGCTTTCATTCTTGCAATAACATTTTTGGCTGGCAAAACCCTCTACAGGGATTCCTCAATTTGTAACGGTGCTTAGCAATCATTCTAAGTTACCACAGACCCAGTTTCAAAATTCTGATGTTGGGCCTCCCTTGCAGTCATGTGACCTCACTTGGGGTGCTTGGCCATTTGCAGCACCCCTTGATCACGTGACTGTAATTTACAATGATTTCACCAGAAATTGGTCTTCTGGTTTCTGGCAAAAAAGATGCCCCATAATAAACAATGGGCTTGTTTAATGACCACTGCAAGAAAAGGTCACAAAATTGAGCTCAGTAACATGGCGACCCGTTTTATGACTGTCCTGATTTATAATTGTAATTGCTAGATTCAATTACAGTCATATCTCAAGGACTACCTGCATGTACCAAGAAACTCAAATAAAATTTATTGGATTTAAGAGTAAGTTCTCAGTCCTAGGCCACAGATATTTTATTAATAAAGTATGTGATTAAGTACATTGTAATGCAGTTACCTATTATATTAAATGCCAAGTTAACCCAGATTCAATATGGGGCTTCAACCCAGTTAACAGGAATACAGCAGTTAAGTGGGTACACAAAGATACAAACATTTCTGATTTATTGTAGAAAAGCCTGCAAATCATTAGGAAAGGATTTCAGTTACTTCTGTGGGAAGTAAAATGGGAACTCCATTTATATCCAAGAGTTCGATTCTGAGGGGCACAAGGTTGGCTCAGCCTTCCAGCCTTCCGAGGTCGATAAAATGAGGACCCAGATTACTGGAGGCTCTGTAAACCGCTTAGAGGGGGCTGTGAAGCACTGTGAAGTGGTATATAAGTCTAAGTGCTAAGTGGGAAGGAAGGAAGGAAGGAAGGAAGGAAGGAAGGAAGGAAGGAAGGAAGGAAGGAAAGAAGGAAGGAACAATAGGCTGACTCTGTAAATCGCTTAGGGGGGCTGTAAAGCACTGTGAAGCAGTATATAAGTCTAAGGGCTATTGCTCTTGCAATCTTCAAATCTTCAAATTACTCTGCCACTTTCTCCTGCCTGCTCTGTGTAAAGGATTAGAAGTGAGTCTATTTTGGTGGGGAAGGAATTTTCAATCTACTTCTTGTTCTGGGTAGCACCCCATCAACCAACCCCTTCTACCAAGCCACCTGCTTTTGACTGGGTTAGCTTCCAAGTATTTAAACAGTTTGAATTTACTTCAAAACATGTTCATTTGCTTAGACCCTTTCTAGGTTAATTGAGTGAACGTACATCTGTGGTTTTGTTTTTTTTAAAAAAAGACATAAACTAGACAAACGACTTTCCGTAAATACCAAGAATTGTTCCAGGCAGCTTTTCATCTTATCTCTATTCAGTCTTATCCGGGAAGGAATTACTTACAAGGAAAAGATTTGGCTGTTAGTTTGGGCGTGAGGTCTCGGGCTTCTATCACTTCCACTTCTAGCTGTCCATTCCGGTCAATCATTGCAACATGGACATCACCTAAGAAGTAGCAGTAAAGTTAGCATGGTCAAAACTCAAGAGCTTTGTGATGTCCACATGTGATTGTGCAAAATAAAGGGGAGAAAAAAACAGCATAAAAGAAAAAAAGTATCCTTTATTTTTTTAGAAGTCCCAAAACATTTGGGGTGCATCCATCTTGATTAATATTATTCCCCTGAGAAAAGGGTCTGTCAAAATTCAGTGGGATTTTTTTTGATATAATAAAGAATAGTCTTTTGCCCTTCATACCAATGTCTTGCCCCATTTCCATGTGTGATTGTGGTGTCTTGGCTCATCTTAACGTTTTGTGGTAGATCTATATTAGGAGACCTTTTTAAGTTATGGAAATCATGGAATTCTGATGGAGATGTTACGGTTCTCCAAATATTGCTGAATCGTACCTTTTAGGAAATCTAAGGAACATGGCCAAGGGTAAGAAAAATATAAAACCTATAAATTTAATCCATGAATAGAAATAAATAAACAAACTACTAGCCTCGTGATGTGACCAGAACAATCTGGAACTGAACACACTCAAAACCATAGAAATGGTGGTGGACTTTAGGAGAAACCCTCCCATACTACCACCTCTTACAATACTAGACAACATAGTATCAACAGTAGAGACCTTCAAATTTCTAGGTTCTACCATATCTCAGAAGCTAAAATGGACACTCAGCATCAAAAACATAATCAAAAAAGCACCACAAAGAATGTTCTTTCTGCGCCAACTCAGAAAGCTCAAACTGCTCAGGGAGCTGCTGATCCAGTTCTACAGAGGAATTATTGAGTCTGTCATCTGCACCTCTATAACTGTTTGGTTTGGTTCTGCAACCCAACAAGACAGACACAGACTTCAGAGGATAATTAGAACTGAAGAAAAAACAATGGCTACCAACCTGCCTTCCATTGAGGACCTGTATACTGCACGAGTCAAAAAGAGGTCTGTGAAAATATTTACAGACCCCTTGCATCCTGGACATAAACTGTTTCAACTCCTACTCTCAAAACGACGCTATAGATCACTGCACACCAGAACAACTAGACACAAGAACAGTTTTTTCCTGAACGCCATCACTCTGCTAAACAAATAATTCCCTCAACACTGTCAACTACGTCTGCACTACTATTAATCTTCTCATTGTTTCTATCACCCATCTCCTTCCACTTATGACTGTATGATTGTAACCTTGTTGCTGATATCCTTAAGATTTATATTGATTGTTTCCTAGTATGATTTGATTGCTTATTTATACCCTATGACTATCATTAAGCGTTGTACCTTAGGACTTTTGATGAATGTATCTTTTCTTTTATGTACATTGAGAGTGTATGCACCAAGACAAATTCCTTGTGTGTCCAATCACACTTGGCCAATAAAGAATTCTCAACCTTGGCAGCTGAAGATGTATGGACTTCAACTTCCAGAATTCCCCAGCCAGCTGACATCAGGAATCATGCTTACACTAAAGAAGATTTTACTAAGTAAATCAGAATTAGACAGGTTCAAAAAACACTCAGCCATAAACCATGATTTCTAAACTACAGGGGCAAAACACAATTTATGGACCAGTATATATATGTGCATACTACACAGTCCCTCACAAAACATGAACCCAGGGAGGCTGTCAATTAAGAAAGATCCCAAAGGAGATCCTCCTCCATCAAGTGACCCTGAACCTCAAAAGGGCTGAGATAGTCCCCAAAGGTTTACTCACCCATTGGTGGAGTAGCCAGTGTTTGTCGCCCTACAATTTGCGCTGGTCCAAGACCATCTAGGAAGTCACTGAACTGGCTTTCAACTCCCAGCTTGGTTGTGGGGAAAATAAATCTGAAGGAAAGGGTGAGAAAGACAGTGTGTGAGAAAAAGAAGACATAGCATGAAAGAACATGCAGAAGAGAGATCCTTCTCCACCTACATTTGGTCCCAGAGCATTTTGTCCTGCCTTCACATGAGACGGGCCAACAAAGCAACTGAAAGACATTTCAGTTCTGGGGTGGCCTTATCTATCAGTTAATATTAGCAGGACGTTTTCCTTTTTTTAAAAAATTGGAACACTTGTTTTTATATTCTCTGTGCAGTGTCTACTCTTTATTCAATGATTACATTAATTAAGAGCAGGACTTACGTGCCATCGGAGCTGTTGCTGTTAGTACTTCCATCGGTTGACTCCCGACTGCCTTGACGGGTGACCCTGTTTCTCATCTCCACAGCAATCCCAGTTTCGGTGCTGCGACGAATGTTACTTCGAAGTTTCTTTAAGCCACCATCTGGGGGGGGGGGGATCACATAAATAGTGGGTGAGGCAGTCCAGGGGCATCATCTCACAGCCAGGGAAGGATAGGACTTGTCCTACAATCAGGTGAAATCCAGCAGGTTCTGACAGGTTCTGGAGAATAGGTAGCGGAAATTTTGAGTAGTTCAGAGAACCTGCAAATACCACCTCTGGCTGGCCCCAGAGTGGGGTGGGAATGGAGATTTTGCAGTATCCTTCCCCTGGAGTGGACTAGGAATGGAGATTTTGCAGTATCCTTCTCCTGCCACACCCACCAAGCCACGCCCACAGAACCAGTAATAAAAATATTACTGGGATTCATCCAGTTTGCACCACTTTGGGAGAACCGGTTGTTAACTTTCTGAGCAGTTTGGCAAACTGGTTGTTGGAAAAAAATCATTAGAGCAGAGAACCGGTTGTTAAATTATTTAAATCCCACCACTGGGGAGATCCATGCTGATGCTGGTTTGTTTCTTTCCTGCCTACCTCTAGCCTTTGGATGGATGCAAAGGCCTCCTGTCTTCTGCATTCTCCAATGAAAATAAGCTCTTTTGAGCGAAGCAGAAATACTGATTTGCCTCCCCTCCTTCTTCTCTCTTTGGAAAGCCATCAGAGATTGAATCTGAACAGTTGCCCTGGGCAGTTACGTCTGCTTTAGGATTAGCACGCACAGACAGCGTTATTGGGTATCTGCAAAGCCCGTGTCCCAGTAGGGGGCAACTCCAGAAGTCTTCTGTCTTCTGTTTGCAAGCAAACAATGAAGCAAGGATGTGTAGTTACTACTACATGTTTTTACCTCTGGGAGGCTGAGCAGATTAGACCCAGAAGAGAGAAAAGCAAATACTGTGACAGAAACAGTGGCAAGCTGGGGGAATGGCTGCCCCTGGGAGCAGGACGCATAGAAACATCTCACCCCTGGGCTTCCCGAACCCAGGGACCAGTGCTGATGGTCTCTGCAGGCTTCCATATAACCTTTTTTAAAAATGTTTTTGCTCCTGAACTGATGAAATATTTGTATGAAGTTGTTTTTTGTTTGTGATTTATGGTTCGGTTTGGATAGACTCCCACCACTTCAGTGAAATATAAAGACAATAGGTGTATCAGTCAGGATATATAGAATAAAGATACATACGTGCATCAATGGGATTGATCTGCCCCGCTCACTTTGGCAGGAGGGCTTGCTAAAGACCCCACTGGCCAAGAAATTTCAGCTAATGAGGTCTAGGAGAGACCGCATTCTGTGGCCCTCACCCTCTGGAACACCTTGCATCTGGAGGCGAGATCTGCCTTCACCTTTCTGGCCTTAAAACTTGGCTCTGCTGGCTGGCTAACCCAGGTGTCTGCAACCTGCGGCTCTGGAGCTGCATGTGGCTCTTTGAGCCCTCTGCTGTGGCTCCCTGTCAGGTGATCCCACCAATGGCTGGCCTTGCCCTCTGCCCCCCACCTCCCAATCACTCCTCACCTGGCCTGAGAAGGTAAGGGTGACGGCAGAGAATGGAGAAGCAGCCAGGGCAGAGACAGAGGGATACAGAGAGGGGGAGAGAGAGAGACATAGAGAGATACAGAGAGAGGGGGGAAGAGAGGGGGGAAGGAGGGAAAGAGAGAGAGATGTCAAAAGGGTTTTGTGGTTCCCGGTGTTTTTTAACAATCGGTTCTCTGCCCTAATGACCGGCTGGGTAGGTGTGGCTAGGGGGCTCATGTGACTGGTGGAAGTGAGTGATTTCGAGTTGGCCACGCCCACCCAGGTTTTGTGGCTCCCGGTGTTTTCTTTTCTGTGGGAAATGGGTCCAAATGGCTCTGAGTGTTTAAGGTTGCAGACCCCTGGGCTAGACATATCTAGTTCCCTCTCTCATTCATCATATGATTTAGCCTCCAGATCTATTGAGATGCTAGAAAGAGTACAAACAAAAGCAACAAAGATGATAAATCTTTGTTGCTTTTGCCTGTACCAGTGGTGGGTTGCCCCTGATTCGGACCGGTTCGCAAGAACCAGTAGTAAAACTGGTGGGAAGCTCTACCCAATGACCCGGATGTCATCATAGGCGATCTGCGCATGCGCAGAAGAGTGTGCGCTCGCGGGCATGATGCGAACCAATAGTAAAGATAAGTAGAACACACTCCTGGCCTGTACGCTTTCTAGCACAGAAAGTTTCTCAACATTTAGTCAGTCAATTAGTTTCTCAAGATTTAGTCAATCAATCAGCTGGTTGCAAATACATTGGAGGACTTACATTCTAGAACAAAGTTTCAAATGACTACTTTCTGACTATGGTATTTCTGCAAGCCATAGGATCAGCATTGTGATTCACGCTACAAACTCGCCGAGGTTACTTACAACCCTAACAGCTGTATTTGGACAATATACTAAGTTTGATTAGTTTTAACCTGGGTTAGTGCTTTTTTGTAGTTTAGAATGTTGGCTGAATGGTTACCATTTGGGCTTGGTGTTAATCACAGCAAGATAATAGGGGCTGTCGATTCTGAAGTCCTCCGATTCTAGAAACATTCCAACTTTGTCGCTACATGAAGATCCACTCCCCAAATAGAGGCCAGATTTGGAATCTGGCAATCTCCTGGACGTACAGTATATCTCTTGGTAGATGGCCAGGACAGGGGTGAAATCCAGCAGGTTCTGACAGGTTCTGGAGAACCGATAGCAGAAATTTTGAGTAGTTCAGAGAACCCGCAAATATCACCTCTGGCTGGTCCCAGAGTGGGATGGGAATGGGGATTTTGCAATATCCTTCCCCCAGGAGTGGGGAGGGAATGGGGATTTTGCAGTATCCTTCCCCTGGAGTGGGGTGGAAATGGAGATTTTACGGTATCCTTCCCCAGCCACGCCCACTAAGCCACACCACGCCCACCAAGCCACACCCGCAGAACCGATAGTAAAAAAAAAAATGAATTTCACCACTGAGCCAGGAAAGCTTTAGTCTGACTTTGGCGAATGTTTGAGGTGTTTCCTGCAACAGGAGGCATTATTTATGTTTATTCGTGTGCTTATCACCTCACAACCAGGCTACTGAAAATCACTCTGCATGGGCTCATCGTGAAGACCATTCAGAAGCTACAGCTGTCTGCACGGTAATAATTCAATCCTGATTTTGCCTCATAACTCACTTCTGAGAGAGTGGCACAGTTTGCCAGCTGGCTTCCAGATGCAATTCAAAATGCATCCTTAGTGCCTTATTATGACACGAATAGGATCTGGGTATCTGTGAGAATATCTCTTCCACATAAAATCTAACCATCTGAGAAGAGCCAACAGAAAGACCTTACAGGTGTCTTTCCATCAGGAATGATGATGACAGAGAGATAAGAGATGAGCCAGTTGTCGTTTTAAGCCCAGAAAGTCATCAATCCAGGAACCAGGTAATGTGGGTTGTATATTACAATCCGTTTATAAGAGATGTTTGAAAAAAAGAACTTCCTGACACTGTAAAGTGAACAGACTTTGCCATAAAAATAGCAATAGGAGTCAATTATCATTATCATCCCTATGTTGCAGGTTGAGGTAAGGTAAAGCACAACTTACTCAGTTTGCATAAGTTGTTGTTGGTTGCAAAGTTGTGTCCAACCCATCACGACCCCATGGACAATGTTCCTCCAGGCCTTCCTGTCCTCTACAATCCTCTGGAGTCCATTTAAGATCATGCCAATTGCTTCAGTGACTCCATCCAGCCACCTCCTTCTCTGCCGTCCCCTTCTTCTTTTGCCCTCCATCGTTCCCAGCATTAGGCTCTTCTCCAGTGAGTCCTTCCTTCTCATCAGGTGGCCAAAGAGTTTTAATTTCCTCTTCAGGATCTGGCCTTCCAAAGAGCAGTCAGGGTGGATCTCCTCTAGGACTGACCAGTTGGATGGCCTTGCAGTCCAAGGGACTCGCAGGAGTCTTCTCCAGCACCAGAGTTCAAAGGCCTCAATTCTTTGGTGCTCAGCCTTTCTTATGGTCCAACTTTCACAGCCATACGTTGCAACTGGGAAAACCATCGCCTTGACTACACACACTTTTGTTGGCAGGGTGATGTCCCTCCTTTTTAGGATGCTGTCTAGATTTGCCATAGCTTTCCTCTTAAGGAGCAAGCATCTTTTAATTTCTTGGCTGCAGGCCCCATCTGCGGTGATCTTGGAGCCCAGGAAAGTAAAATCTGTCAATACCTCCATTTCTCTCCCATCTATTTGCCAGGATTTGCATAAGTAGCAAATTAAAATGCATCCAATGAAAAAAGACCATGGGTCTGTCATAGGATCCAGCAAAGTTGCAAACTCTTTCTGACCACTAAACAGAATGAAACAGGTCACATACTGCCTCCTGGTGATCAAGGTACCTGATGCCCCCAAGAATACCATCCTACTCACCCCACCCCACCCCCCACCAAAAACAATACCACTCCAAAGCCTATTGACTGAGTTTTTAAGGTTCATACGGTACATGCTCCTCCGGGCTCACAGCTCACTGTTTTCACACAGCTGTGCCTACAGAAAAACACCTTCTCTTATGCCTATCGAGAAAGAATGTTCTTCTGGGCTCTGACATAATGTATTTTTGGGAGTATAAGACACACCTTAGTTTTTGGGGAGGAAAATAAGAAAAAAGCTGATTGGCAGGTAGATCGGCCTCCTGGAACACCCCCAATCAGCTGTTCCCAGAGGTGAATTTTAGCAACAGGTTTCTTGGTTGTGAGCTCTGTGCCTTGCTTTCTTTTGCTTCTTTTTCTGCTCTGAAACTTCTGAGAAGTTCAGAACTTCAGAAAAAACTTTTTTTTCTGCCTCTGAAAGCCTCCGAAACAGCTTCAGAAAAAAAGCCTCTGAAGTTCTGTTTGGGGGCTTCTTTTCTGAAGCTTCATTTCTGATGCTTTTTTCAGCCCCTGAAACCTCCATTTGAGAAGCTGGGGGGGGGATACATTCGGAGTATAAGACACACCCAGATTTTCACCCTCTTTTTTGGGGGAAAAAGGTACGTCTTATACTCCAAAAAATACAGTCAATATGACTGCTCCTGATTGCTGCTGTCAGGTTGCTTTATAAAATACAGGGTGTGCTGCTGTAAAGGCTGGCGTTGGCAAAGCCACAATTCTCAAGCCAGACAGAATATTATATAAACACGGAACAGATATCTCTGACTCCCAAGGCCAAGAAAACAACAGCTAAAAGTCTACTGAATAAAGAGTGGGAGAAAGGGGTTAGGATTTGAACCCTGCTGCTTGCATCCACCCAGCACCGCTTGTATACAGCTTAATTCCTACTTGATGTGGGAGACCCATCCAAAGCAACTGATTTATCAGCATTTAGCGCCTTGAGGCACGTTTAATTTTCTGGAAAGCCAAGACTGATCTTGCCATGCCTGGTGGGTAGTCCGACATGCCAAAGACAACTTTGATCTTCCCATACAAAGAGCCAAATTCAGAATTCACAACAATGCATTCGGAGCAATAAATCTGTCTCTGTTCGAGGCTTTCTCCTGCTCCTCGGTCTAATTTGCAGAGCTGCACAGGAACTAATATCCTCCTGATCAGACAGGAAAGGAAACGACCCCTCTGTGCTTCAGTTTTATTGTTCAGATATCAAGCATTAGACGTGATCTTTTCCTCTGGCAAAGGTGATAGGAACCCTAGTTGGTCAATCCCCTTAATGGTATACGAGAATGGCCTTGGGAGACAGGAGGAAGAGATGAAGCTAAGTATCAGATAAGAGGCAGCTGAGCCCAAAGAAGGAATGAGGGTGGAGCAAATGCCTCAGGAGGGACTCTCACTAGTTTCTTGGACTGTAAAGGTGATGGGAGAGTGATGTTGTGGTCCATCAGCAGCCTGCAGAACTGGCAGTGGAATCGGACAGTGAGGAGGCTGGAGAAGACAATGGGCCAGTCCTGGAGTCTTGGGAAGGCTGTGGAATTCTGGGACTTGAAGTCCACACTTCTTCAAGTCATCAAGGTACAGAAATACTGATGTAACCTTATAATTAAGGTAGGATTAGTACTTCTGGGTGTGCTTTTGCTCCTGGACTATCTTGCAAGACTGACAATCCCCCCAAAATGTACTTTGCTCTGCAGGACAAGGGTTAGGAGAAGAACCCACCAGCACAGAGGTGAGTTTCAGCAGGTTCTGACCAGTTCTGGCAGACATTTTGAGTGGTTTGGAGAACCAGTAGTAAAAATTCTGACTGGCCCCCATCTATTCTCTGCCTCCCAAGTCCCATCTGATTGAGAGGAAATGGGGATTTTGCAGTAACCTTCCCCTGGAGTGAGGAGAGAATGGAGGTTTTACAGTATCCCTCCCCTAGAGTGGGGAGAGAATGGAGATTTTACAGTATCCTTCCTCTGGAGTGGGGTGGGAATGGGGATTTTACAGCATCCTTCCTCTGGAGTGGGGTGGAAATGGAGATTTTACAATATCCTTCCTCTGGAGTGGGGAAGGAATGGAGATTTTACAGTATCCTTCCCCTGCCATGCCCACCAAGCCACGCCCACCAAGCCATGCCACGCCCACCAAACCACGCTTACAGAACTGGTAGTAAAAAAAAAATGGATTTCACCACTACACCAGCATTTGATAAAAGAGCAGTTCCAAAGGCATTTCTGGTCCCCATGCCATCCCATTGCTCCAAATTCACTGAGATGAACCAATGTTCCAAAAAAGACTACATTTTTTTTTAAAAAAAGCAAACCCTAACAACAACATACTTCCATTGGCCTCTAGAACAAGTGCAATGCTAGGCATGACATGACATGAGCTGTATATCCAATTCAGAACTTATTTTTGAAGTATTAATTCATCTCCTGAGGTTATAATTTACGTAAAATGGGAGCCTCGAACTAAGGGGCCTTTTCCAAGTCAGCAAATCCACCCTTTGTAGCAGCAGAAACAACGGCTAATTTTTAGGCAGGAGAAAATTGCCAAATGAAATTACATCTTGCCAGACGCTCAATAGGTGGCTCTAAGAATCATTCCATTAATCACAGGGTTCAATATCAAACAAATTCTGAATGAGACTAATTCATGCAAACAATTGCGCTAAATAGACACACACACACACAGAAGACTTCATAAACGTAGAAGGAAGTCTACGTTTGCCAATTTGCTAACATGAATCTACAGCTGCCAAAGGCATGCAACGTTGAAAAGAAAGAGCCTTGAAAGAGCCTTGGTGGCACAGCAGACTAAAGCACTGTTAAGTAACACCAGCTGCTTGCAATTACTGCAAGTTCAAATCTCACCAGGCTCAAGGTTAACTCAGCCTTCCATCCTTTCGAGGTAGGTAAAATGAGGACCCGGTTTGTGGGGGCAATAAGCTGACTTTGTATAAAAAAGAACACCGCTTGGGGGGAGCCGAAAGCCCTACTAAGCAGGTATATACAAAAGTATGAAGGCTATTGCTTAACGCATTGTAAGCCGCCTTGAGTCTCCGGAAAAGGGCGGCATATAAATCAAACCAATAAATAAATAAATAAATAAATAAATAAATAAAAAGCCAGATATCTGACATATCTGCCACATCCTGCCTTCAAACTTTAATGCTACAAGGAATAGAAACACATAATTGTTTGTAAAATGCCCAGAATTGCTTAGGTGAAATGGGCAGCATATAAATTGGATAATTAAATCTGATTTTGCCATTTTTTAAAAAAAGTTTGCTCTTTCTAAGATTCTACTGGGATAACTTGGAGAGCCAATTTTGTGTGTCCACTTTCTGAGACTTCAACTTGCATTAAAGTCCAATATTTTAAGAAATAATGATCTATCCAAAGATATTTAATTCATCCTACAATGTATTTCGAGAGCCAATTTGTGTAATGGTTAAGACATCAGGCTAGAAACCAGGAGATGGGAGTTGTAATCCCACCCTGGATACAAAGCCAGCTGGGTGATCTTGTCCCTCTTTCTCAACCCTGGGAAGGAGGCAATGGCAAACCACTTCTGGAATCTTGCCCAGAAAACTGCAGAGACATGTCCAGACAGCCATCAGGAGTCAAAAACTGACTTGAAGGCGCATACAAATTTCCACTTTAAGATTACAGCAATTTAAAAAATAGATAAATTAGAACCATCAATTATCTAGAACTCAACTGTGCATTGCTACCATTCCTTCCCAAGCAATGCATTCTCTCAAGCAGTGGGTCCTATGGTTTGCAAGGGCACAATCTTCTAAATTTTCCACCAATCAAATCATCCATTCCTTCACTGTTGGCATCAGGGGTGAAATCCAGCAGGTTCTGACAGGTTCTGGAGAACTGGCAGTGGAAATTTTGAATAGTTCAGAGAACCGGCAAATACCACCTCTGGCTAACCCCAGAGTGGGGTGGGAATAGAGATTTTGCAGTATCCTTCCCTTGCAATGTCCACCAAGCCATGCCCACCAAGCTACACCACGTCCACCAAGCCACGCCCACAGAACCGATAGTAAAAAAAATTGGATTTCATCACTGGTTGTCATCTTTTTAACACTAACAAACCTACTCTGAGTTTTATACTCCATATTTGGCATGCATCACACTACCTGGGTTAGAATTAAAAATCAATTTCCTGGGAGATCTGGCCAGTTGGGTTGATTCCCCATGGCCTTTCTTTTGCACCATACAGATCAGAGGTGAAATCCAGCAGGTTCGGACAGGTTCTGGAGAACTGGTAGCGGAAATTTTGAGTAGTTCCGAGAACTGGCAAATACCATCTCTGGCTGGTCCCAGAGTGGGGAGGGAATGGAGATTTTGCAATATCCTTGCCCCAGGAGTAGGGTGGGAATGGAGATTTTGCAATATCCTTGCCCCAGGAGTGGGGTGGGAATGGAGATTTTGCAGTATCCTTCCCCTGCCATGCCCACCAAGCCACGCCTACCAAGCCACGCCCACAGAACCAGTAGTAAAAAAAATTGGATTTCACCACTGATACAGACTCATTCCTGAGCATTACTTCGTTAAGAATTTAGCAGGTGAAGTTGTACGTTTTTGGCTGATTTCCAAAGACACCCTAACTCTAACCCTCACAGGCCATCCAATGAGGAACACCTGTGGAAGAAGGCAAGCCATATAGCCTTACAAAAAGCAAGAAAGCAATTGGTAATATCATTTTAGCTGCTTTTGGTACTCAATTTCTTTCCTAATCAACACTTCACATGCGCCATGGTGTCTCATTCACAGGTCACCATGGCAACTCTTCCTCCTCTTGCCCTCCCCCTTCTCCCAACCCATTTCTTCTTTCCGTCCTTTTTGCAAAACCAGCCTCCCGCTTTGTCTGCCCATCACTAATACTAATTTGTGTGCCTGCATCCTCCAGCAGGTCAGTCCCCAGGGACAGGAAAGAGATCTGGCAGAGCTCCTTCTGCCCAGAGAAAGGGCGTGGGCTGCAGATTTGAAAGGCCAGATATCACCCAGAGAGAGACATCAAGGACAGATGTAGACACCTTCAATTTATGAAATCTCATCTGACTCTAAGAATCAAGAAAGTGGGTGAGGAGAAACGAAATGTGGAATTCTGGTGGAAGGAAACCCTTTTATTTATTCCTTCGCTCCTGTCAGGCCCCAAGAACCAAGACCAGGGGTGAAATGCTCCCGGTTCAGACCGGATCTCCTGATCCGATAGCGATGGCGGTGGGTGGTTTGGAGAACCGGTAGCAAAAATACCTGGGCCCTCCCCCCCATGCCCAGCTGAGCCACGCGATCATCAGTGGCTTTTTTTTTAACTTTTAAAAGGATTTTTTCTTCGACCAAAAAAATGCTTTTAAAAGTTTAAAAGAAAAGCCTCTAATGATCCCGCGGCTCAGCTGGGATCATCAGAGGCTTTTAAAAGCATTTTTTCTACAACCACTTCAGTCGAAGAGGTTGTTAAAAATGCTTTTAAAAGGTTCTGACAATCCCAGCTGAGTTGCCTGATCGTCAGAGGCTTTTTTTTTTCTTTTAAAAGCAAAAAAAAAAGAAAGGAAGGAAGGAAGGAAGGAAGGAAGGAAGGAAGGAAGGAAGAAAGAAAGAAAGAAAGAAAGAAAGAAAGAAAGAAAGAGAGTGCTTATAAAAGAAAACAAAAGCCTCTGACGATCAGGCAACTCAGCTGGGATCGTCAGAGCCTTTTAAAAGCATTTTTTAAAAAAGCCATGCCCACCCAGTCACATTACCCCCCACCAAGCCACACCCACAGAAATGGTAGTAACAAATTTTACATTTCACTCCTGACCAAGAATGACACATGGAGTTACTTATAAGAATAGTTTCCTTTATTGTCCTTCACCAATAGACAGAATCTTGCCAGATTAAAGCAACTGTTTGCATAACTGCAGTTGGGAACTGCTAGGGAGGAGATATTTTAATCCTCTTCCTGCTGACCAAACTTTCTAAGCTCTGCTACCACTTTGCTCTCTTGATAGCAGCCTCTCCTTCCTGGGAATCCAGGCTACATTCCACCACATGAATTTAGCTTTGGACCACTGTTCTCCAATTTGCAGGCAGATGGTGAACCTTCCCCACTTTCCCAAGAAAGAGAAAGAGCAGGTTCAGAAGCACTTGCTGGCTGCAATTTCAAAGGAATAAAAAAAAAAAAACAGCCCAAGAAAATCCTCCCACCTTTATAGTAGCTACAGTCCTCAATTAACAAAGACAACGGAGCCCTGCCCATTACAGTTATATTGGTCATAAAAAGATCATTACATGACTGCCCAGATTTTACAACCTTTTTTGTGGTGGTCATTAAGAAATCAACATGATTGTGAAGTGAACCCATGGTAATTAGACAACTGCTGCAGTTGTTAAGTCAATCCATTCTTCTCTGTGGGGTGCGGTGCTTTTACTAAAACCTGACAGAAAACACTGGTTTTCAACAAAAAATACCATAAAGTGTCATAAAGTGTCCCTGCAGGACACTGCTGAGGGTCCGTAAATGCAAGCCAAGTGGCCAAAACACAGTCATGTGACTGCAGGGAGGAACTTTGGAACCAGGTCACAAGTACAGTACCTTTTGGGGTTGTCCATCATAACCTCAAACAATCATTAATCAACCATTAATCAGTCATAAGTTGAGGAGTACCTATAACAGGGGTCAGCAACCTGCAGCTCTGGAGTCGCATGTGGCTGTTTCACCCATCTGCTGCGGCTCCCTGTCACTCAAAATATGCGTCACAACCGCCAATGTGAGACACCCGTTGGCACATGATTTATTGAGCTTTTCAACCCCCAGTAGGCCAACCATGGATAAATCCAAGAAAAGAAAAGTTTCAGAAGAAAACAGGTTTAATTCAATGCCAGTTTTGTGGCCGTTCAAGAAATAGTCAGGCACGGGAAAGATTTTGTGTCTCCTGGTGTTTTTCTTTTCTGTGGGAAATGGGTCCAAATGGCTCTTTGAGTGTTTAAGGTTGCAGATCCCTGACCTATAATATCTACCTACTGCAGTTTTTCTCAACCGCAAGGACTTTTAAATGAATGGATTTCAATCCCAGAATTCCCCAGCCAGCATGTTGATATCTACTCAAAGTTGCCAAAGTTGAGAAACACTCATCTATTGAAAGGCACAGAAATCATGAAACTTGAAGATAAACCTACATAGATTAGGAGTGGGAGCTACAGAAGAGGCAGCTGACTACTCAAGATAGAGGGATTAAAGCTGACTTAAGTCTGTCCAATTCAACAGCTTTCTAATCTAAAAATGATAACTATTGTTAACTCTTAACATCAACAAAATGTCCTCCTTCCGTTTCAACTTCTCAGGATCCAGGTTCATATGAAACCATCGTGAGACAATCCCGACCAAGCTGTTTATTTGCGAACCATGGTTTCTGAATATCCATTTCAATAAATCATGGTAAGGCGGACCAAGGTTTGGCAAGCTCACTGCTAATTCTCAAGAAGATGGCCAAAAACATCCCATATTAAATGGCCCATCCATATTTTTTTGGAGGGGAATGTGGTGATAACCTTGAAGAAAAAACGAATAAACCATTAAGGAAAAAAAAACAATAACTCAGTTCTGGGAAAACATGAGATGAAACTCAAAATAGCCCCAGCTTGACTTTGTCTGGCATAAGAGGGGGACTGGGTTTGAGAAAACGCTGGTGGGCTTTCAAGTTTCTTTTATCATATCCTATAACAGTGATGACTGACCTTTTTGCCATCGCGTGCCAAAAGCCGGGGGAGCACAGGGATATCCCATGCGTGCATGCCCACACCCATAATTCAATGCCCCCCCTCCTGCGCCCCCCTCCCACGCATGTGCGCATGCTCCCCCTGCACTCCCCCCACTTTTGGCACACGATGGCATGGTGGGCCTGTTTTTCGCTCTCCCCAGGCTCCAGAGGCTTTCTAGGAGCCTGGGGAGGGCAAAAACGGCCTTCCTCAGACACACCCCACCCTCCAGAGGCCGGAAACAGCCCATTTCCCGACTTCCGGTGGGCCTGGAAGGCCCGAAAATCAGCTGGCCGACGTGCCCATGCATGCTGGAGCTGAGCTACGGCAACACTCGCGTGCCCTCAGATATGGCTCCGCCTGCCACCTGTGGAACGCGTGCCACAGGTTCGCCATCACAGCCCTATAACAATAAAGTAGAATTCCTGTAATCCTGGCTATTCCCTGACCTGGCCTGACAAGTAACAGAGACATTTTAGTCTGTCAGCGGTGTCTGCAATAAAATCTTGACAGCTGTCATGTCTTTAACAACACAGGTTTCATTGGCTCCAGATTATTTGCAGACAATTTTTCCGATGAAAAAATGCTTTTAAAAGTTAAAAAAAAGAAAAGCCTCTGATGATCGCGTGGCTCAGCTGGGATCATCAGAGGCTTTTCAAAGCATTTTTTTCTGCAACCTCTTGGCTGAAGAGGTGATAAAAAAATGCTTTGAAAAGTCTCTGACGATCCCAGCTGAGTTGCCTGATCAGCAGAGGCTTTTCAAAGCATTAGAAAAAATGCTTTGAAAAATTTTTTAAAAAAAGTTGGCCACACCCACCCACTCACATTACCTCCCCCACCAAGCCATGCTCACAGAACAGGTAGTAACAAATTTTACATTTCATCCCTGGTGTGGGCACGCACATGCATGACCCTCCCACGCTCCCCCTGCTTTTGGCACGCGACGGCAAAAACGTTAGCTATCACTGAGCTAGAACATCACAGCAGGTAAGACTTTCAATGAAGAAGAAGAAGAAGAAGAAGAAGAGGAGGAGGAGGAGGAGGAGGAGGAGGAGGAGGAAGAAGAACCTGCTGGTGATGGATCAGGTTCAAACTACCTTTTATAGCACTAAAGCAAACAGCACTATGGAACAGCAACAACAGTTTTGTTGATCCTAAAGCAAACATCTGTCTCTGGGAAGACCACAAGAGAGGCCGGTAGACTAAGGTGACCAGATTTTAACATTGGTAAAGAGGGACATTGTGGGCGTGGCTTATTTTGTGGGCGTGGCTAGCTGGTCATGTGACTGGGTGGGCGTGGCTAGCTGGTCATGTGACCGGGTGGCCATGGCTATGTGTATAGGGTAAGGTGAACAGATTTTAACATTGGTAAGAAGGACACCATTGTGGGCGTGGCTTATTGTGTGGGTGTGGCTTGGAGGCCATGTGACTGGGTGGGCGTGGCTAGCTGGTCATGTGACCGGGTGGCCGTGGCTATGTGTATAGGAACTACTCAGAGGGCTGAAAAGTCATTTCTGACAGGTCCTCACACTTTTGACTGGTCCTCACACTTATGACCATCCTCACATTTATGCCCGTGCAGCATTCTTAACAACCGTGTCACTCATTTCACAACTGCTTCTCTTCACCATGGTGACAAGATAGGGCAAAAACGTAAAATGTGAAGACAGTCGTAAGTTCGAGGACTGGTCAAAAGTGCGAGGACCAGTCAAAAATAACTTTTTCAGCCCTCCGAGTAGTCCATATGCATAAAAGGACTAACCAGAGGGCTGAAAAAAGTGATTTCTGACAGGTCCTCGCACTTTTGACTGGTCCTCACACTTATGACCATCCTCACATTTATGCCCGTGCAGCATTCTTAACAACCATGTCACTCATTTCACAACTGCTTCTCTTCACCATGGTGATAAGATAGGGCAAAAAACGTAAAATGTGAAGACAGTCGTAAGTTCGAGGACTGGTCAAAAGTGCGAGGACCAGTCAAAAATAACTTTTTCAGCCCTCTGAGTAGTCCATATGCATAAAAGGATACAGCAATAGAGAGGGATGAAGGAAGGGAAGGGAAATTAGAGTAGGAGTGAGGGTAAGAGGGGGAGGAAGAGAGGAGGAGAAGGAGAAAGGAAGAGGAAGTAGGGAGGAGAAGAAGAGGGGGGGAAGAGAAAGTAAGAAGGAAAGAAAAGAGAGGTGGTAGATTTGAGGAGAAAGATTGCTGTACAATAAAAAAGATGAAAGGGAAGAAAGCCAATCCCAAACAAATATAAAGATATGAAGCTAAAGAATGAATTGTTAAACTTTAAAGAATAAAAGAGAACAAATATGAATAAATAGCAGTAATTAGAAACACACATACAAACATACAACTTATTTTCTTTGAACAGAGTATTTGGCCGGTTCACAAATTTAAACAGCGTTTAGTCACTTCAATTAAATTTACAATTTCTATATTTCCTTTTTGCCATATTTATTCCTCATCTATTTTTTTAAAAAAACCAATATTACCCTTCATCCTCATCTCTAATCTTAATCAAATTCAATTTTTCCCTTCTATTCTATATTATACCCCTTCCCATTGTCATCTATTTTTATATCCATCCTCACATTGTTTAACTATGTAATTATGTAATACAGTTGTTTAATACAAATTCAACATTTTAATATAAATCAATTAGTTATAAAACTATCTTTTTTGTATATTAATCAATATGAACATGAATATTCCAATTATTTCCATGCAATCCAATTTCTTACAAATCAATTAATTATATTTACCAATAATAATAAACCAAATAATTTCCCCCATATATTCCTCTGAACCACAACTTAACTATTTCTGCTTTCAACATAATATACAATTAATAGTATCTCAATTATTACAATTCCCTAGTTAAATACAGCTTTTTTTTCTTTTGTGTTTTAAAATCTTGAACTCTCCTCCTAAATTTCCCATTGTTTGCAGTTTTTCACCTACCTTTTTTGGGGAGGAAAAATAAAAATAAAAATAAATCTCTCTCTGCTTCATTTTGTCACGTTGCACCAAAGACCCTGGTTTCGGTTTCGTTTCTGCAGCTTAGCTAGGGGAAAAAAACTGCTTCAGGAACTCTTTACACTGAGTGCCTGTAGGGCGGCCCTTTGAAGCCCCGGGCAAGAGTTTAAACAGTTTTTTTTTCTTCTAGCCATCAGCTGGGGCTCAAGAGGCAGAATGAAAAATCGGGACTTTTTTGAAACGCCGCGGGACGCGGGACAAATTGCTAAAAATCGGGACTGTCCGCCAAAAGCGGGACGTCTGGTCACCTTACGGTAGACTAATCTGACATGGCATCTCCTCCAGCTTTCTGAATGGTGACTCATCTCCCTTGATCGTACACTGAACAATTGTGTCCTTCACACTGTGAGTCATGCTGCAACTAAGGGAATGCTAAGGGACTAGTTAGTTCATTTATATACTACACAGGTAACCTGCAGAAATGTTTATTTTGGGAATGGTAGGCCTGCCAAGAATAGTGATAATACAAGTTGGCCAGAGTTGTTTGGGAGTTGCGCAGTGCCTAAAACTAAATAAATAAATAGGCACAGAACTCTTTTTTATTATTATTCAGAAGCCATCCCTGGACCAATGCACCCATATAACCTACATCAAAATACACAGAAGCAAAGCAAAATTCTGATAAGCAGATTTAACTTCTCCTCCTGTACTCCGTCTCTGTCTGCACCCAAGGTTCATTTTTAAAATTTTATAAACATAATGAAGTTTACAACAGCAAATTATAACTCACTGAGTAATTAGATTAGATATTTATTGGGGTCGATTCACAGAAATAAGGGGACAGTTTGGGAGATAATGGAAATACAGCAAACAATATTGTATAATTTAAAAAAAAATATTTTTACAGCCAGGGAGAGAGACATTCTAGGAGAGAAATTCATTCATGTTTAATCCCACCTTTTATTATTTTTATAAATAACTCAAGGTGGTGAACGTAACTAATACTCCTTTCTCGTCCTATTTTCCCCTCAATAACAACCCTGTGAGGTGGATTGGGCTGAAAGAAAGGGACTGGCCCAAAGTCACCCAGTGACTTTGAATCCCGAGGCAGGACTAGAACTCAGAGTCTCATGGCTTCTAGCCTGGAGCCTTACCCACTATATCAAACTGGCTCTCTAAAACAATATTTCTTTTATGCACACTGAGAGCATATGCACCAAAACAAATTCCTTGTGTGTCCAATCACACATGGCCAATAAAAATTTCTGTTCTGTTCTGTTCTGTTCTGTTCTATTCTATTCTATTCTATTCTATTCTATTCTATTCTATTCTATTCTATAGATTTTAAAAAACAGATAAAAGCAGAATTTCTATCTAAGGCAGCAACAGTATCAACACTAGAGACCTTCAAATTTCTAGGTTCTACCATATCACAAGATCTAAAATGGACACCCAACATCAAAAACGTCATCAATAAAGCACAACAAAAAATGTTCTTTCTGCGCCAACTCAGGAAGCTCAAACTGCCCAGGGAGCTGCTGATCCAGTTCTACAGAGGAATTATTGAGTCTGTCATCTGCATCTCTATAACTGTCTGGTTTGGTTCTGCAGCCCAACAAGAGAGACACAGACTTCAGAGGATCATTAGAACTGCAGAAAAAACAATGGCTACCAACCTGCCTTCCACTGAGGACCTGTATACTGCCCCAGTCAAAAAGAGGGCTGTGAAAATATTTATAGACTCCTCGTATCCTGGACATAAACTGTTTCAACTCCTACCCTCAAAACGACGCTAAAGAGCACTGCACACCAGAACAAATAGACACAAGAACAGTTTTTTCCCAAACGCCATCACTCTGCAAAACAAATAATTTCCTCAACACTGTCAAACTATTCACTAAGGCTGCATTACTATTAATATTCTCATCGTCCCTATCACCCATCTCCTCCCACTTATGACTGTATGACTGTAACTATGTTGCTGGTATCCTTATGATTTATATGTCGAGCCTCAGTTGGGTCTCGCCATCAAGGGGGAGGCCTGTTATATTGACTGTTTCCCTATGACTATCATTAAGTGTTGTACCTTATGATTCTTGATGAATGTATCTTTTCTTTTATGTACTCTGAGAGCATATATGCACCAAGACAAATTCCTTGTGTGTCCAGTCACACTTCGCCAATAAAATTTTATTATATTCTATTCTATTCAAACCAACTCAATTTGTTTGTATATGATGTCATGGAATTGAACTTGACACCAGTGGTGAAATCCAAATTTTTTTACTACCGGTTCTGTGGGCATGGCTTGGTGGGCATGGCAGGGGAAGGATACTGCAAAATCTCCATTTTCACCCCACTGCAGGGGCAGGGTATTGCAAAATCTCCATTCCCATCCCACTCCAGGGGAAGGATATTGCAAAATCTCCATTCCCACCCCACTCCAGGGGAAGGATATTGCAAAATCTCCATTCCTACCCCACTCTGGGGCCAGCCAGAGGTGGTGTTTCCTGGTTCTCTGAACTACTCAAAATTTCCACTACCGATTCTCCAGAACCTGCTGGATTTCACCCCTGCTTGACACCCAATGATTGCAAGGATCAATGCTCACCATCTTGAACTTCCTTTGATAATAACTCACAGTTCTTTCAAAAGTTCTCCTCCTCATCTCTTTGATCCTCTCCATTCACCTGCCTTGCTTTTCTTCTACTTCCTTCAACCTTGCCGAGTATCATTGTGTCTTCTTATCAAACACTTGCCCTAAAGTACACAAGGCTTTCTTTGCGGTGGGGGGGGGAGGTTGCCTCAGAGGAAAATCAGCCTTCATTTGGTCCTGGATTGGTGGTTGGTTCTTCTTGCAGGCCATGGTATTCTTTGCAACTGTCTGCAAAACCTATAATTTGGAGGCGTCTATCTTTTATGGGGAGGGATGCGGTGGCTCAATGACTAAGACACAGCTTATCGATCAAAAGATCTGCAGTTCAGTAGTTCGAATCCCTAGTGCTGCGTAACAGGGTGAGCTCCCGTGACTTGTCCCATCTTCTGCAAACCTAGCAGTTCGAAAGCATGTAAAAAAGGCAAGTAGAAAAATAGGGATCCCCTTTGATGGGAAGGGTACAGTGTTCCATGCGCCTTTGGCATTTAGTCATGCTGGCCATATGATCACAGACGTCTTTGGACAGCGCTGGCTCTTTGGCTTTGAAACGGAGATGAGCACCGCCCCCTAGAGTCAGGAACAACTAGCACATATGTGCGAGGGGAACCTTTATCTTTACCTTTACCTTTTATGGGACTATGCTGTTCAACAGCAAAAGTGCTGCCTGCAGCAAGGATATATATAAATGCCAAAGGAGATTTCTTAATGCATAATTCTTCTGCTGTCATGGAAAAAAAATGGCTATAGCTTAGACAGATTTGAAAGCTCAGTTTGGAAGTAAAATCCCTGGATGCTTAGTATCATGTATATTCAGTCTTTATTCTCATGTACTACGTCAGTTACAAAACCTCTGGATAAGATCTATGATATCATTCAGTTCCCGCTGTGCCTATAAGCTGCAGATATTTTGAATCTGCCAATTCAGTGGGCTGTGAAGGTGAGGGGGAGTCTCTTTGAGATGGAGCCAGACAACAGTTTTGAACTCCCATCATCTTAAGCATTTTTTTATAAAAAAATCAGATTATTTACTCATCTCCCCAGTCAATTTTCAATTGGTCAGTCTATTGCCCTGTCCATGGTGCTGAACTTCCAAAATGGAGCTGCAAGAAGATTGGGGTAGAGCTGGAAAATTAATTGCCAAGACCCCTGGTGACACAGTGGTTGGAATGCAGTTTTGCAAGCTAACTCTGCCCACAGCCTGGAGTTTGTCTTGACTGGTTCAAGGTGACTCAGCCTTCCATCCTTCTCAGGTTGGTAAAATGAGGACCCAGATTGTTGGGGGCAATATGCTGACACTGTAAACTGCCCAGAGAGTGCTGTAAGGAGCTATGAGATGGTATATAAGACTAAGTGCTATTGCTAATTAAGATCTTCTGTATTCATTACAACAGTTCTTTTCGATATTGCTTGAACCCAAATCCTTCTCCATTCTCTTTCTTCCAACTGAATTCTAACAGACATTGCCACAAAATATATTATTGCCACTAATTTTGGACCTTGTACGCCTCCTCTCCCCAAAACAGATCGCTGAGCTGGGCAGCTGAAAATCAGCAATTTGGCTACTGAGTTTTAGCAATGCAATTTGGGGTTTCTCTGAAGTCACCAAATTGGAGCTGGGGAGCTATAAGGGAACCGTGAATTAATCCATCTTCAACTGAAAATTAAAATGAGATATTAGAAGGTGGGAAAGCATTCTGCTGAGGTTTAGCCATTTGCTAAAAGGCACATAATGGGAAAATGAATAGAGGCTGCAATGAAGTGTCTGGGGGGCCTTACCAGGCCGAAGGCCTTGGATTCTTCACCCTGATACTGTATTAAGGTAGAGTAACCTCAAGGACTGCTGTACACTGAGAATACTTTAGCATGCCAAACTTGGCAACTATTAACATTGGATTAATCAGATCATTATGAACAAGAAATTGGACTGATTCAATCTATTCATTCATTCATTCAATCAATCAATCACCAAGTCGACTGTGTTGTATGAACATTACCTGAGAGAGTCTGGCCCTTTTCCCAGACATCCTTAACTGACTCAAGTGGAGACGTGTCATGAGAATATTAAAATGAATCAATTGACACAATTAAGGGATCAGAAGAGTTCCATTGAGTCCCAAGCATATTTAGTACAGATAGTTCTTGACTTACGAGCCCAAAATTTTTGTTGCTAAGGGAAACATTTGTTAAGTGAACTTTGCCCCATTTTATGACTTTTTGTGCCACAGTTGTTAACTGAATCATGGCAGTTGTTAAGTTAGTAACATGGTTGTTAAATGAAACTGGCCTCCTCATTGACTTTGCTTGCAAGAAGGTTGCAAAAAGGGGATCATAGGATCCTGGGACACTGCAACTGTCACAAATATGAGTTAGTTGCCAGGCATCCGAATTTTGATCATGGGACTGTGGGGATGCTACAACAGTCAGAAGTGTGAAAAATGGTCACGAGTCACGTTTTTTCAGCTGCTGTAACTTTGGACCATCACTAAATGAACCGATGTAAGTCGAGAACTACCTGTATAGTATAGGATTCAACTATTCAGAGGTGTCATTGGAAATACTTGACTAATACTTAATTTGAGAATCGGGCATTGGGCTAGAAATGCGGGAACTAGTCCCACCTTACACACGAAGCTGGCTGGGTGACTTTGGGCTCTCTCAGCCTTAAGAAAAAAGCAAAACCAAACCACTTCTGAAAATATTGTCACCAGAAAACTGCAGGGACCAGCCCAGGTGGTTGCTGAGAATCAAAACTGATCTGAAAGTACTTAAGCAAAATAAAACACTCTAAATTCCTCCATGACCAAGACAAAATCCTAAAGAAACTCTGCAAAATGAGACCTCTCAAGATGTTCCATATTTGTGATATGTGTGTTTTCACTATTACTACCCTGCAGCTCATTGTACTTTTATATAGAACAGAACAGAACAGAACAGAACAGAACAGAACAAAATAGAATTTTATTGGCCAAGTGTGATTGGACACACAAGGAATTTGTCTTCGGTGCATAAGCTCTCAGTGTACATAAAAGAAAAGATAACGTTCATCAAGAATCATAAGGTACAACACTTAATGATAGTCATTATAGTTTTATGCTGGAAAACCCAGATGAACAGGCCTCCGTCCCAGCCTCTTCAAGGCATTGTGGATTTTCTCCTTAATTTTACCTCCACTCCAATTGGGAGGGGGGAGAAAGATTCCCTAACTGCCTCATCCTATGTTAAGCAGGTGATGGTTGGGATTTTGTCAGACATAATACAACAATACAAGACCCTGTAGTACAGTGGACTAAAGCACTGTATTTAACATCTGCTGCTTGCAATTACTGCAAGTTCAAATCTCACCGGGCTCAAGGTTGACTCAGCCTTCCGTCCTTTCTAAGGTAGGTGAAATGAGGACCCAGTTTGTGGGGCAATAAGCTGACTTTGTATAAAATATACAAAAGAATGAAGGCTATTGCTTAACGCATTGTAAGCCGCCCTGAGTCTCCGGAGAAGGGCGGCATATAAATTAAAGCAAACACACACACACACACACACACACACACACACACACACACACACACAAACAAACACCTATTTCAGTGTCACTTCTGTTACAAACTCATTCAAGAACTTTGGGGAGAGTTATCTTTACTTCAGCCTTTATCTGGAGCTTGGAAATTGTTGTAGCAGCCAGAACCTCTGATTATTGTAAATACAACCAAGATAAAATAAAAGAAGAAGAATGTTTTGATCATTCAGGGGGAAAAAATCCTTCTTACCCTTATAGGTATTCTGTGTCTTCCTTGATCTCAGGTCCTCTACTTTTGGGCACCAGGGACTGGTTCTGTGAAGAAAGGTTTTTCCACAGACCGAACAGGGTATGATTTCACATACTGCCTGCATCCCACTTGTTTGCATGCAGGGCCGGATTTTCCTATAGGCTAACTAGGCTTCAGCCTAGGGCCTCAAGATCAAGAGGGGCCTACATTCCCTACATTCAAATTGTTAGCAAAATTAAAATTACACTTTCACTATAGGTGAAAGGGCCTCATAAGTGGAATAGCCTAGGGCCTCTTTTCATCTAAATCCGGCCCTGTTTGCATGGCCTGGTTTCTGGCATGCGACGGACCGGGAGTTGGGGATCTCTACTCTACTAGAGGCTTGGAAATTTGAGACTTCTGCACAGTATCTTAGCTGTTCCTAGCATTGCACTCTTCTGGACAGAAAGCTCAAATGTCCTTCCAGGGATCTGTGGGGACCCCCTCCTACCATAGTTTAGGAGTCACAGCTTCAAATGCTCCTACCACTACTAGGACCACTTTGGCCTTGACCTTCCACATCAGCTCCAGTTCCTCCTTCAGGCCCTGGTCCTTCTCCAGGTTCTCATACATCTTCTTCCTGATGTTGCTTTTGATTGGCTCTGCTACAGCTATTACCACTGCTGTCTTCTGGTCTTTATCTACTACTATGATGTCCGCTTGATTGGCTAGTACCCGCCTGTCCATCTGGATCTAGAAATCCCACAGGATCTTAGCCAGTGGTGGGATTCAAATAATTTAACAACCAGTTCTCTGCCCTAATGATTTCTTCCAACAACCAGTTCACCAAACTGCTCAGAAAGTTCAGATTCTCCCGAAGTGGTGCGAACTGGCTGAATCCCACCACTGATCTTAGTCCACCTATTTTCCACAACCTTCTGTTCAATTTCCTGTTTGGATTTAGTAGACTCTCTAGCCCACATCCTGTACGCACTGCCAGCTACTTGTTTATGCCATTCAATGTATGACGTATGTTTCTTGTCTCTTATTGGCACTACAATACTTTACATCTCTAATTATAAAAATTAAAAAATATTTATCAATTTAATATAATTTGTATTATTATAATTTTCATTTCACTTTTATTATGTCTTAACAATTCCTCTAACAGTTCTAGTGTTCCTCTACAATATGGAACTGGTTTACCATTTTGTACTTCTGCATTTCTCTCTTTTTTTCCCCCCCAATTCTTCTCTCTAGTCTAGTGCAAAGTCCTGGATTTTCTGATGTTTTTTTTTAGCAGTCTCCTCTAGCTTTTTCAGTTATTGTAGGGGGTGCCACTTGCTGTGGCACCCCCTACAATAATAAATGTCTGTTGTAAAAAGCACTAGCTGCAGAAAAGAGACCTGAAAAATATACATCAGATAGTTCTTGGCTGAGATTAAAAGAAAAGAAGAATTAAAGCTTCTCAGGG
The DNA here is from genome assembly GCA_022577455.1 of Arizona elegans. Taxonomy (NCBI): domain Eukaryota; kingdom Metazoa; phylum Chordata; class Lepidosauria; order Squamata; family Colubridae; genus Arizona; species Arizona elegans. Next base: position 8,907,710 of record JAKOOJ010000011.1, on the reverse strand, counting down.
AACACAAGTATTCTCAATAAATTAAGGTTTTACAGCAACAGCTATTGATGTTGAAAAAAAGAAAAATGAGAACTAAATTGAATTACGTGAAACAAATTGGTTTTGAATTTGCTAATAAACCATTTCAATGGTCAACTTATAAATTACAAAAAGAAAATCTTATTGAAATTACCAGAGGGAAATAGTAAACTAACAGCTAATGTGGGTATACAAAAATATTTTATCAATATTAGTCTAATTTATACAGAGGGCATGATATTTCAGTGGGGGGATGGGAAAAGAGAGGAATATCTCAGAAAACAAAATCTACCAAGGATTACAGAGGTACAAAGACAAATGATGAACTATAACGAGAAATTTCAAAAGCTATTAAAAAGAGTAAGCAGGAAAGGCGGCTGGACCAGATGGATGATTAGGTCCTAATTATAATCCTTTTGAGGATGAACAAAACCAGATATTTTTCTTTTGGGATTAATGGAGAAATAAAATTCTGTTTTTATATATGACAACCGCACCAAGATTACAATATGTTCAAAAGTGGAAAAGTTCAACACAGCCCACAATACAGGAATGGTTGGTGAAGATGAGGGAACTTGCCAAGATGGCTAAATTGACTTCCTTGAATAAAGAAAAGACAATATCCACATTTATGGCTGTCCGGAAACCCCTTTCAGTTGTTTTTTTTTTTTTAAAGAATAAAATACAAAAAGGCACAGAAAACAAATTAAATGGGAAAAAAGGAAGAAGTAGGGAAAAAGCAAAAACAAGGAATGCAAACAAAAAGGGGGGGGGAAGTTATAGAAAAAAATAACTTCTGACTTTCTTCAGAACAGACAGAAATCTAAAAATCAATGACCCTTTGAACTAGAATAACTATAACAAACAGCATTTCTATCATCATAAACAAGTCTAATTATTAAAACCCAAGGTGAAAAATTCATTTATTTCAATTCCAAAGAAGTTTGCAAGAAGAAACGAAGCTGGATAAAGTCTTTTCTTTAATCAAAAGAGTCAATTTCACCACCTCCACCCAAACTCCATTAATTTTCACCATCCATTCTTGCATTGTGGATATGTGAGTCTTTCCAGCTGTGCATACAGCTTGTCATGTTTAAAAAAAAGTTATACATTTTTCAAGCTGTTTGTCCATCAAAAGAAAAGCCTCTGCTTCAGTTGTACATTCCAATTAAGAATTCTCTGAGTTAAAATACACATCTGATTCCAATGAGTCTTAGCTTTCTCATATGTCCACCACAGTGGTGAAATTCAATTTTTTTTACTATCGGTTCTGTGGGAATGGCTTGATGGACGTGGTGTAGCTTGGTGGACGTGGCTTGGTGGGGGTGGCAGGGGTAGGATACTGCAAAATCTCCATTCCCTCCCCACTCCTGGTGGAAAGATATTGCAAAATCTCCATTCCCACCCCACTCTGGGGCCAGCCAGAGGTGGTATTTGCCAGTTCTCCGAACTGCTCAAAATTTCCGCTACCGGTTCTCCAGAACCTGTCAGAACCTTCTGAGTTTCATCCCTGGCCCACCAGATAAAAACGCCCTTCAGACTGTTTATCTTTCCAACATACACTTGACACATCCTCATACAACTCTGACAATGTATCGGGTGCTAAATGCCAGTGGTGCATCATTTTTTCAAAATTCTCTTTTAAGTTATAATTCCAATATAAATTTCAGTCTTTACCCAACATATACTCCTATTCAGTGGTGGGTTCCTCCCGGTTCCGCCCAGTTCCGCTGAGCCGGTAGCGGTGACGATATGACGTCACCGAACCAGTTCTGGCCCCACCTCGCCCCCCACCCCCCCACCCCCGTGTTATTCTTACCTTTTATTTGGCCCCACCCCCAATCTGTTGCTGCCTCCTGAGTCCCAGCTGATGGCTAGAGGGAAAAAAACTGTTTAAACTCTTGCCGCGGGGCTTCAAAGGGCCGCCCTACAGCTGATCAGTGTTAAAAGAAAACAAATGAGTAGATCAGTGCCTGCAAAAATACATGAGTAGATCAGTGCCTGCAAAAATAAATGGGTAGATCGGTACAGCTCTGCAAGCAGTTAAAAGCCTGGTAGACCAGTACCTCTGCTAAATCCTAAATAATTGTCACATGACCATAAAGCTATGCCCACAGAACCGGTAATAAAAATTTTTTAGAACCCACCCCTGCTCCTATTGATCAAGCGTTATGCTATAACCAAATCCCCCCCCCATTTGATCTTACAATCTGTAAGAAATTCATCTGTCAGGTGCAATGAATCAGGAAGCAAGGCAGCCCAAATGACTCCAAGTTTATTGCACGCTAACGCTCTCTAGAAGAATCTGAATTACTAACAGTCAAAGTGAATTGGCGGTAGATAAGAGTCAACGGAATTCAAGGTGGGCTGGACTTAGATGTCTTGTGGCACGAAGGGATTCGAGACTAATGGCATACTTGACCCCTCCTTCAGCTCAGCCTAATCATCTCCTATATCCTCCTCCATATTCATTTTCAACAGGAATTTATACAACTTAACCACCATGTTAAGGTTTTCCTTCAGGGAAAGTCAATAAATCAGAAGACCAAGTTTGTGTCTTCATCATTTCTGTTCTAAAAATGCCTCTTTATAAAAAATTCTTTTCCGGCCTGAAAACATAAAGGAATTTTGGGAGCCAATCTTACTTTATATCCATTCCAGACTTTTAAGATGGAACAAAACTTGTGGTTTTGATGATTAGAAAAAAAAAAAAAACCTAATAGAAAAAGTGAGCTTTTTTGTATTCACACAGTAAGATGCCTTTGCAATCATACCTATATTTGCCACAAAGAAAATTGGAAGCTTTTTTCTATTTCTTTTTATCTTTTCTCTCTGTACTTTTTCCTTTTCTCTCTCTTTTTCTTTCTTTATTCTATGTAAGTTTTTGTTACATTTTATGTTCCCTTTAAAACTTTTAATAGAATATCTATATCTGAAAAAAATAGCAGCCTTCTCTGTTCTCTCTTCCATGCAGTCACAATGGTTCAAAGGTTTTTTTTTAAAAAAATTGTTTGTTAATATCCCAAAATCTTCTCCAGTATTATTATTTAGCTGAATTAGCATGGATTCTTATTATTTCCCACCTCTCTATTTATGATTTTCCCCTATTTCTTTTCTTAGCTTTTCTGAACATAATTACAACCTTTTTGAAACATCTCAAATGCACGAGGCTAATAGGGCTCCAAATAAACTTCTTTTCAAACAGCAGCTGAGCCATAAAATGCCTACCAGAACCAGAACAAAATAATGCAAGGCGAGTCACCAAGATTATAATTGTCTCTTCATACTGAGGAGGGTTTTCACACACACCCCTTGGGCACATACATTTTTCCTCAAGCTTCCACAGCTGACAAACATTTTTAGTTTTGAAAAAAGCATTTCCCAAACCCCTTCAGGAGTTCTGTATAAAGATTTCTTTTGTAGATTAATAATACTAAGTATAGGTAGTCCTTGATTTATGATCACAACTAGTTGGATACCCATGCTCCGCTATGAATCTATGTGATGGGGCTTGATAAATTGACAGTTAAAGCTTGAAAATTAATAAGTAGTTATCATCGGCCTCTCCTCTCCCCTTCTCTCCCTCAGGCTTCTCAGTTCCAGGTTGTCAGTTCCCTTTTTTTAGGTAGGCTGTAACTTCAAACGGTTACTAAGCAACTGGTCATAAGTAGAGGTCTATCTGTATTCCCTACACAAGAATTCATAGCTACAACTTCTGTTTGCTACCATGACGTTCTTATTCATCCTCAAAGCCAATGCAGAGTTGGTTAGCAAACACCATCCCTGGCTGGCAGAGAGAGAGAAGTCAGATAGGAAGCATAATGTCACCATTATAATAAGACTTTAGTTTTCATCCCATTCCTTCTAACAAGGCATCTTTTTCATGAGATGTCTCTGATGCTTAACCACCATCCCAAAGCAAATCAAAGATACGATCTCCAGTTCCAAATTGCCAAGACTCCCCAAGAATGTGATAGAAGCTTGCCGCAAAACCAAAACAACATGGCAGAATTCTTCATTCAAAATATATCATGTAATGCATAAGAGGCCTTCTGTTTCTCCTAGTAAATCATTCAGGATAGTTGCATACTCACACAACCCATATTCCTGCTCTGAGATTCACTTTATTTGTGTTTTTTGCCTGCCCAGCCACAAAAACTTTGGGCAGGTTACAACCGGTTAAAGTCATAAAAGCAGCCATAGAAATATTGTTCTTGGAGGTTAACTATCAAATTCTGGTGGCTACAAGAGGAATGGGATTCCCTTCCTTGGATGATCATAATTTGATCGCTCTTCTGGCAAGAGAAGTGCAGGTGGCAGAGGGAACATGAGCTGTCAATTAACCTTCCGACTCTTCCAAATGCCCTGGGAGAAAGCAACAGCTTGCCAAGCAAGGTGCCAACTAGCGTCAGTTGATCCTGATGCTTACCACTCAGCAAGGACAAAAACACATTCAGTGTCTGCTGGATAGAAAACAGCAGCATGAATTTTTTTTCCCAAGGAGAACCATTGCATGCAAACACAGTTGAAAAAAGGACAGACAAGTTGTAGAGCAGCAGAATGTGATAGGTTGGTCCTTCGGATTCTGCAACCAAGCCATGGCTCCTAAGATTTGGATTTGACCCCACATGCAAAAAGTTTCATTTCATTTTGTTAGATAGCACCCGATGTTCAAGTCTGTCAAGATCCTTCTGTATCTTGAGCCTATCTTCTGGAGTGTTGGCTATTCCTGCCAGCTTGGTGTCATCTGCGAATTTGATGAGTTCCCCATCTATCCCCTCGTCCAAGTCACTGATGAAGATGTTGAAGAGCACTGGGCCTAAAACAGAGCCCTGGAGTACTCCACTGCATACTTCCCTCCATGTAGATGCAGTTCCATTGAAGACTACACCAGGGGTGGATTCTAAAAAAATTTACTACCTGTTCTGTGGGCATGGCTTATTTTGTGGGTGTGGCTTGGTGGGGGGTAATGTGACTGGGTGGGCATGGCCATTTTTTTTTTTTTACTTTTAAAAGCATTTTTTCTACAACCTTAAGAGGTTGCAGAAAAAAATGCTTTTAAAAGCCTCTGATGATTGCGTGGCTCAGCTGGGATCGCTAGTGGCTTTTAGAGGCATTTTTTTTCTACAACCTCTTCAACTGAAGAGGTTATAGAAAAAAATGCTTTTAAAAGCCTCTGACGATCCCAGCTGAGCCGCGCAATCATCAGAGGCTTTTTTTTTTACTTTTAAAGGCATTTTTTTGGCCGAAGAGGTTGTAGAAAAAAATGCTTTTAAAAGTAAAAAAAAAAAAAGCCTCTGATGAGGTGGGCGGGGTAAGCAAGCGGCGACCGGGCCTGGAACTGGTTTGGGGGGGGGGGGGGCTAGCCAATGTTATTACCGGTTCTCCAAACTACTACAAATTTTTACTACCGGTTCTTGCAAACCGGTGCGAACCAGTAGCAACCCACCAGTGGACTACACATTGAGTGCAGCTGGTCAGCCAGTTACAAATCCATCTGGTGATGATGCTGTCTAACCCACATTTTTCTACTTTATCTAGTAATAGGTTATAGTCTACTTTGTCAAACACAAACAAATTCTAAGATCGTTCGACATTGCATTAACACACAGTATGTCTCATCTCATTTCCAAGCCTAAAGATCAAAGGCTTTGTATATGTTGGCTGCCTCCTTTCTTCCAATAATTGTGTGATATTATTATTATTATTATTATTATTATTATTATTATTATTATTATTATTATATTTGGTGTGTTGAGTTTGGCATCCCTCCAATGCAAATAATGGGAACTAGCAATTTTCTGAAGGTTCAATCATGACAGGCAAAGGTTGTCAAGCAGCCTTTGGTCTTGCCACACCAACCTTAGGAGTTTCTTCTGCAAGGCATTTTGGGGAGGAAACCTCCGAGGTTGGCATGGCAAGAATTGGTCTATTCCAAGGACTCTCTGCCTAATGACTTGCATTGACTGATGAAGCTGTTTTAATGAGCAGCAAAACATCTCAAGCCAACAAAAAACTATCCAGTTGCCACGATTCCACCTTCAGACACTGGATGACTGTGAGTCTTCAATGGTACTACACTTAAAAAATGAATACTGGTGTTCTGCCCCAGCTTCGGATTCCCAGAGAATGTGACACACACCAAGCTTCGCAAACACTGTTTAATTCCAAAAACCCCTTTCAAGAATGCAAGCTTCCCGTGCAAAGGGTCCTTATCAAAGTTATTAAGAACAAAGTCCGACAAAGGTTGGCAACCAGCCCAGAAAAACAGATATGAGAAGTCGCTCGCTCTCCAAGATGCTCTGTAGTAATGAGACATTGTTTCTAGCAAGAAAGCACTAGCTGCGTGCGACTTAAATAGGCTAAGAAAGTGGCCAATTATCCTCAAGCCCTACTCTCGAGTAGGCCTCCTCCTCCTGAGTAGCCACTACTGCCTTTTGGCAGCCCTGCATGCCCGAGCATTGAGGAGAGGCTGAGTCTCTGCCTCTGGCACCACATCCTCTTCAGCCTCCTCACTGTCCGACACGAGCGCCGGCTGTGCAGGCTGCTGGCGCGACACCACACCAGCCTCCTCTTCATCAGGATCAGCCACGATCCGCGCAGGCCGCTGGCGGGCCACAACAACTGGTTACTTTTAAACTTGACTAATATTTTTTTTAAGTTAGGCTGGGTAAGCATCCAGACATTGGATTAGCTTATGATTGATTCTGCACAAATTCAGAAAATGGCTAAAATTGGTAACCAGGCTAAATACATCATCCAGGCATTTCAATCAGCAGTTTGCTGTTTTGCAGAATATCTGTCAGGTGCAAGGAACCAGGAACAGAAGTTGAGCTCAAAGTCCTAAAAGTTTATTACCTATATACAAGAATCGGATCTACGAACAGTCAAGCCAAATTTGTGCTAGATAAGGGTCGATGGGATTCGGGGTGGGGAGGCTAGACTTGAGTCTTTTATGGGAGCGTAGTGACTCCAAACTATTGATTCATTTATCCTGCCCTCCAGCCAGTGGTGGGTTTCAAATTTTTTTACTACCGGTTCTGTGGGCGTGGCTTGGTGAGCGTGGCATTGCTTGGTGGGCGTGGCAGGGGAAGGATACTGTAAAATCTCCATTCCCACCTCACTCCAGTGGAAGGATACTGCAAAATCCCCATTTCCTCCTGATCAGCTGGGACTCGCGAGGCAGAGAATAGATGGCGGCAGGGCCAGTCAAAATTATTACTACTGGTTCTCTGAACTACTCAAAATTTCCGCTACCGGTTCTCCAGATCTGGTCAGAACCTGCTGAAACCCACCTCTGCCTCCAGCTCAGCCTGTTCCTCTCCTACATCATCTAGGCCAGTGGTGGGATTCAAAACATTTTACTACTGGTTCTGTGGGCATGGCTTGGTGGGTGTGGCTTGGTGGGCATGGCAGGGGAAGGATACTGCAAAATCTCCATTCCCTCCCCACCCCACTAACCTGCCTTCCAGCTCTGTTCTCCTGTGCCGGGCAACAAAAGAAGACCCAGCTGATCACCTGGGACTCGATCAGCTGAGACAGTGAATAGATCAGGGGCAGGGCCAGCCAGAAGTGGTATTTGACGGTTCTCTGAACTACTCAAAATTTCTGCTACCGGTTCATCAGAACCGGTCAGAACCGGCTGAATACCACTTCTGATCTAGGCCAAGGTATCCCTGCTTCTGGAGTGATCTTCCTGGGAAATGTAAAGATATTTCTCTTTCCATTCAAGTCATCTTTTTCTCTCCTCCAATGTGCTGCTTTTGTAGTTGATTCTGCGTTAGCCTATTTTACATGCTCCATTTTCAAACGGGACACTATTTTTAATGGCCAGTATTGGGAGCTAGATTTAAATGTCTGCTCTCGAGTGTAATTAAGACTCAATTACCAAAAATAATTGTACTGTCATAAACCAAACAATACAGTCACTGGGCCTAAGCAATAACAGATGAGACCATTAAGAACTTAATGAGTTTAATAACCAAATATCTTCTGACTCTTGTTGGCATTTCACCTGTAGAGTCCATTGCTAATAGAGGAGTTACTTCAAAGAAAGATCGCTTTTCTCCCTTAAATAATTCACCTTTAAAATGATGCAGGGTTAGGCTTAGGGTTATAGGTTTGCTTTGTAGAAGGAGAACTTTGTTGGTCTATGGGGGAAAAAAATAAATCACAGGGAGTCTGTGCTTTAGCTGTTCCAGCTAAATAATTTCATTAAATGGGTTAAAGCTATCTTGAGCTGCAGCTCATTTGATCAGATGTATAAAGTGGCTAAACTGATGTAGGATTTAAAAGAGGGGGGGAAAGGAAGGGAGGAAATGATGAGAAGAAAGATTGTTTATACAGATACAGGATGTACATGAGACAGATTATAAGTATCTTATCAATTAACAATTGAGATGTGTTCAAAACCCATTACATTTATTGAGTCCTTCTGAGGTTGCCTTTTGATGTGAATCAAGCATTCTCTTGCTCATCTTATTTTTTCTTTCTTTCTTATTTTATATCACAGGGTGAAGTACAGGAGTCATCTTAAATTAAAAAGTTTAAAAGTTTGATATAGAAACGAATAAATAAAAATTCTGTTAAACTTGGGGTGCATTCAACTTGCATTTGGAACGAGTAGAAAGCGGAAATGTTGAAAAAAGCTTACACAAGATGAGTCTCTTGTCCTAATTTGGTTGATGTTAGTTTACTGAGAAGAGCACAGTTTGCTAGCTTTTCATAATAAAATGCCAATGGTTTTGCTCACACAACATTATGACTGTAATTTTGTTGCTTGTATCCTTACGATTTATATTGATATTGTTTCCTGATTGTTTATTTGTACCCTATGACTATCATTAAGTGTTGTACCTTATGATTCTTGACAAATGTATCTTTTCTTTTCTGTACTCCGAGAGCATATCCACCAAGACAAATTCCTTGTGTGTTCAATCACACTTGGCCAATAAAAAATTATATTCTATTCTAACATTCTAAGCCAAAGCTTAAAGGAACCACGTGATAGTTGAACACTTCATGTGGCAGTATCTTCAGAGGTACCAGAATTGACATCCCAGATTAACTTGGTGCCAAAGCCAAAGCCAAAGCCAAGCCAAGATCATAATGGCTGGAGTTTACATGTGATTCCAGTTCTTGGGTCAACCAACCTAAAGACCTGCGGAGAGACCAAGTGACAGTTGCAGAGCAGCACAAAGGGGACTCGGTCATATCATGAAGTGTCTTACCAGGATGATTGAGCTGCATAGTACTCCTGCTCCACTGTGATAGCCCCACAATAGCCACCATCTTGGCCCCCAGGCTGGATCGCCGCTTCTTAGTGGAGGAAAGACTTGCTGAATCGGAATTGCCACCATTACTCTTCTCTATGTTGTACATTTCTCCACTGATGCTGGAGCTGCGAACCACATTCCTGGCTGCAGAGTTGCTCGTCTCTCCATTCAGCATGGCCACCTGAGGGGACCTCACTGGCTGCGGACAAGCTGGGTGAAGCTGCAAGAGAAGACCAGGAGACATGAAGCAGGAGAAGTTGGTCCTTCTGTTAACAAACAGAGGCAGGCAAACTGTTTTGGGGTGAAAAATAATGTGACCAGTACTCTTTATATACCGTATTTTTTGGAGTATAAGACACACTGGAGTATAAAATGCAGCTTAGTTTTTGGGGAGGAAAATAGGAAAAAAAAATCTGCCTACCAGGTATTCATCTGGCTAGCGTCCTTAGTCTGGTCAGTTTCAGCACATTAGTTTGCTGGTTTTTATTCCCTGCTTGGGGATAAAAGGCACAGCTGAGAGGAAGCTTCTAAGCACAGCTGAGAGGAAGCAGCCATGAGAAAAGCAGGCAAAGCACGGGGAGATCGCTTCACTCAGCTAAGCATCTAGTTAGGGCTGAAAAAAAGCTTCTAAAGAACAGCTGAGAGTTGGAGCAAAGCAGGGAGATTGCTTCACTCACTAGCGCCTCATTAGCGCCTCATTAGGACTGAAAAAAAGCTTTGAAAGCACAACTGATCTTTGGAGAGAGAAGCAATGAGAAAAGCAGGCAAACCATGGAGATCGCTTCACTCACTAGCGCTAGGGCTAGTGAGTGAAGGGTTAGGGCTGAAAAAAAGCTTCACAGCTGAGAGTCGGAGGGAGCAGGCAAAGCAGGGAAGTGGAGATCACTTCAATTGCCAGCATCTCATTAGGGCTGAAAAAAAGCTTCAAAAAAGCTACATTCAGAGTATAAGATGCACCCAAATTTTCAGCCTCTTTTATGAGGGAAAAAAGTGCATCTTATACTCAGAAAAATATGGTATTTTGCTCTGACCTGAAACCATATCAACATGGGTCCAGCTAACTCCCTGGAACTATACCTGGACAACCATACCCAAAAAGGAGGGAATGGAGACTGACTGAAAATTCTCCAGAACTGTTAGATCCCACAATGCTTTCTTGTGGAAGGGGGTCTACCACCACCTTCGGAGTACTGTAGAAAGAATCATCTCATCTCTTGGGCATGAATTTGCCATCATGGATGCACCACACATCATCACCTAGGAGGCCTTAATCACCAGGGGGGTCATGGATCTAATAAGCAGGTAGACAGAGTAACAGTTGTGAAGATCCTGTCCACTTTTGTAAGACTCTTTCCAGGCAACAGGAAAAGACCAACTCAACAGAACCTGCCCTGTTAGAGCCTAATTTAGATGAGATCCAAGTGACTTTATTTGCAGAAGACTAGACTATTCCTCATGGAAGCTTTGTAGATATGTTGGGAGGGGAGGAAGCAAAGGAAATTTCCCATCTATTTACTCTTACAACAACAACAACCCAATAATATGTGACTAATGCCAAGCTTTCCAGGGACTTTCCATGGTTGAGGGAGGATCTGCATCTTGGTCTATCCATTCCTGGTTCGACACCTGTACCACCATATCACAATGGTAAGGTAAAGGTAAAGGTTTCCCTCGCACATATGTGCTAGTCATTCCAGACTCTAGGGGGCGGTGCTCATCTCCATTTCAAAGCCGAAGAGTCAGCGCTGTCCGAAGACGTCTCCGTGGTCATGTGGTCGGCATGACTAAACACCAGAGATGCACGGAATGCTGTTACCTTCCCTCCAAAGGTGGTTTCCCTATTTTTCTACTTGCATTTTTATGTGCTTTCAAACTGCCAGGTTGGCAGAAGCTGGGACGAGTAACAGGAGGTCACCCCATTACGCGGTACTAGGGATTCGAACCCTGAACTGCTGACCTTTCGATCGACAAGCTCAGCGTCTTAGCCACTGAGCCACCGCATCTCTTTTTCACAATGGTATTACAACACAATAAAATGGTACCCAATGTTTGTAATACAATTATTTCCCCCAGAAGTTGACTTTTTGGCAGGAAGAAGTCTGTTGCTTTCTGTTCTGTTCTAAAAGGATAAAATAGAACATGAGATTGCCTGAATTTTAGAAAAGGTCAAAACGCCCATTACTGAAGATACATCCTGGATGCCTTTGCTGGTGAATTATTTTGTTTGTTTTTTGTTTTGTTAAAAATAATTATGGTTTATAAATGCCAACCCTCTCTGCTTGTTAAAGTTCATGTCAGAGTGTTCTATTTGTACTATTGGATGACCAATATCACCACCAGATACAGTGAGAGCCAATCCTTGCCCTGCTGGAGAGCTAAACCATATTTAATGTTCAAAAGAGGTTTTCTAGGATGCAAGAGTAGAAATAGTAAATATTCTGCACTGCTTTGGGAAGAAGTAATTGAAATGCAAAGATTCTCAGGGGTGGGTGGCAGAATACCTTCCTGGAAGTCATAATATGTACTCCAGAATCAGTTCCTCTAATCCCGGAAGGCTTGTTATCAGCCTCCACAAAACCAAGAAAGACACACTGTGAAGCAGATTTCTTTATTGTTCCTCACTTATAGACAGAATCTTGCCAAAGTAAAACAAATTACCAACCTCCTAAACTATTAGGGAGGAGCTATTGTCATCCTCTTTCTCTCACTCAAGCTATCTGAGCTGAGTTGTCTCTAGCTCCTTTGGAATGCACTCCTTTCCTGGGAGTTACTTACCTGAGTTAAGTCTGGGACAGGAAGAGAATTTTAGAAACTTAAATTGGCTCCTCGTTAAGTCTCTTGGCATTAAGAGGATGGGAAGAAAAATGGTCTCAACCTTAAAATAGTCTTACTAGAGAGTTCTAGAAAGTCTTGTGGAGTTGTTTTCCAACCTGACCTACCTCAAGAGCTGAGAAAAAGGTAGCAAAATATATAACTTAATCCAGCTTTTCATGAACCCAGTCAATTACAGGCAACATCAGCTAGAGAAACCCATGATTGATACCAAACTCCATTTATGTAGCACACTCACTTCAGACAAATTCAAGTATGACTAAAACCAGCCAAATTATGACTATGTCTTTTCAAACCAAAGACACCAGATAGTATCTCTTGCTATGACTGGGAAACACTCACCAAAACCCTAGAGAACTGCTGTTAGTGTGAAAGAGCTTTCTGCACCTGTTCAAAATTGCTTTTCTGTATTTATCTATCTATCTATCTATCTATCTATCTATCTATCTATCTATCTATCTATTTATTTATTTATTTATTTATTGGTCAACAAGTACAAGGAAACAAGTAACAGTATAGACATAGACATGGACCCATGAAAAGAAATTGGCACAAATAAAAGGATATAAATAAGCAAAACATAGCCATAAACACATAGAATGATTACATATAAATGGGGACAGTAGGACAGGGACGGTAGGCACGCTGGTGCGCTTATGCACGACCCCTTTACGGACCTCTTAAGAAATGTGAAATGTCCACGGTAGACAGTTTAAGGTAAAAGTTATCGGGATTAGAGAGACTAACAACAGGATCAGGTAGAGTGTTCCAGACATTTACTTCGCTATTGCAGAAGTCATATTTCCTACAATCAAAATTAGAGCGAATTACATTGAGTTTGAATCAATTTTCTAGGCATGTTTGGACAATAAAAGTATGTTCTAGGATTAAAACCATGGCTTACATGAATGTCTGAATGATTTTCATGTGGCATCTAGCTGGACTTGACCCCTTCTTATCAATACAATGGTATCTGCAGCCATATCTAGCTGCACTGTATAGATTAGAATCTCGTTTTCATAGTTGATTATATTTTAAAAAAACTTAATCCTACCCCTCTTTCCCCAAAAATAAGATATCCCCTGATAATAAGGTCAATCGGGCTTTTGAGTGCATGCACTAAAATAAGCCTCCCCCCGAAAATAAGCCCTCCCCCAAAATATTTAAAAGCAGAGCTGGAAATCAGGTAAGATGGCAAGAGGAGCCCCATCTTGCTCCATGCACCCCAAAATAATAAGACCTCCCCAAAAATAAGGCCAAGCGCTTATTTCGGGGTTCAAAAAATATAAGACAGGGTCTTATTTTCGGGGAAACACAGTACTATGTGGGGGAAATAGCTGTGATGGTGGTGGTACTTCCAAAGGCTCACTGATGTGGTGGAATGAGGGGTTACATTTCAGAGGACCAGGAGACAGCAAAATTTAATTAATTTGGTCAGGAGAAACTCAGTTAAGAAGGCTCCTCCCTAATGATCCGCAGAGTACATCTATGGTGATAACAAGGATTGCTTTAGTTTGGCACGATTTTGTGTATTGGTGAGGAACAATAAAGGAAAAGCTCAGAAGTTACTCTTCATGTCTTTCTCGGTACTTGGGGCCTGACAGCTTGTAACCCTTGAAGCTTTAGCTGAAAAAGACTTATGTTGTTTTATTGTTTTTTTTAAATTATTTATCAAATTTAGGTACTGGCTATCTCATTTTCTGAGTAGAGAATGCTAGCAGGAGCAATAAATTTGGTTCATTTTGCTAAAAATGATGTTGTGTAATGCCAGGTCCGTAGTAAATAAAGCCCCCCTCATTTGTGATCTTATTCAGGAGGGGGGAGCGGACCTGGCAGGTATCACGGTGACCTGGTTGGGCCATGAGGGGGGAGTTCCCCTCGTGGAGATGTGCCCATCAGGCTTCCATGCATTTCATCAGCCGAGAGCTCAGGGCAGGGGCGGGGTGGTGGTGGTCATTCTAAGAGAAGGTCTTGATCCGAGAGACCACTGTACCTCAGATAGCCGGATGTGAGTCCCTTTTTGTGAAGTGGGGTCGTGGGGTGCAGATGGGTTTGTTGATCACGTACCTGGCTCCCTGCCACATGGCAACGACCCTGCCCGAACTCCCCAATGTTATAGCCGAGGTGGCGGCTGATACCCCCAGACTTGTGGTCATGGGGGATTTCAACCTGCCATCCATCGGTGAAACATCTGAGGTAGCTCGGGAGTTCATGGCTTCCATGACGGCCATGGACCTGACCCAAGTAATTCACGGCCCTACTCATATGGGGGGACACACTCTGGACTTAGTTTTAATCTCTGGTCAGTGGTTGAGTGGCCTTGATATAGGGGATGTAGATATTGAACCCTTGTCATGGTCTGAACACTCGCTCCTTCAACTTGACTTTATGACCGCTGCACCCCGTCACAGGGAGATGGAGCCGACCAGCTGGTTCCGCCCCAGGCACCTGACGGACCCTGATAGGTTCCAGATGGAGCTTGGGCCATTTCCTGAGACTCTAGCTCATGACTCGGCTGATGACCTGGTGGCCGCCTGGGATAGTGCAGCTGCCGGGGCTTTGGACTGGGTCGTGCCTTTGCGGCCTCTGACCTGGCACCGAACTCACTTAGCTCCTTGGTTCTCCGAGGAACTTAGAGAGATGAAGCGCCGGAAAAGACGCCTAGAGAGCGGTTGGAGGGCCAGCCGTTCTGAATCTGACTTGACACTGGTAAGGTCTCATATTAAGACCTACCTAGTGGCAATAAAAGCAGCAAAATCTAGCTATTTTGCCACTCTTATCGCATCATCAGATAACCGCCCACCCGCCCTGTTTAGGGTGACCCGCTCCCTTCTCCATCTGGGAGCGCGGGAGGACCCCTTGCAGGGCCGAGCTGAGGACTTTGTACAGTATCTGTGTGATAAAATAACTCAGATTCGGGAAGACTTGACCGCCGACTGGGTTAGTTCAGACGAGATGACTGAGGCAGGCCTTGAGAGTGTTATCTGGGAGGAGTTCAATCCTGTGGCTCCCGAGGACGTGGACAGGATCTTGGGACGGCTGAACGCAACCACATGTTTATTGGACCCGTGTCCCTCCTGGTTGGTGCTGGCTTCCCGGGAGGTTACACGAGGCTGGCTCCAGGGGATTATCAATGCTTCTTTGAGTGAGGGTGTCCTGCCGGCCGCCTTGAAAGAGGCGGTGGTGAGGCCTCTCCTCAAGAAGCCATCCCTGGATCCGGCTGTTTTGGCTAACTATCGTCCAGTCTTATTAAATTGATAAGTTTTAAATTACGGGCCAAATTTATTTAATTATTTTAAATCTATTTTTAATTGTAATGTTATGTATAAATGTTTTTATTTTGGCTGTTCACTGCCCTGAGTCCAAAAGGAGAAGGGTGGTATAGAAGTTTGAATAATAAATAAATAAATAAATAAATAAAAGCTTTGAACTTCAAATATTAAGCCAAATTAGCTAGGCAGCCTCAAACTGAAAACCAACAGAGCTAGCATATCCAGATGACTCAGTTACCAAGATAACAAGCAGTAACATTGCCATAAATACATTTGGTGCAGCTTTGCTAGATTTTTGCTAGTTAAAAATGCCCCTATTTCTATATATTCTTCTGTCACAATTTTGGGGTCGATGATTACATTTTTTCCTAAGAAACATCTTCCCTCCCTTGAAAAGCATTTAATGTGAGTATTTATCTTCTCCAATCTTGTCCATATATTCCTTCATTACTGATGCTTTACTAATACCTCCATTCTCTAGTGCAGACTTTCTCAATTTTGACAGCTTGAAGATATGTGGACTTCAGACTCCCAGAATTCTCCAGCTAGCATAGCTGGCAAGGGAATTCTGGGAGTTGAAGTCCACACATCTTCAAGTTACCAAGATTGAGAAACATTGCTCTAAATGTCTGAGAACAACAATTTGCAGTTAAATTCTAAGTCTTGTACCCCAACACAACTAGAGATCACACAAAGGGCAAAATCTATTCAAGAAATGCATGTATATACCAGTGGTGAAATCTAAAATTTGTTACTACTGGTTCTGTGGGCGTGACTTGGTGGGGGGGTAATGTGACTGGGTGGGCGTGGCAATTTTTTTTTACTTTTAAAACCATTTTTTTCTACGACCTCTTTGGTGAAGAGGTTGTAAAAAAAATGCTTTCAAAAGGCTCTGATGATCCCAGCTGAGTTGCCTGATCGGCAGAGGCTTTAAAAACTCAGCTGGGATCGTCAGAGGCATTTAAAAGGAAAAAAAGGGTTTTTTCTTTTAAATGCCTCTGACGATCCCAGCTGAGTTTTTTAAAAAGCTTCTGCTGATCAGGCAACTCAGCTTGGATCGTCAGAGGCATTTAAAAGGAAAAAAGGGTTTTTTTCTTTTAAAAGTCTTTGACGATCCCAGTTGAGCCACGCGATCATCAGAGGCTTTTTTTTTTCTACTTTTAAAAGCATTTTTTCAGCCGAAGAAGTTGTAGAAAAAAATGCTTTTAAAAGTAAAAAAAAAGCCTCTGATGATTGTGCAGCTCAGCTGGTCATGGGAGGGGGGGGGGGGGCAGAGATTTTTGCCACCAGTTCTCCAAACCACCTGCCTCCATCGCTACCGGATCGTGCGATCGGGTCTGAACCAGGAGCATTTCACCCCTGGTATATACTGATTGATTCACATGATACACTTAAATCAAGTCATTTGTACATGTGTTAGCTGCATTCTCACGTTACCCTCAGCCCAGCTGAGGTTAACCTGCATTTTTTATTTTAGTCTTTAGCATGTTATGTAAATCCAGATTCATAGTTCAACTTGTGCAGACTGGCTGAATAAAGAGCTGCATGTTAGGTAAACCCAGACCTTGATTGAGAAAACATCACAAAAGCAGCTTGGCCTGTCATTTTTTGACAAGATATGTATGTGATCAAAGGCAACTGAAGAGAAGAAAACTGAAACATCATATTTCCTGCATTATTCACTTCTTAATCGTAAAGCCAAAGCTGCTTTTTTTTTTTCAAAACACCAGCGTCATGCTACAAGCATTCTCCCAAGATGCCTCAATATTATTAAAATGTTTACTGGAAAATGGCAAAACGGAGAGAGTTACAAACATTTCTATTTACAGTGCAAAATTGGCATTCTGTAGATGTTCTATGAAACTTCCAGAACAAATTTTCATGAAACCTTATAAACAGTGTTTCTTAATCTCAGCAACTTTCAGCTGGGTGGATTTCAACTCCCAGAATTCCTCAGTCAGTTGTTGAGATTTTTGTAAAAAAGATACATATTTCTTGGAAGTCTATGGAGATACTGAAGTCATCCAGGACATGGTTGTCCCAAAAGTGCTTTTCCAAAAGGTAAGTGGACTGTCTTTGTTTTTCCTTGAAGACGTTTCGCTTCTCAGTTCTTGGATGAGAAGCAAAACGTCTTCAAGGAAAAACAAAGTCCAGGTGCCTTTTGAAAAAGCATCTTTGGGAAGATTTCCCAACAGTTATCCTTTAACTTAATGCAACAACTTTTTTTGTACCCCTTTTCAATGATCGAGTGATAATTATTTAGGTATATATTTAAGGCCAAGAATAAAAACAAAGATATAATTACAAAATGCACACCGCTTTTTCAAATATTTGTACTTGAGTGGAGAACAGGAATGTTAATCATCCCTACATCTTGCTTTGCTCCCTGGATTTCACCTTCTCTATCTGGTAACGTGGCAGAGTGCAGATCCTACAAGTTGTACAAGACCTTGAGGAGACTCGCTCCCTTCCTCCCCCACCTCCAGATTCCAAAATCAGAGCGTTCCTTGGACCATTTCTGCTTTTGGGTCAGCCTAGGATCCTGGTGTTTCAGAAGCGACATCTGATTTGGGGCACTGCCATAAAAGGTGTGAAATGCCCAGCTGGATTACTTACTAGCTTTGGGTTTTTTTTTTCCTTGCTATGAATAATTTAGTCTTCAAGGGCGATGGACACCTCCTTCTTCCTGAGGAAGCTAAATTATTCATTCCCAGCCACTTTGCAACAATAGAGGGAGACAGTATTGGCAACACTTGGGAAAATGTTTCCCGGAACACCACTGATATGAAAAAGGAAGAGAGAGAAAAAAAGAGATGGAGGAAGAAGAGAGGAAAAAGGAAAAGGGAGAGGGAGAGAGAATCACCACTCTTGACTGCTGAGCAGGAAACTGCACACCTTCCATCAGCTTGTCAAACTAAAACCAGACAGCTGCTGATCGGAATGAAACATGGATCAACCATTCCTTCTCTTCCCTTGCAACTTCTGTGGTGTTTCTTCTAGGGAACGGATGTTATTTTGATCTCCAAGTAGTGGCTGGGGAAATCAATTCATTTCGCCAAGCCAAGCCAAAATGTCCAAGTCAGAGAGGGGTCAATTGAGAGCCATCAGCAGAAATCAGACCACAGCTGTTCCCCCCTGCCGAAGTCTCAGGATGCCCATTCTGAATCACAAGGGTTTGAAGAGCTCCCTCCATTTCTAAAATGGAGTTCAATTTTTCATAGGTGGGACTTCTTACGTGCATCATGCGAGAAATGCATTTGTTCCACAATCTACTTCTTCGTTGTTCCCTTTTTAAAAAAATAGTTTTTGTTTTAGTATTATTATAACTATTCCTGGTTTTTTTATATCAAATTTTATTAATTTTATCAAAATATAATGTTTCTATTAACTACTTTGTCACTAATACAGGTACCCTGTTTTCCCCCCAAATAAGACCTCCCCTGATAATAAGCCCAATCGGGCTTTTGAGTGCATGGCAATAAGGCCAAGCACTTATTTCAGGGTTCAAAAAAATATAAGACAGGGCCTTATTTTCGGGGAAACACGGTAGTCCTCAACTTATGACCACAATTGAGCCCAACATTTATGTTAGTGAGTGAGAAATTGGTTAAGTGAGTTTACTCCATTTTACGACTTTTCTTGCCCCATTTGTTAAGCAAATCACTGCAGTTCTTAAATTAGTAGCACAGGTTGTTAAGTGAATCTGGCTTCCCCATTGACTTTGCTTGTCAGAAGGTCACAAAAGTGACCCCAGGTTACTGCAACCATCATAAATGTGAGTCAGTTGTTAAGCATCTGAATGTAAATCACTTGATCATGGGATGCTGCAATGGTCATAAGTGTGAAAAAATGATCATGAGTCAGTTTTTTCAGTGCAAGTTTCAACTAAATGAACTGTTGTAAGTCAAGGACTACCTGTATAATATCTAGAAGACAGGTTAATAATTTGCAAATAGATTTAGTAGTTTAAAAATTTTGAGAGGGCCTATTTCTCAAGGGTGGGAACTAATGTAATAATAAATAAATAAATAAATAAATAAATAAATAAATAAATAAATAAATAAATAAATAAATAAATAAATAAATAACTTTATTGTCATTGTACATGTATAGTTTAGTATAGTTTATTGAATAGCCCAAAGGCCTTTTCAAACAAAACAGAAAAGAAAAAGGGGAAAAGGAAAAACGGTTACAAAAATAGCAATCTAAAAATATATGATAGATGACATTAAAATTTTACAATATCAATTTTCAATAGCTAAGTTGCCAAGACTAGATAACCCAAATAGGATAGCTCCTCTCTAACTGAGCTCATCTTCCTTACAATCGATAAAAATTTTTTGATATAACTGGCTCGTATTGCTGTCATTCTTTTAAGATATCGAGTGATCGCTCTTACCAGGGGAGGAGAGTCAGCCTTCAACAGAAATGCTAGTTTTTGGCTTATATTCCAGTGGGGAAATTTATTTATAATTGGGGACAGATATTGTTTTCTTACTTCTTGATAGAGACTACATTCGAATATTATATGCGCCGTGTCCTCCACGACATTTACCCCACATATGCATATTCTTTTGTCATACGGGATTTTCCGATAACGGCCGAATCTAACGTTTGTATCTAGAAGTTCGAATCTAAACTTAACAAATAACTGTGTCTCCACTGATGGCATTTCTAAATGTAAATACTTTTCCAGAGTGAAAGTTGTTTTAACTGCTGTCAGCAGTTTAAGGGAATGATTAGTTGAAAGGGTTGCCATGTCCATTTGCCCATGTATATCTTCATTGTACATGTATACACAGTATACCCATACAATGAAATTCATCTTAACACTCAAAGACCAGGTCCAACACACATAACAATCCCCAAACACCCCCTCCCCAGAAAGGTTGGAGACCAGAGGTGAAATCCAGCAGGTTCTGACAGGTTCTGGAGAACCGGTAGCGGAAATTTTGAGTAGTTTGGAGAACCGGCAAATATCACCTCTGGCTGGCCCCAGAATGGGGTGGGAATGGGGATTTTGCAATATCCTTCCCTCAGAAGTGGGGAAGGAATGGAGATTTTGCAATATCCTTCCCCCTGGAGTGGGGAGGGAATGGGGATTTTGCAGTAGGAATGGGGATTTTGCAGTATCCTTCCCTCAGGAGTGGGGAGGGAATGGGGGTTTTGTAGTAGGAATGGGGATTTTGCAGTATCCTTCCCCTGGAGTGGGGAGGGAATGGAGATTTTGCAGTATCCTTCCCCTGCCACATCCACCAAGCCACGCCCACAGAACCAGTAGTAAAATAAATGTGGATTTCACCACTGGCTAACAATTTTTGTTTTCTTTTTCCTAAAAGGATTAGGAAAACCTATGTGGAAATGCCATTCTTGCCAATGCTACCCCAGCCTCAATTAAGTTGGCAAATCAGCCGTTCTCCAGGAAATCTGTACCAACAGACCTCTCCTGCCAGCCTTTTAAACAAAAGACTTCACCGCATTTCCAGAGGGTTAACCAGCACTGTTACTTTTCTCTGGAAAACCACAAGGCAGAGATTGCTTTCCCCATACCAATGGCAAATGTCAAAGCAATACTTAGCACAGTGGTACAAATTAAACAGTAACACAAATAATAAGGCCCTTCACTTTTCCGCCTGCTCTGTGTTGAAAGAAGTATGTTGGTTTTCACTGAAACGTAATTGGCAGATTTTTGGCATCCATCTCATCCTTTTGGCCTGCTTAGCCATTCAGCAAAGCTGGTTTAAAGGCACAGACAAACAGGAAGGTGTGAAATGGGTTTCCTCAGCCTGAACAACCCAATTACTAAATTTCAGTTCTCAACAACCACAACTTGCATGGCGTGATGGGAGTTGTAGTCCACATAGTTGTCACCAGCCAAGCTCGACAAGGCTGTGGTTAAATTGTGAAGGCATCTTCTGTACAAAACAATAATAGGATCGGGTTCATACTCCATGCTAAACCACAGCTTATTCAACAATTGCCAGTTTGGCGTAGTATTTAAGGCACCAGGCTAGAAAGCAAGAGACCATGGATTTTATCCCATCTTAAGCCCAAAGGCATAATTATCTACTGCAGATTAGATTAGAAGATGAAGAAGTAAAAGAGACAATGTTAACATGGGCGAAAAACTTTGGTTAGGCAATAGAATTAGAGAAATGGCAACAACTATGGGAAAGGAATTATAAATTGACTATGGCAACTGCATATGAAGAAAATTTATATAAAATGTTTTATAGATGGCATATGCCACCAGAAAAACTAGCAAAAATGTTTAAAGATAAATCAGCTAAATGCTGGAAATGTTTGCATTTGCTGGTATCATATTATCATATAAGGTGGTCATGTATGGAAGCAAAAAAATATTGGTCTAGAATACAGATATGGTTAGAGGAAATGTTACATAAACCTATAGAATTAAAACCAGAGATTTTTCTATTGGGTATTTTGCCAGAAAGATATAGCAAAAAAGAAGTATACTTAATTATGCATATAATAACAGCAGCAAGAATTGTATTTGCACAAAATTGGAAGATGGAGAAAATTCCGTCAGAAGGTGAAGTAATAAAAAAGATTTTAGACTGTGCGGAAATGAACAGATGGACATTAAGAATAAAAGATAAAGAGGAATTGGTGTATTTCAAGACATGAGAAAGATTCTACGTATGGATAGAAAAGAAATATGAATAAAAGTTGATAGATAAATGATAATAGAAAGTTAAATGAGGGATAAGATAAAAGAGAAATAGAAACTCGGATGACACCAGAGTAGATGGAAAAGGGGGATGGATGGGTGGGAGAAAGAAGATTATAAATATAAATGTACAATTATGAAATGATAGATTGGGTAAAATGGGAAAGAAATTGAAAAGAAAGTATATATTATTAGAAATTGGACTTGCTCGGATACCAAATAAGGGAAATATTGCACAACAAAGGAGAAAGAAAGGAAAGAGGAGGAGAGGGAGAGAGGAGGATAGGGAGAGAGAGGAATGGAAGAGGAAGAGGAAGGAGAGGACGAAAGGATAGGGGAC
This sequence comes from Arizona elegans, assembly GCA_022577455.1. Lineage (NCBI taxonomy): Eukaryota > Metazoa > Chordata > Lepidosauria > Squamata > Colubridae > Arizona > Arizona elegans. The sequence goes on along the minus strand of JAKOOJ010000011.1, from coordinate 8,885,282 downwards.
AAGAGCAGGAGAGAAGATGAGAAAGGAGGGAAAGAGGAGAGGAGTGGGGGAGAGGAAGGAGAAGTAGGGGAGGAGAGGAGAGGAGGAGGAAGAAAGGAGAAGAAGAAAGGAGAGAGGGAGAGGAAAGAAAGAAGAAGGAGAAGAAGGTTTGTTGTGAAAAGAGGGAAAAGAGAGGGTAGAAGAGCAACTGCAAATGTAATTAAAAGGTCTTATTTTTATGCTTTCATTAGGAAAAAATATGTATATATATGATCAATTATGGATAAGAGAATGTACCTTTACAATATATAAGAAATAAAAATAAAAAACTTATTAAAAAAAAAAAGCCCAAAACCAGGTAGATGATCTTGGGCCAATCATTTTCTTGCAACCTTATGAAGGAGGCAATGGCAAACCACTCCCCGCTCCCCCCACAAAAAAAACTTGCTAAGAAAACTGCAGGGACTTATCAGTGGTGGGGTTCACTTACCTTTCCTACCAGTTTGCTCACGCAGAGCGTATTTGATGGTGTCCGGGCGGGTGGGCGGAGCCTTCCACTGCAACTACTACTGGTTCGCCTGATCTGGGGTGAACCGGTAGCGCCCCACCACTGGCACTTATCCATGCCAGAAGGTAACACTGAAACAAGGGCATGTGTTTTTTTTAAAAAAATGAAGAAATCATTTTTTTCTCGTTAGAATATTATTGGTAAGCAATGGTTTGTTTATTAATTGACCACTGTCTAGATTAACTTCCCATGCTAAAATATCAACAACGCAGTAGTGAAATCCAAATTTTTTAAGTACCGGTTCTGTGGGCATGGCTTGGCGGGTGTGGCTTGGTGGGCGTGGCAGGGGAAGGATAATACAAAATCCCCATTCCCTCTCCACTCCTGTGGGAAGGATATTGCAAAATCCCCATTCTCACCCCACTCTGGGGCCAGCCAGAGGTGGTATTTGCTGGTTCTCCAAACTACTCAAAATTTCCGCTACTGGTTCTCCAGAACCTGTCAGAATCTGCTGGATTTCACCCCTGCAACAACGGTTTATAAAATAGAAGGATTGAGTACAAGTAACGTGTTAAACCAAAACAACAACCCTCTAGAGCAAGGAGGAAAAGAATGTTGCAGGTCCCATTCCCTAAGGAGATACAGCTGGCGGGACCCAGAAGAAGGGCCTTCTCTGTGGTGGCTCCCTCTCTCTGGAACATCATTCCCCACCTCCCCACGCCCCCAAGATTAGACTGGCCCCAGTCTAACACTCTTTTGGAAGGCCCTGAAGCTGTGATTCTATCAGTGGGCCTGGGGAACCCAGAGCAGGATGAAGCCCATTAAATGGTTAGTATGAATGTGTGTTGTCACCAGGGTGGGAGGCAGAGGTGCGTTTCAGCAGGTTCTGACCAGTTCTGGAGAACCGGTAGCGAAAATTTTGAGTAGTTCAGAGAACCAGTAGTAAAAATTCTGACTGGCCCCACCCCCATCTATTCTCTGTCTCCTGAGTCCCAGCTGATCGGGTGGAAATGGGGATTTTGCAGTATCCTTTCCCTGGATTGGGGAGGAAATGGGGATTTTGCAGTATCCTTCCCTTGCCACGCCCACCAAGCCACACCCACCAAGCCACACCACACCCACCAAGCCATGCCCACCAAGCCACACCCACAGAACCGGTAGTAAAAAGATTCGAATGCCACCGCTGGTGTGGGTGGGGGTATGGAGGGTTATTATTTCATTATTTTTCTTTTTTATTATATTTTATTTCTTTTATATGCTGTTATTATATCTTTGTAAGCCACCTTGAGTTGCTATGTGCAAGTACGTGGCAATATAAAATGTCTATAAATAAATAAAAAATGGAAGAAGTTAGTTCCAAGCCTACTGAAGAAAAGAGGACAGCTGAGGAAGAGATGATTAGATTGTGTCACTGACGCAATGAACATGAATTTGGGCAGACTCCAGGAGACAGTGGAGAACAGAGAGGGGCCTGTCTGGGCTATATCTAAGGGGTCGTGAAGAGTCAGACACGACTTAGTGACGGAACAACAAAGTCCAAATATCTTTTCATGATGTGGCAACAATCCATGGATGACTTCCTCTGTTTATTAGCAGGTTTCCCTACAGCAAAAGCCTATAACATAAGTGGGACAGAGTGAATGAATGACTGACTGGCTCAAGATCACCCATGGAACTCTATGGTCAAGTGAGAATTTGAACCTATATTTCCTAGATCCAAGCTCAACAACTTAACATTACATGCACCCTCTAGCTATAAAGGTAAAGGTTCCTCTCGCACATCTGTGCTAGTCGTTCCCGACTCTAGGGGGCGGTGCTCATCTCCGTTTCAAAGCCGAGGAGCCAGCGCTGTCTGAAGACATCTCTGTGGTCATGTGACCAGCATGACTCAACGCCAAAGGCACACGGAACGCTGTTCCCTTCCCACCAAAAGTGATCCCTGTTTTTCTACTTGGATATTTGATGGGCTTTCGAACTGCTAGGTTGACAGAAGCTGGGACAAGTAACGGGAGCTCACCCCGTTATGCGGCACTAGGGATTCGAACTGCTGAACTGCCGACCTTTCGATCAACAAGCTCAGCGTCTTAGCCACTAGTCACCCCTTTATATCAGTGTTGCTCAACCTTGGTGACTGTCTGGACTTCAACTCCCAGAATTCCTCAGCCAGCACTGCCTTATACATTGTTCCGTCACATATGCATCAATTGGTTTTGCGGTGTTTTTGCCTGCTGTAATTGCAGAGACAGGTAGATATTTTAGTTTAGAAAAAGCATTGAGAATTCTCTGTTAGCAAGTCCTTGATCCCATCTCAGAGCTATAGTGTCTGAAGTTCCTTAGGGAGAAAAAGCTCTTGAGCGGATTTTAAAAATCCAAAGCTTTTAGCAGCTTTTATACACAAAGGAATTTTAAGCTATGAATCATTTTGAGGAGTTAGCATCAATTTTTGGTTGAGCTTGAAAACTTAAGTAGGGACAGATCTGGTTAGAATTTGAACAGGCAGCTATCAGAAAATCCCTGGGTTGTAGGTAGTACTGGGAAGTTAAAGAATATATCCAGAAAGCAGCAATAAAGATATTTTCCCTCTGTATCAGGAGTGTCCAAACCAGGGGTGAAATCCAGGAGGTTCTGATAGGTTCTGGAGAACTGGTAGCAAAAATTTTGAGCAGTTCGGAGAAGTGGCAAATATCACCTCTGGCTGGCCACAGAGTGGGGAGGGAATGGAGATTTTGCAATATCCTTCCTCAAGGAATGGGGAGGGAATGGGGATTTTGCAGTATCCTTCCCCTGGAGTGGGGTAGGAGTGGAGGTTTTGCAATATCCTTCCCCTGCCATGCCCACCAAGCCACGCCCACTAATCCGGTAGTAAAAAATATTGGATTTCACCACTGGTCCAAACTTAGCAACTTTAAGACCTGTCGATTTCAATTCCCAGAATTGCCCAGCCAACCAAGAATTCCCCAAGCTGGCTGGGGAATTGTGGACATTGAAGTCCACAAGTCTTAAAACTTTCCAAGGTTGGATACCCCTGCTCTATACTGTTTTCAAGAGAACCACAGGGATGTGTGAACATTATTCCAGAAGAAAAGTAGATTTTCACCCCCTCAATGTTTTTAAGGGGAAATGAGTTTGACATGCCACACAACTTTAGATGTGAGCTTAAGATATGCTTCAAATGCTTAAAGATAATCACTCACACCAATGTGAAAGAATTTTTGCACTGTGCAGCCATCTTGAACAAAGTAACGTTAGAAAGGTGTCTTTAGAGCAGTATTTCTCAGCCTTGGTCAATTGAAGATACGTGGACTTCAACTCCCAGACTTCCCTGCCTGCTTAATTATAAATAAAATTATTAATTGTGAATTAAATTTAATTACGAAAATTAATAATATTAAATGATGAATGCAGTCAAACTGTAGGTCAGAAATTGGGAATATGCATCAGCTATTTTTTTTTTTTTAATTTGATTTATATGCCGCCCTTCTCCGGAGACTCAGGGCGGCTTACAATGCGTAGTTCACAGTGTGTGTGCATCAAAGTAAGAATCCATCCATTGGTGATAGATCTGTGCTGTGGTTCTCAACCTTGGCCACTTGAAGATGTATGAACTTCAATTCCCAATATTCCATGACTGGGGAATTCTGGGAGTTGAAATCCACACATGTTAAAGTTCACAAGATTGAGAAGCATTGCTCCAGGTAGAAGGCAAGAGTTGGGAAATTCAGCACCGTCTCAGTTCTTCGTCTGGTTCTTTCTCCAAGTAATATTGTCTGTCCATTTCTGTGGTGCCTTTTCCTATTTGTTCCTCACTAGATGTGCTTGATAACAACCCCCATCAGCCCCAGGCAGGATGGCTGAAGCTGTGACATGGTGGGAGTAGCAATCCAATACATCTGGAGGACATCATCTTGCTAGCAGCTAAGAGCTTATTTCAGGAATGGATTCACAAGCGGGTTCACAAATGGCTAGCTCACTAATCTCATCCTATCTAAATGCCTGAGATTATCCCCAATTGAGTAACCTTCCTGGGACTATGGGACACCTAAACAAGGTTGAAGATCATAATGCCAGATATTCTTTCGGAAACCCTCTTTAAACCACCATTCAGAAAACAAGTGAATGATATTTAGCCCTCCCTCTAGAAAGAACAGCAGATGATGATGATGATGATTTACTTTATTCATTAAACATGAAACTCAGTCAACTGAACATTCAAAAATGCATCACAAATACCATTGACTGGTACTACTGGTTAATATGGGTTGCTGCCAGCGTCCTAGGTATCAAATTATTATTTACTTTATTCATTAAACAATTTATATTGATTTTGTTTCCTGACTGCTTATTTGTACCCTATGACTATCATTAAGCGTTGTACCTTCTGATTCTTGACGAACGTATCTTTTCTTTTATGTACACTGAGAGTGTATGCACCAAGACAAATTCCTTGTGTGTCCAATCACACTTGGCCAATAAAGAATTCTTTCTATTCTATTCTAAACATGAAACTCAAGTCAACTGAACATTCAAAAATGTATCACAAATACCATTGACTGGTGCTAATGGTTGATACGGGTTGCTGCCAGCATCCTAGTATCAAATTATTATTATTATTATTATTATTATTATTATTATTATTATTATTATTATTGTTATTATTATTTCCTTTGCAGTGATGAAGAAGTGGATAATGATGATGATGATATTAAACCTGTCTTTACATCGATGGGAGTCACTTGGATATTCTTCTCTAAAAAAAGGGAGATAAAAGGGGGGGGGGTGCACAGAAATTTTCCTCCCTCCTCATTGCGATAGCAACATGCAGCACACAAACAACAATGCTCTAGCAACAAGAACGTAATGCTCTGGCAGGAATGCAAGGCTTTAGCAACAAGAAACAACTTAATTGATTCTTGCATGATAGATCTGTTATTTTTCCCTACTCCTATCAGTCCAGGAAGGTTTCTGGCAAAGATGAGAACCCAGGGCATGGGTCCTTTGCCTCTCCCCACCCCCCTCCATCATTCACCCCCAACCCTGGAGAAGATCAACCTCTGCTACGAGAGAAGAAAGGTTCTCCTTACCAAGAAACACGCAGCCGAGGAGGCATGGAATCGACTCATTCACCAGCCTTCCGCCACCGACACACCTCCCCTGCTGAAGCAGGCAGGCAGTGCTTTGCTCCTACACCCAGGACTGGGACTCAGGTCTTCAGCCTGATGAATCTAGTTCCATCTGTAACAATCAAGGTTTCTTCTGGATGGCGAGAGCAGGGGGAGAACAGGGAGAGAAAGCAAGCAGCAGCGGGTGGGGGGAGTGGATGATATGGGAGACTGTCTTTGCTTAAGCATTGCCATGGTTACTTCCCTGACCCAGTTCTTCTCACACCCAACAGCAGAGAGCTGGGGAGGGGGGCACAGAAGTGGCAGAAAATAAGAGAAACAGGAAGAATAGAGTGGGCACGGGAGAAGCAACATCCAGGAGCAAGAGAACAAAGCTTTCGTCCCATGGTGTCTAGTGGCCCTTCTTCTGCGTTGAGGGGGAAGGAATATACAGCCATCTTGCCCAGTCTAGTATCCTCCAAATGTGTTGGTCTTTAGTTCCCCACTGGAGGGAATAACAAGAGGTTCGGTCAACTAATTTGGAGGGCAATTCCAACCCTAACGCAACATAAGAGCCTTGGTAGTCCAGCAGACTAAAGTGCTGTTAAGTAGCACCAGCTGCCTGCAATTACTGCAAGTTCAAATCTCACCAGGCTCAAGGTTGACTCAGCCTTCCATCTTTCCGAGGTAGGTAAAAGGAGGACCCGGATTGTAGGGGCAATAAGCTGACTTTGTATAAAAAAGAACACCACTTGGGGGGGTGGGGGTGGGGGCTAAAGCCCTAATAAGCAGGTATATACAAAAGTATGAAGGCTATTGCTTAATGCATTGTAAGCCGCCCTGAGTCTCCGGAGAAGGGCCGCATATAAATCGAACCAATAAATAAATAAATAGTAAACATTGCTATTATATCTGAAAGATCTGCTTAGTCTGGCTTCTGGTATTAGAAACAATTTATTGTTAGCAATAATAATGTAATGATAGGAATCTTGCTCCTTAAGAGGGGAAGCCTCCACCCCACCCCACCCCACCCAAAATCCATAGTCGGGTGAAATTTTGATTAGAACTAATGAAAGAGAAATAAAAGAGCCTGCACATTTCTTGAGTTCTCCAGAATTCTTGGCCATGCAAGATAACCAAAAGCCAGAGATGGGGAAGAATCAAGAAGCTCACACATCAGGCCAGATGTTTCAAACATGAAGGGGCATATTTCAAGTCAGCTTCCAAACAGAGCAATAAGTACCAATATTTGTAGCTTGAAACTGTGGAGTCCTTCATGCTCCCTAATCTGGGTTGTTGTTGTGGTCTGCCAGCAGCCTGCGGAGCTGGCAGCGGAGTCAGGCAGCGATGAGGCTGAGGAAGAACAGGGGCCAGTCCTGGAGGCTGGGGAAGGCCCAGATGAGGGCTCTGCATCAGAGGCAGAGATGGGGCCAGGGCCATCAGGGAGTGATGTGAGGACTCTGGAGCCTCCAGAGGCTGACAGTAGAGAGGAAGAGGAACAAGAGGAGCCTGTTCCTAGTGCACGTATGAGAAGAGCTGCCAGAAGGCAAGAGCAGCTAAAACAAAGAGGACGACTCAGGAGTAGGCCAAGAGATGAATGGCCCCTCCCTTAAGGCTTAAAAGACCAGCAACGGCTCTTAGGCTCTTTGCTGGAAAAGAACGTTGATAGACTTGTTCTTGTCTTGCTGCACTTATCTCTGCTCGGCATCTTCTGCTTCTGAACTTTTGCCAAGAGAAACCTTTGGCAGTTTGCCTAATTATACCAAGGTTGGTGATTAAGAATTTTTGTTATGAAGAATTTGTTTTGATTTAGTTTGGACTATGCTGAGAATAAGTTAATTCTCGGCTGTTCTAATAAAGTCTGTTTGTTTTGGAACTGTTTACGTCAACTACTACCTACTTGGGCCTGGGTCACAACAGTTGTTTTCTTGTGGATGTTTCATTACCCAGCTAGGTAATATCATCAGTGCTCAAGTTACCAAGGTAACTGGTGATGTTTCCTAGTTGGGTAATGAAGCCTCAGCAAGGGAACAACCAAGAGAGTACCAAGGAATCTACAGCACTAAGTACTATGGGTGCGGAGTTATGCCTAGAATTTGGAGTAAAGAAAATGCCTGTGGAAAGTCTGTTCTCTCCTAGAAGGAAGGGAAATCTTGGCTCCTGAAACCCTGGAGAGACGCCACCATGTCAGCCACGCCTGGGCCAAATGGACAAATTGCTTTGATTCATAAATGTGCATCTTTTAACTATGACTACATCGGGCAGATTTCTTGGGTATGAACCAAGAACGACAGGTTCAATGCCAGAGACAGAGTTTTTGGACTAACATAATCTCTCAGCAACTCAAGCACACTTTGTTCTCTGGAGATGAAAAACCAGAGCTATCTCACTCTTCTCCTATGCCTTGTCCCTTCTGCACCCCCTTTTCTTAGGCTCTTGGCATTCGACCCCAGCAACTGCTAAAAGACCATTTTGAAGGCACCGTTTGCTGCTAGTTTTCATCGCAGCTTTCATCTTTCCTTAAATTTAAGCTTAAAGCCTTCAATGGGACATTTTCAAGGACATTGGGGGTGCATGAGACTCTACATTCTGTCTCTGGGTGAGTGAAATCAGCAACCTGCAACAAAATACCGATGATCATCCATTGTATCTGCACTCAAGAGTACAATGTTTTAATCAATGCACAAAATGGCTGATTTCTCACATTGCTAAGACTTTTGTTCTTTTAGCAATGATTTACTGAACCCACTAAAGTTTTTTGGCTTACATAAAACATTAAGATCTAAACCGTAGTTTACAAAGCTGAGTTCACACAAAACACACACACATAAAAAGAGCTTAGCAAAATGTTGGAGTCTTTTGAGCTTATTCAGTAAAGTGGAAAGATGTTGCCTTCGCTCCTGCTTATGTCCTGATCTGACCCATTTTTCTCAGTTTGCACAATAAACTAACCAAACAGGTTGATTTCAGGCAACATATTAAGCCACAAGGAAACTCTTTGTGCGTAGTTCTGTTGTGTAAATGCAGGCATTAAATTTGTAACTTATTTGGCAAACAGCCAGCCAGCCAGCAGCTCAAAAACAACCAACCCCCCCAAACCAATAATAATAATAATAATAATAATAATAATAATAATAATAATAATAATGAGGAGGAGGAGGAGGAGGAGGAGGAGAAGAAGGAGGAGGAGAAGGCTACAAGTACTTGGGGATTTTAGAAGCCTCTGACTTAATGCATAATAAAGTCAAGGAATTAACTTCAGCCAAGTACATTCGGCGAATTCGTAAGATATTAATGTCCAAATTGAGTGGAGGAAACATCATAAAAGCCATAAATACCTGGGCTATACCTGTGATTAGATACTCTGCAGGAATAATTGACTGGACCCAGATGGAGTTAGACAATTTGGACAGAAAAACAAGGAAGCTTATGACAATGAATCATGCCTTGCACCCTAAAAGTGATGTTGACAGATTATATTTAACAAGAGCAGAGGGTGGTCGAGGACTCCTACAAGTAAAGCAGACTGTGGAAGAAGAAAAACGCAGCTTGAATGATTACATCCAGAAAAGTGAAAAACCAATGATTAAGGAAGTAAATAAAGGAGGCCTTTTAAAGACAACTAAAACAAAAGCAGAATATAAGAAAGAAGTAATTGAGCAGCGAGCTGAAAATTGGAAACACAAAGCTCTGCATGGCCAATACTTGAAAAGTATTGAAGGCAAAGCTGACCAGAAACTAACTTGGAACTGATTAAGATCAGGAGTACTGAAAAAAGAAACAGAAAGCTTTATTTTGGCAGCTCAAGAACAAGCCCTAGCCACAAACTGCATGAAGGCAAAAATTCAACATGTTACCACCAACAGCAAATGCCGCCTCTGCAATGAGAAAGATGAGACAGTCAACCACCTGATCAGTGGGTGCAGCAAAATTTCACAAACTGACTACCTACAACGCCATGACCGTGTTGCTAAGATAATTCACTGGAAATTGTGCCAGAAGTTTGGATTTGAGTACAGCAAAAACCACTGGGAACATCAGATTGAGAAAGTTTTAGAGAATGAGAAACTCAAGATCTTGTGGGACTTTAGGATTCAGACTGACAGGCACTTGGTCCACAACACACCTGACATAACAATAGTTTAAAAGAAAAAAGTATGGTTCATTGACATTGCAATACCTGGTGATGCACGGATTGAAGATAAGCAGCAAGAAAAAATCACAAAGTACCGGGACTTGCAAATTGAAGTTGAGCGACTGTGGAAAAAGAAATCGTGTGCTGTCCCGATTGTAATTGGAGCCCTTGGAGCAATACCCAAAGAGCTACCCCGCTATTTAGAAATTCTAAATTTGCCGGACTTGAACATTTTGACTCTACAAAAAACCACCTTACTCGGAACAGCTTACATCCTCCGACGATACCTTAACAGTTCCTAGGTCCTTGGTTAGGACTCGAGCTGCTGCGCTATTAACCAGCCTCAAAGGCTGTGAATCTCACTAAAGATTAACCAATAAATAAATAAATAAATAAATAAATAATAATAATAATAATAATAATAATAATAATAATAACAATAATAATAATAACAATAATAATAATACAGAGTTGCTCCCATACCATGCAAGAATGCCGTATGTCAGGACACTCTCAGTGGTGCTGCGATAGTAGGACAGAAGTAGATGCTGAGATAGATTTATCTTCCTGAGCATTCTCAGGAAGTACAGCCTCTTCTGTGCCTTCTTCACAAGCATGTTAACATTCATAGTCCATGAGAGGTCCTCCAAGATATAAATGCCCAGAAATTTAAAACTACCAACCCTCTCCACCTCCTCACCATTTATGTACAATGGTAAATGTACATCTCTCTTCCTCCTGAAGTCAATTATAAGTTCTTTAGTTTTTTTGATGTTAAGTCTAAGATTATTTTCTTTATACCACAATGTCAGCCCTTGTACTTCCTTTCTATAAGCAGACTCATTGTTCTTATTAATGAGCTCCACCACTGTCATGTCATCCACAAATTTAATAATTGTGTTGGTGTTATACAATGGGGTGCAGTCATGTGTATACAAGAAATAAAGGAAAGGACTTAGCACAGAATCCTGGGGGGCTCCTGTGCTTAGTATAGAGGAATGGTGAGATCCCATCCTTACTGACTGTGGCCCATCTGTCAGAAAATCCTTTATCCAGAAACAAATCCTCTGATTTATACCCAAATTGGACATTTTAAGAAACAACCTTTTGGGTAAAATGGTGTTAGTGGCAGAATTATAATCCACAAATAACAGCCTCGCATATGTTCCGTGTTGTTCCCAAATGATTCAATACAGTATGGACAACGATAGACATAGCATCGTCAGTTGATCTATTACCCCTATATGCAAATTGGTATGGGTCCAAAGTAGATGGAAGACTAGCCTTAATATAGTTCAACACCAGCCTCCCAAAACATTTCATGACAACAGATGTTAAAGCCTCCAGTCTATAATCATTAAGGGATACCACTGCTGCCTGCTTAGGGACTGTCACTATAATAGATGTCTTCAGGCAGGTAGGGATAGAGCACTGCGACAGGGATAGATTGAAAATATCCATGAACACTCCAGCTAGCTCTGCAGCACAGTCCCTAACAACTCATCCCATGATTCCATCAGGCCCAGCTGATGGAAATCAATGAGACATTAGATGTGAACTTCATTGGACAAACAAGACCTGGTAATTAAACATTCCAGGTTCTGGATTAAGTTTGGAGGCAAGACTTTTTATTGGCCCCTTTTGAAAATTTACCACTACCTTTGTCCTCCATCTCTTGATAGCTGATTCAAATCCTCCACAAGCCAATTTAGAACAGGCCACTATGAAGGAACAGCCAGTTCCACTGGACCAAAGAAACTAGCATGATGTTACGTAGTTTGGGTAGTTTATGTAGTAAAATCTGCAAGAAAACAATCAAGTTCTAGAGGGCACCAAGGACCTTTCAAAACAGCAGTATCTTTCCATTGTTGGATTGGCTCACACAGATATGGTCATTGGTTCTATGATCTCCTCAGAGTTATTCTCCATGGGTTCCTGGGAGCTAGTCATGAATGTACATCTTCATTATTTGGTTGTAGACTGTGACAAATCAGACTAGATGAAGGTCCAAATCCTGAAGTTCCATCCAGACTAACTGGAGATACTACTGGTGAAAAGATTGTCATCCAGGATATTCCTTTGGCCAGTGTTTCTCAACCTTGGCGACTTTAGGATAAATGGACTTCAACTTCTAGAATTCTTCAGCCATGAATTCTAGGAATTGAAGGCCACCCATCTTAATGTCTCCAAGGAGAAGAACTAGCGTCTAGCAGAAGAACTGATTGATGAGACTCATGCAGGTTCTACTGGGCTTAATAAAGATCTCCATCATTTCCTGCAGAGGTCTTGTCAGATTAAACTGTATGACATTTGGCTAAGGGTTGCAGATTTCTACTCCAGCACTAACTATTGGGTTTGCAGTAGAAGCAAGGGAAGATGGCCTAATCAAGCTGTAGGTTTAATGGTTTGGAGCAGTTGTGAAATCCTAATTTTTTTACTACCGGTTCTGTGGGTGTGGCTTGGTGGACATGGGTGTGGCTTGGTGGGCGTGGCAGGGGAAGGATACTGCAAAATCTCCATTCCCACCCCACTCCAGGAGAAGGATATGCAAAATCTCCATTCCCATCCCACTCTGGGGCCAGCCAGAGGTGGTATTTGCCAGTTCTCCAAACTACTCAAAATGTCTGCTATCAGTTCTCCAGAACCTGTCAGAACCTGCTGGATTTCACCCCCGGTTTGGAGTACATATAACTGGCAAATACATCTATGCTATCTGCAGGCCCACCAAGATGAAGGATACTTTTACATGGCCTCAATTCCTTATCTGTCTTCTGCAGAGCCATAAAATGGATCTGTTTCAGAGGTGTTCAGTGACTGATTAGTATTCTTGTTTGACTGCATTGTATTGGGCTGCCATTTTTAATTGGATTGATAAAATCACTGGTATTTAACATTCGACAGGCTGAAATCTTGGAACCTGGCCAGTGTACAAATGTATATAAATAATAAACTTATAATCAGCTCTGGATCTGTCTAATCTTGCAACACTGATTGTGTTCAGGAGCTGCTTTCTGGGCTAGAAGTAATGCATCTTGACTCGCCAAAAGTCTTATTTTTCTGTGCGTTACAGTTCTGCAGAGTTTGGGAGTGGTCTCATTTGCAAGAATTTTTACTTATCCCACCACGCAGACCTTGTTGCAGAGCATCTTTTCAATGAAACAGAGGAATGGGAGCTTTTCAGCTTAGCAGCTCCCCCTCATAGCAACAACTTGAGTTGAAGAAAAATGTGGATGAGATGGCGCCATTAACTGTCTTTTCTCTCATTTTTTGTAGACTGGGAAAGAAACGACTTGTGTTATTCCAGGGCCAGTAGTAGCACGGGGTGAAGCCCAAAAAGATTGTTTCTTTTGGGGTTTCTGATATTCTCAGTATTCTCAGGGGGAAAAAAGATAATCAAGATCTATTGCAAACAAAGATTGTGGAAAATGTCCCTCTATATAACATGGCAACTCTGACTGTGCTGTGGAAACTTGAAAATTCAGATTCGTGCAACGTGTTATATGATTAGGGCCACCCTTGAAGACTGCTCAGAAATTTCATTTAGCTCAAACTTCAAACACTAAATTCCACACTGGAAGTATCTGTTGAATATGGCTTCCCATCCTTCGGGCAAATATATTCCCAAGGTAACCATGAGCTACCCTGTGCTCAAAAGGGTTGTGTTGCAATTGGCATCTACACAAGTTTATCAAAAGATAAATGAAATCATCACATCTTCTTCTTGTGAAGGAAAGGTCTCTCCCACCCACCACTCCCCCACACCCACACTTGCCACCAAGACAGCACACTTTATCAACAAAACAATATAATTTCTCCCATGGCTCTTTCTTCCTCCAGAAATGAAATTGTTCCCACCTGAAAGAAGCCAGAAAGGAAAGTTTAAAAAAGAGATAGGAAGAACTGCAGCTTAAACAGCAGTTATGATGTCCAAGCAGGGATTGTCATCTCGGCCAGTGCCAGTACTTTCCTTAATCCCAGGAGCACAAAAGGCTGAGACTTCGATGAAATGGCTGATTAAACTTTCCTAATCCAGTTAAGAACGGAAACAGCAGCCAGGAGCAATTTCTGCAGAGTGTACATGGTCAAAAGAGGACTGGACACTCCAACTGGGAGGTACATAAAGAAGGTGGGAAAATTTGGACATGGCAACCAGAATAGATGCTGCAATTGACCGGCTCTCACAACGAACTGCCATCCGCTCGTACTCTGCAGCATTGGATGCCCAATCACAGAGAAGCATGCAAATGAGGGAGGTTTTGAAAGCAATGGAGGCATGCCCCCCAAATTTCAAGGCCGTGGGAGGGGAAAGACTGGAGGGCAACAGGCAGCCAGCGGCTTCCTTGGGTATCGCCCATACATCAGGTGATTCCTCCCTTCATCCAGATGATGGCACTTTCACAAGGCTGCATTTTATACTGTTGCAATAATATTTGGGGAAGAGAAAAGGGGACGGGAGGGAGGTATCAGGTTGCTCTAGTGTGCAAATGACATTCAGGGAACATGTTATGGGGCTTGGCCCCGATCCTGCACCTGCACTTCATGAATCAGATGGCTAAAGACCAACATAACAGAAGGTTGACCCAAGAATTTGTTTCCCTTTGAGCACAAATTCGTAGAACTGGCTGGTTTTATTGCTGGAATTGGCAGGGTCTATCAGAACCCCAGTGCAAAGTGCAGCTCGAGCAATTAAACCATCCTCAAGAGGTGGGAACTTCCAGATAACTGAATTATCTATACACCAGTGGTGAAATTCAATTATTTTTTTACTACCGATTTTGAGGGCATGGCTTGGTGGGCGTGGTATGGCTTGGTGGGCGTGGCTTGGTGGGCATGGCAGGGGAAGGATACTGCAAAATCTTTATTCCCACCCTATTCCAGGGGAAGGATATTGCAAAATCTTTATTCCCACCTCATTCCAGGAGAAGGATACTGCAAAAGCCCCATTCCCACCCTATTCCAGGGGAGGGATACTGCAAAAGCCCCATTCCCACCCCATTCCAGGGGAAGGATACTGCAAAAGCCCCATTCCCACCCCACTCTGAGGCCAGCCAGAGGTGGTATTTGCCAGTTCTCCAGAACCTGTCAGAACCTGCTGGATTTCACCCCTGCTATACACTGCCTTTGTGTGTGGCCATGTTGTTCTGACCATGTTGGATCATCAAACCATCTGATGTTCTTCTCTACTGTCTCAAAGGGAAACATTTTTACAAGGTGTAAAGAGGGGGTGGAAAACTCCAGGCTTTTAAATTTTTTTATATATATATATATATATATATATATATATATATATATATATATATATATATATATATATATATATATATATAGCTTCAGGATGTGACATTGCTGAGCTGAATTTGATTCCCTTGGAAGATAGAGTTGGTTCTTGTTAGACCTTGGATCACATAGAAACTCTCGAGAAGTTGACTTTCAAAAACTTCTCCCCAAACCACATTGACTAGCCAATTTTATAACACTCTAGAAAATTATGATGATGTCATTATGATGATGACACAGATGATGTCTCCCAGAACCAAGTTTGACCTGACCTGAGGCATCTTTTATCTGCTCATAAGTTAGAGCAGGACTGTCAAACTCAATTTCATTGAGGG
The DNA here is from genome assembly GCA_022577455.1 of Arizona elegans. Classification (NCBI taxonomy): domain Eukaryota; kingdom Metazoa; phylum Chordata; class Lepidosauria; order Squamata; family Colubridae; genus Arizona; species Arizona elegans. Next base: position 8,869,949 of record JAKOOJ010000011.1, on the reverse strand, counting down.
CAGCATCAGGGTTGTGTTTAACTTTGGGGGCCGGGTGGGCGTGGCCAGCTCGACTTCACTTGTGTTAGGGGCGCCTGTGGTCTGAGTGCTCTGCCAGCAAAAACAGAGCTTGGCCACATGCGGCCCTCCTGAGCTCCATTTTTGCTGGCAGAGGGTTGCAGGACGTCATCGCAGCTGTCCAAGCTCCGTTTTCGCTGGCAGAGGCACCACGGGCTGGTCCTTTCCTGTTTCCAGGGTAGCCCCATGGGCCAGATAGAAGTACCTCGTGGGCAGGGGTGGGTTCTACTTACCTTTATTTATTTATTAGTCATATTTCTATGCCACCCACTCTCTGAGGACTCTGGGCGGCTTACACCAAAGACAGTATACTAAATAGCATATTGCCCCCAACAATCTGCGTCCTCATTTTACCCACCTCGGAAGGATGGAAGGCTGAGTCAACCTTGAGCCAGTGAGATTTGATCCGCTGATCTGCTGAACTAGCAGTCAGCTGAAGTAGCTGCAGTACTGCACCCTAACCACTGCGCCACCTCGGCTTTACTACCTTTACTACCGGTTCGCAACGGGATCGCTGAAATATGCTGACTCTGTAAATTGCTTAGAGAGCAATTTGTGAAGCACTGTGAAGCGGTATATAAATCTGAGTGCTATTGCTTCTAAGTCAACTCCAGGCAATATTGGAAGAAATGGTCAAGTGACAGGGAAATCAGGAGATCCGGGCAGTTCAAATGGATATAAAAATTTGTTGCAAGCAGGGTGGATTTTTAAATCACAATTTAAATCATGATTTAAATCAACTCGATTTAAATCATAATTTTTAAAGAGCAACTGTCATCTCTGCTACTCCTTTGACCCACTGTTGACTCACCGATAGTCCCAGTGTTGCAGAATATACAGCCTCATGCTACATAACTAAGCTCCATTTCATGCTGAATAAACTAAATTATTTATGTATCTTAAATAGAAAACTATCTTACAATAGATTTTTACCCCCAAAGTTTTTTATTAAAATAAATTCAATAAAAATAAAAAAATCCGATTTAAATCAAAAAAATACGATTTAAATAAAAAAAATCTGATTTTTAAAAAAATTTTTTTAAAAAAATCATTGATTTTTATCCACCCTGGTTGCAAGCTTAAGCTCTCTACCAAAATTTGAACTATTAATGGCCAAATGAAATTGACGGCAGATAAAGGTAGAAGGAATTCAGAGTGGGTTGGACTTAGATCTCTTGTGGGCGTGAAAGGACTCATGACTGATGACACATTTGACTCCTCCCACAGGCAGAATGGGGCCACTTGCCACAGCCAACTCATTGCAGCCAACTTGCCATAGCCAAATCACCACGGGACAACTTGCTGGGGGTACCATTTCACAATTCTATTTAATTATTTTCATTTTTGCCATTCACTTTTCATTCTGTCCATCCTTTCTTTAATGATTCTATTCCAATGATTCTATTCCACTGTTTCTTTGATATTAGTGTAACTCTTATCCTGCAGCAAGCTGTCCTACAGCAAGTTGACCGTGGTGAGTTGCTCATGGCCAGTGGTGGGTTGCCCCCAGTTCAGACCGGTTCGCAAGAACCGGTAGTAAAACCAGCGGGAGGCTCCGCCCACTGATCTGGATGTCATCAAAGTTGATTTGCGCATGTGCAGAAGAGCGAACGCGCGCTGCGAACCAGTAGTAAAGGTAAGTAGAACCCACCCCTGGCCGTGGCAAATTGTCATAGACCTTCCCTCAGGCTCAGCCTGGTCATTTCCTATAGAAATGCTGTATATGGGAAATGTGACAATAAAACATTCATCCATCTCTACTGACTTAACTTTCCAGGTTCAAAGCCAAGGAGACCTTCAGATCTGTGCAATTACAGCTGTGATTTTTTTTTTATTAACATAGTTCATTAGAGGGAAAAAAAAACATTAAAATGCATAGCTAAGAATAAGATCTTTTATTGACTTTACTCCACATTGCAGTCAGTTCAGCTCTATATAGAATATCGCATATCAGGCCTCTGCAGGATTTATTTTCAGGGGGAGGAAAAGGAAGAGAGGGACATAGAAAATGAGGCCTATCAATATCTTAGTGTGCTTGGAGGATATGATTTTGTTTCTATCCTGTTCTATCGGCTGATCACAAAAAAAGCGTACTTGGATTTCCTTGGTTTTCCACTTGCGTGCACATCCTTGTATGTATCTAAATGGTCACATTTGACTTCCTATTTGGCACAGATGGCAAGACCTACTCCCCCAAGCTCTCACTCTCCCTATTTAGCGGAAGATGAGATTCATCCATGAATAAACAATTCTCACCAAAACAGAATCTGTCAGGGATGTTGGGTACAACTCTAAGAATTCCTAATTCAACCCAAACTGTTTTCATCATACATATTTTCTTAATCAAGATTTGCTGAATAAACCCCTGCCAGAGAGCTCACATGACACATTTAGGCACAAACAAGCAAACCCCTTTATAGGACAGCATATTATGCAAACGTACTTCTAGGGCAGCATTTCTCAACCCAACTTCAATATGTGCAGCCTCCAGCTCCCAGAATTTCTGAGAACTAAAGCTGTGGTGGGTTTCAAAATTTTTTACTACCAGTTCTGTGGGTGTGGCTTGGTGGGTGTGGCAGGGGAAGGATACTGCAAAATCCCCATTTCCTCCCGATCAGCTGGGACTCAGGAGACAGAGAATAGATAAGGGCGGAGCCAGTCAGAAGTGGTATTTCCCGGTTCTACGAACTGCTCAAAATTTCCGCTACCGGTTCTCCAGAACTGGTCAGAACCTGCTGAAACCCACCTCTGAACTGAAGCCCACACATCTTGAAGTTGTCAAGGTTGAGAAGCACTGCTCTATGGCTCTCAGATTTCAGAAGTGATAGGGCATCCCAGAATATGCCTGTTGCTTCTTTAGGCAAGGAACCTTATACTGTATTTCCAGTACCTGTAGGAGTAGGAGTGGCAAAAGTGGGGGTGGAGTTAAAAGAGGGATCAGCCTAGAATCCCTACATAGCCACAAGTGAACTAAATCCAACCTTCCTTGAATGCCATTGACCCTTCTCTAGCTCCAAACAGGTGCTAAGCATTAGTTGAGAAGATTTTTGTGCATAGGCATGATTAGCAATAAATCAGTTTAATTGAACCTTCACATGTGAATCTGATCTTTCCCGCCTGGCAGTATCCTTCTGAAAGTTTCATTCCCACATTGGACCATCAATGTGGCCTTTGACCTTGACACAATTAGTAGGACTCCATTGGCAAAATTTGTCCAACATACTAGACAACTCACTAAAATGAGTTAGTGTTATTTGTAGTTTAGCATGTAAGGAAAATCGAGCCAATACAGGGGTAAAATGCTCCTGGTTCGGACCAGATCGCCCGATCTGGTAGCGATGGAGGTGGGTCGTTCGGAGAACCGGTAACAAAAATCCCTGCCCCCTTCCCCATGCCCAGCTGAGCCGCACAATCATCAGAGGCTTTTTTTTTACTTTTAAAAGCATTTTTTCTACAACCTCTTCGGCCAAAAAATGCTTTTAAAAGTAAAAAACAAAAAGCCTCTGATGATCGCACGGCTCAGCTGGGATCGTCAAAGGCTTTTAAAAGAAAAAAAACCTTTTTTTCTTTTAAATGCCTCTGCCAATCCCAGCTGAGTTGCCTGATGGGCAGAGGCTTTTTTAAAAAGCCTTTTTTAAACTCAGCTGGGATCGTCAGAGCCTTTTGAAAGCATTTTTTTACAACTTTTTTTTACAATTTTTTACATTTTTCTACAAAAAGATGTTGCAGAAAAAATGGTTTTAAGAGTAAAAAAAAATTGGCCACGCCCACCCAGTCACATTAGCCCACCACCACCACCAAGCCACGCCCACAGAACCGGTAGTAACAAAGTTTAGATTTCACCACTGAGCCAATATCTAACCGTATTAGGTAAATTTGCCATTAGGTTAAATTGCAATATGGCTTCATTTGTTTGGACAAGACATGTTGTGTAAACCCAACAGTTATAGCTTTACAATATATTTATTTATTATTTATTTAGAAAATTTATATTTCTGCCTACTTGCACATGGAGACTCAAGCAGCATAAAAGCACAAGATAAGAGAATTAAAAATAGTAAAACATACAAATAATAAAATAATAACCCTCACACCCTGGTGACAACACCCATTCATACCAGCCATTTGACAGGCTCCATCCCTCTCTGGTTTCCCCATGCCCATTGGCAGAACCATGTCTTCAGGGCCTTCCAAAAGTGTGTTAGACTGAGGCCAGTCTAATTTCCGGAGGAATGATGCCACCACAAAGAAGGCCCTTCTTCTTCTGCCAAATGTATCTCCTTAGGGTACAGGACCCGCAATATTCCTTGCCTCCTCACTCTAGTGGGTCGGGTAGATGTGACGTGCAGGTTGTGCACCTTTGTTAAAAATGAGCTTTGTTAAAAGTGTGACCTTTAATTTAGAATCTCCTGCCCATTGATTTCAGAATTCTAGTATTAGAGAGAGTGGGGAAAATAAAGAAACAATTCTTCCCCTCTACATCAATTCCCCTTTCCTGAGGTTCTTCAGCCATGCCGCAATTCCACAATCCCCACCCAATACGGTCCATACAGCTGGCATCCATCACATCTGAAAAGCACCGGTCTGCAGAAGCCCCTATATCCATTTATTTGTTGTGGCCCACCAGCGGCCTGCGCGGATCGTGGCTGATCCCAACGATGGGAGTGGCAGGAGTGGCTACTCAGGAGGAGGAGGTCTCCTCGAGAGTAAGGCTTGAGGTTAATTAGCCACTCCCTTTGCCTATTTAAGTCACACACCATTAGTAAGTTTCTTGCTAGAAACAACTTGTAATTATCATCAGAGCATTTCTAGAAAAGTCTTATCGTATCTTGTTTTCTGGGCTGGTTGCCAACCTTTGGCGGACTTTGGTTTATTCTTGCTACTTAATAAATTTGATAAGGACCGTTGGTGTGTGTCAATATCCTCGGGAATCCGGAGCTGGGGCAGAACATTATTCAGCTATCAAACCAAGGATCTACTGGGCAGCCCAGAAAGCCAGATTAGGTCCTGCAAGAGATTTGCAATCAGTATTTTTGTTGTTTAGATGCCTACTTCTGAAAGCATTTGGCTGATTTTCAAAAAAGAAACGTCCCTAAATTTCATTAGAACAATGCAACCTCATCAATGAGCATTTAATCTTTCCTTTGGGAGACCTCTAAAGAGATTGGTGCAAAACCCTAGAGGAGACGGTGTGTATTACAAACAATAGAAAGGGGTGTGTGTGTGTGTTTGTGTGTGTGTGTGAGAGAGAGAGAGACCTAAATTGGTTCATGCAGCATGCTTACTCCTAGTTTGACTTAGTATCCTAATTGCCTGGATTCATACAACACACAGGAGAGCACAATGTAATCAGCCGCAATACAGCTTAGGGACTATATGAACTGAAGCAGTGACTTCATAAGTCAAGAAAAGTGGAGCAGTCATATAATCAATCATGCTTCAGGATATATCCATCGTTTCACATATCACGCTAACCCAAAATCAGAGAAACCTATACATGGCTAAACACAGTGCACTGAGTGTACTTCTTCCAAGCAGCAGGGGACATTTTCTTTTAATACATTTTTACAGAAAATACTGCTTTCAAATTAAGTTCCAGTTTACCCAGTCCACCTTCTGCAGAAGCTTCCATTCCTGGACATTTGCCAGCATATAATTTCCCTTATTCTCCATGGTTCAGCTAGGTGGAAACCCTGAAAGATATAATTAAATTCTTCTGGCAGACCCTACACCTGGCAAAACTGTGCCCCTTATTTTTTCTGTTGCAGAGGACCTTTCAATGGCATAGGTGTGGTCCTCGTTTTAATACCACAGTGCACTGGGTTGTGACGAGGAACAAAGATGATTAGGGGCCTAAAGGCTAAAACATATGAAGAACAGTTGCAGGAATCGGGTATGTCTAATCGAGGGAAAAGAAGGACCAGGGGTGACATGATAACTGTGCTCTAATGTTTGAATGGCGACCACAAAGAAGACAGGGTCAACTTATTTTCCAAAGGACCAGAAAGCAGAACAAGAAGCAATGGATGGAAACTAATCAAAGAGAGATCCAACTTAGAACAAAGGAGAAATTTGCTAACAGTGAGAACAATTCACCAGTGGAACAAAAGTTTTCCTTCGAAAGTTGTGGGTGCTCCATCAATGGGGGCTTTTAAGAAGAGACAGGACAGCCACTTGTCCGGAATTGTATAGGGCCGTGATGGCGAACAGGTGGCACATGGAGCCATATCAGTGGGCACCTGAGCTCAGCTTCGGCAGGCATGCACATGCCAGCCAGCTGATTTTCGGGCCTTCTGGGCCCACCAGAAGTAGGGAAACAGCCTGTTTCCAGCCTCCAGGCAGGGCCTCCAGGCAAGTGGGGAAGACTGTTTTCACCCTCCCCAGGCTCCTAAAGAGGCTCTGGAGCCTGGGGAGAGCAAAAAACAGGCCTACCAGGCCCACTGTGCCATCGCGTGCCAGAAGCAGGGGAAGCATGGGGGGGGCACACGTGCATGTGCGGGGCACAGGGCGCATATAAGTATGGGTGTGGGCACACGCACGCACAACCTCCCCATGCTCCCCCGCTTTTGGCACGCGATGGCAAAAAGGTTAGCTATCACTGGTATAGGGTCTCCTCGGGGTGAAACCTACTTACCTTCCTTGCTGGTGCGCAAAACCTATGCATGCGCAAAAACTTCTGCGCATGGGCAGAAGGTAAAAAACACATTACTTCCTGGTTACAACCAGAAAGTAATGACACCTGGCCAGGTGGGCAGAGCTATGCTCTGCCGTCGCTACCAGATCGCCGAACCACTGGCCAAGATCACTACCGGATCGGGCATTCGGTCCGATCCGGGAGCATTTCACTCGTGTCTCCTGCTTGAGCAGGAAGTTGGATTAGAAGGCCTCCAAGGTCCCTTCCAACTCAGTTATTCCGTTATTCTGATTCAGTTCCAGTTAGCTAGAGTTTGCCACAAACAGCCTTTCAAAATCCTCTCTCAAATTTGTGGGAATCCTTTTTTTTTCCTAAAAAAAAAAATCTCCAATCTTTTGAGCGTGGATATCCAAGGAGGCTGAAGACAACAGGAAAACAAATTCTTCCAGGTAAAACAAGATTTTCATAACCTTTTTGGCCACTTTGGTTACTAAATAAGTACCAGAAAACTTTTGCAACCCCCTTGAAAGAACCTCACCTCCCTCTCATGAAAGAATGTTTGTGAAAGGTGTGGCAGCAAAAAAGTACTGGACCAAAATTAAAAAGTGGCTTGACTTTTGTGTACAAATGTTTTATTTTTGGCTGTTCACTGCCCTGAGTTCGAAAGGAGAAGGGCGGTATAGAAATTTAAACAATAGATAGATAGATAGATAGATAGATAGATAGATAGATAGATAGATAGATAGATAGATAGATAGATAGATAGATAACTGAACAACATATAGACTGGAAACCGCAACTACTTTTATTGGGCATACCTACAAGAAATTATAATAAAGAAATATCTAATTCTACATATTATAACTGCAGCTAGGATAACCTATGCACAAAATTGGAAAAATAATATCATACCAAAAGACGAAGAGGTGATAAGGAAAATGTTGGACTGTGCGGAAATGGATAAATTGACGAAAGAAATAAAAGAAAAAGAAAGATGAAATGGAATATTATTTAATATGGAATAAATGGTATAAATGGTTAGAGGACAGGAATAATAAGCAAGAAAATATATAACAGTGATGATCTAGAAAATTAGGAAGCATTCATAAAATGATATCAAATATACAATGTATGTAAAGTAACATATAGATATAATAGTATGTATAATAAGTAAGGAGTAGTATATATAATATATAAGGAATAAGGGAATCACAAAAATAAATATGTGAATATGTGGGGGAGGGAGGAATATAAACTGTGGATATATACCGATACGGAACTGTTGTAAAATGGAAACTTTTTTTTGTTTTGTTTTTAAAGAAAAAAATAATAATATTAAAAAAAAAGAATGTTTGGATGCAAGGTTTCCTTCGCATTCATTAGAACTGGCACAGAAAAAAGTATGTTTGTACAGGGGAATGAATGGCTCTCTCCAGCCTTAATTGATGGCTGCCTGTTTAATGGATTAGATGTTGAAAGGTGTTTCCATATCAGCAGGTATTACAGGATTCTTTCATCTTCCTCTGCTTAATGGGGGAAGGGATTGTGGGAAAATTCAGTAGGCTACGAAGGGAAGCATCTGAGTTTCCCCCTCTAACATGTTTTGAATGAGGCAACACAACAAAAGCTCTGCCGGGAAACACTCTTGTAATCAGGATCATATGAAAGCATTAAAAAGAAATAGCTGAAGGGGACATCTCCCTCCACAATCCAGAGGCAATTAATATCACTAATTGCTTTTCATCCTGATTTTCTTTGGATATGTGATACTGCAACTAGCCCAGATCAATGGTGGTGCTGGGTGGAGAATTGTTGTTAGTTGCGAAGTTGTGTCTGACTCATCGCGACCCCATGGACAGCGTTCCTCCAGGCCTTCCTGTCCTCTACCATCCTCTGGAGCAGGGGTGAAATCCAACAGGTTCTGGAGAACCGGTAGCGGAAATTTTGAGTAGTTCGGAGAACTGGCAAATACCACTTCTGGCTGGCCCCAGAGTGGGGTGGGAATGGAGATTTTGCAATATCCTTCCCCTGCCATGCCCATCAAGCCACACCACACCACGCCCACCAAGCCACGCCCACAGAACCAGTAGTAAAAAAAATTGAATTTCACCACTGCTCTGGAGTCCATTTAAGCTCACGCCGACTGTTTCAGTGACTCCATCCAGCCACCTCATTCTCTTCCGTCCCCTTCTCCTTCTTCAATCTTTCCCAGCATTAGGCTCTTCTCCAGTGAGTCCTTCCTTCTCATTAAGTAGCCAAAGTATTTGAGTTTCCTCTTCAGGATCTGGCCTTCTAAAGAGCAATCAGGGTTTTATCTCCTCTAGGACTGACCGGTTGGATCGCCTTGAAGTCCAAGGGACACGCAGGAGTCTTCTCCAGCACCAGAGTTCAAAGGTCTCCATTCTTTTGGAGAATACAGGAGATTTACTGCCAAATATCGCTAGTAGTCTGGTGCCAAAAATGGCTGCCTTTGCATATACTATCATTCACTATGGGTTACGTGTAGTCCTCAACTTACAATCATTCATTTAGCAACCATTCAAAGGTAAGTGGCACTGAAAAAAGTAACTTGCGACTGGTCCTTGTACTTACGATCATTGTAGCATCCTCACAGTCACTTGATTGCGATTTGAGCACTTGGCAGCCGGCAGCATCCTGGGGTCACATGACCACCATTTGCAACCTTCCCAGCCAGCTTCCGACAAGCAAAGTCCATGGGGAAAGCCAGATTTGCTTAACAACCAGGTGCTTCACTTACCAACCATGGCAAAAAGGTCATTAAAATTAGGCACACTTAACCACTGCATGGGTTAAATTCTGCCTTCAACTGTGGTCGTACGTTGAAGACTCTCTGTAGGTTCATGAAACGCTTAAAGCCCAAACCATTTTGGCTTAGCACAAAGCCATATGAGGCTGGATTTCACCTGCAAGAAGGCATGAAATTCAGTAAAACAAAAATGGCTAAGACGCTGGGCAGTGGGCAAGAACTTGCTTGTACCCAGCAGGTGGAGGCCTAGTGACAGAAAACCAAATCCAAGAGAAGAACATCAGCCTCAACCATGCAGAAAAAGGTTCATATCTGCTCTGGGATTCAGGTAAACCATCTACTGAAGACTTCCAAAGCAACTGATGTCAGCGGTTTGGGCAAACTAGGATCCTGTGTAGTGATTCACCTGTCCCAGGGGTCAGCAACCTGCGGCTCTGGAGCCGCATGTGGCTCTTTCATCCCTTTGCTTGGCTCCCTGTCGCCCATCAGCTCCACAATTGATAGGGCTTTCAGTTAGGATAGGTAGAGGAAAAAGGATGCCGCGCTAGGAGGAGACACTATAGTGGGGGAAATCAAACTTCTGGTTGGCTCCAGAATTGAACGGGGGGCTTCCGATTAGGGCACTTGTGGCTCTTTGAGTGTTTAAGGTTGCCGACACCTGACCTGTTCTATGGGTGACCACCTAGAGTTGACTATTCTAGGGAAGATCCTGACTTTCCCAAAAGAGATCTCACACTGTCAGAATGAACAAGGTCAGAGCAAAGCTGACTGCTTCAGAAACAGAGAGGCACATGCTATTCCAAAAAGGGTGTGAGTATTATTATTATTATTATTATTATTATTATTATTATTATTATTATTATTATATACATTTGGCAGGAATGACAATGAAATACAAGTTTTAAACTCTGTTTCTATGGATTGTGCTAGTTTTTGAGCTGCTGCGATTGCTGAAATTATTTACAGGTTTCTAATTATCTTCAAGGGACACGGTGGCTCAGTGGCTAAGACACTGACCTTGTCGATTGAAAGGTCGGCAGTTCAGCGGTTCGAATCCCTAGCGCTGCGTAACGGGGTGAGCTCCCGTGACTTGTCCCAGCTTCTGCCAACCTAGCAGTTTGAAAGCATGTAAAAAATGCAAGTAGAAAAATAGGGACCACCTTTGGTGGGAAGGGAACAGCGTTCTGTGCGCCTTTGGCGTTTAGTCATGCTGGCCACATGACCACAGAGATGTCTTCGGATAGCGCTGGCTCTTCGGCTTTGAAACGGAGATGAGCACCGCCCCCTAGAGTCAGGAACGACTAGCACAGATGTGCAAGGGGAACCTTTACCTTTCACGATCTTCAATACAAATTATTTATTCCTGTTTCTGGCCTTTTCTTCTGAACTGGGTTCCACTTGATTAGTTCTGGTTTAGCCTATTATATAAACCCAACCAGACTGGTTTGTAATCCATAGTTTGTTGGCCTGTGAAATGTACAGTAAGTAATACTTTCTGGCTCATTGGACAAATTGTGGTTAAGTAAAATTAGAATTTCAGACTGTGTGATGCAGATCCTGGGCTTTTTTTTTCTGTAGTTCTGATCATTTGTATCTGCTGAACTGGATATGTTAGCTTTGAAATAAAAGAAAGCAGCAGCGGCGGCATAGCTGAGAGATGTCATGCTACAACCTTGCTCTGGTGCTAATGAAATCAGCCACTCTGGACTCACAAGATGCTCTCCCAGGGCATCGGGTGATGTAAGCCAGCACTGGGCTAATTGCTTGTTTAGCAGAGCTTGGGAAGAAGCACTGCTAATCTCTCCTCCTGTTCAACATGCCTCGGGACTGATACCCGAGCCAGCATTAAGGAGAGCTAGGGAGATGGTGGAGTCCCAAAGCCCAACCCCTTGGAGGGCCCACGTTGAAGGAGACCCCTTTTGGCAAAATCCGTTTTCCAAGGGTCTCGTTACCTTTCAAAATATAGGCAGGGAGGCTGAAAGCAAGAGAATCTCCCCTGTCGTTTTAGCAAAAGATACAGCTTTCACCAAACCTGCCCAACATCAATCGACCAGAATTGCAATTAATTTCCTGAATACTCACTCAATGCAGTGGTGGGTTCCAATTTTTTTTACTACCGGTTCTGTGGGTGTGGCTTGGTGGATGTAGCAAGGGAAAGATGCTGTAAAATCTCCATTCCTACCCCAATCCAGGGGAAGGATACTGCAAAATCCCCATTCCCTCCCCACTCCAGGGGAAGGATACTGTAAAATCCCTATTTCCTCCCAATCAGCTGGGACTTGGGAGGCAGAGAAGAGATGGGGGTGGGGCCAGTCAGAATTTTTACTACCGGTTCTCCGAACTACTCAAAATTTCCGCTACCGGTTCTCCAGAACTGGTCAGAACCTGCTGAAACCCACTTCTGACTCAATGTCAGAGGCAACACGGAGTCTGCATTGGTTTAGAGCTGCCACAGGAAAGTGACAGCTGCTTTGGCCAGGTGAGTCAAGTACCTAAGGAGGAACGCCCTTGAAAGGACTGCATGGCTGAAGATCCTGAACCCCGAAATTCAGACCTATACCGCCCATGCTAGAAATGTAAAGCTCAGCCAGCAGTGCCATGGTGAATATCAGAGTGCTTATTCTCCGCTAACCCTAAAATATATGGAACATTTTGCTTTCCCTACCAACCACTCTGAGAGATTAAAGTTTCCCGCACGTCTCTTTCGAGAAATTAAACCTAGAAAGACACATTCTTAGGCAAGATGTGCAACAGTCCAGCAAGCTCTGGAGAGGCGACAGCTCAATCTATTGGATTCTTGCCATTTGTGCAACTATTTGCAGGCCTTAAAAGCCCTGCCAGTTAGAAAACCCAGAGAAAGAAGGTGCCAGTCAGAGCCCAGATGTCAGCGTTCCAGAAAGTCCTCAACTCCAAGTAAAAACTCCGAGGCAGGCATTTCTCCACACTGCCACCAGAAACCTTCCAGCGTTCATTCTTAGCTCTTTCTTCCAACCTTTTCTTTCCTTCCTTCTTCCCTCCCTCTTTCCAGTTTGATTTTAAGATCCCAGCAACAGGGCAAACCGTTTCAGCTTGCCACCAGTTAGTCCTGGCCACATATCCCCAAAGGGACTGCTACAGCCTTATTACAGCTAATTGGAAGGGAACTTCTGGTGTCTAAAGGTAACATGTTAACCCTTGGCTGGCCAAGCTTTTGCAAAAGAGCCTCACTTTTCATTTTTCCCCAACAATCCTGGCCTGTTGCATGCCACACCCTCCCTTGGACAAAGGCAGCTGGCCTCAGTCTGGTAACACATTTTCCAGCAAACACACTGGTTGCATTCGCTCAACATGTTTAACCAAGTCAGTTGGAAACTTAACAGTTGCATTTGTGCACCAGGCTACACAAAAAAGACCTCTGATTCGATTTAGTTAGGGGATGGATGCATTGTGTAAACCCACTCCCTGCCTGGTTCCACACATTGGGCGAAGCCATAAAAAAATTGGATTAATTCAGGAATCGAGTTGAGTGCATTGAGTGAACACTGCCCTTCTGAAGCCCAGGCCTTCATTTGCAATGATGGGTTTGCTTTTGAGTGCCATTCAAGGTGCTGGTTATTACTTTTAAAGGCCTACATGGCTTGTAGCCAAGTTGTTTGAAGGACCCTTTTCCCCAGTTACATCTACCTGACCAATCCAGAGAGGAAAGGCAGGATAGGTTACAGGTGTCATCTAACTAGTGAGAACAAGAAGAACGGCCTTCTCTGTGGTGGCTCCCTTCCTCTGGAATATCATTCTCCATTCAAGAGCTAAGAATGGCCCCTCCCTTGATATTTTTCCAGAAAGCCCTGAATACATGGTTCTGCCAATGAGCCTGAGGACCAGTACTGAAATTCATTTTTTTTTACTACCCATTCTGTGGGCTTCGCTTGGTGGGCATAGTGTTGCTTGGTGGGTGTGGCTTGGTGGGCGTGGCAGGGGGAGGATACTGCAAAATCCCCATTCCCTCCCCATTCCTGGGTGAAGGATATTGCAAAATCCCCATTCCCACCCCACTCTGGGGCCAGCCAGAGGTGGTATTTGCCGGTTCTCCAAACTACTCAAAATTTCCACTACCGGTTCTCCAGAACCTGTCAGAACCTGCTGGATTTCACCCCTGCTGAGGACCCCAGGTTGACAGAAAGGCAATCAAGGGAGTGGTATGATTGTGCTTGCTGCCACCACAGAGGTGGCAGTGGAGAGGAGGTAGGGTTTTTTAATATTGTGAAATTCTAATAGTGTAAGCCAGAGGTCCCCAACCCCTGGGCCACAGCCCAGTGCCGGGTTGCAGCCTGTTCAGAACTGGGCCATTGAAGTGATGGGTAAGTATGCGCATGCACAAAACCATCCCTTCTCTTCTCCCCCCACCCGCCCCCACGGCTGCTGCCGGCAGTCTGCCAGGCCAGAAAGGTTGGAGACCAGAGGTGAAATCCAGCAGGTTCTAACAGGTTCTGGAGAACCAATCGTGGAAATTTTGAGCAGTTCGGAGAACTGGCAAATACCATCTCTGGCTGGTCCCAGAGTGGGGTGGTAATCGAGATTTTGCAATATCCTTTCCCCAGGAGTGGGGAGGGAATGGGGATTTTGCAATATCCTTCCCCCAGGAGTGGGGAGGGAATGGGGATTTTGTAGTATCCTTCCCCTGGAGTGGGGTGAGAATGGAGATTTTGCAGTATCCTTCCCTTGCCACACCCACCAAGCCATGCCCATAGAACCAGTAGTAAAAAAAATTGGATTTCACCACTGTTGGAGACATGTAAGTCACCCAGAATCACTGTGTGTGAGTTGGACAGTTCTATAATAGAGGATTCAAATCCAGATATGATTTGAGAAAGGATTTTTCTCCAGTGCTGTTTCTAATCCTGCAAAGAGGTTTCCCAGTTCTCTAAATGTGATGCCACAGAGGTAGTCCTCCACTTACAGCCATTTCTGTAGTGACTGTTCGAAGTGAAAACAGTGCCGAAAAAAGTGACTTCTTGTGACCATTTTTCACAATTACAGGTGTTGCAGCATCACCATGGCCACGAGATCAAAATTTGGGTGCTGGGCCACTGACTCATATTTATGACAGTGTCCCTGGGTCATCTTTTGTGACCTGCTGACAAGCAAAGTCAATGGGGGAGCCAGATTCACCTAACAACCGTGTTACTAATTTGATAACTGCAATGATTCACTTAACATCCGGGGCAAGAAAGATCATAAAATAAGGGGGAGAAACCAATTAACAACCATTAATTGTTCAGCAATGGAAATTTTGGGCTCAATTATGGTTGTAAATCAAGGATCACCTGTGTTCCCAGAGCTGGGAATTCATAACTGTTTCCCAGCTCACCTGGAGGGTGCCAGGTAGGAGAGCACTACTGAATCCATGATTCAGCCAGTTTGGTCTTATGATTAAAACACCATGCTGCAAACCAGAAAACCGAGAGTTCCAGTCCTGCCTTAGACATGAAAGCTGACTGGGAGACTTTGGGCCAATCACTAGGAGACAGTGAATTCTAGTCCCACCTTACAGTGAAAGCTGGTTGGGTAATTTTGGGCCAGTCCCCCCCACCTTCTCTCAGCCCAACCCACCTCACAGGATTGTTGTGGAAAAAATAAGAGGAGGAAGGAAGATTAGATATGTTTGCCAACTTGAGCTATTTATTTAAAAAATAATAAAATGGGATTAAAATAAAGAAACAGCCTTCTCCTTTAGTCTTTAATAGAAGCTACAATAAATAGCAGGTTGAACCCTTTCAACTACAGAGATCTTTATTGTTTTATTTATTTAAATTATGCTGATCTCTTCTTTAAAAGGGTATATCTACCTAGGCTCAGAACTTGATCAGAATCTGAACAAGCATTTTGTAATGACAGCAGGAAAATGCTGTTGTTTTTTATTGTATGTTTGTTTTGGTTTTTTTTTCAGACTGAGTTACCCAGAAATCTAAGTCAAATAAAATAAACAGTTACACAATAGTGATACATGTAAAACTAGATTACACTGAATTTACAGAATCTGGGGCATTAAAAAAAAACCTTTTCAACTACTTTTAAGACCAATTAGCATTCAACGGTGCTTAAGAGTCATGCTCCCAGCAAAGATAATGAGCTACATAAATGTAACTATCACAGTTCTTAACAGTCAAGACAAGAAAACTAAATGAAAGGTATTGCTGGAGTTTTGGACAAGAAACAGGTGGAATCCAGACTTTATTTAAGACTGACCAATGAACTTAAAACCCCACCACTGAATTTAGCCATCCTCCCTCACCTAGCTCTGTGAAATCACTGCCTTTTACGCTGAACATTAAGTTGTTTATTGTTAAAACAGGAAAATGCAATTCCATATTTAATGTACAATGATTGATTATTCTTTATCTTGAAAAATAAAGGGGATTTAGAGCTCCAGAATAGCTAATTAGGATTGGACTGTATTTAAGTTGTGTTCAATTCAATACTTGCAACAGTCACCACGAACCCCCCACCCTCAAAATGCTAGCTTTTTCGGGCACAGAAAAAATAGGGTGCATAGACAACATTCACACAACAGCTTTAACTTGGTTATTGAATGAAGCCACCTTGGGCATTACATTGCTCCATAAACTATCCAAGCAAGTTGGGTTCACTCAACAGTCACCCGAAATCCAATCCAGGTAAATGTTAGCCCAATTTAGAAAATGAAGGCAATAAAAAGATTTGTAACTAGCTCGGTAAATCTTGCATAAACCCATCGACCTTATTTCATTTTAGCAAATTCCAAGCAAATTCAAGGCGAGCCGTTCACTTATGGAAGAGCCCGCTTCAGGCAGAACCAGCCATTAAGGCTAATAGAATAAACGACGGTCCCGCTAACTACGTGTGAGGCTGCAATTGCACTCGTTTCTTTCTGCTGCGAAAGTGGTAAAAGCCCAGTCAAAAAAAAAAAAAAAAAAGAGCGAGCGGGGTGCGATTGTTCAAAGCGCAGACCCAGTTTTAATTCAGACAAGGGTTGAATTAAATCGGGTCCTAAACGATTGCAATTTCTTTTTGTTTAGGGTGGGCGCGAGGGAGAGGGCCCTAAATGGACCAGATGTGCAGCATTTGCACAACCCGCTGAACTAAAGTATGATTGGCGGCTCCCCGATTAGTTCAGCGCCTAGCGCGAATGCAATCCGAGAGACACGGATCGCACGAGCGAGCGGGGGAAACGGGAGAACGGAGCACAACGGAGGATAAACTCCGCCAGCCTTAACCGGGCTTTAGCCCCCGGGCAAAGTCGTAGCGCATCGCACCCCCAGGCTCGCCTTCGCGCGCTGCGGACGATGGGCTCGGGGGTCCCGAGAAGGCGCCGGGCTGGAGAAGGGCTCTAGCTCTTTCAGGGGTGGGGATCGGGAAAGGTTTCCAAGAGCTCCTTCTTCCCGGTGCCCGGCCAAGCTGGTGCCCCGAGACGGCCGGGCTACGGACCGAGTGGCTGCCTTCCTCGAGAACGGCCGGAGCCGCTGACTCACCTCCCGCCGCTGGGCTCCCGCCGGCGGCAGCGGCGCCGAGCTGCTCCCCGCGGCCTCCTGCATCCGCCCACCCGGCGCCCTGGCCAGCCGCGGAGAAAGATGCTGCCAGGCGCTCGGCTGGCAGCTTTAAGCGCGCGGGGTGGGGACCGGCCCTGGCCTCTCCCGCAGGCGGCCCAGCCTCCGCAGCCGGGGCGGCGGCCAGAGAAGCCGGGCTGGAGAAGGGCTGGGCTTCGCCGGGCGGGGGGCCGCGGCGGAGGCGGCTGCAGCTCTGGTACCCACGCGCACCTGGGCTGCCTTCCCGCGGCTGGGCTGGGCTGGGCTGGGCTGGGCTGGAGCTGGGCTGGCGGAGCGGCCCCGGGGAAAGGCTCTGCGCCGCGCCTCGGACCAGATGCGAAGCCGAGGTTTGACACCTGGCGCTGCGTTTTTAGGATGCTGGGTGAAATGCAGCGGGCGGGCTGGGAAGAGGGGGGGACATGCCAACCCAGCGCCCCTTTTCTTTGCTTCTTGGCGTAGGGAAGGTAGGCTTGTGCCTGGGGTCAGAGATGCAAGCGCTTAGCTGCAGGGGGCAGAATAGAATAGAATAGGGATGGGGATGGGGATGGGGATGGGGATAGAATAGAATAGAATAGAATAGAATAGAATAGAATAGAATAGAATAGAATAGAATAGAATAGAATAGAATAGAATAGAATAGAATAGAATGTGGGGGGCACCTGCCCTCTGGAATGTCCTGCACCTGGAGGTTCGTATGATCCCCGACCTTCACACCTTTCACCGTGCCCTTAAGACCCTGTTGTTCCAACAGGCCGGGCTGGCTTAGAATATGAATTTTAAATTGGGTTGTTTGTCAATTTTTAACTTTGTGGGCCAAATTTAATATATTTGTTTTAAATTGTTTTTAAATTTTGTGAGTTTATGTGCATTTTAACATGGCTGTACACTGCCCTGAGTCCTTCAGGAGAAGGGTGTTATAGAAATTTATAGAAATTTAGTAAACTAAACTAAACTAAACTAAATAGAATGGAATAGGAATAGGGATAGGGATAGGGATAGGGATAGGGATAGGGATAGGGATAGGGATAGGGATAGGGATAGGGATAGGGATAGGGATAGAATAGAATAGAATAGAATAGAATAGTATAGAATAGAATAGAATAGAATAGGAATTAGTATAAAAATAGGAATAGAATAGTAATAAAATAGGACAGGACAGGACAGAAGAGAATAGAATAGATTTTTTTATTGGCCAAGTGTGATTGGACACACAAGGAATTTGTCTTGGTGCATACGCTCTCAGTGTACATAAAAGAAAAGATTGCTCTATCAGAGGAAAATCCTCCTTGGGCTGCCTGATATGGTTGTCTGAACCCAGCTTTGAAAGTCAGAAAGGAAGCCTCACTCATCCCACTGACCATGAAGAAGTTAGTTTGGGCTCAGGGTGGCGTGCAAATTCTGCCCCTCTATTTGTGCCTTGTTCAACCGCCCACCAGCTTAAATAGACCATGACTTAGCAGGATTTGGGAATCCAGAGATGTTTATCAAGCCATTGCCCTGCTGATTCACAGTATTTTTTGCTGAAGGTGCCGGAAGGTGCCAATCTTCCACTTGAAACCCTCTGTGTTTCAATTTTTATTTTCCTTAGCAGAAAAAAAATATACCTAAATCCATTAAGAAGAAAAACATGGAAAACCTTTTGACTGAGGTGTTAAGCATCCTCTGTCTGAAGCATTTCCACCCCCCTTCTGTTAGATAATGTCCATTTTTCAGAGATGACCAGGACAATTCCCTGCAATCTTCTTGACAAAAGTTTTTAAGAATTGGTTTGTTATTGTCTCCGAGAGAAAGTGACTAGCTCAAGGTCACCCAGCTGGCTTTGGTGGGACTAGAACTCATTGTCTCCCAGTTTTTAGCCTGATGCCTTAGCAACTTGAAGATGTGTGGACTTCAACTCCCAGAATTCTCTAGCCAGCCAGCCAGCCAGCCATCATCAAGGTGCCAAGGTTGTAAAACACTCTCTTAACCACTACACCAAACTGGCTCTTATCTGAAGCATTTAGGATGCTCCGAATTGCACAACAAAAACAAAGCACCTTAGGGATGACTTTCTGTTTAGATGTGGTATTACAGAAGCGATGTGCTTTCAAAAATGAAATCCTCCTCATCCTCCTCCTCCTCCTCTTCTTCTTCTTCTTCTTCTTCTTCTTCTTCTTCTTCTTCTTCTTCTTCTTCTTCTTCTTCTTCTTCCTCTTCTTCCTTCTTTCTACTCCTCCTCCTCCTCCTATTATTATTATTATTATTTTTAAAATTTGATTTATATGTCGCCCTTCTCCGGAGACTCAGGGCAGCTTACAATGCGTTAAGCAATAGCCTTCATTCTTTTGTATATTTTATACAAAGTCAGCTTATTGCCCCCACAAACTGGGTCCTCATTTCACCTACCTTAGAAAGGATGGAAGGCTGAGTCAACCTTGAGCCTTGGAGAGATTCGAACCAGCAGAAATTGCAGGCAGCTGTGTTAATAACAGGGTGCATTAAATCACTGTACCATCAAGGCTATTATTATTATTATTATTATTATTATTATTATTATTATTATTATTATTAATCACATAGTCAGCCAGACGTTCAGACTGAGTTTGGCATTTTTGTCTACCTATCGAGTCCTTACCATGGCCCTGGGATAGGCAAATCTGGATGTTTGACGGTGTTACAGATATCGTCGCAGGATAGAAGCAGTTCCAAGTAAAGCCGCCTTCTGCAATTGACTGATGGCAAATTTGTCAATGCCAATGGTATTGAAGTGGTGCTCCAGTTGTCTTGGGACTGCACCCAAGGTTGTTGTTGTTGTTGTTGTTGTTGTTGTTGTTATTATTATTATTATTATTATTATTATTATTATTATTACCTTTATTCATTAAATATGAAACTCAGTCAACTGAACATTCAAAAATGCATCACAAATACCATTGGCTGGTGCTAATGTTTGATATGGGTTGCTGCCAATGTCCTAGGTATAAACCAAGTACCTTCTTAAGATGTTCGATGTTCCAAGTAGCGCAGTTTTTTGCAGTTCCACTGATGTTATTGCAGGAAGCTGCAATTTGCTGATGTAGCTTATAAAATTCTTGGACATAGTACCAAGTGCCCCGATGACAATGGGTATCACTGTGACATGTTTCATCCATAATCGCGTCGTTTCAATGGCTATTATTATTATTATTATTATTATTATTATTATTATTATTATTTTAAACAAGTTTCCAAGTCGGCGTGATGGCTCAGTGGTTATGATACATAACCACTTCGAAACTCAAGCATCATGCGCACCTGTCTTTGCCTAGCTCCTGCCCATCTAGCAGCTTGAAAGCATGCAAATGTGAATAGATAAATAGGTACCACTTCAGTGGGGAGGAAACTGCTGGCCAATGACCATGACTTTGGACAGTGCAGGCTCAATGGCCTTAAAACAAAGATGAGCACCACCCCCTATAATCAGCAACGACCAGTGGAGTAAAATCCACAGGGACTCCTTTCCTTCCTTCCAAGTCAGCCCCCCAAATCTGGAAAACGAAATCCCCATCCACTTTAATAAAATGCCTCTCTCTACTTTCATCAAGTTAGTTGCCTCCTAGTTATTTACTTATATCCAAGTTAGAGGCTGTCTAATTCCAGAGGACTCTGGGCAGGTCGCATTAAAAGAAAAACACTGCAAGGAGGATGACAACGTCAGAAGAACCCAGAAGGCAAACTCTGTATAGCAGCCTCTGGCATCAGGGAGGTCATCCAGCATTCTGCCTCAAGGGCTGAGAGGACAGCCGGTATGTTCTGAGCATCATCAGGGTGGGAGCCAGCCACGTCTCTTGGGGGATGCTGTTTCCACAGGGCAGCTGCTGCAACAGGGAAAGCGTACAGTACTTCCTTGGTCCTAAAAGATAACATTATTTTACCAATGGGCCTTTATTCATCTCTACCCATTTTAAATGTAGCTCCTGGTCACCCACGTTCCTCAATCTTGTTTTAGAGATTAGGACCTCTGAAACAGAACTGGACAGTTGTGGGCAGCACTATTCTCCACAAAATTCACAAAACTGGAATATAAGTGGCCTGTTTACTTGATATCAATGGCACTATGTTTGGGCATGAGTCTACTCAGCAAGCCATTGAAAAGTATATTCCTTAACCCAGAAGAAAAAAAAATGATATACACCCTCGTTGTTTTGGGAATCTGTTCTTCTATTCTTCTTTGAACTCTGATCCATTTAGGACCCATTTATCAATCAGTTTTTTTCCTCTCTATCCTTGAAAACAAATTTCCCCATGCCAGATGTTTTTCTACCCTTCTAGATGGCTTTGGACAGGATGTCATTAAGTCTTCAGTTGCGAGTCTGTATCCTTTGCCAGAATTGTGCAGAAAAGGTTTTTTATTTCCCCTTTCTAATCAGATTTGTGTGTTTCATTTTGCAAAACATTAATCGGCCGTCATATTTGGTGAAAAATAATAGTGGTTCACTTTTAAAAGCTGATCTGTCAAATAATTCATTTTGAAAAACACGGAATAGTGATGCAGTGTTTTGAGTGCTGGTTTAAGACAGGGATACCACTAACACTGAGCAGAGGTGTTAATGGCATTAAGAAGGACAACAACACAAAAGATTGCAATTACCACTTTCCAAAATGCTACCTAAGAGCTTTTAATGCCATTTAAATTCTCCTCTTCCTTGCTTGAGGGATCCTTACTTTTAAAATGCATTTGGAGCAGGGGTGAAATGCTCCCGATTCGGACCGGATCGCCTGGTAGCAAAAATCCCTGCCCCCACCCCCCACCCCCATGCCCAGCTGAACCACGCGATCATCAGAGGCTTTTTTTTTTACTTTTAAAAGCATTTTTTCTACCACCTCTTCGGCCGAAAAAATGCTTTTAAAAGTAAAAAAAAAAAAAGCCTCTGATGATTGCACGGCTCAGCTGGGATCGTCAGAGGCTTTTCAAAGCATTTTTAAAGGCATTTTTTAAAGGCATTTTAAAAAGCATTTTTTCTACAAACTTAAGAGGTTGCAGAAAAAAATGCTTTGAAAAGCCTCTGACGATCCCAGCTGAGTTGCCTGATCGGCAGAAGCTTCTAAAAGCATTTTTTTCTGCAACCTCTTAAGGTTGTAGAAAAAATGCTTTTAAAAGTAAAAAAACAACAACAACAACTTGGCCACGCCCACCCAGTCACCCACATCAAGCCATGCCCACAGAACCGGTAGTAACAAATTTTATATTTCACCACTGATTTGGAGCTATAGTTCAAAGGTCAAGCAGGACTGGGTTCAAATTTCCACTTGCGCATTGAGCTCACAGGGTGATTTGTGAGAGCTGCCTCTCAGCTCCTCTTAATTTGCACGGTGGGTGTGAATGCAACACCCCAGAGAACTCTGTGCATGCTCAGAAAAATAGAATCAAAATGCATTCTGCTTCCTTTTAGGGTGCTCTTCAGCCAGGGTTGACTGACAGCACTGATACCTCAGAAAAATCTGAGCTTTGTCTGGTCCTGGATACTAAGTAAGTGCTGCTTTGGTGCTAATCCAGGTACTGGAGGCTAAAACATACAAAGAATGATTGCAGAAATTGGGTTTGTCTAGTTTAATGAAAAGGATTAGGTATGACATGATAACAGTGTTCTAATATTTAAGAGACTGTAACAAACAAAAGGGGGTCGACCTACCCTGTTTCCCCAAAAATAAGACATCCCCGGATAATAAGCCCAATCGGGCTTTTGAGTGCATGCACTAAAATAAGCCTCCCCCCGAAAATAAGCCCTTACTGAAAATATTTAAACGCAGAGCTGGAAATCAGGTAAGATGGCAAGAGGAGCCCCATCTTGCTCCATGTGCCCCAAAATAATAAGACCTCCCCGAAAATAAGGCCAAGCGCTTATTTTGGGGTTCAAAAAAATATAAGACAGGATCTTATTTTCAGGAAAGCACGGTATTCTCCAAAGCACCTGAGGCTGAAAAAAGAAGCAATGGATCAGGGGTGAAATGCTCCCGGTTTGGACCGGATCACCCAATCCGGTAGCGATGGAGGCGGGTGATTCGGAGAACCGGTAGCAAAAATCCCTGCCCTCCCCATTGCCCAGCTGAGCCACGTGATCATCAGAGGCTTTTTTTTTTTTTACTTTTAAAAGCATTTTTTCTACAACCTCTTTGGCCGAAAGTAAAAGTAAAAAAAAAGCTTCTGATGATCGCGTGGCTCAGCTGGGATCATCAGAGGCTTTTAAAAGCATTTTTTTTACAACCTCTTCAGCTGAGGAGGTGGTAGAAAAAATGGTTTTAAAAATAAAATAAAAAAGTTGGCCATGCCCACTCAGTCATATTACCACCCCCCCAACAAAGCCACACCCACAGAACCGGTAGTAACAAATTTTACATTTCACCACTGCAATGGATGATAAGTAATCAAGGAGAGACCCAAGCTAGAAATCAGAAGAAATTTCCTGACAGTTAGAACAATTAATCAATGGAACGACTTGCCTCCAGAAGCTGTAAATGCTCCAACAGTGGAAGTTTTTACGAAGAGATTGGACAGCCATTTGTCTGAAATGGTATAAGGTCTCCTGCTTGAGCAGGGGGTTGGACTAGAAGACCTCCAAGGTCCCTTCCAACTCTTGTTATTCTGTAACTCTGTAGCCTTCTGCTAGCCAACTGTTCTTCTTGACTGCAGGGCAGATGTTTCTCTGTTTAGGGAGTAAAGATTCCTGCTGCTGGTCCTGATGTAGCGATTCCTCAGATTTGAGCATCACCATCACCGGTTTCTTTTCAGCAACAGCCTCAATGTTTGCTCTCTGCCTCCACCTAGAGGCCCAAAGAGAGTTGGCAGCCTTTACAGTCTATTTGAGAGAGGGGATCATGAAAATAAATACAGGTACTTTCTCATTTAGCAACTGCCTGGTTTAGTGACCATTTGCATTTACAGTGGTACTCATCATTAATTGGTTCTCAGAGGCATGACAAGTTCTAGCTTGTGCATTGAGTACCAAACAAACCATGAGTACGGGGCATCCCTCCCCACTCCAGGGGAAGGATATTGCAAAATCTCCATTCCCACCCCACTCTGGGGCCAGCTAGAGGTGGCATTTGCCGGTTCTCTGAACTGCTCAAAATTTCCGCTACCGGTTCTCCAGAACCTATCAGAACCTGCTGGATTTCACCCCTGGTACGGGGACAAATTTTTTGTCTAAAAATGTGTTGAGTACCAAATTTGATGAGTTTTAAAGCAGTTGAGCACTAAGGTACCAATGGTACGAGGTGATGAAAAAGTAACTTTGTGACCCAGTCTTCACATTTCTGATCTTTGCAAGTCTGTAAAGCAAAGGAAAGCCAATCCTAATCACAGTCATGGTTTCACTTAATAACTGTTTCACTTAACAACTGAGTTGTTAGTATAGTCTCTACATGAGGATCACCTGTATAAATCTCCAGTTCTGGGTGGGACTGACTATGTAGGATGGGGCTAAACACCCAATGTCAGTTTAACTTGGCTTGCAAGATGTTCAGATTTGAAATAGGCCTTGTGCATAAACCCCAACTTGCAAACAGGATGGGATCACATTAGGATAGGAAGCTTTCATACATACACCCCACCGAAATGTGGAGCCTTAGTGGACAACCAATTAAATATGAGCCAACAATGTGTGGCGGCAGCCAAAAAAGCCAACGCAATCCTAAATTGCGTTAACAGAGGGATACAATCAAGATCAAGTGAGGTCCTAATACCACTCTATAAAGCCCTAATAAGACCACATCTAGAGTACTGCATCCAGTTTTGGTCACCACACTATAAGCAAGATGTTGAGACTCTAGAAAGAGTGCAGAGGAGAGCAACAAAGATGATAAGGAGACTGGAGGCTGAAACATACAATGCACGGTTGCAGGAACTGGGCATGGCTAGTCTAGTGAAGAGAAGGACCAGGGGGGACATGAGAGCAGTGTTCCAGTATTTGAGAGGAACAAGGAGAGATTCAACCTGGAAATAAGGAGAAATTTTCTGACAGTGAGAGCAATCAACTCATGGAACAGAAGTTGCCTTCAACAGTTGTGGGAACTTCATCACTGGAGGCTTTCAAGAAGAGACTGGACTGCCATCTCTCAGAAATGGTGTAGGGTTTCCTGCTTTTGGCGGGGGGTTAGACTAGATTACGTACAAGGTCCCTTCCAACTCTGTTAATCTGTTAATCTGTTAAAACTAATATATTAGGCAGACAAGCATTTTCTCACAGTCCAGATTGAAATGATGAGATCTGTGATCACCAGTTTGGACAACCTGAGCAGATGAGATAAATTCATGCAGGTCAATAGCTGCCAAGCAGAATTATTTGCCCTTCCTGCTTGTGAGGATGAGCATTTGTTGTGTGAGACATGGTGGGGGAGGGGCAAAGGATGTTGAAAATAATAGGATCATTATTTTTAGTATTATAGTTTGAGTCATATGAGGATATTATGACATAGTTGTGTTTATACTGCACCCCATAATCTCCTGGTTGGCCAACGTAAGAAACAAAACATTGGACTCAGATGGTCTCTAGTCTGACGCAGCAGGGCTCCAAAATGAAATCACCAGCTCCCAACCAGTAAGGTAATCCTTGACTTATGACTGATCACTTAGGAACCGTTGAAAGTTATGATGAACATTCCAAAGGTATTTACTGCTTCTGAAGCCAAATATGCTTTTTCAAGAAGCAACTGGATTTCCTGGTTTTGCTTTGAAGATGTTTCACTTCTCCTCCAAGAAGCATACAAAACATTTGCTAGACCAATTCTCGAATACAGCTCATCTGTCTGGAACCCGCACTGCATATCGGACATAAATACAGTTGAGAGAGTCCAGAGATATTTTACGAGAAGAGGCTTCCATTCCTCTACCCACAATAAAATACCCTTTGCGACCAGATTTCAAATTTTGGGCTTAGACAACTTAGAACTACGCCAACTTTGGTCTGACCTAAGCATAGCTCATAAAATTATCTGCCACAATGTCCTACCTGTCAATGAACAATTCAGCTTCAACCACAACAATACACGAGCAAATAATAGATACAAACTCAGAGTAAACCGTTCCAAACTCGATTGCAGAAAATATGACTTCAGTAACAGAGTGGTCAATGCCTGGAATGCACTACCTGACCCTGTGGTTTCTTCCCCAAACCCCAAACCCCCAAAACCTTAGACTGTCTACTGTTGGCCTCACCCCATTCCTAAGAGGTCTGTAAGGGGCGTGCATAAGTGCACCAGCGTGCCTTCCATCCCTGTCCTAACATTCCTTTTTTACTCTTACTCTTTTCATG
Source organism: Arizona elegans (assembly GCA_022577455.1). Taxonomy (NCBI): domain Eukaryota; kingdom Metazoa; phylum Chordata; class Lepidosauria; order Squamata; family Colubridae; genus Arizona; species Arizona elegans. Next base: position 8,843,681 of record JAKOOJ010000011.1, on the reverse strand, counting down.
TATTCAAATTATACTTTTACCTGTTATCTTATATATGCTTGACAAATAATAAAATAAAATAAATAAGCTTCTTCAGCTCTGACTGGATAGTAGTGAATGGAAGGATTTATACTCCTTGCAGACAGCTGGTTATTTGCATCCTTTTAGAGAGCTTTGAGGCCACCTGGAGGTTTATCTGTGTCCTCAGGGTCACCTGAGTAGTGCAAATAGGTGTGGAGCCTTCTTGGAACTGTTGAAAGGACTGTGTTGTAGACTGAAGATAGATGATGTCGTATCCCTCCCCGTTTATTTATTTATTTATTTATTTATTGGTTCGATTTATATGCCGCCCTTCTCCAGAGACTCAGGGTGGCTTACAATGTGTTAAGCAATAGCCTTCATACTTTTGTATATACCTGCTTAGTAGGGCTTTCGGGGCCTCCTAAGCGGTGTTCTTTTTTATACAAAGTCAGCTTATTGCCCCTACAATCCGGGTCCTCATTGTACCTACCTTGGAAGGATGGAAGGCTGAGTCAACCTTGACCCTGGTGAGATTCGAACTTGCAGTAATTGCAGGCAGCTGGTGTTACTTAACAGTGCTTTAGTCTGCTGCGCCATCAAGGCTTTTGTGAGAGGGTTTGAAAAAGGACCTTTGGGACAGCCATGACCTAGGTGACTGAGAATCTCCACAGACATTTACTGATTCTGAAGTTCTAATGGCCACTGCAATCATGTGGTGACATGTCAGTTGCTTTGCAACAAGCCCACATTCCCAGCAATGTACGATGTCTCAGCATCACATGACTGAATTTTACATTTTTTTCCCGAAAACAAGCATTCACGTCTGGTTTTCAGCTAAATTGGCTCATGGCGATTTAACCTTGAGGTAAGATGGGCGGCCGATAAATTTTACAAATAAAGAAATAAATGGCGAACTATTGGTTTGCTTAATGACTGCAGCTTTCAGTAAACAACTGCTTCCAAAAAGATCATTGTTGTTGTTGTTAGTTGCGAAGTCATATCTGACCCATCGCAACCTCATGGACAACGTTCCTCCAGACCTTCCTGTCCTCTACCATCCTCTGGAGTCCATTTAAGCTCATGCCGACTGCTTCAGTGACTCCATCCAGCCACCTCGTTCTCTGCCGTCCCCTTCTTCTTTTGCCCTCCATCGTTCCCAACATTAGGTTCTTCTCCAGTGAGTCCTTTCTTCTCATCTGAAATATGAAAATTCTCATATGAAAAAGATCATAAAATCTGGCAAGCCCATGTGGGTGACCTGTTTTACGACTATTATAACTTATGACCTTCATCAGCAGGTTCCATTATGGTCATAATTTGAGAACGACCTATACTTGAACTTTGCAAAACATTCCCCAGGAAGCCACTTTTGCATTTGGGTTATATAATCCGGTTATACCTTTTCTCTTTCCTAATACTGAAAAAAATTGTGTTCTCCTTGTTCCCAACCATCTAGCATTCTATTCACCCTGCACCATAATTACACATTTTAAAGAATTTTAACAAGTGGCACCTTGTCTTTTGTAAAGTTCATAATGTATTCCTTTGGTGCTATGTCAATCGAACAACCAAACTTTGCATTTCAAATATGACCTATACTTAGATTTCATTGTACAGTTCGCCTCTCATCAGGCCTAATGTTACAACTCCAGAGTTAGAGAAATACAGCATAAAATACACACCTGCCATTCCAAGCACATGGACAAACACCAGATGCAAGCAACTCCTGATATTTTTCTTGAAGAATTACACCAGCAAGCAATTACAGCTCCAAGAACAAAACATCAGCCTATAAGAAAACCTTTACTGTCAATTCAGAGACCATTTGCCTTAAAATAGAAGAGGCCAAAGAACATCTTGAACAGAAATGCATTAGTAAGTGTGAAGATATTGAAAACCAATTCCATCTTCCGTTGCAGAATTTCTTCAAGGCAGAGATGAGCAAAAGCTGATGGAAGTGACTGACCCAGGACCAGGGGTGAAATCCAGCAGGTTCTGACAGGTTCTGGAGAACCGGTACTGGAAATTTTGAGTAGTTTGGAGAACCGGCAAATACCACCTCTGGCTAGCCCCAGAGAGGGGTGGGAATGGAGATTTTGCAATATCCTTCCCCCAGGAGTGGGGAGGGAATGGGGATTTTGCAGTATCCTTCCCCTGGAGTGGGCTGGGAATGGAGATATTGCAATATCCTTCCCCCTGGAGTGGGGTGGGAATGGAGATTTTGCAATATCCTTCCCCCAGGAGTGGGGAGGGAATGGGGATTTTGCAGTATCCTTCCCCTGGAGTGGAGTGGGAATGGAGATTTTGCAATATCCTTCCCCCTGGAGTGGGGAGGGAATGGGGATTTTGCAGTATCCTTCCCCTGTCACGCTTACCAAGTCACACCATGCCCACCAAGCCATGCCCACAGAACCGGTAGTAAGAAAATTTGGATTTCACCACTGCATCAATCCCAAGGAAAACTCTCCAGTTTCACCTGTGTGGTAATCTTTCAGATCCTCTGAATTAGTGCATATCTTTGTATCCACAACCTTCTAGTTTTTCTACAGGTCCACCAAACGTGGAAAATGTCCCTTCATGCTGTGCATGTTTCCAACATAAATTTGAAAAAAATGGGTGGCGTACCATCAACTTGACTTTAAAAAAAACTTTCCCTGATAGTCAGACAAGCAGAGGGAAAGCTACCAGCAGCTTCCCTGCCAGACATTCATTTTCAAAGTTTTCCACAACTTCGTTAGAACTGTATTTTTCTTTACTATAGTAATTACAAAGAGCAGAAGATAGCAGCCAAAAAGCCTGCTCAGCAGGGTGGTTTCCCAACTGCTGAACTTTGCATCTTTTTAAAAAGCAAATTGCAAACCACCAGATTTCAGCAACTGCCCCCCACAATATGTGGCTGATGAAGGAGCATCTCCTGATAAAGGAGGAGGTCAGCAGTTTTGCAGCTCTGTTCAGAGATGCTCAAAATGCAGAAAACTTCACTTCTGCTTCCCTTGGCAAGGCAGACTCCTTGATTTGCAAAGAGAGAGGAAAAAGAAAAAAGAAAACAGGAGGAGGGATATTTTCTACTGTAAAATAGCCATTCTTAGCCTTTAGGGGTGTTGTTTTTTTAATGAGAAGGCTGCTGGGAAGAAAATGAAGCCGAATTCAATTAATGATTGAGCTGGAGAGTGAGGAGGAGAGGGCAAAGAAGAAAAAGAGGTGGGTAGAAGAGCCCTAAGGTCACCTCGACCTGGCAATGGCAACAAGCAGGCTCTAGAGCAGAGGTCTTCAAACTTGGCCGCTTTAAGACTTGTAGACTTCAACTCCCAGAATTCTCCAGCCAGCTATTCAGCTATGCTGGCTGGAGAATTCTGGGAGTTGAAGTCCACAAGTCTTAAAGCTGCCAAGTTTGAAGACCTCTGCTCTAGAGATACACCAAGACATCTATTCAATAGCTATTCAGATCAGGGATGCTTAATGAGATAGGAAATGTACATGCCTGAGCATCTGTAACAGCAGGTGCCTCCTTCTGACCACACAATGCAAGAGCTCCTCTTCTGCAACATTTGTCAATCTTGGCAACGTTAAGATAAGTGGACTTCCAACTCCCAGAATTCTCTAGCCAGTATCCAAGTCCAGTTGTTTCTAGCAGGTGGTAAGCATGGGCCCTCCTGTGGCTCTGTAGACCCCCTTCAACAGGGCAGAATACCAGTGCCATTAAGATGTAGCCCATGTTACGCACTAGAAGTGGGTTCTACTTACCTTTACTACTGGTTTGAAATGGGGCTGCACGCGCAGAAGCTTCCTGATGACGTCAGGGTCGGTGGGCGGAGCCTCTCGCCGGTTTTACTACCAGTTCTATAGAACCGATCCGAACCGGGGGCAACCCACCGTTACACACTTACTTCTTCAAGAATGCCATGTTAAGTAACTGCACGTAGTTCAGGGTGCCTATCCGTGGTAACACACCTACTGAGGAACTGTGAGGTGTACCTGAGGATGGGTCACGCTAGAAGCTGATACTGCACTTGATCTTAGCCAAATGGCCGAGAAGCGATGGAGCTGATACAGATACACACACATCGATAGCACTTGAATAAATGAAAGAGTTTACTCTAACCACTGAGATACAAATATAATAGCGGGAGCTAATATAGACAAGTGAAAATATAATTTTCAAAAGCTAGTATGTACACTATATTCTCTCATTTTCTTTCTCTTTCTCTCTCCCTTAATCATCTTAATACTTTAGCTCTGTGATGGCGAACCTATGGCACGCGTGCCACAGGTGGCACATGGAGCCATATCTGTGGGCACACGAGCATTGCCCAACTCAGCTCGAGCACGCATGCGTGCACCGTCCAACTAATTTTCGGGCCTTCCGGTACCACCGGAAGTTGGGAAATGGGCTGTTTCTGACCTCCTGAGGGCCTTGGGGGGGGGGGATGCCGTTTTTCCCCTCCCTAGGCTCCAAGAAAGCCTTTGGAGCCTGGGGAGGGCGAAAAACAGCCTTCCCAGGCCCACCTTGCTGTCGCGTGCCAAAAGTGGGGGGACACACGCACATGTGCGGAAAGGGCAGGGCAGGGTGTCGGGGGGGGGCATTGAATTATGGGTGTGGGCATGCGCACGTGTGACCCCCTCGCCCTCCTCCCACTTTTGGCACGCGACAGCCAAAAGGTTAGCAATCACTGCTCTAGCTCTAGCTAGCTTTTTGCTTGTCCTTCCCTATCTTTCTGCTTCCTGATCTCAGTGGCTGATAAGGGAAAGCCTGTGAGTTCTGATTGTCTTGCTGCCAAGGAAAGCTTACACAGTTCTCCTGCCCAGGATCTAAAACTCCTTAAACAAAATGGAGTCCCTTTTCCTCGTCTCTCCAAATAGAATGTTCACCACCCACTCCCAGACTTTCTTCCTGGTCCTCCTCCTCATCTCAGGGCCAGAATCTCTGGATTTGCGGGCTCCACTTCACTCCATGTTTCCCAGCTGAAGTCATCTTCAGCAACACGTTCTACAACATCTAGAATATATTAAAAAAGTGCCACCTCTCTTTGATTTTCCTATTTCTTTTTATAACCTATATCCAGGACCTATACACATCACCTTATTTTTGCCTATAGGCTTGTGGTCTGCTGCTGAATCACTTGCCTACCCCAAAAATACCAACAACATGACCTTGGCACAGACCCAACCACTTTCCTCTTGCCATGATATTCTGTTCCGACCTAGGCTTCCTGAGTCAGTAGTCACAAGTAGTCCCAGAAACCTCTTTTATTGCAACAGCTGTGAATTCTGTTCATTCACAGATGAGTCCCAAATAGTTGTAAAGAGTCCTTTGGGATAAGGTTGATAGTCACCCACCTTTATCTCCTTTGACACGCTGCCAAAGACCTAATTGGCAAAGCCACATGGAGTCCAGAATCAAATAGAGCTTCAGGCTTTAAGCTGAACAGAATGAACAAACATTGCTTCCTGCGAAGGCCCATGTGCCTTTGCTCCTCCTTTAATTCTTATGGGAGGGGGCCAGGGACCAATCATCTCCAGGCCTTACTCCTGAGTTGTCCCTTTTGTTTTAACTGTTCTTGCCTTCTGGCAGTTCTGCGCATTCATGCAGTGGGAACAGGCTCCCCCTGTTCCTCTGCCTCGCTGAGGTCTGACTCTGGAGGCTCCAGAGGCAGCACATGCCTCCCAGATGGTCCTTTCTCTGCAGAACCCTCATCCGAGCCTTCCCCAGACTCCACGACTGGCCCATGTTCCTCCCCAACCTCCTCACTGTCCGACTCTGCTGCCAGCTCCGCAGGCCGCCAGCAGACCACAACATATTCAATCTGCAACAAAGGGAAAGTAGAGGGGGAGGACAGGAAGAGAGGATAAACCTATCAAGTCAGACTTGATAGACTTTTTTGGGCAGCAGTCACTTGTAAATGTGCATCCATATTCCTCAACAACGGGAAGAGCACAAGTATTGTGGACGTGCACCAAACATGAATCCCCTATCACACCTTTAAATTTCCTTGCCCTCTAATTCTAAAAGGATCTCACAAGTCTTATTCCTTTGTGATGGTTTTCAATACTTTACTGAAGTTTATCGTCCTTTCTCTTGAATTGTAACCTTCTAGACATTTGGATAGTTTTGAGTGATTTTTCTGCCTCTCCTATGCCAACTTCAACAGCATCCAGGGCAAGCACACTCCTGCGAATATCAATTCCAACAGCAGACCTCACCTCATTTTCCATATTCTCCACTTCAGCCAAAACAATGGATCCTGGGTGGCAATTAGCAGGTAGATCTGGAATCATGGATGTTAAGTGATCCCCATCTTCTTGGGGCCCCTCTTCTATCCCCAAATGCCCTTCTTCCTGTCTCCTTAGTCAGCAGAGCTTCTCCTGCCGTCAGTTTTGGATTTCTGCAACCAAATGTGTATCCCATAATAACATCTGTCCATTCCCCCACAGCAGGAAGATAGTCAGCTGGTGATACAGGGCATTTTTGGTTTGACCCCAATTCTTTGTGTGTATGTAATCAACATTTTAAACAGCTTCTCAATTGTTTTCACTGTCTGTACAGTTAGTGGGGACGGTGGACAATAGCGACTTTTTCATGGATTTGGGGTTTGGCTTCTGCTCCTTGACATTTGGACTAGATGAGGTTGCTACATGCTTGTCCAGTAGGGATAGAGAGAGGGGTATTTATGGCGATCATTTTGGTGTTGTTTGATTGAAATAGATTCTGCCTTTTAAGATCAACTGTCACCAGCAAAGGAACCAGCACTCAAGAAATGCATCACAGTTCAACACTTGGCAATGAAGGGCCTGGAAAAGATATTCAGAAATCGTGATATACCGATGCCTCCAAATATTAGAATCTTTGTCCCAGAGGTACTTTTTCCAAAAGGCAACTGGACTTTCTTGTTTTTTTTCTTTGAAAACATTTTGCTTCTCATCCAGGAAGCTTTTTCCGTTCTGAGTTCTTGGGTGAGAAGTGAAACATTTTCAAAGGAAAAACCAAGAAAGTCCAGTTGCCTTTTGGAAAAAGCAACTTTGGGACAATCATGATAACCATGACTTGAGAATCTCTATAAACTTTAGAATCTTTGATTTTTTTTTCCCCCTCTGACAATCTATGGAAGCAAAGTTGAACTCTGAAGAAGCTGAATAACAAGGATATTGATGCTTTTTGAACTTTTGGAGAAGACCCAGAAGAACACGAAAGACAGCTAGTTAAGCAAACGGATCAAAGAAAGCAAACTGAACCATAATTTTAACTCAAGGCACAAATGATTGTATGCAAAGATTTAGTTCTCTTGAGAAGTCCATAATGGGTGAAATGTAGAAGGAAAGGAAAGATGACTAGGAGCAAAGTGGGTAGACCTAATTGTAGCAGCACTGAGTTACTTCAAAGGCCAGCATGAACCCAGGAGAAAGTCTGTTTATGTAGTTACTCAAAGAACATTAGCACTTCATCAATCTTGATGGCGACGGGTTATCCCCATGGGTTCACCCAATAGATTCCCTTGAGGGCATGGTTAGTTATTAGGGAATGGATCAGGGGTGGGTTCTACTTACTTTTACTACTGGTTTGCAGCGGGGCTGCGTGAGCGCACTCTTCTGGGGTTGGTGGGCGGAGCCTCCCGCCGGTTTTATTACCGGTTCTATAGAACCGGTGCGAACCGGGGGTAATCCACCACTGGAATGGGTCAATCTTTCTAGAGGATCCTGGAGTCAGCTGGCAGAAAGTCCAGAGACGCAAGGCCAAAAGTTGCCATTCTTGGGAAGCTAGAATCTCTTTTTTGAATCCTCTTTATCTTTGGATTTTCGGTAGCTGAGTCACAAGTTACCGTCACTAAAGTTTCTCTTCATTTGGAGTTTTTGCTGTTTTGTAAGTGCTGGCAGAAACCGAGTCTGCACAAAGCACAAAGCGGGCAGTTCTCTTGCAACCGTGGAATCCTCAGGGAGATCTGACCGGGTTGAGGGTCAGTGCCGCTGCTTTTCCAAATGTTGATCAGCTCTTTTTCTTGGCAGATGGGGTATGATCACAGGGTCAACTGAGTTTAGGTGTTCCCAGGACATGAATGGTGAGCTGAGTGAAGTTATTTTAATCTTGTACATATGACTGGGTTTGTTCTGGGTTGAGCTGAATCTTGCCAAATTTAGTCAGTTGGATCAATTAACCCTTTTGGTGTGTAAGCCACATTTGATCCCTCACTGACCCAGTTAAGCATGTTGTGGAAAAAGAACCAAGGTGGTGCCTTGTTAGAAAAAATAATATTTTTTTCTGATCTTCCAATTGCTTCTTGAAAATGTCATTAACAGGATATGGAGCAATAACTTTCCTTTATTGTTACCCTGGCTCAGTGGTGAAATCCAAATTTGTTTACTTTGTGGGTGTGGCTTGGTGGGCATGGCAGGGGAAGGATACTGCAACATCTCCATTCCCACCTCACTCCAGGGGAAGGATACTGCAAAATCCCCATTACCTCCCCATTCCTGGGGGAAGGATATTGCAAAATCTCCATTCCCACCCCACTCTGGGGTCAGCCAGAGGTGGTATTTGCCAGTTCTCTGAACTACTCAAAATTTCTGCTGCCGGTTCTCCAGAACCTGTCAGAACCTGCTGGATTTCACCCCTGCCCTGGCTTCTGATTCTTAAACATAGTGGCCCTTTTTCCAAAGGATGTTTCATCCAGAGAGTCTCTAACCCAGGTAAATCTTTTCAGTGGTTCTTACAATACATTATCACATTACTGTCCCTGCTAGTGTTGACTGACAACTGCCCCCCACCCCCGGAAACAGGCGATAGACCACAAGCTGGGCTCTTATGGGCTCTCACTGGTATTCTTAATGTCCCTCGGCTTTGACAAAACAAAGCAAGTAGTAATTGATAGAATGAAGGATATGGAGTTCCAAGAAGAATTAAATAGGTTGCCTCTCCACAGTAGGGACAGAATCAAGCAGGGTGTGTGGGAACCAGCAAGCTATCTAAATGATCTGATCTTCCCAAAACAATGAATAGCTTTCTTCAGAGCCAGATTTAATATTCTCCCCTCAGCACTTCTCCAGGGCAGGTATAAGAGAACACCACCAGCAGAACGGGCATGTATATGTGGTAAAGGAGAAGTCGAAGATATCTCACATGTTTTATTGTACTGTGAGTTATATAGAGTTTATAGGTCAGTATATATTCTCCCCTTACTAGAGAGATTGCCAGGGAGGACAGACAACTTTTATGTAGGTTTTTTCCTCCAGGACTCAAACCCGGCTACCACGCGTGCAGTGGCAAAATTCTGTGTCGCTGCAATGTACACAAGAAAAAAAAATTGGTTACAGAATTATAGATGTCAACTTGTGCCAATTTTTGGAGATATCTATAACAATTTTTGGAAAAATACTGCATATTATTCAGATACTTATCGGTTCTCCGCTCAAGTAAATTAGGGACCTTCCTTATGCTTCTGGGGTAAATGGTGCCCCTAACTTTCTGGCTTTTAAGAGGACACTGAAAAACCATCTTATTTTGCAAAGTGTTTGCGAGCCAATGGGATTATTACTGCCTTCAAATAGATTTTTCATGTGGGAAATCATCTCAGTTTCTATTTATTGTTTGCATCATAGCAAATGGCCTTGAGTCTTGTGAAACAGATGGCATATAAAATTTTATGTAAATAAAATAAGCCAAAGCCAAACAAACCATACTGTGTTCATTCAACATTGATTCAGTTATTAAATTTATTCACTGCTCATTTGGCTGTCATAACATTATTCTTAGCCAAGTGATGCCTTCACACAAAACATTTTCGTTAATTGCTTTTATTTTCTAAACCTAGCCTTTTTGGTTAGTTAGTATGATTAGCCATGATGTCCTAGTGCAGTGATAGCGAACCTTTTCGGCACCAAGTGCCAAAAAGGTCACGTGGAAACATTGCGCACACATGAATGCGCTCATCAGGGTCGCGCTCTGAAAAAGCCAAACTTCCGGATTCTAGCGGGCATGCATGCCCAACGATCAGCTGGCTGGTGTGCATGCACAGGCCGGTCTTCAACACTGCTGTGTGCGCAAAGGGATCACGTTCCAGAAAAGCCGAACTTCCAGGTTCTGGCACGCATGCGCACCCGACAAATAGCTGGCCAGCGTGTATGCGCACACCGGTTTTGGGCACTGCCGTGCGCACAAAGGACAGCTGATTGTCACACATGTATGCACGCCAGAAACCCGGAAGACAAACTAGCAAGGTAACGCGTGCCGGGACACATGGCTTCACACATGCCATAGGTTCGGCATCAGGGTCCTAGTGTGTTAACTAGGCACCTGTTATAACACAATTATGTGTATTGAGTTAATATTTTGTGGTGTCCTGGATCATGGGAACACTATTTGCGACCTTCCCAGTTGGCTTTGTTGGAAGAAATATCGAGAACCAGTTCCAAACCAGGAATAAAATGGAGGCTGACTGGAAAGAAAGATTCTGTTTATTAGTGAACAGAACCAATACACACACAGCATGCAGTTCTGGGACAGCTGACAAAATGGAGTTTATAGTGGGTGGGTTTTTATACCTTCTGGATCCCAATGGGGTCATGGCTGGCTCTATAGGCAAAAGGGAAAATGTAAATCCTAGGTCCGTGATGGCGAACCTATGGCACGTGTGCCACAGGTGGCACGCAGAGCCATATTAGTGGGCACGCCAGCTCAGCTCTGGGGCGCACGTGCACGCTGGTCAGCTGATTTTCGGGCCTTCTGGGCCCACCAGAAGTAGGGAAACAGGCTGTTTCCTGCCTCTGGAGGGCCTGGGGGGATGGGGAAGGCCCATTTTTCTTTCTTACCTGTCTCCAGATCCTCTCTATTTATCTGGAGGCCCTATGGAGGCTGAAAGGGCCCATTTCCCGACTCCTGGTGGGACAGGAAGTGACTTTTTTGCTGTCCCCAGCCTCCAGAGGCTCCTAGAGACTCCTAGAGAGGCTCCTAGAGACTCCTAGAGAGGTTCTGGAGGCTGGGGACAGCAAAAAATGTCACTTCCTGTCCCACCGGGAGTTGGGAAATGGGCCGTTTCAGGCCTTTGGAGGGCCTCCGAGGGAGTGAGAAAGGCTGTTTTCGCCCTTCCCAGATAAATAGAGGGGATCTGGAACCAGGTAAGAAAGAAAAATGGTCCTACCAGGCCATCATGGGCCAGGAGCGGGGGGGAGGGAAGGTTGCGCACGCATGCGCGTGGGCACGTGCGCGCGTGACCCTCCCCCACCCACCCCCTCTCCTGGCACGCGATGGCAAAAAGTTTAGCCATCACTGTCCTAGGTGTTTGAGCTTATGCTGTCAACCTTTGGCTCAGTTGTGTGGCTTATTGTGTGGTTTATCTGAAGTTTCTGCCTGACCCAGTCTTTCTGAATGGATTACCAAATCTGCATTTCTATAAGGTGGCCTCCTCAGTTTCTCCTTGGGGCAGGGAAACTGGGACTGGTTTCTGCCTCCCTTAACGTTTTCCCCCCCCCCCCCAATTCTCCTTTAGAGGGAAATATTCTATCCTGCCTTTTTAATATTCCCCAAAATATTTCATTCTTCTAGGAGGGGAGGAAGGGGCTTTCCACAGCTCCTGACAAGAAAGACAATGGAGAAAGCTGGATTCACTTAATGACCATCTATTTGCTTAACAGCTGCAGTGATCCACTTAACAACTATGGCAATGCTTAGGTAAATGGAAAAGGGGCGGGGAAAGAGAAAAAGAGTTACCATAAAAGTGTACATAAATGATAAAACAGATATAATTATTAAACAAAAGGAATTTGAAATGAAGATATATATAAAAAGAAAAAAGGGGCTGCTTGAATACCATTCTAGATTAAATTGAAAATGGATACAACAAAGGAGTGGGAAAGAAGAAAGGAAGAGAGAGAGAAAAGGAGGGGAGAAAAGAGGAGAGAGGGATAGAAGAGAGGGAGAAGGAGAGGAAGAAAAGGAGAGGGGAATAGAAAGGGAGGAAGAAGAGGAGTGGGGGAACGGGAGGGGAAGTAGAAGGGGAGAAGAGGAGGAACGAAGAAAGTAGAAAGGGACAGAAGAAGAAAGAGTAGGGACAAAGAAGAGGAAAGGTGATGGTAAAACAAAGAAGAGGAAATAGTAAAAGAGCAGCCCCAAACAAATAAAAATGAAAGTTAAAGGATAAGATGAATGATCAATGATTAATGATGGATAAGAGACTGTACACTTAAATATGTTTATGAGAAATAAAAAAAACCCCCAACTATGGTAAAAAAAAGTTATAAAATGGAGCATGCTTCACTAAACCACCTCAATTTTGATTCCAATTTTGGTTCCAAGTCGAAATGAATTCCATTCCTGGAGTTACTGTATGGCAGTTTGTTTTCTGGTTTGCTGAGTTGAGTTGAGTTGAGTTGAGCTGAGTAGAGTATAATTTTTTTTATTGGCCAAGTGTGATTGGTGAGCGAAGGAGATCAGAGGTGTGCAGCTGCTCCTTCCCAGCCCAGGCTTTTGGGGGAGCCTCTGGATAGGATAACCCAGCAGCAATACAGTTTTAGTTTTAGTTTAATTTTTAGTTTTATTTGATTTATATACCACCCTACTCCCGAAGGACTCAGGGCGGTGAACAGCCACAAGATAAAACACATAAATACAAAATTTAAAAGCAAAATAAAACCGAATTAAACAATTTGGCCGAAGACAGATTTAAAACACCCTACTAATTAAAAACAAATTAAAATTTGCATTTTAAAAAGGGAAAAAAGGAAAAATTAGGCCAGGCCCGCTGATGGAATAAAAATTCTGCCTACACAGTTGGCAGAATTCAACTACAGCAGGGGTCTTCCAACTTGGCAGCTTTAAGACTTGTGGACTTCAACTCCCAGAATTCTCCAGCCAGCTATGCTCTGAACTACAATACTGCATCTGCGGATCCGAGTCCGCCCAAACTACACTTCCCACAATTCAGCGGGGGGAACCAACTCCCTCTTGCACAGGTGCAAGGAAAAAAAAGATCTCGCCCTTTGGTGAATTCTCGCGGTAACCTACACTTCCGAGAGAATGGAGACGCAAACGAAGTTGGAACGTTGCGCCTGCGCACCAGCTGAAAGTCACGAACAGAGGGAAGGGGGCGGGGTTTGCCGTTCTCCTCAGTCTCGGCCCCGCCGCCATCTTGTTTCACCGCCACTTCGCGCTCGCTCCGTTCCCTCACATCCCCGCCCCCTCCCGCTCGTTTCGGTGGGAAGCGCCCGAGCTACGGCTAAACCACTGGCATTGGCCGCTGCAGCCGAAGCGCAACGGGAGCCACGGACTCGGAGCTGGACGGTGAGTTAAAAGTAGGGCGAAGGAAGCTCCTCGGTGGAGTGGCGGTTGGACTTATCTTTCCCTTCCCCCTTCGCCGCCATTCACCCTGCCCGTCCTTCTGATTGGCTGGAACGGCCCCCCGCTGTCCTTCCTGATTGGCCGCCGGCGGGATAGACGAATGGGCGGAACTGTCGCTAGGCCATTGGGTAAAGATTGCGGGCGGACCGTGGAGAAAACAGCCTGCAACGGAAACAGCCTTTTTTTTCTCCCGCCCCTCTATCCCAAGCCCCGAGGCGGACATCGGAAAGGGCGGGGCTTGTGACCATGGATAACTTTCCATAGAGGAGAGCAGAGAGACCGGCAGGGCTCAGTCGGAGGCGGGGCTTAAGTGAAAGGAACCTGAATTGGGTTCTAAACAGCTGAGAAAAGTCAGGATTCTGGCTGGTCTCACAGGCTGCCCCGAGCCGTTCATCTTGTGCTTGTGTGGGTATTGCATGAGCCCCTAGTGCTGTGGTTCATTCAGTGAACCATTATTCATTTAATCATGGTAACCTAAATTGAACTAAAGGGCCGCCATCAGTGAGCTGTTGGATAGAATTACTTGGTCTGTTGTGTGGATGTTTGGGTGGTTTAGGGATGGGGAATTTGTGGTGGGTGGGTGGAGGTGTGTTTGGGGATTGTTATGTGTGTTGAAACTGGACTTTGGGTGTTAAGGTGAATTTCGTTGTATGGATATACTGTGTATACACCTATAATGACAATAAAGTTCTTATCTTTATTCATTAAACATGAAACTCAGTCAACTGAACATTCAAAAATGCATCACACTGGTGCTAATGGTTGATACGGGTTGCTGCCAGCGTCCTAGGTATCAACCAAGTACCTTCTTAAGATGTACGATGTTCCAAGTAGCGCAGTTTTTTGCACTTCCGCTGGTGTTATTGCAGGAAGCTGCAATTTGCTGATGTATGTTATAAAATTCTTGGACATGGTACCAAGTGCCCCGATGACAATGGGTATCACTGTTACATGTTTCATCCATAGCCGTGTAGTTTCGATGGCCAGGTCGTGATATTTCATGATTTTTTCCAGTTCTTTTTCTTTGACTCAGGCGTCTCCTGGTACCGCGATATCAATAAATTGTACGTTTCGGTTTTTGGCAACTGTGATATTTGGCATGTTGTGTTCCATGTGATGATCTATCTGTATTCAAAAGTCCCACAAGATCTTCATCTTCTCATTTTCTATAACTTTTTCCACTTTGTTTTTATTTTTATTATTATTATTATTATTATTATTATTATTATTATTATTATTTAATCTTTAGTGAGATTCACAGCCTTTGAGGCTGGTTAAAAGCTCAGCAGCTCGAGTCCTAACCAAGGACCTAGGAACTGTTAAGGTATCGTCGGAGGATGTAAGCTGTTCCGAGTAAGGTGGCTTTTTGTAGAGTCAAAATGTTCAAGTCCAGCAAATTTAGAATTTCTAAATAGCGGGGTAGCCCTTTGGGTATTGCTCCAAGGGCTCCAATTACAATCGGGACAACACACAATTTCTTTTTTTTTTTCCACAGTCGCTCAACTTCTATTATTATTATTATTATTATTATTATTATTATTAGTATTATTATTACCCTCACTACCTGTTGTACTCTTAAAGAAGGAGGCAAAGTGTGGGTTTCATCTTTTGGAATAATTGCATGGCTCTCAGGAAGAACTGGTGGTGTTGATCAAAACTCGTACGGACCACTGACTCTTGACAGCCTCCATTTCTCCTACTTCCTATGGCTATGATTGGGATTAGAAGAAGGATATATAGAATGCAAAAAAAAAAAAAAAAGAAATAATATGTAAACGTCTGTGGTTTAGTTGCTCCAGTTTCTGATTATTGAAGTAGTTTATATCATGTTTTTTCCTGTTGGAAAAGCAATAATTTAGAAAATAGTGCCAATTGTAACTGGCAATTATTGTAGAACCATGAATTCTACCTTAAAGAATTGCGCCTCCAAGGAATTAAAATTATAAAATCTGAAGCCCCAAAGTTTGTCCTTTTCCTGCTGAGTTAATTATGTTTGTTGAAATTGATTGGTTTTGTTGTCTTGTTCTGAGCTGTTTACCTTGATTATGTGTTATTGTCGCTTGTTTAAATTATTGTCTAAACGACAACTATTTAGCAAACCTCTATAGAAGAAAAGTGTCATTTAAACAATATCCAAACCTGCTTCCTAATGGAGAGTTGCTTTTTATTTTTGGATTTGTTGCATATCTAGTAGGATGCAATGTCCAAAAGATGCTGTTTCTTACAAGAAAGAAGACAACTTTTCTTAATGGATTTCTGTTGAACATCATAGGAAGAGCCAAGTCATAAGGGAGAAAAACAGTTTATTACAGTGCTGGTCTAGAAACTATGAGACCATGAGTTTTAGTTGTCCTTTAGACAGGAAAGTCAGTTTTTAAAAGTTAGGATTTGAGCCAGTCACACTCACTGAGGCCAACCTACTTCCCAGTACTGTTGTGGGGAAAATAAGAGACAAGTATTAATTAGCTGCTTTGAGTTATACAAAATAAAGGTGAGATGTGAATCTAAAAATAAAAGTCTTTAACAGAAAAAATGAGCAATTTGAATTGGATTCAGAAACAAATTTGAATTTGCTTCATATATGACCTTAAGTGTGTGTCAGCTAACTTTGCAGAAGTTACTTTTTAGCTCGATTCTAGCTTTTAAACACTTCTAAATATATAATTTATGTATCTACCAAGGCTACTTTTGAATAGCTATCCTAAAACAGAATTGGGTAATGCTCTGATTTCTTAACTCCTTTTGGTCTTAGCATACTGTAAAGCAGCAGCCCCCAACTGTCCGGTTCTGTGGAGAGGTGGATGGGGCTTCTCTTATTTGCACAGCCCGGTTTCTGGCATCTAGTTATCAGTTCAAGAATTTCATAACCCTAAGTCAAGAGTTTCTACTCTGTGCTGAAGAAAATAATGCTTCTAATATATAATGCACATAGTTCAATTTGTTGGGAACTTTCAAGGTGTTCCAAAATTCTTCTGGATCCATTTGTCTTGGAGAGTGGTAGCCTCCCACCTTCACTTCATCAGATGCATAGAATGGCTTGACAGATGTGGGATTTAATTTCATTTGGGGGAGGTGACGGAGAGAAGAATGGAGGGAAAGACATGGCAGTTACATAGATGCATCTCATGAGAGCTTATGCTTAATTTTTTAATTAAATGTTTATTGAAATTTACTAGCTGCCCAACTGCAGTGGACTCTGGGCAGCATACAAAACTAGTGAAAACAGAAACAGCTAATAATATTGACTCATGCAGCCCAGACTAAAATAATCTAAGCAAAAACAATAAAAGAAATGGGCCATTGATCAAATATCAACTCTGCCTGGCAGTGAGTTCAGCTCATGTAGTAGTGGTAACTTCCTCTTTGCCCTTTCTTCTTAATACAGCTGTATAGTAATTACAATTAAACTTATACAAGATTTATTTCCAATTAAATATACATTGAGTTGTATTCTAATTCAAAAGCCTTTTTTTACCCTTCTGTGCTTTCATGTTTATGTGAGTGTGACTTCTCCAGGTAGGTTCCTTCCTTTTAGTCCCTCCCTCCCTTCATTTCATTCCTGCCTCTCTTTCCATAAGCACTTCTCCTGATCTCTTCCAGTTCTCCATTCCTCTTCTTGGCTGTAGAACAGATTGCTTGCTTGATCTTTTGTTTTGCATCAAAACAGATCAATTTATTGGGATGGAGAAAGCTGTAGTGTCTTCTGACACTGCAGCATCTTTTTGAGGCATTTATGTATCCAGCAGGCTTTGTGTACATGGAGAGCTTTATTTTTATACTGTGGTCCAGAGCAATAATGAGTTTTGCCCATAATTTTAAAGCAGGGTTTCTGACTCATCAATTTTTAAAATAGGTGGACTTCAACTCCCAGAATTCCCCAGCTAGCACACCACAGCTTTCTGGGAAATTCTGTGAGCTGAATTCCACCTATCTTAAAGCTGCCAAGGTTTAAACCAAACCTTAGCCTGGTCATATCACTTTCAAAGTTCATTCTGTTTTCCCTGTGACCATTATCAGAATACAATCTCGCAAAATGTTATGAGCCTGAAATACATATAAACATTACAATTATGTATTGAAGTCAGCACCATGGTTATCTGAATAAGCTATCGAATAAGCTACTGTGATGGGCTACAGTAATATTTTCAAAAGGATTTTTTTTCTGTTAATGATAGTGTTTTACATCAGTAATTTTTGCAAGTTTTTAAAAATCTAGTTCACTTAAAAATAGATATTATGTAGGCAATTGTTCAGTATATCTTCACTTATTCCATTGTTCACTGAGAATTAGTGCTGAATTGGACTGTTTATTGAAATATCACTACTTTCCAAATGTTTGGCTGTTATAGGTCAAACTCATTTTAACTTGTTTTTCTCTGCTATTGGAGAATTTAAAATGCTCTTTACATAAAATATAATTGATCACTTAATATCTGAAGACTTTAAAAGTAGGAGGTGCAAAGCTCATCTTAAAAGCTTGAGCAATTTCAAGAGAAAACATATGTCAGAATGTGATTAAGCACCAACAGAGGTTGCAGCTAAGTGCTGATTCTGGCACAAGCAAAGGACCAGAAAAAATATATGTGGGTATATGCATAATTTTGCATTTATTTATTTAGTCATGTTTATGTAGTGTATATTGGAGGTGGAGAGCCCTTGAGAGCTGTATGCAATGAAATTTCATTTTAATGTATGTTGATTAGTGTACATTCAAAGTGACAATAGTTATTCTAAGTCTAAAAGTGGGACTAGATAACGGCAGATCAGGTAGACCTGTTTGCCTGGAAAAGTGGGGATGCTGTTAACATCAGGAAGACAAGGAACGTATTTGTACAATCTGCATCGGTCAGTTTGGCATGAGCCATGGGTAAGTGACTTATCTTCTAGTGCTAGATGATTGAAGTCTCTCATAGCTACTGTCAGGGCAATATAACAGCACCCCAACCTTTTTTACAGTAGCTGATATGCTGTCACTTCTCTTTAAATAATTATTAAATGCACATACACACAACTGAGCCAAATCATGTTGAAGTCACCATGGAGTGCTGGAGAAAGTCTTGAATTTTCCAGACCTCTTCCAAGTCTGTGACACACTTAGTTCTGTTTGTATTGTGTCTTTGTATTGTTTATTTCCACAATAAACTTTTGATCCAAAGGTGGGGAAAAATGACCTTTCTCCTGACTTGAAATGATTTGAGTTTTAGAAAACGTCTTATAGAAATGTGGTCAACTGATAATATGACAGAGTCTCTTCAGCTATTTACCGTATTTGGAAGCGTTGCTTGGACTAGATCAGGGCTGTTGTCACGGTGGTGTCGTGACGTATCACGGCTTGAACCCTTCGCTAAACCGGGCATGGGCGTGGCCAGAGCGTGACGCATCCAGCCTGCAGGCTGCGAGTTTGACAGCCTTGGACTAGATGTAAACCCTCCAGCAAATCAGTATTTTTCAAACCTGGCAACTTACAGATGTGTGGATTTCAACTCCTAGAATTCCCCAGCAACCACCAGAGCTGGCTGGGGAATTCTGGGAATTGAAGTCCACACATCTGAAGTTGCCAAGTTTGAGAAATGCTGAAAGATTTAGATTCCCCACCCCCAACTATTCACAGAAATGAAAATATAAGATATTCATCATCACCACCCACTTTTGTGAACTGCTTTCTTATATATTCACAGTTCTTCCTTGAAGCCTGGGATTCTCTGTTTCCTAGTAACCTTTTGCTATTGAAATGTAGGAAAGTAGTTTTGCTCTCCTTTTGTGCATCTTGGACTGCCTCTCTGTTCCTAGTTATGGCCCTTTTCCATAATCTAAGATGACATTTGTTTGCTGCCCTTTTTATGAACATTACAGATGCCTTTTCAATCTTCTATTTAGGTTTAGTTATGATTTAGCTGACTTCTAAACTACAAAATACTTTGAGGAGTTGCATAGTACCATTTCTTCACTAACTTAGAACTTTATTTTTAAGAGGAATCTAATAGATATAGTGATTTAAATTTAGAACAGCCTCCCTGACCTCTTGCTGATCTGGGATACTCAAGAGTTGTAGTTCAACACTTCTGGAGTTCCAAAGTTAGAAAACTTGATGCAGAGACTGTACCAATGCAGTTGCTACATTATACCAACTGATATATTAAGGATACCTTTTTAAAAAAAAATGCAAATGCAGTTGAAAACAAAGATTAATATAAATCGCCTGAGTTTTTTGATGTGTTCCCCTCTCTCACCCCGTCTTGGTTTTAAATTACACCCTTGGGGATTCTACCTAAAATATGTATAATCTCAGGGCATTTTGTGTATGAAATGTATGCATTATGTTTATTTATTTATTTTTATTTTCTGAATGGTTTGAATAACTTTGCAAGTTTGAGGTTAGCCTCCAAGCAAGGAATTCTGCATTTCACAATACATTTTTTTTTTAAAAAAACAAACCCTTTTTTTGTAAAGGAAAAGCCTAAGTTTCGATGAACACTCAAGAGTGTTCGGGAAGAACTTTGAAAGGAAACCTTAGGGCCACCTCTGGGGATGTTGCCAAGACCTCTTTGCTGTGCCTTCCCTCTTATCCTTTCCGTTTCTCTCCAGTGGTCCTGCCCCTTTCCCCCTCTTCTTTCATTCCAAGGGCCAGCCCAATCCATCCCTCGTTTTAACATAGCCTCGCCACCAGAAACACAACTGCCCTGCTTGCCTTTTAAGCAACAGAGATGCCGTTGAGAAAGAGAGTTGCCCTCATCCAAGAAATCGGCTGGGTTGGTAAACTGCTGAGCCAGGATGAGAGCTGGTGGGGGTGGAGGTGGGGGATCCCAGGAGCGCCTAAGGACCACTTTAAAAGGGGGGGGGGGCGGGAAGAGAAGAGAAAGTGAGCATTTGCACACATCCCCCCCCCCCCCCCCGAATTCCCCATTATTGGTGATGGCGAAACCGAGGCTCTAAAAATCAAACCTTGGGGATTCCTGCCTCGTTTTTTTCTGGCTCAGATTTTAAAGCACTATTTCTGAAGGCACTTATAAAAAGCCAAGCTGCCTTTTTCAAGGAACAGCCCCCGGATCCCACCGCAATGCCCCTTAAACCCTTCAAAAAATGGAACCTTAATCATTTTTTAAGAAACAAACTCCCCCCCCAAAAAAAAACTCCCCCCCCCCCAAAAAAACCCTCCAGGATCAGCCACGCCAAAGATCATTTATTCCAGGGGTCTCCAACCTTGGCAACTTTAAGACTTGTGGACTTCAACTCCCTGAGGAATTCTGGGAATTGAAGTCCACAAGTCTTAAAGTTGCCAAGGTTGGAGACCCCTGGTCTATTCAATAGACTCCATTTCATCTGCTTTTCCCCTTTGCACCTCCTCCCCCCCTCCCCGCCCGCTCGCCTGCCCGCCCCGCTTTGCTCCATTGTGACCCTGGAGCGCCTCCACTTCACGGAGATCCGCCTTTTACATAAGTTGCTCCTGGCTTGAAGTCTCCGCGTCTGACCCCTGTTCTGCCTTCTCAAGGTAACTTGCAAAGCAGGAAGTGTACAAAGGAGGGTTTAAAGTGACGAGCGGAGCAGCCAATCCGCTTGCGGGGGACTCCTCGAGGAAGGCGCTTAGCCAACGAGGGGCCGGCCGAGGGGAGGTTCGGTATCGGGTAGCATGCTAGATTGAATGCCTTTCACCGTTAAAGTGGAAGGAGGCTGCACCGTGTCTCATTGGAGTCCCTGGGAGTTTTGCACTGAGGCAGGGGTCAGCTGAAAGACAAAGAAAAATGGCGAATAGTTTGGGAGGGCAGCTGCTCAGTTTTGCACCACAGTGGACACTCCAGAGAGCTTGGCCTGCATCTCCTGCTGCCTTTGTTTCCTCTTTGCTCCACGTCTCTCTTCCCCTCTTCTTTTTGTGTGTGGAGAAGGACTAGAAATGGCTAAATTAGCTCTGTCAGAGGAGGCATGATTAGCTGCCTGTAAAATTAACGCTATCCCTGGTAAGTTAGTTTTTTTTTGTGTGCATTGCTTTTGTTTTTGCTTTCCTAATGTAGCAATCCTCGGAGTGGTCCTGAAATCCCAAAGTGCAGATAAGTTGAAACTGTCTCAGAAAATGGCCCCTTGCTTGGCAAGCTTAAGGGAGCACCTATTTTACCTTGCTATCCTTGGCTTAAGCCCAGCCTGTCTCTCTTTCTCTTTCTCTTTCTCTCTCTCTCCCATTTTAATAGCTGTGAAAACGAAGACAGTTTTGGTCAGAGATGCATAGGTTTTTGTTTTTGCATAAAATCAGGGTCAAAAAAGCTGGATCTCTTCTCCCATCCACTTTCCAGTATTTTTTGAAATGCACAGAAGCTTTTGTGGAAGGCTAAAAAAAATGTAAGCAGAGTGTTCTTCAGCTTCCCTTTTGATTTTAGGAAAGATGACATTGGCAACAAGCTTGGGAGGGGGTCGAGGTGTCAATATAAAGTATTTGGACTGATATATTTGCATATCTGAATTAAATGCCACCTATTTGTAACAGTACTTGTATGTTGACATCTATTTCATCTGTCATTCCTTTTTCCTCCTTGTTTCCACCCACATCCCAATATTATGTACCTTGACTGATGGGGCTGCAGGATTGAAAGGGTTCTTTCTTAAAATGACATGTTTTAAGCAGCATGAGTCATAACAGTTTGTTACCTATCAATTCATAAAGCTAATTTCCCAGTATGGTCTTTGGACCTTTGTTACATTATGTTGGGTTTGGAAAGTAGAAAGGAAAGGAGCTCATCTGTTCCCTTAGTTTCATCCTAGATCTACTTTAAGTAAAAAGGAAACCTAACAAACAGCTGAAGAAAAGTTTGTGTGGGATAGCTGAAAACTTGCTTCTCTTCTAACTTGCTGTGTCTTTTTATAAGTATAAGAATACTTTGGGTTGGTTTAAAGTCAGTGATGAAGGTCACTGGAATGTTCCTGATATTGAGATATCTCATCCTTTAATGGATTAAGGTGAATACGTGTACTCTGGAATGCTTCTATAGCAAAGGGCTTACCTGTTTGTCTTAAGTAAAGAGTTACACCTGAGTTCTTCACATTTTTTCCCTTCCCTTTCATCTGAGTGGAATAGCGTTGCAGTAAAAGTTGCTGAAGCAAGGCCTGCCTGTGCAAGCAAGAGTGACCTTGAAGCACAGCTTCTTTGGGTTTTAACTGTTGAAGGACGAAGTTTGTTTATGCTGTTTGGAGCTGGTGAAAGGAATCAGTTGGAAGGAAGAAACGGTGGGTTACTAGTACCTGAGAAAGTCACTATGAATAACATGAGCATCTGAAACTAAAGCCATTTTAATGAAGAGCTTTGAACTACTTATTCCCTTATGTCTTTTCTGCCCCACTATTATCCTTATTCTCAAAGGTTTCAAGAGGGTGGAGTATTTTAACTCTTCAGTAATCCAGAAATATGACACATTTATGCCTTTCTCTCATCCATAACCTTCATTTACTGGCCTTGAGCAACATTTTGAAAGTTCAGATAGGTTATCTGTTCTTTTTCCTTAAAAGATGTCATGTGTGATGGTTTAATAATGCAAAATCTTTTCTGTACTTATTAAGCACCATCACAATTTAGGAACGCCTCCTGGGAATAAATTTCACCAAATTTACTACCAAATAAAGGTTTCAGTTAAGAATCAGGAATCTACACGTCATAGTCCTTCAGAAGTGGCCTTAGCACTCACCTGGCTTGCTGAAGGGAGGGGGAAGCAGGTCCATCTTCTTTCCTCCATCTGTTCTGCTTTGTATCAGACTGCTATTCACTTCCACTTTTTTCCTTTGCATTTTCAGGAAATAACTCTATTGTTGGAAGCAATCTTACAAACAAATGCTGCACTTCTAATAGCATCTTTCAATAAACTACTGTGAGAGCTCTAACAGTATGTTCAGGTTTCCCATTTGCCATTGAAGTTTTGGAAAACAAAGTTACCCATTGTTGTTCA
The DNA here is from genome assembly GCA_022577455.1 of Arizona elegans. Lineage (NCBI taxonomy): Eukaryota > Metazoa > Chordata > Lepidosauria > Squamata > Colubridae > Arizona > Arizona elegans. The sequence continues at coordinate 8,820,437 of JAKOOJ010000011.1, read as the reverse complement.
TAATATAAAAAATGTAGTGCATAGCCAACTGAAGCTTTCCATGTGCATCTTTGGACTAATGGGAACTGCAGTCATTGTTATTTCACTAGGTATTACATGTTTCCTCTTGGATTTTACATCTCATGTAGTTTGATTACACCTAGAAGCTTATTTTTTTTCTTTTGCAAGTAGTAGTTTCAGCTTTGATAGGATTTATACAATCTCGTTGTGACCCAAAAGGTATACTTTTCCTCATGTAAGCAGGTAAACCACCAGATTTATTAGAAAATATATTAACGTTACGTAGAGACAAAATACTTAATGTACACTAATGTATGATCCCTACTTTAGCAACCATAGTACTTGGCTTCATAAATTGTGCTAATGTAATGTTTGCAAACCATCATACCCTAGTGCAATATGTGATAGTGGCCACAGTTTATAAGGCCTGGTTGCTTCCATCCCTTTATTCCAGTTTAAAAATTGCTTACTTTTTTTTTTTTTTTGCTTTAATTTATATGCCGCCCTTCTCTGGAGACTCAGGGCGGTTTACAATGCGTTAAGCAATAGCCTTCATACTTTTGTATATTTATACAAAGTCAGCTTATTGCCCCCACAAACTGGGTCCTCATTTCACCTACCTTTGAAAGGATGGAAGGCTGAGTCAACCTTGAGCCTGGTGAGATTTGAACTTGCAGTAATTGCAAGCAGCAGATGTTAATAACAGTGCTTTAGTCCACTGTACTACAGGCTCTTTACTTTATTTTCTCTTATGCTATTTCTAAGCATCTATCCCCATTTCTGTCAAATAGCTTGGTTCCATTAGCAACTTTTAGATATTTTATTATGGGTGTTATTACTAATGGCAAACAAGCTGGCTTGCAATACAATTTTGCTGAATTATTTTTTTGTCCCTCACTCCAGCAACAATTTTTGATAACCACAGGGGCCCTAACTATGTCTTCCATTTTTCCAAACAAAGATCCATGATTTTTGCTTTCATTTTTTTTATCTGTTCAGCATTCTAAATAACATTTGCATGTGTGCTCGCGTGTTGATACATTTGCATAGGGCTTGTGTAAACAGTATGTAAATTTTAGGTTGTTTTCATATATTACGGTTGTGCCTGTTGAATTGCTTTCATTTGGTTCCCTCAATTAGTAGCTAACTTAAATGCTGTGGTTTGTTAACCATGGTTATGATTTAGTATAATCTGTGAACATAACCATGATATTGGTTTGACATAATTATGTTAAGCTTTTTTTTTTCTTGGCATTTTGATACATGATCTCAAGCTACCACTTTTTTTAGAAAATTGTGGTTACTGGATTAGTGTTATGTAAATCAGCTGCTTGTAATTTGTTTTAATAAAGTAAAGCCATGGTTTAGCGTACTGTGTAAAACCAGTGACTGTTCTTCAGAACTCAGATTCTTTCCCTCCATCTTAAATGTTTTTTTATCTTTTTATGGGACATTTATTTTACAAATAAATGAACACTGAAGATGGCTAGCTCATATTTATGATCTGGAAATGAAAGCAGACTATTGCATACTATATAATATATAACATAAGGATCAGAATATACAAATCTACCAATGTCCCAAAGGTGCTTTTTTCAAGAGGCAACTGGACTTTCTGGTTTTTCTTTGAAGACATTTCACTTCTCATCCAAGAAGCTTCTTCAGCTCTGACTGGATGTTGGGGAATGGGAGGATTTATACTCCTTTCAGACAGCTGGTCATTTGCATTCTTTTAGTGGGTCATTAAGGTCACCTGAAGGTTTATCTGTGTCATCAGGGTCACACGAGTGGTGCAAATTGGTGTGGAGCCTTCTTGGAACTGTTGAAAAGATAACCATGACCTGGATGACTGAGAATCTCCATAGACAAATCTACCAGTGCTTTGAGTTTTTCTTATCTTCTTATTTGAGCAAGATTTTAACCAAACATATTTGCTAATTTTGGTATTATTTGTCCCACACATATATGTATGGAACTGTATGTTCTGTTAAGCCATTGTTTAGTATAATGTGTGAATCCAGGTATAGTTGTTTGAATAACACAATTTATGCCATAAGACATATCAACTTTTCTATAGTAGCTTAGTTAACCCTGAATGAAACAAACCTTGGCTTTTAAATTGGTTTATACTAATAAAATAAAATACATATTTTCCACTATCTTTAGAGAATATGGCTTATTAGATAACAATACAAATAATGATTAACAAGATATTAAAAGCTGAGAAAATCCACATTTGTTGAGGGTGGTGCTTGGAGTATGTCCAATGCCACAGTTGTTGCAAAAACCCAAACTTTTAAGCAGAGAAAATGAATTATTTCCGATGTTCCTTAAAGTTCTGAGGAACCCACAATTGTTTGTCTTTAAATGGGTAAAAAGTGCTCCTTGTTGGTTCAGATTTTTCATGTGCTTTTTTGTAGCTTCTCATAAGCTAATCTGCTTTTTGAATGTGACTTAAAAATCATTATTTATGAACTTGATCTATCACTTTGCTGTTTGTATGTACAATGAGACCTTATGCACCGGAGACAATTCCTTGTGTGTCCAATCATACTTGGCCAATAAAGAATAAAGAATAAGAATAAGTAATGATGTTGCTTTATATGGTTCTTGATAGAGAACAAGGATGGTGTTACAAAATGTGGCTTCCTAATAGTTCTGTGAACTGTCTCCTCTTTGACTGGCATACATTAAAAAAAGGCACGGTATCTTATATTACAACTGCATTATTTGTAAGCCACCTAGAGTCACTTTTGGTGAGATAGACAGCTATATAAATTTGCTCGATAAATAAATAAGAAAAGAGCTTAAGGATGGTAACTTTGCCCTTGGAAATAGTATAAATTAACTGGCTAGTTAATAACTCAAGAATGTGATGAAGGTAAAATAGCATTTTATAGCCATGATCTTATTTCACAAGCTTGCTGTGTTTTGTATATCCACTAAATTATTTTGTGCAGAAGTGTGTGAGAAAGAGAAAGGGCAAAAAAGTTTTTTTTTTTTATATATTGTGCTGGACATCTTCCTGTTCCAAAATTCACTGCAACATTCTCTCTCACCTGCATGTAGAATTATGATACCCTGGCAGTGCATTTTCATGGCATTCAATTTGGGAAGGTAGATATGAAGAGTCTTTATCCTCTTTTCAGTCACAATCTTATGAAATTATGTTTATAAAGTGTAGAAGAAATGGAGATAGTGATAGATTTTATCTTCCTGGGCTCCAAGATCACCGCAGATGGGGACTGCAGCCAAGAAATTAAAAGACGCTTGCTCCTGGGGTGGAAAGCTATGGCAAATCAAGACAGCATACTAAAAAGCAGAGACATCACCCTGCCAACAAAAGTGCACATAGTCAAGGCTATGGTTTTCCCAGTTACAATGTATGGCTGTGAGAGTTAGACCATAAGCTGAGTTGGACCATAAGCTGAGCGCCAAAGAATTGAGGCCTTTGAACTCTGGTGCTGGAGAAGACTCCTGTGAGTCCCTTGGGCTGCAAGGTGATCCAACCGGTCAGTTCTAGAGGAGATCAACCCTGCCTGCTCTTTAGAAGGCCAGATCTTGAAGATGAAACTCAAATACTTTGGCTACTTAATGAGAAGGAAGGACTCACTGGAGAAGAGCCTAATGCTGGGAAAGATTGAGGGCAAAAGAAGAAAAGGACGACAGAGAACGAGGTGGCTGGATGGAGTCACTGAAGCAGTTGGCGTGAGCTTAAATGGTCTCCGGGGGATGGTAGAGGACAGGAAGGCCTGGAGGAACGTCGTCCAGAGGGTCGCGATGGGTCGGACACGACTTCGCAACTAACAACATAAAATGCCCTTCTCACTCCCAGGATCCCTCACAATTATAATTTAGACTATGGGAAAAATTAGAACATTCCCCTATCTGTGTTTCCCAAAAGACTGGCAATGTTTCATAATGGATCATTGTTTGTTTCCTTGTGTTACTTATAAAAACAACAAAAGTGGGATAAAAAAATGTCAAAGTCTTCACAATAGACTCTGAAAAAGTGTGATCTGTGTTACACTATCTCTGTCTTCTTGTCCTTGACTTACAACAGTTTGTTTAGTGACCATTCAAATTACAATACAATAAAAAATGTGACCTATGGCCATTTTTCACAGTTACAACCTTTGCAGGATCCCTATGATCATATCAAAATTCAAATGCTTGGCAACTGGTTCATATTTATGACCGTTGCTATATCCCAAGGTCATGTGATCACCTTTTGCAACCTTCTGACAAGCAAAGCCAGATTCAATTAACAACTGGGTTACTAACTTATCAACTGCAATGATTCAACAACTGTGGCAAGAAAGGTTGTAAAATGGGGCAAAATTCACTTAACAAATGTCTCACTTAACAACAGACATTTTGGGCTCAATTGTGGTCATAAGGCGAGGACTACCTGTAATTGCTCTGAAGTACAGTTGTAACATTTACTTCTTTTTCTGCACTGATTCTGCACTTGGAAAGTGCCTTGCTCACCAAGGAAAACTTGTAAAGTAGGAAAATCTAATGTAACATAGTGACAGCTTTAACAAAACCAGTCAAAGTAAATGTTTAACTTTTAAAGTACCATTTTTAAATATGCCCTTGAACTGCTTGGTTTAAAGGCAAGCACAATAATTGATGGAAATAGCAATGCCAATATGTCTTACTCCTCTCTTAATACGTTACTTTTTAAAACTAGCAAGTGAAGCATTTTCCAAATGGCTGGCGATTGAGGTGGGCCATGAAGGAAAGGTCATTTCTTCTTTGGCATGCAGCTGACCACTTTTCTTCTGGAACATGGTTGCTTGCTGGTCCTGTCTGGTGTACAGCTTTATTGTTCAGTCGTACCCTGAAAAAAACTTTGTAGTGGGAAAGTGTTATGTAGTGCTCTGATATTAAATTTTCTGCAGCAGCGAGTTATGCAGTGTAAAGTTTTGTTTAATTTTGTGTGATATGATATAAATCCATTGTGCTCATTCTGCCTTAATTAAAATACATAGATTGTGAACACTTAATGAGAATAAGCTGGCAAAAAAGAGACTTTCTCACGAGCCACATATGTATTTATTCAATATTGTTTAATAATTCTGATACTGAGCTGAAAACTGGGGAAAATGATAATTCTTGTCAAATACTGGAAGGTACTTACCCATCATATATTTTACCACAAACATGTGTGGGTAAGGTTTGACAGAGATAATGTAAATCAACAATGGGTATTATTTTAGCTAAACTCCACAAAAAACGTAGTTAAGGTTTTGAGATTAAGAATAGATGTACTGAGAATAAAGTCGATTTGTAGACCTCACAGGTACCCACATTCTTGAACTGCTTCATTAATAGGTTGTGCCTATCAGAGCTTATTCTCCATTGTGGGTGGAGACAGCAGCCAGGATGGGTGTGGTCATCTGTTAGGCCGATAGACTGAGCCCATCAAATTTGCTAAGTCCCGCCCTTGTCACCGGGCAGACCCAGCTTTTGGCTCAGTCTGTCAGCCTAGACAGGCGTGTGGGACTGATCCTCTTGATCCTTTCTACCTTTCCTGGCTGTTTTCTTGCCTTCTGATAAAAGATTTTTTTTTTTCTATTGTCTTCTTGGCTTGATTCGGATTGTGACCTGGACCTCTTTGGATGTCGATTGCACTTCTTCAGTAAGCAGGGAAGTAGGTTGTTTCTCCCATTCCCCAGTAGCTGGCTTTGCCGGCTGCTTGTGGGGGGGGGGAACCTTTCCCTTAGGTTTAATTGGGGGATTCCCTTGAGCCTTCGTGGAGTGTCCGCGCTCCCTTTACAACCCCTCCTGATCGTTGTGGGTCCCACAGAGTATTCTAGCCGTCTGTGGAGCTTTGCGCCCCCTTCCGAATCTCCCGGCGGCCATTTTGGAATTCAAAGTGCCCCGTTTTTTTCCTGCTTGCCGTTTGGATTTGATTGCAGCGTTTGTTGTCTTCTGGTGGAGTTTAACGCTCCCGACGGCATTGAGGGAAGCAGCTAGTCTCTTCCCTTCGACCACCAGCTTCTTTATTGACTAAGCGTGCCTCGGGGCTATTTCGCTGCGCTAGACCGCTGGGGGGAGGCAACGGCCTAGGCGCCATTCCTCCTGAGTCGCTGGTGCGGCGGAGGCCATTTCTGGCGCGAAAACTAATTCTGGCATTCTTCTAATTGGCTCTCCATTAACAGTGCCCTTGTCATCATTTTAAATTGATTGCCTGGCCTTACGTTGGGGGTAACTTTTCTGGTGGAGCTTCGTGCCCCCCCTTCCCCCCCCGTGGTGGACACATTACCTACGAAACGTGCGCTCTGACGTGGGGTTTCGCGCCCCCCCCTCCCGCCCTTGTCTCCATTTACGGGCTGTTACTGGTGCTTCCTACGCATCCTAGTGCCAATCAAAGTGCTGGGCCATCACAGGTGGAGTTTTTTCTGCGCTCCCAACAGTTGTATTCTGAGCTAATCCACTGCACTTGGTTCTTAACAATTATTTGGCCTTTGGGGTAGCCTACTCGTTGTCATCATGCCTAAAGCCTCCCACAAATCTAAACATGGCCGTAAGGCAGGAAGTCCCGATTATCATCATCATCGACGGGACATCCCGGCTGCCAAGGGCGCCTCCTCTGGGACTTCTTCCAAGCTGAACCCTCCTCGGCCTCGCAGCAAGGCGAATACTCCTCTCCTCCCTTCTACAAAAGATCTGCGCCAAGGCCAGCGGTGTTCAGTCGGTAGACAACGAGGCTTCCTCCGCCTCGCCTCGTGCTTCTACACAATGTGATGCCGGTGCACAAGGGGACCATCTCTCCCTTCAGGACTGTCCTGCGGTCATTGAGACAACCGGCCTGTGGGGTTCGTCTACTTCACCGACTGTGGCTCCTCCAACGGAAGCCCCCCCAGCTCCAGCTTCTGGAGAGGCCGTGCCGGCCAGAGCGCAACATCAATTCTTTCCGTCCCCAGAACAAATACAACAGATGATCACTGCAGCGGTTCAACAGTCGTTGGCATCGCATTTTCAGCCCTCTAGTAGGGCAGGCTCGGTGCGCTCAGTCATCTCCCCGGCTAGGGAGGATAGAGAGCAGGATGACGCATTGTCTGTCAACGCTCCGGACTCCCCTGTTTCTTCTATGGCAAGCGGGTCTCCTTCCCAGGTGACTGATGAGACCCACAACCTGGAGCTCTCAGAGGATGAGGACCTTCCTCCTGAACAGCCCGCCTTTACGGGTCTTTTTCCCCAGGCCTTGTTTAAGTCGCTGTTACATAAGGCCATTGCTACGGCCCAGCTTGGTTCCCCTTCACCACTGCCAACTTCTACTACGAACCCCAAGGGTACCTTGAGTCCTCTCTTCGCAGAACCATCTAGGACTGTAGATACCATTCCTACGCCTCCCTTATTTCTTAATGTGATTAAGAAACAGTGGTCTGTGCCGAGCTCTGCGCTGACGCCTACAGCAGCTGATCGTCGGAACTTTAGTATCGCTCCGGACCTAGACTTACTTCTCCAGATTCCGTCTGTTGACGCCCCCGTGGCTGCCCTCCTCCCTCACTCGGCGGTTCCCGGTGACCCGGAGGAAGGACTTCGTCCGGAGGAGCGCCGTGCTGAACATGTGTTACAACGAGCTCACCAAAGTGCTTCCTGGGCCATCCGAGCAGCTTCTACGGCCTCCTTTTTTAATCGGACAACTCTTTTATGGCTTCGTCAATTACAAGAGTCTTTATCTACGGAGGATGTCCGGGTGCGGCAGGACTTAAACAAGATTATTGCCGCCACACAGTTCTCAGCGGACGCAACCTGGAATACTGCTCGCTTTGCGGCCAAGGCTCTAGCTTCTGCGGTTACTGCGCGCCGATTGGTTTGGCTGCGTTACTGGCAGGCCGACGCTAGGCACAAATGGCGTCTGGCGTCGGTTCCTTTTGCGGGCTCAAAACTGTTCGGGGACTCCCTCGATCCCTTCCTCTCGGAGACAAAGGACAAGAAGAAGTTTCTTCCGGTTGTTTTTCGCAGGGGGGATTCTAGGTTTCGTCCATACCCGTCTCGCCCCCAATCTCGCCCCTATGAGGGGCCTTCCACTTCCTCTTCCTTCTCTAGGTCGCAGGGGAATTTTCAACCTAGACAACGGGGCGTTCAGGATAGACCTGCCAGAGGTAGGACTTTTGTGCCCAAACGGCCCTTTCGAGGGGGAGGAGGTCGTTTCTCTGGTCGCCGTCATTAAGTGCATCCCGGACCCTCCCATAGGGGGCAGATTGGCCCTTTTTGTCCCCGTTTGGGAAGGTTCCATATCAGACAAATGGGTTCTGGCCACCTTACGATCTGGGTTGGCCATTGAGTTTGTTTCCCCCTCCGAGGTCCTTTGTTTGCTGCCCACTTTCTAACGATATCCAGAAACGATCCCTTATGGATTTGGCGGTTCAACACCTCCTTTTGATCAGGGCTATTCAACCAGTTCCAGTGTTGGAGCGGGGCATGGGATTTTACTCCCGTGTCTTCCTTGTTCCCAAGTCCTCGGGGGAGTGGAGACCTATTCTGGACCTCAAGCGGCTCAACCGATTTGTCCGGTACCGAAAGTTTAAAATGCACTCCCTTAGATCTATTTTGGACGGTGTCAGGAGGGGCGATCTCCTCTCTTCCATAGACCTTACAGAGGCCTATCTCCACATACCCATCCTCCCTGCCCATAGGAAGTTCCTTAGATTCTGTTACGGGGGCCACCATTATCAGTATTGGGCCATGCCCTTTGGCCTTTCCTCTGCTCCTCGTACCTTTACCAAGGTACTGGCGGCACTGGCAGCTTCCCTTAGGGCTAGGTCTATTCGTCTCCAATGTTATCTGGACGACATACTAATTTTGTCTCCTACTCCTCAACAAGCTGCTTCTGATTTACAATTCACCCTCCAATCCCTTTCCACCCACAGGTTTTCAGTTAACTTGGAGAAAAGTCAATTGGTCCCCTCCACTAGTTTGGTTCACTTGGGGGCTCTGATAGATTCTGTTACAGGGAAGGTCTTCCTCTCGGACGAGAGGCAGGAAAGTTTGCGATCCCTTGTCGCCACCGTTGAGCATTCTTCTTTTTCCTCTCCCTTAATCCTGTCCCGACTCCTGGGTAAGATGATTTCCGCCATTTCATTAGTTCCTTGGGCCCAATTGCACGCTAGGGAACTCCAATGGTTCCTGTTGCCTTTGCAAAAGGCGGGTAGGGGTACTTCTCCCGTGAGGGTTTCTGTCCCTAGGAAGGTGATTAGGTCTCTGAGGTGGTGGCGGTCTCCAGCACTTTCCCGAGGTTGTTTTTTCTTTGATCCACAGAGAGTGGTGGTGACAACGGACGCCAGTCTCCAGGGTTGGGGTGCTCATTGTCGGGGTCACCTGACCCAGGGCGTTTGGACAACCGCCGAGTCCCGTCGTTCCATCAACTGGCTGGAACTGCGGGCAATCTTCCTGGCACTTCGAGCCTTTCATCGTCTCGTCTCCAACTCTCATGTTTTGGTCCTCACGGACAACATCACAGCGAAGGCCCATGTCAACCGCCAGGGAGGCACGCGGTCTCGCTCTCTGATGTCGGAGGCGTTACGGTTGGGACTCTGGTCGGAGATCCATCTGGCTTCGTTACGGGCAGAACACATCTCCGGGGTCACCAATCTACAGGCCGACTGGCTCAGCCGTCGTCATCTAGATCATGCGGAGTGGCGTCTCAACCCTTGTCTCTTCCGACAGATCACGACTCGTTTCGGGGTGCCGGTCCTCGACCTCTTTGCCACGTCGGAAAATGCTCAGCTGCCACGTTTCATGTCCCGATTCCCGTCGCCTCAGGCAGAGGCCGTCGATGCTCTCCGCTCCCCATGGCCACCCGGTCTCCTATATGCCTTTCCTCCGGTTTCCCTGATTCCCCGGGTGATTCGCAAGTTGCTGATGGAGCAGGCGGAGATCATTCTTGTGGCCCCATATTGGCCGCGCAGACCTTGGTTTGCGGACCTAGTGTCTTTGTCGATAACCCAACCGTGGCAGTTACCTCAACCGCAGGACGCTCCAACCCAAGGAACCTTGACACATCCAGACTTACGATGGCTCCGTCTGACCGCTTGGCGCTTGAGCGGTATGCGCTTGGGGAAATTAACATCCCTCCTGACGTGATCTCCGTGATTCAGGCGTCGAGACGGCCATCTACGGACCGGATTTATTCGGCCACTTGGAAGGCCTTTTGTGCTTGGTGTAATACAGCGGGGATTCTTCCCCTACAGGCTTCAATAGTTAATATTTTAGTTTTCTTAAAGGAAGGCCTTCGCAAAGGATTGTCTCCCAACACGTTACGAAGACAGGTGGCTGCTCTTTCTTCGGTCCTTACATTTGGTTCCTTGTCTTCTTTGACACAGCACCCTTTGATCCATCGATTCCTGCGAGGGGCTACAAATCTCTGCCCTCCTGTGTTGCACAGGTATCCCACTTGGGACCTCTCCATCGTCCTTAATTCCCTTACTTCAGCCCCGTACGAGCCCTTGCGTACGGCTAGCCTCCGACTTTTGACCTGCAAGGTTTCATTTTTGGTTGCTATCACCTCGGCCCGACGTATTTCCGAACTGGCTGCCCTCTCAATCCAGGAGGACCTCTGTGTGTTCCATTCCGACCGGGTGGTTCTCCGTCTGGACCCAACTTTTGTGCCTAAAGTTAATACCACCTTTCATCGCATGCAGGAACTTATCCTGCCCAACTTTTGTCCTCGTCCAGCCCACAGGTTGGAGCGACGATGGCACCTTTTGGATGTTCGTCGGGCTCTGCGGATTTACATTAAACGGACAGCGGATTTCCGCAAAATAGAATCCCTTTTTGTCTCCTTTTTACCGGTATCCTTGGGCGGCAAGGTCTCTTCTCCGACTATTGGGCGTTGGATTTGCCAGACAATAGCCAAGGCATACGAATTGCGCTCTCTACCGAGACCTCCTCGACTGACGGCGCATTCTACCCGAAGCGCCGCTACGTCGGCTGCCTGGGCAACTCAGGCTTCATTGCTTGAAATATGCAGAGCGGCCACGTGGACTTCGCCTTCTCCATTCATTCAACATTACAAACTTGACAAATTTGCCTCAGCAGATGCCGCCTTTGGTCGTAGAGTATTACAGAGGGTTGTTTCCGGGGAGGGTACTTCGGACCAGACTGGTCCCACCCGATTGTAGGGACGTGGATCTTTGGTATGTCCCATCCTGGCTGCTGTCTCCACCCACAATGGAGAAGGGGCGTTGGTCCTACCTGAGACGCACCTTCTCGTTGGGTGGAGACAGCAGCCAGACCCTCCCTCTCTTTCGCCAGTCTGGCCTTTTTGGATTTCTTACCTATCTTTCCTCCTGAACCTGTTCTTGGTGTCCCACACGCCGAGCCTATCTTCTTGTCCTCGCCAAAAGCTGGGTCTGCCCGGTGACAAGGGCGGGACTTAGCAAATTTGATGGGCTCAGTCTATCGGCCTAACAGATGACCACACCCATCCTGGCTGCTGTCTCCACCCAACGAGAAGGTGCGTCTCAGGTAGGACCAACGCCCCTTCTGGCTCTTGTTCCTAACATAGATTCTTCCCAAGCAGGTTCTCCAGCTTCTCTATGCAACTATGAGAACTGAGATAATTTAATCTTCTTGTTGCCCAGAAACAAAGTTTTTGTGGAGGAAAGCATCTGATTATATTAGTAAAGTGACAGATAAGGTTGTGGATGATCTTTCAATGACAGGTATTCCTCATTTAGCACCTGCTTCATAAACGATTCACAATGAATGATGCTAATGAAAAAATTATGACCATTCCTTGGATTCACATCCTTTGTAGGTTTGTAAAGCAAAGGAAAGGTGAAGTAAGCATAGTCATGGTTTCAGTTAGTAGTGTTGCCAATCCCAGTTGTGGGTAGTAAACGAGGACTAAGCCATATGTCTTTATCAATAGCCAGTCTTATGCCATAGTGTGGATATAAACTTTTGTTAAAGTGAAGAGGTGTATGACCAGATTTACAAGCACATAAATATATTTCCTTAGACATGAAAACCAGTTGGGTAACTTTGAACCGGTCACTCTCTCTCAACCCAACCCACCTCACAAGATTGTTGCTGTGGGGAAAATAGGAGACATGACTATTAGGTATGTTTGCCAATTTGAGTTTTATATATATATAAATGATGGGATAAAAAAAAAATCTAATAGTAATTTACTGGTAGTTTGTTAACAACTTCAGGTAACCAATTGTAGTGCTTCTCTGGATGAAGAATTCTTGTCTCTTTCTCAGGTTTTTTATAAGGAAAAAAAACCCTGATATGGATTGTTTTTATGGTTATGATGTGCAGCACTGGCATTGATGTTAGTTTCTTCAACAATGTTTGTTGACATCCTCTTTTATAGGATCACATGCCATGTAATTGATTAACAGCAGTTAATAATTCTATATTTCTATTTCTTATAAATACTGTAGTATTTATTTGAAGATATTTAAGCCACTCAGGCACATGTGGCCATTAAGAAATAAAAATCTGGAAAAGGGGACATTTTAAATCAAGTATTGCTGTTTAAACTTTGAGGTGTGTCAGAGACAAAATGGAAGATTTTTTTGAATGATTACAAATATTGTCTGATTTTGTAAAGCTGTCACCTGAGCATTTTAGGCAAGGTTTGTCTCTGAAGATAGCTATAGCAACGCTATATGAATTTGGGTGAATTATCATATTTTTTTTCTCTTTTTATCCTAGTGGTTTTCTTAGTAACAATATCATATTTTGATACTGTTGTTCTGTAAATGGTATTTCTTTTACGTTGTACAGAGAAAAATATTACCGTGCTTCAGAATCAAGTAGTTAAATTCAAGGGAGATACAATGCAATTCCACATCAATGAAAAATCAGAGCATGAGTGAGACTTTCAAAACTCTTAAGGGCTCAAAATGCTGTGCAGTTCGTCCTCGACTTCAGCCATTTGTTTAGTGAACATTCAAAGTTACAATGGCTCTGGAAAAAAGTGACTTACTGCCATATTTCACACGACTGTTGCAGCATCCCTGTGGTCACGTTACAAAAATTTAGATGTTTCGCAGCCAACATGTATTAATGACGGTTGCAGTGTCCTGGGGTCATGTGATCACCTTTTGCGACCTTCTGACAAGCAAAGTTAACGGAGAAGCCAGATTCATTTAAGAGCCTTCTTACTAGCTTAACAAATGCAGTGATTCCCTTAACAACTGTGGCAAGACATGTTGTAAAATGAGGCAAAGCTCACTTAACAACTGTCTGGTTTAGCAATGGAAATTTGGATTCGCTTGTGGTCGTAAGTCAACTACTACTTGTATATTTTTTTCTGATTCTAATGGCTTAAGAACTTGCTTTAAGGCATGCTACTAAGAAGTGTAGCCTTTAGCTGCACTACTCCTTGGATAGAAGACTAATGACTAAACCAGAAACAAACTCTTTCTGAAACTCTTACTTGAGCATACTTGGTAATCAAGTATTCCTTCCCTACCACACCTATATAAATAATATCATTGGTGAAATCTGATTCTTTTTACTACCGGTTCTATGGGCATGGCTTGGTGGGTATGGCTTGGTGGGCGTGGCAGGGGAAGGATATTGCAAAACCTCCATTCCCACTCCACTCCACTCCACTCCAGGGGAAGGATACTGCAAAATCCCCATTCCCACCCTACTCTGGGTCCAGGTATTTGCCAGTTCTCCGAACTACTCAAAATTTCTGCTGCCGGTTCTCCAAACTGCTCAAAATTTCCACCGCCGGTTCTCCAGAACTTGTCAGAACCTGCTGGATTTCACCCCTGAATAATATAAGGTAGAGAATTTCCAGTGTTGGGGGGAAGTACCCAACTGAAGGAAGGACCTTTCTCATAGTTAGCACCATCTTATAAGTTTCAATGTTAATGTGATATGTAACCTGTGGAAAAGCAATGACAATTGAGATACAGAGCAACCTTTAGTCTTTCTGAATTGATGGCTGTATAGGTCTAAGTAATACAATTTTCTTTTTTTCATTTTCCAGAGTACTGCTCCTGCAGTCCATAGCTGGGTTTCTTCATCAACAGTTCCTTTTGACTGGGTGATCTTTAAGAAATATCTCTCTCTTCGTCCTGTGGCCACGCCCCCTGCTCCCATAATGCACCAGTCTTTTCACTCAGTCACTGAAGACTGGTGTGTTTTTTTCTCTCTTCGTGTTCACCTTTGCCTGAATTTGCTTCTGGCGTTTAGGATTTTATTTATTTTTATTTAGTTTTTTTCTCTCGGTGAGAGCCTATTTCAAAGAAAGCTGCAGGGAGCAAGAATCGGAGCTGGGGCGCCAGTCCGTTTTCCCCCGGGGTTTCTGACGGCCGTCAGACCGCAGCAGGGGTTTTCCGACCCTTTAGGGGGGTCCCCTGTCCTGTTATAGCCGCTGGTGTGAGCGCGGGGGTTGCTAGTCGCTGATTCCCCCCCCCCCACCATTCTATTTGATTTTGTTTATTTGGCTCTCGTAGAGGCGGCTCCGGAGTCGTGCATGGTTTGCCCTGCAGGCTCTGATGTTAAGTTCTCGACGCTCGCTTGCTGTTGCGATTAATGGCCAACTCAGCTGGGGCCTCCCTTTAGTGCCGATCTTGCTGCGCTGACGAGATTATTCCAGCGTCGATCTCTGAAGCTTCGCGCTGTTCCGAGCTGCCGGTGGTGAGAGATCGAGACGTCCGACCTTTGGGCGGCACCCCCTTCGAAGTTTATTGCCGGGACGGAGGTGCGCGTTGTTGGGGGCCTTCGCTTTATGTCCAGCACGCCCTGAGTCGGTAGCCATCTGCCCAGCGCAGTCCCGAGCAGCGGCGGGCACCATTTTGGAGCTGTTCGAGCGCGCCCTGAGCTAGCCGCCATTAGCCCACGCAGTCCCGTGCAGCTGCAGGCACCATTTTAGAGCTGTCATCGTTCTGGCGGCCATTTCTGGCGATTCCTCGGCGGGCCTTTGATCTCACCACGTTGAGTGCTTGGGACTATCTCCGCCTCATCGCTGACCTGTGGTGCGCGGGCCAGAGGCAGGCCCTTGTTTGATCTAAGCCGAACTGTTTGCCTGGGATATTGGGGGCTCCCTTTGCCTAGGGCTTCTTGTCGCATCCCTCACACCTCATCTTACAAGACTTTGGGTGTTCCCTGTATATAGTTTTTTTGCTGTTAATTAAAAAAAAAATGATACAATCTCAAAATATCCAAAAAAATTTCATAAAAAAAAAAAAGACTGAGCTTTGTACATATATAGATATATTTTCCTTGCCTTCCTGAGATGGCGGATTCCTATTTGTCCTCTGACTCGGAGAGGGAGCCCAGTCCACCTAGGGCCCCGTCCAAACACAAGTCTAAGTCACGAGGGAGTCTCGCCAGCGGCGGAGAAGGACGCCCAGTGCCGGCATAGGGCGCTTGAGAAGCAGTATGATAGAGCCAGACTGGCCACTTCGACCTCCGTCTTTGCTCCTGGTCAACAGTTTTTTCCTCGAGATAACTCCTCTGTGACACCTGATGCCATTCCTGGTCCCAGTGGGGATCGTGGTGCTTCCGCAACTCGGGCCCCATCTGGTTTTTCTCTTACTAAGAGGGCCTCAATGTCCTTACCTGACGTTTCGACTGTGGGCCTTGCAGAGACTCATGCTCCTGCTTCCAGTCGGGCTGAGGCTACGTTTACACTGACCGCTGCTGGATTGCGGGGCCCAGATGGTCAGTTGTTGGCCCCCCAAGTGGATTTACAGGTGGCGTCCAATGCCCTGTCCTCCATTTTGGCTGCAGGGCTTCACCAATCTGCCCTTCAACAAACACTTCCAGTTCAGCCCTGTTCTTCCCAATCAGCTGTTCCTGGTCGTTCCAGATCCCCATCTCGGTTGGTTCACATTTCTTCTGGGGAATCCGAGCAGGAGGAGGAACTACCTGAAGAATTGGAATTCTCAGAGGATGTAGGCCTTCCACCGGACACTCCCGCCTTTTCCGGCTTATTCCGACCTGCGCTATTTAAATCATTGCTGCATAAGGCTCGACAGACCACCAATATGGGAGTTCCACTTACCGAACCTTCTACGTCAGCAGCCCCTCATGAGGCCTTGTTTTCTTCTTCCAAGCCAGGGAGGGATTTTATTCCCTGCCCTCAACTGTTTGCAGATGTTCTACAGTCCCCCTGGTCTCAACCGGGGTCTCTGATGGGCCCCACCAGCCTGGACAAAAAGTTATACTGTGGGGCTCCTGAGTTGGACTCCTTATTGGCCTTACCTGTGGTGGACCCTCCAATTGCGAGCCTTTCATCCTCTTCACTCTTGTCTTCGGACGCTTTGGACGTTCTTAAATCAGAGGACAGAAAGACTGAACTTTCCTTTCGTAAGGAACATCAATCCCTTGCTTGGACAATTAAGATGGCGACGGCTACGTCGTTCTTTAATAGGGCCACATTGATATGGCTGAGGCAGCTTCAAGAGAAACTACCGCCGGAAGACACACGGCTTCACCAAGATATAAATAAAATCGTGGCGGCCACCGAATACTCGGCGGACGCCTCGCTAAACTCGGTGAAGTTTGCCTCAAGGGCCTTGGCCTCTTCTGTGACATCTCGCAGACTATTCTGGCTCAGAAATTGGAGAGCTGATGCCAGAGCAAAGTGGAAGCTGGCGGCAGCCCCCTTCAAGGCCCCGAACCTCTTTGGTCCTGCTCTAGACCCTGTCCTGGTCGAGGACAAGGACAAAAGGAAGGTGATGCCCGCGTCCTCTTACCGCAGACCGGAATGACGCTACACACCCTATTCCCAACGTCAGCCCTTTCGGACTTAGTCGGGCTCGGGGGGGCCCTATACACAGCGAGGTTCGTTTCCTGGACCCGACCGCTCATCGGATAGGCAGCGTTTTCGAGACAGGTCCAGGACCAACACCTACAGACGCCCCTTCCATGGATCGGGCTTCCGCCAGGCCCGCCGGGGCAAATGACTACGGGTCACAGGATCCCATCGGGGGGTGTCTTCAACACTTCAGCCACCGATGGGAACGCTCAACCAAGGACGCCTGGATTCTTCGGACGGTATCTCAAGGCCTGGCCATCGAGTTTCTAGGACGTCCTCCGGTTCGTTATGTCCGCTGTCCGGCCCACCTGTCCCCCGACAAGGAGGCTCTCTTGAGGAAGGAGGTTTTCCACCTACTCCTTATCCGTGCAATAGAGCCTGTCCCACTAGATCAGCAGGGCAAGGGCTTCTATTCAACCCTATTCTTGGTCCCCAAACATTCGGGGGGTTGGAGAGCCATCTTAAATTTAAAGCAGCTGAATCTGTCGGTCCGCTACCGCAGATTCAAAATGCACTCCTTGGGATCCATCCTTGCAGGGGTTCGACGGGGCGACTTCCTCCAGTCTGTCGATCTCAAGGAGGCTTATCTGCGCGTTCCGGTCCTTCCGGCCCACCGCCAGTACCTACGTTTCCAGATTGGGGAGGACCACTATCAATACTGTGCAATGCCCTTCGGCTTGTCATCTGCGCCAAGGACGTTCACAAAGCTGGTGGCGGTTGTGGCGGCTGCTCTCCGAGTGTTACCTGTAAGGGTGTTGTGCTATCTGGACGACATTCTAGTCCTGTCCTCCTCCAGAAGCCAAGTCTCTTGGGACCTGGCCCTTGTCATCGAATCCTTTCAAGACCACGGGTTTTCGATCAACTTCCCGAAGAGTCACCTTCACCCGACCACTGTCCTGCAACACTTGGGGGCGGTGATCGACTCTGTTCGGGGCCAGGTCTCCCTATCCCCGGACAGGGTAGAGAGCATTCGCAACTTGATTCGGCTAATTCAATCCAAGCGGTCAGTCCCTCTCTTACATCTGTCCCAGCTGTTGGGAAAGATGGTTTCGTGTTTCTCGATAGTGCCATGGGCGCGCAGACACACGAGGCTGTTACAGTGGTTCCTGCTCCCCTTTCAACGCACAGGTCGCAGCGATTCTCTCCACAAGGTGTCTCTTCCCCCTCAAATCGCCCTGTCCTTCAACTGGTGGTCAGGTCCCAAGCTTCTCCTCGGTACACAGTTTCTGATCCCGGATCGGCTGACTTTGACCTCAGATGCCAGCCTCTCGGGCTGGGGAGCCCATCTCAACGATCAGATGGTGCAGGGCCGCTGGTCTCCATCGGAACAGACGTTGAGCATCAACCTCTTGGAGTTGAGGGCGATTCGCCTGGCTCTCTGTCACTTTCACCCCCTGTTGCAAGACCAGCATGTCCTTGTCCTCACGGACAATATCTCCGCCAAGGCCCATATAAACAAGGAGGGGGGCACGAGGTCGAGGGACTTGATGCTGGAAGCAGAGAAACTGTTCTCTTGGGCCGAGGGTCACGTTCTATCTCTGAAGGCTGATCACATCTCGGGCGTGGACAATGTCAGAGCAGATTGGCTCAGCAGGCAACTGATAGACCAGTCGGAATGGCAACTGGATCCCGAGATTTTCCAGGAGGCTGTCACCATCTTCGGCCTGCCTGTTGTGGACCTCTTCGCCAGTCCGGCGAACACCCAGCTTCCCAGGTTTGTGACACGTTACCCAACTCAGATGGCGGAGGACCACAACGCTCTACGGTGCCGCTGGCCTCCCGGCCTCTTGTACGCCTTCCCTCCACTTCCGTTGATTCCTCAAGTCATTCGAAAGTTGTTGGAAGAACGTGCAGAACTTCTGCTGGTGGCTCCCAGTTGGCCTCGTCGGCCGTGGTATGCCGACCTGGTGGCTCTGTCCATACTTCCCCCGTGGGTGATTCCACCGAGCCATCTCTCTCTGCGCCAAGGAGCGGTGTTCCACCCAGATCCAGAATGGCTCCAATTGGCCATTTGGCGTTTGAGCGGGTCATCCTGCACAAGGACTGTCTCCCCGATTCTGTCATAACCACTATACAGGCGTCTCATAGACCTTCGACATCGCGCATATACGAGGCCTCGTGGCGGGCCTTCTGCGCCTGGTGTGCTGACAACTTGGTAGACCCTACGTCGGCTCAGGTGGTTGACATTCTTTGTTTCTTGCAATCTGGCCTGGACAAAGGCTTGTCACCGTCTACCCTTCGTCGACAGACCGCTGCTTTGTCCACCGTTGTCCGATGTCCACCTTACTCTTCTCTGTCTCGACATCCCCAACTTAGGGAGTTTTTGCACGGGGCTACGAACTTACGTCCACCTCCCGTTCGTCGATACCCGACCTGGGACCTTTCCCTTGTCCTTCAAGCGCTTATGTGTCTCCCTTTTGAGCCACTGGGCTCTGTGTCTCTTAAGTACTTGTCCTATAAAGTCGCCTTCCTCTTGGCGATCACATCCACCAGGCGAATATCTGAACTTTCAGCTCTTTCAATCCGGAACGACTTGTGTATTTTCCACGCCAATACTGTTGTTCTTCGCTTGGACCCGGCTTTTTTGCCGAAAGTGAACTCATATTTTCATTGCGCTCAGGAGTTAATCCTTCCTGACTTCTGTCCGTCACCCAAACACCAACGTGAAAAGGATTGGCATACTCTGGACGTGCGCAGGGCCCTCCGTCGTTATATTCGCAGGACTGAGTCGTTCCGAAAAACGGAGGCCCTTCTGATATCTTTTCATCCAAGGTCCTTGGGCCAGAAAATATCTCCATCGACTGTGGGCAGGTGGATTAAGGCGTGCATCTCTACTGCCTATGAATGCCAGGCCAGACAGGCCCCATCGGGGATTTTGCCTCACTCTACTCGTAGTGCGGCGACATCGGCTGCTTGGGCCACCCAGGCATCTGTCTCTGACATCTGCCAGGCTGCCACCTGGTCCTCGGTGACACCTTTTATCAGACACTATAGGGTGGATTCATTTGCCTCGGCGGAGGCTTCCTTTGGCCGTCGTGTCCTGCAGAGTGTTCTGGTGACGCAGGACTCCGGGGGCCTTTAGTTTCCCACCCTTGTTTTTTCTGAGCTTGGGTATATCCCAGCTATGGACTGCAGGAGCAGTACTCTGGAAAATGAACATTGTCTTACCTGAATGTTCCTTTTCGGAGTACTGCGACTGCAGTCCATCCCCTCCCTTATTGTTTTGTCTTCGTTATATTAATGGACTACTGGTCTCTGAGCCGGTCTGAACTTGTTGTTGTTGCCGACCCGTTGGGTTTTCTTGGACTATTTTGGTGGTCGCGCCTTCGTTCAAAGACTGGTGCATTATGGGAGCAGGGGGCATGGCCACAGGACGAAGAGAGAGATATTTCTTAAAGATCACCCAGTCAAAAGGAACTGTTGATGAAGAAACCCAGCTATGGACTGCAGTCGCAGCACTCCGAAAAGGAACATTCAGGTAAGACAATGTTCGTTCTATGTCAGCATAGTATTTGAATTAACTAGATTAAGGGGCAAAATAGGTTTGACAAAGGACAAAATTACTGTTAGCAATTGTAGCCTAATTTTGTCTTTTAAGGCAATTGCTTTGCTGCTTGGGAGGAGAAAATTCTATGTTAATAGCTAATATAGGAAGTTTAGTTATATAACCAACTCCTGCCAGGTCAAAGCAGGTTTGATGGATAGGTTCGTGCTATATAAAATCCATATTGGACATCTTGACATAGGAAATAAATTAGTGCTCATTTCAGTCTGATGCTCTCAAACATTCTAAAGGTTAATACTGCAAATAGGCTCTAATGAAAAAAATGTAAATCCCTCCGTGAATTTAATGGTGGAGTGCAGAAGAAGAATCTTTAAATTAGTGGATTTCCTCTGGCTTCATTAGAATCATTTCCAATTTAGCTTATGCTGATGAATCCATGTGCAATTGCTATGAAACTCTAGCACATTACTGCAGATTCTGAAGCTAGGGAGATATTTTAAAGTGCCTTCAATTAACCAAAAAACCTGACCTGTTCTCCCTTGTGACCATTTACAAAGTCTTTTCACTGCATCTTGACCTAATTAATTTTAGCAGTTTTTTTTAAAAAAAAACTACAGATGCTTTTTCTGTTGTGAGTTTGCTTCTTTCTCATGCCTTCTACAGTGTAAAAAATATAGATACTGTATACATTATTTTTGTTTGTTTCATATATTACGATTGTCAACTAAATGTACATTTGAAAGACCTGATTACATTTTGTGTACTTATGCTAGCCAGTTCTCTAGATATCCTTAACAGAATTCCTATTTCTGCAAGCTATGATGCTCTGCATATTAAAAAATATTCATCAAAACTTCTTCAACCTGGACACTTAGAAAATTTAACTAATTGTAGATATTATTTTTTTTAAAGTTATGTATGGGGATAATTGTTCTTAAGTTAAGCAACTTAACTGCTATTAATTTCCCCATAGGATGATTTAGAGGTAGTTTTTATTTTAAAAAAGAACTTGCTGTTTTACACCACATGAGTGAAAATTCATGTAGTAATTGTTTTTGGACAATTTTGTTCCAAACAATAGACTTATACTGTGGGTGTGTTTGGTGGGAGAGAAGGCCAAAATAAAATCCACCACACACAATGGATCATAAGTCAGTGGGAATCATATCCACTTATGTTAGAATTGTTCTTGGCCTTAAGCCATTTCCCATTACGCTACTGCATAAAAAGATTGTAGGCATTCAAACTTTTAAATAAAGCAATCTTTTATTTCTCTCACTCTTCTATGCAAACTTTGAATGATATAGTTAACACAGTCATTTCTAAAAGTATCTTTGGCATTATTTTCGAAGAGAACATTTAGCAGATTTAAATTTCATTGGTTGGAACTTGTTTTTATCTTATTTTAAAAGAAAATAATCACTTTGATCCAGACTGCAGACTTTCAGTTTTGCTCTTAAATAGTTCTGTAAATGTTCTTTTTAAATAATTTGATGCTTTCTTCACCTTTTCCAGGCCATCCTCCATATGTGGGCCTAGTTCCCAAACAAAGTGAAGTTGTTATTAAAACATGTTGCTCTAATCATAAGCCGTATAGCAACCCTAACCAGCATCCTAGCTTGTTAGAGAAAGGGTGTTATCTGTTTACACAACTATGGAGATTCTCTCTCATCCAGGTCATGATTGTCTCAAAGGTGCTTTCTCAAAAGGCAACTCGACTTCCTTTGTTTTTCCTTGAAGATGTTTCGCTTCTCATCTAAGAAGCTTCATTGGTTGGGACAGGATAGTGTGTGTGTGGGGGGGGGGGGATGGAAGGATCCATCTTCCAATCCCCCTTCCCCCCCTCCCATCATCCTTCCATTGCCCCCACCATCCTGCCAGAACTGATGAAACATCTTGGATGAGAAGTGAAACATCTTCAAGGGAAAACAAAGAAAGCACCTTTGGAATATCTCTTTACACCCACAACTCTAGGGTTACTTGCAAATATGATGTATTTCAAATTTGTTCCTTGCACTTTCAGCTGTGTCTTTTGACTCTGCAGTTGTGGTACAGTTGGAAGAGCTCATTCTTAAGGAAATATTGCTCACCAATATTACTTAGTTGAGGTAGTTGGGTTCTCTCCCCCCCACACACACTTTAATCCAAACTAGAATATCATTCATGAGGATAAAGTAACCCAACAATATTTTCCGTACAGTTACAAAGGAAAGTCAATATTCTGCAATTTTTGGGAAGTAAAATTGTCATGTTTCTTTTTCAAATCCAGATCAATAATACGGTAGATGATGAGCTGACATCAGGGGTGAAATCCAGCAGATTCTGACAGGTTCTGGAGAACCGGTAGTGGAAATTTTTTATATATATAATTTTTATTAATATATTCTATACACTAATACACAAATAAAATATACAATCCTGCCATCATGGTATAATATGATTACATTGTCCATAAGTATAAAATCATTCCTTTATACATACATATTTGCCATCATATATATATAATGTATGTATGTATGTATGTATATGTATGTATGTATATGTATGTGTATATATATATATATATATATATACACATACATACATACGTACGTACATACACACACACACACACACACACGCACATCTATTTTATCCCACCTTTTCTGGACCCAATCGTACCATACTTTCCAACTGTTATAAAATTCTGAATCTTTTTTACCATTGATCAATTTAGTTAATCTATCTGATTCCGCACACTCATTAATTTTATATATTATTTTCAAATCTATCGGTAAGTATTGATTTTTCTACTCCTGCGCATACACTAATCTCGCTGCAGTGATAATGTGAATCAACAAGAACCATATATCTGATTTAACATTCAAAGGTTTTGCCCCCAATAGGAAAATCTCAGGTCTTAATTCCAAATTAATCTGTGTAATTTCCAAAATCCATTGCCGTATTTTTTTCCAATATTTAACCGCCTACAGGCAGGTCCACCATTGGTGAAAATAGGTTCCATTGCTGTAACCGCACTTCCAACAGCAGGCAGATGTCCCGGGAAACATTTTAGCTAGTGGAAATTTTAGTGGAAATTTTGAGTAGTTTGGAGAACTGGCAAATGCCACCTCTGGCTGGCCCCAGAGTGGGGTGGGAATGAAGATTTTGCAATATCCTTCCCCGCCACGCCCACCAAGCCCCATCCACCAAGCCACACCATATCCACCAAGCCATGCCCACAGAACCAGTAGTAAAAAAAATTTGGATTTCACCACTGGCTGACATGTTTATTGAGCGAACAACTCTTGGGTTCTACTCACCTTGTATGTTAATATGTATCCTTTCATGGTTCAATTTGGAGCTAATAAGGGAAGGATATAATCTTTATCAGATTAAATTTACTCAGCAATGATAAAATATGCTAAAATATAGTTTGCTAGTTTTTGGTTTTCAGTATGGAAGCACCACCATTATTTTTACATGTGGTATGAATGTGAGGCAATCACCTTAGGTGAGTATGTGCTATTGTCTCATATATTTTTTATATCTGTTGTTTATATATCTGTGGCTTTTATCCATTTGTTATTTGCACCCTGAGTCATTAGTGGTGACTTGGATAGCTATACCACTTCAATAAATAAATAAATATTGTAGTTTACTGGTTTAGGTGCTGGACTGCAGTGGACGTCTTAGCCAAAGAGGTTCATTAGGCAATTTAGGGCTGTTCACACTCATTCACCTACCTGAACTCATTTCACAGGGTGGTTGTTATGGCGGAAACAGGGAAGAATGACCACTATATATATTGCAGTAAGCTCCTGAAGAAAAACAAACAATAAATGTAACAAATAATGTTTCATATGCAACTACATGATTGTGTTTTGCTAAACAAGTTTGGGTTACAGTATATTTTGTGAATCCAGCTAGAGCGTTCATTGTGTTGTTGTGGAGAGGATTAAATAAAACCACTCCAAAATAGTATGACATTTGGTGTCCTTGCTGCTCTCCGAACTTTGTGGTTTTCTTGCAGACATTTAATTACCAAACTAGATAACATCATCAGTGTAAACTGATGACCCTTTCTCCTCAAGGGTTAGTTATGTGTGCTTTAGCTTTCAGGATGCTTCCTCGTTTAACATCAGTCCATATCCTTTATCTATTAGATTTGTATGCTGCTACAAACTGCTTTCAACAGTTCACACAATGTGTACCTGGAGTTCTTTGTATGTATACTTGCTTCTGAAGTTGCTACATTTGGCAGAAAGGGTTTCCCATAATAAAAACTGACTTTATTTGGGGATCCCTCTAACCTGATTGCTCCTAATATGGTTCCTAAAGAAAAATGAATGTTTATCCTTTCCCTTCCCCTCTAAAAAAGTCTGTGCTAAGAATGTTTATAATTCTCTCAAAGGAATTAACTTGTTGGATTTAGATCAAGATCAAATTTCCATTTGATTTTGATTTTCCATCTGAATGGAAAAAGTCAAGCCCAGACCCTTACAGAGAAGCTACAAATATCTTCAAAACCTGGATATATTTATATCCTCTTGAGGTTCAATCGCCACAACACATTTCTGCATTGGATTTAAGCTTTAAGCTGCACCAAATATTGAGAAATGTAGAATGGAACACCTGCTGCTATAAGTAGAAATTTGGGATATAAATTGAATACATAAATAAAAATAAATAAATTATTCATGTCAGAAAAAGTTTCAAGAAAAAAAAAAGCAGGGAAAAAAGAAGAATCATAGGAAGACACAGAGGGTGGTCTCTTATGAGTGAATACTTTTGGGCCAACCACAGTCTTTAGTTAATTATGTTTTCTTCTAGATTGTTCAGAAATTAATCCTTGAAAGACAACTTGTCTCTCCTGTCTATTGGTAATAAGATAAAGACTGCATACCAAAGCAAAATATTGAGATTGTTTTTTTAAAGCTGATTTAGGATCATCACTTCTATTTCCTCGTGTTTCCCTAGCAGGGTTGTGAAAGAGCTTTAGATTTGACTCCCAGAAATTGTCTGGGAGATTGAATACAGCATCTTTGGATGCTCCTTTAAAAAGCCATGCCTTTTTCCAGGGTTTCATGGCTGCTTGGGCCTACTGTCATTCTATGGAGAAGCCATACAATCTTGGAAACAGATGAGTCAGAGCATTATTCAAACAGTAATATTCAAAATGCATGATGATGTAAACACACACACACACACACACACACACACGTACAACAAGTCAGTACAGGTGAACTTAGAAGTTAAGGCAAACATATTATTTGAATGAGTCCTGCTGTGCTTAGCTGAGGATAACATAACATCTTCATTTGAAATAAGTTTGTCCTTGTCTTAGACCAAGGGTGAGGAACGATGGCCCCTCTTTGACTTGTGGACTTCAATTCCCAGAATTCCTGAGTCAGCCAGCCATGCTGGCTCAGGAATTCTTGGAGTTGAAGTCTACAAATCATAAAGGGGCCATCGTTCCTCACCTCTGGTCTAAGACTAATAAAGGTATCTGAATTAAATCTGTGGAAGAGAAGATAGGAAGTTCCTTGACAGATCATGGTAAAGACAAATGCTTGGTAGAGAAGGATCTTCATGGCCTTGTGCAAGAAAAAGGAACATCAGGAAGTATATCTATAAAACATAAAAAATATGCCTTGAAATGTACCAAGCAGAATAGGGAATAGGAATAGAATCAGACCTCCATCAAACTCCTTGACCAACAAAATTGCTTTGTTCCAAGGTTTGATGGAATAAAATCTATGTTGTTGAAAGAGATTTGAGGAAGATCCTCTCTAGGTTCTTGCTTTGAAGCTTTATGGAACATCTTTATTTTACTTTACAATTCACCATATACTATATATCTTTTAAAATATACCTTATCCACACCATCTTTACATTTAATATATTACTTGCTTTCTTTCCAGTTACCATAATGTCCACAGATGGGGGTTTTGCAGGAGGAAACAGTGATGCACAGCAGTGTCTTCAATCTTTCTGGCCTCGAGTCATGGATGAGATTCGAAACCTAACAGTGGTAAGATTTTTTTCGTTACCATCCCACAGAGAAATTGTTTATAGACCTCTTGCTAGCTATGTCCATGAGCATTTAGTGATTTTTCATGTTGTGCTTTTGAAGGAGAGAAAGTTCAGACTTTTTACAATGTTAATGACACTAAAATTTAAAAAAAAAACCTTAACAATCTCCTCCATGACTTGCTAGTTACTAGAGCAGCTAGAGTGGGAAGATCACCCTTTTCTGATTTTGCAACAAGAGAAAAATGTTTATCAGCTACCTCTTTCTATATAAAATATATTCTCTAGATACTCCTAAGAAGGACTAGTAGATGTATTTCAATCAAAAAGTAATTGAACGCCATAAAAATCTTCCTGTCAGTGCTGGCATCTTCATCTGCCATTTTTCATTTAGTTCTTCACTAAAACAGTGAAGAACTATTATCATATTTATCATTAAAATATGATATCATCCACATGCTTGGAAATATTAAAAATACTTTGCTCTTACCTTCAAGTCAGATGAAGTTCCATAGTTCCATATTTGAGCAGTGTACTATTTCAGCCATGGACAAGCATCCATTTCTATATATGGCTTTCTCTGGTTAAACATAACCCATTGAATGGTCTCCACTACAGAACCATTTGGTCTTGAAAACCTGTCATTGCATCTTTTAGGAACGACTTCAGCGATATACTATTAAAACTCTCATGTTTGTAATCTCTAACTAGGTGAAACAATGCATCACAGAATAAAATTTTTTGAGCCAAGTTACGTCAAATTTATCTATTTGTATTCCACCTTTACTATTTCTGCAAGTAACTCAAGGCAATGAAACACACACTTCACCTCCTATTTTCTCCACAACAACAATCCTGTGAGCTGAGTTAAGCTGAGAGAGTGTGACTGGCCTAAGGACACCCAGCTGGCTAAGGCAGGACTTGAACTCTGGGTTTCCAGCCTGGTGCCTTAACCACTAAACCAGACTGGCTCTCTATATAACAAGGATATTGGGGCCATTGGCATTGAGATTAGCAGACTGACCAGCACAGATTCACGCATAGGCATTATACTGGCACCCCAGCTAACTAGTTGGCCACACTCAGAAGTTTGGCATTACACCACTCCCAGCTGGCTAGTTTAGCTGCATTCTGACCTTTTTCAAGAAGATATTGGCATTCATTGACACCCAGGTTAATGCCCCCATCCCCACCCATCCTTAGCCTAGAAAAAGGAAAGTCAGTTCAGAGGCTGTGTAGATGAGTAGGAGAAGCAGGAGGTCCTTTATTTTTATTAGCATAGGAATTGTTGGCAGTCCAAATGTGTCAGGAAAATAGAATCCTAAGAGTCAAAATACCTTCACAAATATAAATTGAAATTATTTGCTGACGATGTTGTACTAGCACTTACTTAATCTGAGGTTTTCTAAACTGTGTTGATATTCAATATTATAATTTGATTTAATGAATCAAAGAGGAAACTCAGATGTTGATACGGAAATTGACAACGGATGAAAGGCAATTTATATATTGATTAACAGATTTTAATATAAGAAGATATTTGCTTCCTGATTAGTAAACAATTGTTCTTAAATATTTTTTTTAAAAAAACCATCTACCGTACTTTTCGGTGTATAAGACGCTCTGGAGTATAAGATGCACCTTATTTTTGAGGGAGGAAAATAAGAAAAAAAATTCTGTTTGAGAGGCTCTCCATTTGCAGGCTCCAAAAGAGTGGGGGCCGGCGGGTGGGCGGAGATATACCCAAATTTTCACCCACTTGGGGGGGGGGGGAGTGCATCTTATATGCTGAAAAATATGGTATTTGTTTTTTTAAAAAAACAAATACAAAATTGTTTACTAAACTGGAAGCAAATAACAGATATTTCCCAGATAGAAGACTTTTACCTTGGTTAGGCACCCCTTCTGGAGGGGTTGCATAAATATATTTAAATTGGTACACACAGAAAAATAAGTTTTCAATATACTGTATAATACTGAATGTTTAAACTTATTAAAGATCAGGACAAATCTAGGAAAAGACTACATCCAGAATTTTCCATTCTTGCTGTCTTACTGAATATCTAATTTTTTATGAAGAGGAAAATACCAAAACTAAAAGAGAGCAATTTCTTCAGCTTGTTAGATATTATTAACAGGAGAAAATTAACCTCTTTCAAGTCTTTGCTATTCAGTGCTCTTCCACACTTAATTGATTTCATGCTGCCAAATAAATAGCACAGCAACAAAACAGTTATGAAAATAAGGCAGAATATTAGAAATCTAGCAATGACAGTTCCAGCAGTCCCCGGTTACTGTTCTTAAGTGAATCACATGAGAAGACCTTTGTATGATCAGGACTTCTGACTTCTTACCAATTTCCCCATTGAAATTGATTGTGAGAAGCAGGCAGGGAAGGTCACAAATCGTAATCACATGACCACGGGACACCGTGATAGTTGGAAATATGATCATGTGATCCCAGGGGCACTGTGACTAATGGAACTTTGAGCACTGGTCATAAATGTCACTCGTTTTGCATCACCATAAATTTGAATTGTTACTGAATGAATTGTTAACTAAAAGTTACATGTATAGTCATAAAGATGGAACAATGAGATTAAATTCTCATTGTTCCATCTTTATGACTATACATGTAGTGTAAAAAAAATTATTTACCTCAAATATTAAGCTTAGAATTAGTATAAAATATTTACTGCTGGCGCATTATTCCAATCAGGATTGCTGAAATAAGCAAGTCCTTTCTGTGAAATATTGGAAATGCAAAAGCAAATTGGTTCCTTGTTCCAATTTGTTACAAAGCCCAATAATACTAGAAATTAATTCATTGTAGAATGGAACACATTTTGAAAAATGTAATCCCAATTCATCCTGAGATATTTTTATTAAACTTACTAAACCACACATTTCTTCCATTTTTTAAAAAAACTGGTATTGTATATGTTCATATTCATACATATTTTATATGTTCTTTATAAAGTTGTAAAGTTGCTGTCCCCACACATATTTAGAGTTCCAGTTTGGAGCAGACTGTACTGACAACTGGGACAACTAAATTTCCACTTGGCTTTGAGTGTTAGATGTTAAAGGACAATGATGGGGAAAGACAGCTAACTATATAGCCTTTCTAAAGACTTCTGTTAAAAACTGGATTGGAAATGAGGTAAGTCCTTGTAGCTAGCATTTTAGTAGGGATCTTTTATACAGGTAAGCCCTAATTTATGGCCAGTCATTTAACAACCATTAGATTATTGTGATGGCTGGAACCATAGATTGGGCTCAGAAAGGATGTTCTACAATCTGGAAATTACTTTCAACCACCATTAAAAGTCCTCCCACCTGCAGTCACATGATTATGATCTGGGTGCTTGACAACCTATTTGCACTTACAGCAAGTTGCCAAGCGTCCTGCTCCATTCCCCTAATGACCTGTGTGGTTGTTTAACAACCACAACTAGGAGAGCTGAGATTGCAGTCATTGAATGAAGCAGTCATGTGGGCATCTCATTAATGACAGCTCCATTCAACAACTGAGATTCCAGTTCCAGTTGTTGTCGTAAATCAAGGACTACTACCTCGATTCCAAGTTGATTGGGTCATTGTCTTCTGTGCTGCTGACAGATTTGTGTAGGATGAGACTTTCTGTAGAGTTCTGCAGTTTCCGTCCCACGGCTTGAATATCGAACTCTTCAGAGGAAAAAAAGACAAGAAAAGCCAGGCTAGCATCTAATTGCAAGGAAGAGAACTAAATAATATCTATTAAATCCTCCTCCGCGAAGCACTACTGACTTTGTCAAGCTTTATTTAAAATGCTTGTGTGAGGCTAAAAATAAGCAATTGGAACTTTTCAACGTGGGGACTCTTAACAAGGTTTTGTAAGAGAATTGCATCTCCATATCATTAACTGTAGTCCAGTTTAATTGAACATCCCCCCTCCCCCCCCCCAGGAAAAAGCTGCTTTCATTTAAAAAAAAAATGAAGTATTAAATCTCAGAACCAGGCACAAAACTAGCTGGCTAACAAAAAAGCTTTTGCATTTTCATTTGACACTTGGTGCCCAGTATTTATTTGTTATTTATTTATTTTGTCGCATTTCTATGCCGCCCAACTCCCAAGAGAACATAATGATCTTAAATGGACTCCAGCGGATGGTAGAGGACAGGAAAACCTGGAGGAACGTTGTCCATAGGGTCGCGATGGGTCGGACACAACTTCGCAACTAACAACAACAACAAAAAGAGAACATAAAAAGTAGAATTAATTACTCTGATCACTTGGTTCCCAGAGGTTTACCACATGGAAGCTTTGAGATTTCAGCTACGCATGGTCAAGAGTTTTACTCTACAAGCTTCCAGGGAAGGGCAGTTTTTTTAAAAAAATTTGGGCATTCTTTTGTATGAAACAATGTATTATACTTTAATTAAGTACAATCTTGAATACTGAGCCCATAACCTTTCTGTTTAGGGTTAGGGAAAAAAAATATTTACCACAAAAGGGGGGGGGGGGGCTCTTTATCTGCTGCTATGTTGCTTGTAACTACTGCTGAAATTACGTCTTGAATTTAAATTGTGTGTGTGTTATAATCCTGTCTTCTGCTGTAGCTGTGCCAAGTGATCAGCAAGAGTACAGAAGTTCAGGTTTCCTTTGAAAAGAAGTGACCTCAGTGTTCATTGTTGAGCTGTGTGTAATCCATACAAGAGATGTGCACTTAGTTGAATATTTGATCTGAGTGAGACAGGCATTCTTGGCAAGTGCTCTCAGGATGCTGCTGCGTTGAGAATAAGGGAACACCTTGTATTTCTTAGAACAATCGTTTTCTACTTTGTCTTGTTTTAGTGTTCCCTTGCAGACTGACTTGTCTTCCCTAGAAGCTCCTGAGCTTTCTTTTATGGGACTGAGACTAGGTAGCACTTTCCCTGCTTCCTCTCACCTTGTAGTCACCTCATAGAAACGAGCATCCTGAAGGTCGCAGACATCATCTTTGAGGGGGAGGGGGGAATCTTGTAATTGTTCTTTCAATTCAATATTTTCAGCTCAGGCATTTGTCAGACATGTGGCCTTCCACTCCCAAAATATTCTGCCACCGTAGCTGTTGCTGAAAAGTTGGTCCACGTGCCTGGGAAGTTCCCCGTTTGGGAGAAATTATGGTTAACAGAAGAATCCCAGCCCCTGTTCTAAATGTCCCAACAACATGGAACCACCAGATTTGATTCGATTACTTGGGGGAAATATTGATGGGCTACACTGGATTAGCAATAACCAGAATTCTCACAACAGGTGCTTGATGGAGTTGCTGACACAAGATGGTGTTATTTGTAGCCTCGTGGGTTTTTTGTTCGTTTGTTTGCTTTTGCTAGTGGAGCAAAGAACTGCCTTCCCCACCCATCCCAGATTTCAGAGCCCATGGAAAAGGCTCAGCTCAGGTGGTTCTGTCTCACTTTGTCCTCCAGACTGTAGTCTTTATGCCCCCCCCCCCAAGTGAATTGGAAGCTTTGGGAAGTATAAACTCTTGTTGCTCTCAAGAATGAGGAAATGCAGATATCTTTAGCTGATACTATTAAAACAGCCTTTTTAATTTCTAGGGCTGGATCAGGGTTTTTTAAAAAACCTACCTCATAGCTTAGGTTTTCTATGTCTCTTTAAAATGTCCAACACTCTAATATGACCTTCCCTACCTGTTAATTTTTACTGAAATGGTCCTTGTTAAAAACAAAAATGATAAGAACCAAGCTCTTCCTTCTGACACTCTTCTTGTATATATTTTCACTGCTAGATGCGAAGGCCAAGAATGGCTACAAATACAAGGTGATGGGAAGACTGGCTTTTAATCCCCTCCTAGAATACACATACTGTATGAAAAAGGAACAGGCACCTAAGCTGAGCTCAAACGGGCAAATACCCTTCAGATCCTACCCTCACTTTAGTTATTCTGGGAGTGGTTTAAAGAGGGAACTGAACTTTATTGTATTTTGACTGGTCTGTTTATTCTACTTAAGTGTGGTTTCTGCATTTTGAGTTGGCAGGGGGAGCGGGGGCGGGGGGAACGGGACATGCTAGCCATATGACAATTACCTTGGTAATTATCAGCAAAAAAGCAGTTGCTTTTTCTGTGTACCCAATATTTACCCACAGACTTTTGGAATGTTTCTTCTTCTTCTAACATTTAGGGGGAAAATGGGCAGAATGTTATTTGTTCAAGCATGATTGACTCTATAGTAACAGACCTTGGGTTATGCTACATATTTTTATTCTGGGGAAAGGGAAAGATTGAAATTTTAATTGCATAGATTTATCTGTTAGACATGAAGGTTCCTGAGCTGGTACAGGGGCTTGAACGTTTTGGAGTTTATCTAATTTGGAGAAAGAATGACAAGGAATTGTCAAGAGAAGTTTATTTAGCCACTGTATACTTTAATAGATTTTAATGTAAAACAGACTTTGGGTTGAGCATCCATGGAAACCATTACCAATCTATCTGGTTGTATATTTACCCAAGCATCTCTGGAGAGTTTGATTGTGTTGCAGCAAATCATGCTGTTGTTCTTAACAGTCCTGAGATCCACTTGCCTAATTGTAACAATGGATCACTAATGAAAAAGAGTAATGCACAAGTTCTCCTCATAATATCTAGGGTAGGTTTGTGCAATATCCTGTACCATAACAGCTGGATAGCTGTTTCATCCTTTACTGATTGTAGGTTTTGGGGAATAATGTCAGGTTTCTCTTATGTTACTCTCTGCAGAAAGACTTCAGAGTTCAGGAGCTCCCATTGGCACGCATTAAGAAGATCATGAAACTAGATGAAGATGTGAAGGTAAAACATAGACTGGCTTGAACGGAAACTTAAGATGCAGCACAGGCTGCTGTGCTGATACTGCCATGAGAGACGTTGTGGCAAATGAGGGTGGGCAATGGCAGCTGGGGAAAGGGGGGGAGGGAGAATGGTGGGGTGCCAAGTAAAGATTATATTTTGGTTTGAAGAGAGTGAATTTCCATTTTAAAGTTGTTTGTCCATATTTCACTTTTCCAGTTTGGTTTTCCACTAGTTTTCTGGAAAGGAAGGAGTTGCTTTCTCCTTATTTTCTCTCTCTCTGCATATATGTGCCAAAGGGAAAGTTCTGTGTTTGCAATATAGCAATAGCATTTAGGCTTACCCTATATACCGCTTCACAGTGCTTTACAGTCCCCTCTAAGCGGTTTACAGATTGCCCCAACAATCTGGGTCCTCATTTTACCCACCTCAGAGGGATGAAAGGCTGAGTCAACCTTGAGCCGGTGAGACTCGAACTGCTGAACTGCTGGCAGCCGGCAGTCAGCAGAAGTAGCCTGCAGTACTGCATTCTAAATACTGCGCCACTACGGCTCATATAGCTGAAAAGCAATGTGGCATGCTAGGTGGATATGCTCTTGTTATATGTTATTAAAACTAGAACTATGGGCATTGTTTAAATCATAGCTTTGTGGCACATCTGAGGAATTGCTGGATGGAGCAGCAGTGCCATAATACAAGTGCCAGTACTGGTGAGATCCCCTAAGAAGTCTACAATAAGGACATTTTTTGGTTGGTGCTGTTCCCAGCAACTGACATTCCATAGTAAACAAGTTTCTAATTGTAGATTGCCCTTGATATTCATTTCTGAATATATGTAAACTTCTTTAAAACCTTCTAGTGTCCAACACACCTTGTAAAAGCCATACTTTACTTGATCTTATGCTTTAACCTGTAACAGCAAACTTAGTCCTCTTTCCCTTCCTTCTCTTGCTCTCTCTCCCTTTCTCTCCACTTCCCCCTCCCGTTCTTAGTATCAGGATTAGGTTCCTCCAGGCTGACTGCAGTTCTCACAGAATGGGAACAGGGTCACTGAAACTGACACCTTGCAAAGGTGAAAATCCTTATTGGTTTGGAGCAGGGCACTTTTCAAATTGTTCCAGTTGATAAAAACAGATTCACTTGACAGGCACATTTGATAGTGATTTTTTTTTAAAAAAATCTTGGTCTCTGTGCCCCTCTTAACTTTCTTTGCAGATGACCTCATGGTTCATTGGAACAATTTATCCTCTTTTAGGTAGACATTGAATCTGGTTGCATGGACCATTGTTCAGACTTGCAGTAGAAACTGCAGCTTCTCTTCCTCAACAGGCTAAGGCTGCTGTTTGCCCTCTTCTTTTTGAGAATTGGCCAGGCTTTGTATATAGACGTAGCTGACTGGGAAGTAAGCCGTGTGTGAAATATTGTCCTATTTCTAAGCAATTACAAATTGAGTCAGGGTTGATTTCAAAGGCTGCACATGTTTAATGTCTACCCTTCAGTGCAAAGCTAGAATTCTTCAAAGAGGTTCCTGAAAACAGGTTTCTTAAAATACCAGATGAAATCATTTTCACTTCCATCTTAAAACCTAAGGGATCAACATTTAATCCATTATTTCATTAAAAATAAAAGCTTCTGTGACCACTTAAAAATAATGGACAGCAGACTTTTTTTTAATGAGAATACATAAAAAAATTTTAGATGTTTAGTACAACCTTTGAAGGAACTTTACTCATTAGAGAAAATGCTTCTTCTGAAAAGCATCTGAAAACAAGGTTCACCATGCTTTATACTGCAGAATGGTGGTATTACTTCATAAGTATATTTCACTGATTAAAATTCCAGGATCAAGATGCTTTTATATGACAGCATTATTTGGACTGTACTCGGGATTGTAGCCTGAGAAGAACAGGAAGTTCACTGAGGCCAGCAGTGCAATCAAAATTAAGAGAGACATTTCCTGTGTGAGAGAGGAAAAAGCTGGCTAGTCTTTGCCAAAGGCTTGGAATTTGCCATGCTTGTTCTTATTTGGAAATTGTGGAGAATATTTGTAGCTCGGGTTGTAGATTTAGGCAGAGGTTTGTCCTCCGAGCTTGCTACTTGGCTCCTGGACATTTAGTTACCAAACTAGGTGACAATCACAAGACCAACCAACCCCCCAGGACCTATATAAACGAAGAAGACACTTCAGCCAAAATCCCACTGAAGGTATTATCTAGTTTGTAAGGGCAGAGATTTGTCCGGGAGTCAAGGACAAACCTCTGCCTGCCTGCCTTCCTTCCTTCCTTCCTATTTAGGCATAGCATAATGCTGTATGCTTGTTCTTAAATGGCAAGACATGCACATTTGTTTTCTCTGTCACTTTCTTGGGCTCAAGGTGAGGCCCCAGAGGTGACACCCTTTCATATTTGTATCCCTTGAGGTTCAAAATCTTGAATTCTCTGGCTGGAAAATGGCATGTTTCAATCCTAACATATCTGGAAGGCAACCTTTGACAAGGTGGCAAAACCTGGAGAATTTCCAAGTAAAAATTTCAGTTAATCCAAAACACTCAGCAAGTAGACTTGAAGAAACCTCTAATTCTGTCTATCCGACCTTTTGGGGTTACTGTGAGGACCACAGGGATAACTTCCATATGCATCATTCTGATCTTCTTGGAAGATAAAGTAGTTTATACTTTATTTTCCAAGATAAGTAAGTTGTGATAGCTTTCACTCATCTCAAAGAAAGCTTTGGTTTTTTGGGAGTGGGGTGGGATGGCGGTAATGCAGGGTCCTGTAATTGTCTTGTTTTAATATAGTCAGTAGGTTAAATGCCCCTTCATTCCTCTAGATGATCAGTGCAGAAGCTCCTGTTCTGTTCGCCAAGGCTGCTCAGATATTCATCACGGAGTTGACACTACGAGCTTGGATACACACAGAAGACAACAAACGCAGGACTTTGCAGGTAAAAGACTGCTTATCATCCTGACTTTATGCTGTCCCCTTTACTTTTTGCCTGTTCCTGCTTTAGGGGTGGGAGCCTAGATTAAAGCAAGAATAGATTGAAGCAAGATCTTTATTAGTCAGTCTTGGTATGTAAATGCCTGATGATAGCATCTCCCTTGCAAAGCCAGTTGACAGTAAGAAGCATCTAACAGGGGCTTAACTCTTCTTTCAGTTTCTATTTCTAGGTCTCTGCAGACACATGTCCAGCATCCCACAGGGGGAAAGGATGGAGCAGTGGCAACCAGCTATGTCTTTTTTGAGCATTGGCTTCAATATTCATTTAGGGGCATATTTGAAAGAAACACCAAATTGGTCTAGAAGAGGCGTAGGTGTCATTTTTGTACTAGAAGGAGGATTCCTTCCTCCCTCCCTCCCTCCCTCCCCCCCCCTCCCCCCTTGTTTTTACTAGAAAACCTGTCCATCCTCCTGCCTTCTGATTTTTATACACTTTAAATTTTGCTGCATTATACGCTGATTCACTTGCTCACTTCCTGAATATCTCTCTTCCCACTTTTTCTCCTCACCCCTTGTGCTTCCCAAACATGTTCACCACTTAGCCTGTGCCTCTTTTTTGTCTTATCTAACTGATAGCGGAGCACTGAAGGCACCTGGTTACTATTTACTCCTGCCCCAAAAACTTCTAGCACTTTGCAAGTCAGCAAACAATTACAGGAGGAGAGGAAAAAGCCTACATTCCAATATGTCACCATTCCAGCAGTCCTGGTGGACTATTTGGACTAATGCAGTGGTTTTCAGCCTTGGCAACTTTAAGCTGTGTGAACTTCAACTCCCAGAATTCCCAAGCATGCTGGTTGGGAAATTCTAGGAGTTGAAGTTCACACATCTTAAAAGTTTAAAGAATACTGGTCTGTTTCATGCCACAAATTTAGGAAGACCTTGCTTTCCCCTACCTTTGAAATGGGCATCGGTAGCGGGTATTTCAAATGTCTCTTGTTCCCATATTTTGCCTTTCCCAAGAGGTGTTTGTAACTATAAGTGTTGGTATTTTGGAATAGAACAAGGGTGGGCTATCTTAGCCCCCCTTTTGTGGCACAATAACCTGTTTGTTGAAGACTGACAGCACAGTTTATGCTTGAAAACTGCATAGAAATTGTATTAACAGGCTTGAAGATTAATTAATTACAGTTAAGAGCAAAGAATTCCAGTGCTTGAAGTAGTCCATGCTGTCTTGCAAAATATTAGCTGGCCACCCTAACATCGCCTATTCCTTGTATAAAGGGAAAAATGAAAACAGAGATCCTCGAGCTCTGTGTTTCATACAGGGGAAAACAAAGCATTCAGAACTTTAATTAAAAGTAGATGAGAAATAACTTTAATGGCCATTTTTCTTAGTGGGCATTTTACAGCATTCATTCATTTTGGAATTATTAGCGGTGTTATTGCTAAGCCCTTAACTGCTTAATAAATGTCATGCAGATTATAAAAGATAACACAGTCTCTGCTGTAGTCTCATAATCTACCAGCCACAGCACTGTTGTGGCTAGGAAGAAGACGGCAGTATTGGAGCAGAAATGCCTTCTCTGGCCATTGCATGGAGTCAGCTTGTTTAATTTTGAAATAGTTGTTCTTTCTGACTAGAAAAGGTAAAGCCAACTCTCTGCAGTTATTTCCTGCTCTGGCTAGTGGATGAAGGCAGGTTGTCCCAAAGGTGCTTTTTCAAAAGGCAACTGGACTTTTCCAGAAAACCCAGTTGCCTCTTGAAAAAGCACCTTTGGGACAACCATGACCTGGATGACCGAGAATCTCCATGGATATGAGGGCAGGTTGATCTCCCCTTTGCCATGGGAGAGCCTTCACACCTCCAGTTCTAGATCAAGTGTAGTGATCCAGCATGCTGTGGAAAAGAGACGGGGTTTTTAAATTACCCAGGGTCACTTTGAGGTAAGGTAGGCGACCTATAAGTTTTACAAACAAACAAATAACATCTACATGACACAAGTAGTCCTCGACTTACAGTAATGGACCCTGCCCATTACAGTTGTACGTTATGATGGTCATAAAACATCCACATTATCCACCTGTTTTTTTTAACCCTTTTTGCAATAGTTAAGAGAATACCACAGTTGTTAAGCAAACCGATTTTTCTCTATGGCTGATTTTGCCAAAAACTGCAAGTAAATGTCAGTTTTCAGCACTAACATCGTAAAAAGCAGTCATGGGACAGTGGGGCCCTTTAAACAGCTGTAAATGCGAGTCAATTTCCCAAAATGCGGTCACATGATCATGGGGGAGCAGCCTTCACAACTTCAGAACTCTGCTTTAAATACCTTTCGGGAGGTCTGCCGTGACTTCAATGGTTACGCAACCAGTCGCAAGTTGAGGACTACTTGTACTGAATGCAATTGAAAATGTTTCATATCTTTGGGATTAAGTAACTTTGCATAATGCAAAGTGTTTGCATTTATTGATCTTGCAGAGCAATACATGAAAAACATCAGAGAGCTGGAAAATTTTCCTGTCAAATGTTTTAGTGTATCTTCAGGTTGTTAAGATTTTATGTCACCATCTTCATTACCTATTGTTCTCTCTACCTTTCCTGCTAAACTGATTAAGGCCAGTGTCAACACCGTTCGTTCAGCTAGAATTACAGAAACCAGATGTTACTTGTGCTTCCTTTTTTGTTACAGAGAAATGATATTGCTATGGCCATCACAAAGTTTGATCAGTTCGACTTTCTCATTGACATCGTTCCAAGGGATGAACTTAAACCTCCAAAGCGACAGGTGAGGGCGAAAGAGAATCTGTGCATGTGTGTTCTCTTTATATGTCTGTAACCTGGACCTGATCAGTCCAGAAGGAACATTCTTTGTTCGCCCTTCATGATGATGTAACATGCCCAAATCAGATTAACTGTAACTTTGTGATATTATCGTGGTCAGTGGAAATTAATGAGAGACAAAAAAGCTTTTCTTCTTGCTTAAAACTTGAGCAAAACAGATCAGCACAAACCAAAATGTAATTTTATCCATGGAAAAGAACGTGGGGACTGTTCTATGCGTCGGAAAGTTCTTTCTCCTCCCAAGATGTGTAAATACTTTGTGTAAACCAAGCTAAATTCCTGTCTTGATAGTACTCGGGCTCCATTTTATTTCTGTACCATATTATGGGACATTAAGTGGATTTATATCTTATTCCCCAGACAAAAGCCCCCTGGAGCAAATCACAGATCCATTAAATCTTAGATTTCTCTTAGATTTGCAATCTAAAAAGACAGCATACCAGAGATAAAAGACGCAAATACCAATAGAAGGTCCTCGCAGTGAAACTAACATTGATGGCCAGAGACGATTTTTCTTCTGGCCAACTGAAATGGAAGCAGTTCAAACAGAGGAAGAACTCCAAATGTTGGGTTCGTCAGCTGCACAGGGGTGTAAACCTGCTTCTTCTTCAGTTATCCTTCTTCTGAGAGCCACTGAACCGGGCTCCTCTGAAGGTTTGAAGGCAGCCTTGTATTCTTTCTATGTTGCTGTGCAGTTCGATAGACTAGATTAGGGTTCAGCTCCGGCAAACTAGTGAAGTGGGCTTCTGGGTATATGAAGAATTCATTGTTGTATGAAAGTCTTAATTCCCCATGAGGGTTTGTAGTCTAGAGGGCACTTTTAGCCATGCCCTTGGCTAGTCACCTGTGGAGCTGCCAAATACATTACTAGCATTAGTCAGTCAGGATTGTACAATGCCCAGATTTATCTGCAGGATTCAGTTGGACTTCAGCTTGTTGAATACAGTTTGAACTTCAGCTGGCCTGAATGCCTGCCAAACTTTACATTCGGTCTTGGGAATGGAACAGCTTATTCCTCCAGCTTTGGCAGTCGTCCTCTTTTTAGATGTGTGTATATAGCAAGCATGATTATGTTTAGTCTGCCAGTTGAATTTAATATAGTTTCTTCTCCAGAATCCTCCATTTATTTATTTATTTTGCTCTCATCTCGATGTAACGTGGTATTACTGCTGCTTTTGACTCAGATAATTGAACGTTTTAGGAATTGTGTAAAGCATTTAGCAACTTGAGGATAAATTTGCCATGCAGTGTGTGCCCTCCCTGCCTTGGACTCACAACTGGGTTGGTTGTTGATTGCCTACCCAGCAGGTTTCCGTTACATAAGTAATAACCTGTGCACGATGTCACAGGTTTCTGCCTTGTGCATAGAAACAGGACATATTTTCCAATTGGCCATTTGGAGCTTTTGTATTTTTCCTGGTCAAAAAAACCCCTTGTCCAGTTGACTGGAGAGATGGTAGCCAGAGAATTAGAAAGGTAACTTAGTCTGTGCCTGCTTGAACTGAGAATTATGCCGATGGGGAGCCACCATCTTAGAACTCCTTAGAACAGGGGTCTCCAACCTTGGCAACTTTAAGCCTAATGGACTTCAACTCCCAGAATGCCCTAGCCAGCAAAGCTGGCTGGGGCATTCTGGGAGTTGAAGTCCACCAGGCTTAAAGTTGCCAAGGTTGGAGACAGCTGCCTTAGAACGTCTTCCACCACATTTGACATGGAATCAGCCAACATGTACAAATACCATGGTTTTCTTGCACCAAGGAATCCATCATCCTGGGAGAGTCCCATTGTGAATCTATCTGGGCAGTTGTTGCCCCTGTAAACATCCTTGACTGGAAGCTGTGCAGGCTCAAAGAGGCTTTCAGTCGGATGTTTACAGCGGCAGGCTGCCACAATCCTCCTGAAAGAGAATGGGTTCGAATTGAAAAGTTGCCCTAGGCTGACAACCTGGCTAGAGAAGGTTCCAGGCTTGGAATCTAATCAGCCACTGCTTTCTGCTAAACCAGACTTAGAATACAGAAGAATATCGGGCGGTTAAAACCTCTGCAAATGTTCTTTTAACTATAATGGTGATAGCATTTAGCGTTCTTATAATCTACCTCCAGAGACCTCAAGATAATGTATGTGGTCCCTTTTGTAAAACATGCTTTCTTATGGCAGTGGTGATATGTTTGGAAGACCTCCAGAGAGGAGTTCGCCTGATAGCAAGGACGTCTGACTCGCTGAAGTACAAAAATGCCTGAGAAAATTGGGGAACTAGGAGTGGGGTTGTGGTTGTGGGAGGATTGGGGGTGGGGTGGGGGAGGAAGGAACCTGTGAGCTTTACTGTTGTACTGAAAACAAATTCTTGAACTTCTAAATGTACTCGGAAAAGACCCAGTTCTGGAATCCTAATCATATGTCCGGCTCTTCAGCTACTGCTTTATATTCCGAGTCTTGATGTTTGTACAGAAAACTAGGCAGATCTTTTAAGCCTGAAGTTTGCGGCCTGTCCTTTATCTAAGACAGGGATGTCAAACGTGCATCGTCACGGTGTCGTCACATGACATATCGTGACATTTTTCCCCCCCTTCGCTAAACTGGGTGTGGCGAGCACATGACTGAACTGGCCTGCGGACCACGAGTTTGACACTCCTGATCTAAGACATTCCATGGAGAAGCTTCGCCCCCTGTGTTGGGGAAGTTGACTTTTCAGGATTGTGGAGAGAACAGCTTAGAACAGCCACCGAAATACAGTCCCATGTCTGTACATCAGCTTCCACTTGTGACATTCAGTGACTACAGAGAAGCCTTGTCCAAATGTTATTCCTGCTGGTATAACAAGTATAAGCCTGGAATTTTTGTAGGGAGGATGTAAAAAGGACACTGAAGCTAGTATAGTGTTCGCTCTCCATGGTTTTAAATCTCCCCTCCCTTAAGAACAAGGCAGACCTTTCCAGCTGGAGGATCAGAAGAGAAGGGATGTATGGCTTTGCAGAAATATCTACATAACAAATACATTTGCAGTGTCCCTCAAGAGGCCTCACTTTGGAAGTGGAGAACCTGCAGTCTTCCAGATGTTATTCAGCTGCTGTTCTCAGCCTCCCCAGCTTGGATGGCAGGGGAAGGAGATCATGGAAGGAAGGTTCCCACCCTTGCTATATGGTGTTTTTTATTTTATACCGTTCCTCATAAAAATAAAATCGGGAGACACACTGATGTTCCAAAGCACCCTATTAATGAAAAGGGCTGACTGCAAGCCCTCATTTCTGAACATTGACCACAGTATACAGATAGTCCTCGACTTACAACAATTTACTTAGTGGCTGTTCAAAGTTACAATGGCACTGAAAAAAAGTTAGTTACGACCATGTTTCACACTTAATGACCGTTGCAGCATCCCCATGGTCACATGATTTAGATTTGGATGCTTGACAACTGATTCACGTTTATGATGGCTGCAGTGTCCCAGGGTCTTCTTGCAACCTTCTGAAAAGCAAAGTCAATTAGGAGACCAGATTCACTTAACATCCGTGTTGCTAATTTTAACAGCTGCAGTGATTCAGTTAACAAATGTGGCAATAAAAAAAAACCCCGTAAAATGGGGCAGGACTCGCTTAACAAATTTCTCACTTAACGACAATAAATTTTGTGCTCCGTTGTGGTCGTACGTTGAGGACTACCTGTACTTCAAAAGCATTGCAAGTTTGCCAGTCATGTAGGGTTCCTAAAGGATCCAGGTGTGCCACAACAAAGGGGGGAGGGAGCAAATTTTCTTCCAACACTTGCACTGTAGGAACGTTCCCAGCAGCAGGGTGGATAGCAGCGCTCTGACGTCTGTTCCACTTTCTCTCCTTGGTAAATGCCAAGACAGGTTTGCTTTGGTTTCAGAGAAGCCTTGACGACAAATATAGAACAAGCAAGGCACTGTTTTATATTTGTCCTCCTCCTGTTGTCCCTTGAGGCCACGTGTGGGAATGACTGCAGTTTCAAGGGTTACCGGACTCCAGATTTCACGAACATATTCAAGTAATCTCTGTGGCTTTGAATAGATGGCATTCTTGGCTCTTTTTTTTTTTAAAAAGAAC
The DNA here is from genome assembly GCA_022577455.1 of Arizona elegans. Lineage (NCBI taxonomy): Eukaryota > Metazoa > Chordata > Lepidosauria > Squamata > Colubridae > Arizona > Arizona elegans. The sequence continues at coordinate 8,777,508 of JAKOOJ010000011.1, read as the reverse complement.
ATGCATCATTATTGATACAACAAATATGAGTCCTTACGGAGCAGTATTGAATAAGGTATCCGTACTGAGTAAACAAAGGGAGAAAGATAACAGACGTATAAAATGAAAAAAGGAAAGAAAAAAGGAGTAGACATCCATTAATTTTAGGTCTGCATACGGACTGACTTGAGACCTTGAATAAGAGGAACAGAAAGACACATCCTTATTCCCAAATCTTCCAGGAAGCTTTAGTGGAAGTATCAGTGTTTCTTTTTCTTCGTGGACATTTATACAACTTACGAAACTACCGCAGACCACTTTAAATTGGCCCATAGCAACTTTTTAAAGTTAATGTTTTCTGACTATTTTGTGTTTTGAGATAATCCTTTGTAGCCATTTGGAGAATCCAGCAATCACAATTATAGCTACATAAAGAGAGTAATGAAGTGTTTTGTATCTCTGCAATGGGTTAGATTGAAGAAACAGATTTAATGAAGCCAACTTTGAATGCTTGTGGATGTCTTGCTTTTTTGTTTTTCTTTTTATTGCACTGAGCTCTACAAATACGTTTTGGCCCATTATGGCACTGCCTTATCATGTTTTTACCATGTTCCTGAGTCATACATTGCAGAACTCTGGTCGACAATCATACTGCAATCAAGTAGTTGTGTTTGGATTCCCATTTTGGCAGCCCTAGTCTGCTTCTGCTGCTGCTTTTCAGCCTGTCATTCCCTTAATAGGCACTCCGCTAGTCAAGTTTTAGTTTGGAAACAAAATAGAGCTGCTTAAAATTAAAATAAGGAGCTTCCACATACAGTTGAGTCCTTATTGTACAAAAACGTATCAAGTATCCACACTGGAATCTTGGGGAAGAAAAATTAAAAGTTTCTCATGGACCTGTGAGTTTTCAAGATGTTGAGAACAATCTTGCAGCATTGCCGGAGGAAATGGGGAGATGAAATATATAAAGAGCACTTGGATTGCTTGATATATTGAAGGGAACAGTCAAGATTGGGGAGATTTCTTTTCCTGTAGTTTCTTTTTTAAATAACCCTCTTCCAGTCATTATGTAAAGGATCTTCCTGCAGCTTGGTGTCCTCCAGGTGGTGTTAAGCTACATTTTTCCATATTGTGCTAAATGCAGCGATTTGCCAAGCACAATCATCCATACTTGCATGCAGTGACCTTTAAAATCTTGAGCCTTCTAGCATAGTCTCGCTTAAGAGAGCCCTGATGGTTTTCCTGCTGGATCTTTCTCATCATAGTTGCCTCTTTCAGGGTGAACAGAGCCCTAACCCCCATGTCTAAGGGTGCCCTGAAAAATGCAAGAAGCCAATTATGTCGGCTTCCCTCTTTTCCAGTTCACTGACCAAACAGGAATTTGTCCGGTGCTCATGTCTTGTAGGGACATGAATCTGGTTTTAGATAAAAGGGAAGAGGAGCGACTCTCGTCAGCTTCCATTCTGTCTGGACAACGGCTTCCAACTCTTCTGAAGTCAGCCAGGGATTTTCTTTCCCAGAAAGATTTTTCTCCCACCCTGTAGGTCCAGGGTCAGCTGCTTTGACGCAGGCCAGTGACTTTGCACAAGAGGCCCTTATGTGTTATTGATGGAATTCATTCTTGGCAGCAGCATCTCTTGGCCGTGCCCACTGACATCGTTGCTGGCAAATGGGCCAGACAACAGTTGTGTAGTGCTTTTGAAGCTCTGATTCATTCAAACTCAGTAGTCATCCCAAGTGCCAAATGATTTTAAAATTGTTAAAAATTGTACTTGAGTTTAGGGACATGCTAAAAAATTATGCCTGTCTTTTGGAAAAAGTTCAAGAAGCCGATTGGATTTGCTATTTAAAACCTTTGAAGATGGGACTAATTTTTCTAAGTAGATCTTAGCATCACCTTTGAACAATGAGCCACTAAGACTGAATTTAGTCAGTTGAGGCGAGCATCCTCGGTACCCCCCCCCCCTTTTTTTTTTTTTTTGCCTCAGCCATTTTGCATAGAAGGTGGTGGAAGTTAACTGGCCAGTAGCCCTTATGTGTGTTTCGCCAATTTAACCCTAGCCATGTAACAGTGTGTGTAAACATCCTACACTCTCAGCTGTGACTTTGTGGTGGCTGGGAGAAGGTTGTTTACGCCTCCTGGCATGGACTGGTCCTCTCGGAAATTGTAACTCCTCATTATGATCTGTGGGACTCAGAATGTGTCTGCCCCGTGGCTCCAAGCTTATCCTCTCACAACTCTGTTTCCAAGCTCATCGTTTGGAGGGAAGCAGAGACCCAAGAAAGGTAGGTGGGGAGAGGTCTTGATGGGAGAGTTTGGGTAGCCACATGCCTGGCTTTCACTTAAGATATAAAGTGCTCCAGTTGTGCTGCAGTAGTCATTGTACTAAGGTCTTATTCTTACCTGTTTCTGTGCTATGAGTACATTTTATTGTTTGCTTTCATAATCTGCCCCAAGAACCCCAAAAACAGGGAGTCCATTGCAAAGCAAGACAGTTGTTAAGTGAATCACAGCTGATCTTGCAGCCTTTTTTTTTTTGTCACGGCTGTTAAGTGAATCACATAGTCATTAAGCAAATCAACTTCCCCCATTGACTTTGCTTATGAGGAGCTGGCTGGGAAGGCCACAAATGGTGATCACGTGTCCCTGGGATGCTACAACCATCATAAATAAATGCCGGTTGCCAAGGGCCCGATCATGTGATTGTGGGGAATAGTTGTAAATGCAAGGACTATCCAGAAGTCACTTTTTCCCCCCAGTGCCATTATAATTTGGAACAGTCACTAAATGAATGGTTGTAAATAGAGTACTACCTGTAGTTTCCAATCTCACTTACGTAAGCAAATGGCATTCTTCATCAGCTTGTTGGCCTCACTGCTAATAATACCTCTTTCCTTTCATTGGCCTGGAAAGTTTTTCCCCCAAAAGCAGAAGGCCTGTTCATTCTTGGATGCTGCTTATCTTTCAAGGAAGAAATTGAAATTCAGCCACCAGACCCGAAGATTCTCTCAAGATGGGAGAAAGTAAAACAGGCAGAACAGAGCGGAACAGGTGGTTGATGGGCAGTGTCCAGAGAAGAGCACTAGTCATACTAATTTTTTCCATACCTGTTTCCATTTCTGCTGGAATCCATGTTCCAGGCTTAGTTTACCATGTCTGACCACCTTCTTCTCCATTGGGGTAGGAGGAGGTCCGCCAGGCTGTGACTCCAGCAGAACCCGTCCAGTACTACTTCACTCTGGCCCAGCAGCCAGCAGCTGTCCAAGTCCAGGGCCAGCAGACGGGCCAGCAGACAACCACATCCACCACCACAATCCAGCCTGGGCAGATCATCATCGCCCAGCCTCAGCAAGGACAGGTTGGTATGCAAGCCTTTTCATGGCTCTTGCACGCTGAATTTGGAGAGCAGGTGGAAAGTGGCATTGGGCGCCCTCTGATTTGCAAAGGAGACCTGTGCTGAGATCAAGGCAGCATGTTAAAAGTTAACAGAATGCAATATGCTACATTGGGGGGTATCTTGCGGCATTCAAACAAACAAAAAACTCCCCAAGGCATTATGGCTTAATATATAGACCAGGTTCTTCCAGTATGCTGTGGTTGCATTCCTACAATGTGCTGAATCGCAAAATACCCAGCCTTGTTTTAGGCTAGCCCTTAGTGTATTATAAGGTACCAATCTCATGATGTTGGCAAAACTGCAAGTCTTAAAGACTCAAGTCAACTGCTTAGACTTGCAGATGGAAGAAGTACCCAATGCGGGTGGGGATGGAATGGAAGTATGATCAGGATTCTCGCTGCCTTCCTCAGTGAGAAGCAAAGAAAGAAGACGGCATTTGCTGGAGACCCTCTTCTCCCTCCCCGGTCATATGGGCTGGGACTACATGGAATTAGAGTTGCAGCAACATCAGTCTGGCCATATGTTGTCCGTGTCTCCTGTAGTTTAGTTATTGGAGCAGATCCATAGGCTGTACCTATAGTATACCAGTGAGGAGAAACCAGTACTCTCTTCATTAATGCTGACAGTCATTTTGGAACGGGCAGTCCTGGCTGCTCCTGTTTTACAAGATCAGACTGGAGCTTCCTTTTCATTTCATTCAAGCCCATCTTTGGCTGTGGAAGCTCTGTAGATGATGTTTGGCCACTATTATTGCTTGCCAAGGTTGTTCTCGGGAGGGAAAAATTGGAGCAGTGTCCTGGATGCCACCTTGAAACACTGAAGGAAGGACAGGATATAATTTGAATTTTAAAAGAATGAAATATGGACAATCTTTTGCTTTCGAAGTATTAGCATCTTTTTTTTTTTTTAAATAAATGCCCTTTCTGCTCTCTTGGGTCTTTTCTGTCTCAGAGATTGTGACACTGAACAGGGGGAGCATTTCCACTTGCTTGCTGTCCTGAGATTGGTTGTCTGGTCCTGGTCATGTTGCAGGACACAAGTGTAGCTGATCAATGTATCTGAGATGTCCTCCATCTTCTTTTGTGCGCTTCTCTTCTTTCAGACCACTCCTGTGACCATGCAGGTGGGAGAAGGGCAACAGGTGCAGATCGTTCAGGCCCAGCCACAGGGGCAAACCCAGCCGGCGCAAAGTGGGACCGGGCCAACTATGCAGGTCATGCAGCAAATCATCACCAACACGGGCGAAATCCAGCAGATACCGGTCAGAGTCAAAATTGGTCTAAAAGTTACAGAAGCCCTGGGCTTGATTTGAGAAGGGAGTTGTGGATAACTGCAGGGATGTCCCAAGGGAATGGCAAAAATATGGTGGCTATGTTGGTATCTTCTCCTGCAGAAACCCCTGGATGACCAACATTAGTCCTTTTTTGCTGGCTGGCTGGGGTTCAGGTTCCACGGCATGTGTGGGATCTGCATCTTGACTGCCACGTTCTAAAGCAGGGGTGTCTAGCCTTGACAACTTTAAGACTTGTAGACTTCAGTTCCCAGAATTCCCCAGCTACCTATTCTGAAGAGTTGAAGGCTACAGGTCTTAAAGTTGCCAAGGCTGGACACCACCTTTCTAGAGAGAAAAGCCCATTCTAAAAAAGAGCTCGCTCAAACCTTTGCTGAAGCCACTTCTCCCCTCCACACTTGTCAGCTCAGCTTCTTGACTTTCTTTCTCCCCTTCCTTCCTTCTCATCTTGTGAAATAGTTTTACATTATATTCTAGGTTAACATTTAAAAGTCACACAATCACCAGGGCCGCACAGATATTTGCAAAACATTCCATGCTTATTTTCATAATCAGGCCGGTTTTGAAGGTCTCTCTCCAAACTGCCCCTGCCAGCTTTTCCACTCTTTATTTTTAACAAGTGGTTTCCCAGACAGAAGCTCCATGGTGGTGTGCACCAGAGCAGTAAGTCAAAGCCCTTAATGTCTGCGTTGTCCATTTTAAGTTAGTTATTCTAGTTAAAATCTAACCGGGGCCTCTGCTTGCAAACAGCTTTTCTCCCTGCAGGCATATTTCAGTGCCTTCAGAAAGACAGCTGTAAAGAAGCTTTTCTTGCAGAAAGTATGCATTTGTAACAGGGGGTACTGCCCTTTGCCTTTAGGGACTGGTTATTTGGGGAGAAAAAAAATCCCAGATGTTAGAGAAGTCAGTGGAGGGACAAGGTCCAAGGGCTGTAATTTCTGCTCGAGGAGATTTGGAGCATCAATGACAGATTGTCTAAAGATCTCCTCCACCTGTTCCTTGATTAAAAGATGCTGTCCTGAACACAATATAATTGTGTTTTGTACAAATACAGCAGGGCGGGCAGGAGGTTAATTATTTCTAAATGTAGTGAGGTGGTTCTAAAACACAGCTGAGCAAGCATTTTTTTTTTGATGCTGCACTTCTTAAAACACAAAAGGAAGAACCTGAGAAATCCAGCAGTGACGCCATGACATCACCAGAGGGGGTAGATTGAGATTCCTGGCATCAAAATCATTGCCTTAAGCATACACCAGATTTAATGCGTCCATCTTCACTTTTTAAAATGCCATTGTTTCATTTTTTTTAAAAAAAAATGTCATTATGCTGCTGAAAATCAATGATTAGACACCATATTTTAGTGGCACAATTCTGGGGAAGTGTCACAATGGGCCAGGGTTTGCATTAATCAGAAAATTAGGAATCAAGTTGGGTTCTTTCAGGTTTGAAGAATTATGCATATCTGCACCATAGTGGTTCGTCTTTCAAGTTTCCACTTAATTTCATCTCAAAAGTCTTTACATGGTTGAACTTGTGATTTATGGTTTTGTTGAACCGAAAAAATCTATAGAAAACTATAGAAATACAAACAAAAGTTGTGATCGTAGAGCAGAAGATGAATTTAGATTTTGGCTTATAGCTGCTGTAAAAGAGAATAGGAAGTTACGATAGCAGGAAGAAGCAATTTTTCTACCCCAAGCAGATGTGTTTTTGGTTTCATCTTTTGGTCTTATTATGTCATCTTCCTGTATAATCTCTCCAAGCATCTCTGGGAAACGAGAGGCTAGTTCTGTTTTCAGGTGACCAATTCTGTGTCTTCTTTTCTCCCTCCTGCTGTTTCTAGGTCCAACTTAATGCCGGCCAGCTGCAGTATATCCGCTTAGCTCAGCCTGTGTCTGGAACTCAGGTGGTCCAGGGCCAGATCCAGACGCTTGCAGCCAACACGCAGCAGGTATTGGCTGACCTCCGGGGTTTCTTGAGAAGAGCTGTTAAAATACCCCTGACCCTTTGAGAAAGGAATTGATTTCTCCAGATACGACCACTGAAACCAGGGGTCGTGGGAGGAGTTCTGATCTTGAATTTCTGCTGACTACTGCCTCCTCACCCCGCTTTTTAAAAAGGAAACCTCAACCATTTGGAGAAGTTGTATTAACCCTGCTCCTTTGCATATGGAATAGGACAAAATGTATAGTTCAGAGCTATTGTCATAAATCTGCCCAGACACAAGGGTTTTTTTTTTAAATGTTTGCTTAGCTGTGAAAAATATAAATCATGCTTTGTTTGGTAAACACCCCGTTATTGTGGGGTGTCAAAGAAGGTGGATGCAGCTACATCTTGACTTTTTTTGACACCCTTCCTCCGCTTGGACATCACTGTTCTCAATAAACGCCTCGTGTAGGTTAAAAATGAAATAATACTGTAGTATGCTAAAAGGCCTGGTGTTTGGAGGCTGGAATCCAAAAATCTCTTTCCTACTTCAAAACTTTATCCAGCTTTCAGCAAATTTAGTGAAACTCCGTTCTTTTTTCCCTCCTCCCAGGCCTTTGTTATCGGTCAGCTTTTCTGTTTGAGCCACCTGCCAGCCTTCATGTTGCCATTCTTTGTGTTCAGGCGCCGTATCTAATTTCCCCAGCTTTGCAAAACCTTTTTTAGTCACTGCTAAATGCATTCATTAAAAGCAGTACTTTTGTTTAGGTCCTGGCTAAGAGTAGCCTTCACCTCTTTCGGATCTGGATACTTCATTGTCTGCAACCTGGGATCTGCCTTGATCAGTATCAAATCGGATTGCTTTTCTCTGTCTGTCTTCCCTTTCCTCTTTGCCTTTCCTAACACATACCTACAATCTCTTTTCTCAAAAAGGGTGTGCCTTCAATTATCTCTGTGTCCCGGATGCCCAGTTTCTACAGTCATAGAATTTCAGACCTTGCTTATTGAAGGCCATTTATTTGGAAAATTTCACAGCTATATCTTGCAAATAGGCCTTTTGCTCAACAGCCCAATTGCACCAGCAAAAGGAACACTAGTGGTCACACACACACACACACTTAACTATTTGGGGAATACAAGGGATGCGGTGGCTCAGTGGCTGAGATGCTGAGCTTGTCGATCGAATGGCCGGCAGTTCAGTGGTTTGAATCCCTAGTGCCGTGTAATGGGGTGAGCTCCCGTGACTTGTCCCAGCTTCTGCCAACCTAGCAGTTCGAAAGCACATAAAAAATGCAAGTACAAAAATAGAGACCACCTTTGGTGGGAAGGTAACAGTGTTCCGTGCGCCTTTGGTGTTGAGTCATGCCGGCCATATGACCACGGAGACGTCTTCGGACAGCGCTGGCTCTTTGGCTTTGAAACGGAAATGAGCACCGCCCCTAGACCCAGGAATGATTAGCACGTATGTGCGAGGGGAACCTTCACCTTTACCTTATGTGGAGAATATTACTTTTGACAGAGTCTTGAACCTCCTTTGAAGGAATATTTATTTCTATTGGTAGGCAAATTTGTTTGGGAAATAAATAATGAAAACCACAAATTGCAAGGGGTTCACAGGAAAAAGAGCAGGCCAAGAGGTTCAAGGGGTCTCTTACGTTTTGCAGTTCCTCTTTTGCATTTATTTTAAACACTGATTTCTTCTTGATCAGAGAGTTGCAAATGTCATCCATGCATGTCTTTTCCAGATTGCGCAGACAGACGTTCAACAGGGGCAGCAGCAGTTCAGCCAGTTTACCGATGGACAGGTATATGCCTTTGCATTTGGGGCTGCTGGGCAAAGGGGTGGTTGCTGGAGCAGCTTGGCATGGTCAGTTCCTCCTGAAGGAAGCCAGTTTCTTGGGAGGGTTGTTGACCCAACAGGAAGAAGCCAGAGACATCGTTCTGTGGATTATATGATATTTACCCTATTAATTTGTTCTGCTTATTGAGAACTACCTTGGAGTCGAGATCGCTAAACTGACCGATTAAAGAAAAAAACACAATTACTTTTGTTTCTTCTTGGAAAACGCTTTTAGACTTCATGCTTGAGGTGGAAAAAAAAATTAAAATTTGATTTTGGGTTTTATTGATTATATAGGTTTGTTGTGATAGAAATGGCTGGTTTATGTAAAAGTAAAAAGTTGAGGTTTGATATCATTATCTTATTCTACTGCACCAAAGGGAAAAGGGAAGGGAAAATTGTAGGAAAAAGGGGAAAAGAAAGAAAAGGAGTTGACTTCCAATGCCTTTTCTTTCTTTTCCCCTTTTTCCTAAAAAATTTTCCTTCCCCTTTCCGCTCTATCTTTCCTACTATTTTCTTTTGTATTTTTGTATTTTATATTATAAATCAATTTTAAAAAAGGAGAGAACTAGCTTGGAGTTCCATGCTTCGGATGCTCCCCAGCAGTTCAGGGGACCTCTGATTAAAGTTGTGAGTTTTTCCCAGTTGAGGACTATTACAGAAGAAGGCGTTTGTAGATATCATTAGTAGTGTATTAATGAATTGAACTGCTGTCTCTCTAAGGGGGTACAGTGCACGCCATGCCTTGAAAAGATCCACCAGAAACAGTTTCACAAGCTTCTCTTTGCTTCTTCCCTCCCAGCAACTCTACCAGATCCAACAAGTGACTATGCCTGCCGGTCAAGATATCACCCAACCTATGTTCATCCAGTCCACCAATCAGACGACAGATGGACAGGCGCCACAGGTCACGGGAGACTGATCAGCTCCAGCCGGAAGCTTTCCTGATGTGGTGGAATTCATAGCGACTTGATTGATGTTCCCACTGATCAAGTCCAGAAACAGCCTTTTAACTAGTCCATTCCCTCCCCACCATGTTGTCTTCATTGATAGAAAGATGTCAAGGGTTGTGATCAGCGTTACATCAACTGCTTACGTTGGCTGGGAGGAGAGGATGCCACAGGAACTGACTATAATGCAATATATGTATTTCTTTTTTTATATACATATATATAAATTTTGAATTCTGTGTTCCTCAGTAGTTCCACTTTGACCATTTTATAGAGGGCTCTGCAGGCAGTGCAAGGCCTTCTCATTTCTCCATGGTCTGGGATCTTTTCTTTGTCCTTTCTGTTCTCCCGTCCATTACATTTGAAATCAAAAAAATCTTTATCCTGTTTCATCCCTGATTGCACATATCGCATTATCATTAAATCTGAAAGTGTGTTAGTGTGTACATGTGTATATAGTGTGTGTGTGTGTGTGTGTGTGTGTGTGTGTGTGTGTAAGAGAGAATGGGCAGAGGGATTCCTCTTTTTTTTTTTTTTTTTTTATGTCCCAAATCCAGGTGCTGCTAACTGCAGTTCCCAAGTATGAAAATTAACAGGGAAAACCCAGCTTTTCCTTTATGAACCTATTTTCTAAAGGCATTAAATTTGGCCTCAAACTATTTTGGAATGACTTAAGGGGATTTGGACACGCAGATACAATGTATTGGGTAATGGTATAAAATTCAGCCAATGCATGTTTTTTTAAAAATGCATGAAATGCAATAAACCTTTTTTTCCCTATAATATTCTATACTCTGTGTCCTTCTCACCTCAGCTCATCAACTGATCTTGATCCAGAACAGATTCTACTTTGCCAGGTTTAGACTTGCCAAAATACTTCAGAACCTGATGCCCAAATCCTATGGAATGATATATTTTAGGTTGTGTTCTGACCTAGGCTTCCTGAATCATTAAAACACACGAGTAGTCCCAAAAACCTTTTATTGCAACAGCTGTGAATTCTGTTCATTCACAGATGAGTCCCAATTAGTTGTAAAGAGTCCTTTGGGAGAAGTCCTTCGGGATAATCACCCACCTTGACACGCCCCCAAAGATCTAATTGGCAAAGCCACACGGAGTCCAGAATCAAACAGAGCTTCAGGCTTTAAGCTGAACCAAACGAACAATCGTTGCTTCCTGCTCCTCTTTTGAGTCTTATGGGAGGGGCCAATCATCTCCAAACCCTACTCCTGAGTCCCTTTTATTTTAGCTGTTCTTGCCTGCTGGCCGCTCTGCACATGCGCGCACTGGGAACAGGCTCCCCGTGTTCCTCAGCCTCGCTGATGTCCGACTCTGGAGGCTCTGGAGGCAGCACATACCTCCCAGATGGCCCTTTCTCTGCCTCCAACGCAGAGCCCTCGTCTGGGCCTTCCCCAGACTCCAGGACTGGCCCAGGTTCCTCCCCAGCCTCCTCACTGTCCGACTCTGCTGCCAGCTCTGCAGGCTGCTGGCGGACCACAACAGGTTGGTGCTAAGGAAGCTTAGATCAATCCAATGGCCAATGGGTAATTTCCAATATCATTTTTATTCCCCATTTCTTTGTTACCTAACTTTGGGCCACCACCGCTGATACTTTGCTTGCATTACAAGTTCCCTACTAGGAAAGAACAATAGAAATCGTTTTTTGGGGGTGCATAAAAAGGGGGAATCCTTCAGAATAACTCTCAATGCCTTTTAAGGACTAATGATGGCAACTGTCTGGTTTTTCACTTCAGCTCCAGCCATTTAATTAAAGTTACTTTTTAAAAAAATAAATTGCGTGTGTGTGTGTGTCTTGGCAGAGGATGTTATGAACCCAGAGATGCAATGGTGCCATTGAATGCACATCTTCTCCTTATTTTAATAGAGGTTGGACAGTTGTAGCTTTAAATGTGGTTGGGTTACTGGTAGAGTTCTTTTTACTGTGGCCTTCACTTGAGGGAACACTAAGAGAGGAAGAAAGGGAGAGAAATTTCCTACACTGACATGGGTTTTTTTTGCAGGCATTCGGTATGTCTTGAGGGAGCTACTTCAACAGTATTGGGAAATGTGTTTGGTAGTCAGTTGTTGCACTTGAATAATCTTGAAAGCTACCCAAAGGATCAGTAGATACGGCCTGCTGTTTGCGCTTTCTGTACCCCACCAAATCAAGAGGGGTAAAACAAGGAGGCACTTTGTGATTAGCTTCAGGCATCACATTGTGATTTTGGTTCAGGCTTAAGCTAGCGGACTCAGCTAGCTGTCCCTTGTAAATAAATTGTGGTTAAGCTCAATGTGTGATTCTCATCGTAAACTCAAGAGAATTAGTTCCAAACCAACGAGCACTTAATTGGATTCTTTTTTTGGATTGGGTAGATCTGCTTTAGCATTTCCCCGTAAAAGTTTTAACATCCTCTTTGTCTGCCAGAAGCCTTTGCTGTACCTAATCAAAACAATTATGTTTTCAAAATAATCTCAGCACAATTCTCCTGGGTGCATCAACCGACAGGTCTCCAGTTGTGTTTTGCTACGGGATGAGGCCCGAGGAGTAAATTCTTTCAGAAATAATCTTGTGAGTTCCACCAGAGGGCAGTAGGTTCTCTATTCTGGATCTGTTTTTTTGTTTCTTAGTAAGGTCTAAAGTTGTGTTAATCTGCATCTGGTTTGTATAACAGTCAAACTTTTGTCAGACCAATACACAAGTTAGCAGCGGCGGATGAGCAGCTCTTTCAATAACCATGTTTCTTGCTTGCTGATCACAGGAAATTGGATTTTTTAAAAATGTTGCTGTGATCTCTTGTTTTTTTTTTTACCAGTACTTGGAATGCAAGGGTTGGCAAAAAGTCTCTCTGGATGGCCTTTCCCATAAGTTCAAAAGACGTGTAGGAGGGTCCAGAGTGGTTCTCTGGTAGCTGTACCACCCCCCCCAACTCTGTTGTAGTTAATGAGACAAGTCCATAAGTAGAAATTGATGGGCTTGAAAGGAACTTCTAAGTAAGAAAAACTAGGTTGGCTAATTCTGAAAGTTGGAGCTGGCCCATTATTAATATTCCTAGCTGTGCTGGAGAGAATTATTAAGAATAATTAAAAGAATGGAATGGAATAGGGCAGTGATGGCTAACCTTTTTGCCATTGTGTGCCAGGAGTGGGGGGGGGGGGTTTGCACGCATGCACACACCCATAATTCTATGCACCCTGCCCCCAAGCATGCACGTGTGACCCCACACACACTTTTTTTTTTTTTAATTTGATTTATATGCCGCCCTTCTCCGAAGACTCAGGGCGGCTTACAATGTGCTCAGCAATAGCCTTCATCCTTTTGTATATTTATACAAAGTCAGCTTATTGCCCCCACAACTGGGTCCTCATTTCACCTACCTTAGAAAGGATGGAAGGCTGAGTCAACCTTGAGCCTTGGCGAGATTCGAACCCTGCAGTAATTGCAGGCAGCTGGTCTTAATAGCCACACTTCCCCGCTCCTGGCACACTATGGCACTGTAGACTTGTTTTTTGCTCTCCCCAGCCTCCAGAGCCTTTCTAGGAGTCTGGGGAGGGCGAAAACGGCCTTCCCTACCACCCCCCGAGGCCCTCCGGAGTCAGGAAACAGGAGGGCCCAGAAGGCCTGAAAATCAGATGCGCGCGCTGGAGCTGAGCTCGCATGCCCACCAGGTGGCACGCGTGCCCTAGGTTCGCCATCACAGGAATAGGGAATGGGAATGGGAATAGGAATAGGAGTAATAGAAATACTCCAAGATCCCTTCCAACTCTGTAAATTCATAGAGGTATCCTGAAGCCAGCAAAATGCAGAGAAGTAATTCATGTGGCAGGGAAAGGGCACAACCAATCCCTGGTTTAACCAATCCCACTTCACAGTGCTTTTACAGCCCTCTCTAAGTGGTTTACAGAGTCAGCCTCTTACCCCCAAACAATTTGGGTCCTCATTTTACTGACCTTTGAAAGATGGAAGGCTGAGTCAACCTTGAGTCTGGTGAGATTCAAACTGCCAAATTGTAGGCAGCCAACAGTAGTGCACTCCAGCCACTGCGCCACCACACCAAATCCTGAATTTGAGTTGAAAGCTAACTGATACAGAGTAAATGGTCACAATTATCATGAGAATATGGACTTCAGTCCTGGGTTTTGTACCTTGGCTCAACTGTAAATGTAGCTTAAAAACCAATTCACATACTGCAATTCTGGTGAAGCAAGAGCAAACCATCCACATACATTAATGCAACATTCGAACTTGTCTCCTGTGTTCTTTTCATTAATGAATGTAGACTAAATTATCAAGATTGCCTAAGGATTGGGTGCAGAATAAAATCAATGTAGAAAGCAAGAAAGGAACACACAGCAATATGGACATTTGTGGGTTTTGGATCAAGAAGCATAAACCTGACTTCTGTAGTGAAAATGGTAACACAGCAGCTCTGGTCATTTGAACTCTGGCTAAATTGACTTTTTCTCTGGAGTGTTATCAACTAAAACCACACTGAAACTTTTTTAAAAAATTTGAATTCAGACCTAGGGATAATAGCAAATCCCTCAATGCCTCACTCAACCGCCAGGTGTTGGAGAGAGATTGTCCCAGTCAGGAGGAGGGATCAAGCAGGGAATCAATCTGGAATCCTTATGGAGACACAAGAGAGCAAGGCTCAATTCCCCTTGAATGCCACTGAACTTTATTTAGTCTTTCCCAGGGGCAAACTGCTAATTTGAGAAGATTGCTGTGAAATACGCATTGAGCAATAAAGTAGCTAGCTTATACTCTACACTTATGGGTCTGGTTGCTTGTGCTGACATTAGATCAGTTAAAAATCAAGAAGAGGCGGGGGTAAAACAATTGTTTGGTTGACTGGGAATATCAGAATAGCCCTTTAGTTTTTAGTCAATCTTTGTCTCTCATGGTGGCCCACCAGATGTGCCAAGAAGTCCACAAAGGAGAGAACAAGGAATTAATAAGAACAACTAAAATGCTGGGTGAATGTAAGTCACTAAATAATAATTGTATTCAATAAATCTGTAACTGATTTCGGAACTCTCACATTTCTTCAAGAAGTCTGTATTATGCATCAGTACAATAGGTGAATGCAACCACTGCCTACATGGGAGCAAAAAAAGATATTTTGCAAAGAAGTAGCGTCATCTATGCCATTAGAGTCTCTTCTTCTGAATGAATAAGAATCGCTAAGAATAAGAACGCAACACGAAAAGCCTAATAATATCGACTGCGTACCAGCAGCAAAAGCAGGGGTGAAATGCTCCCGGTTCGGACCGGATTGCCCAATCCGGTAGCAATGGCAGCGGGTGGTTTGGAGAACCGGTAGCAAAAATTCCTGCCCACCCCCCACATGCCCAGCTGAGCCACGCAATCATCAGAGGCTATTTTTATATAGGTAGCTGAGGACTACCTGTATTATTAAGAAAATAACAGTCTGATTTTAAGGAAGATTTCAGTGAAAGCATAGAGCCTGGGCTTGATTCCTTCCCCTCTCTCTCTGAATTCATCTGCTGGCCTTTCAAAGCCCACCTGACCTTGATACCTCACTCCAAGAGTCAGACCTGGTGCTCTCTCAGATGCTTCTTCCACGTCTAGATCAACCTTTAAACTTCCAGAAGGAAGTCACCTTCTTGGCTGTCAGGGTTCCAAGTAACAGGCCCAATGCAATCAAAACATTAGGCATGTCATATTGGCACATCTGGTGAAACCCTGACTGAAGGTCCCGAGGTTTTCCCCCACCCAAATTAAAAATCAAAGTTCTTTCCCTCATTTCATCATTTCATTTTATTAGATTTATATACCGCCCTACTCCCGAAGGACTCAGGGCGGTGAACAGCCAGAAAGATAAAACACACAGACTACAAAATTTAAAAGACAATATAAAAACCCATTAAATAATTTGGCCCAAAACAATTTAAAACACCCCTAATGTTTTAAAACCAATTTTAAAAGTTACAATTAAAAGGGAAGTTAGGCCAGGCCAGTCTGTTGAAATAAATAGGTCTTGAGGTGCGTAAATCCGTGATCTTCCGTATCTCCGGGGGGAGCTCATTCCAGATGGCGGGTGCCCCCACAGAGAAGGCTCTCCCCCTGGGGGCCGCCAGTCGACACTGTTTGGCTGACGGCACCCTGAGGAGCCCCTCTCTATGTGAGCATACTGGCCAGTGAAAGGCTACTGGTGGCAGAAGGCGGTCCCGTAAGTACCCAGGTCCTAAGCCATGGAGCTCTCTAAAGGTGGTGACCAAAACCTTGAAGCGCACCCGGAAGACCACCGGGAGCCAGTGCAGCTCGGGCAGGAGAGGTGTCACATGGGAACGCCACGTCGCTCCCATAACCACCTGCGCGGCCGCACTCTGAACCAACTGGAGCCTCCGGGTGCTCCTCAAGGGGAGCCCCATGTAGAGAGCATTACAGTAGTCCAGGTGGGAAGTGATGAGGGCATGAGTGACCGTGCGTAAGGAGTCCCGATCCAGAAGTTTCAGAGGCAGAAAAAAAAGCAGAAAAAAAAGCAAAGCGTAGAACTCACAACCAAGGAACCTGTTGCTAAAATTCACCTCTGGGAACAGTTGATTGGGGGTATTCTGGGAGGCCAATCCACCCACCAATCAGCTTTTTTTTTATTTTCCTCCCCCAAAACTAAGGTGCATCTTATACTCTGGTGCGTCTTATACTCCAAAAAATACAGTAAATCATTATCGCAGGGGTGAAATGCTACTGGTTCATCTGAACTGGTATTTCTGACAATCAGCTGTGCCACAGGGTTTAGCTTCACTAGAAAGCAGGAAATCCTGCTTTCCCCCGCCCCGTTCTACTTACCTAGCGAAGTCTTATTTTTCCATGCGAAGTGCGCATTTGGCATGCACTCTGCCTGCTCCCGGAGCGTGCTTTTGGCGTGCATGCATGGGCAGTGAACCGGTGGCAATCAAAGGAGGATTTCACCACCGCATTATCGATACATGTTTCTGGTAGTCGCCGACATATCAGCAGTTGGGGCAGGGCTCTGTGTCTCTTCTCATTTGCATAGCGTGTTGTTATCCACTAAGAGCCTCCACTTGAGCATATTGGTTTTACACGTAGGCACTCCAACTCTCAATTTATTTAGAGTCCTCCAGGTAGTATAAGGAAGGTCAGATCCTTCAGCCATATCCTCCTTTAATGTTGTTATTCCTTGCTTGATGGTCTTCTTCCTCCACCTTTTAACTCAATTTTGTTCTTGGGTACCCACAAGAATGTTTGTTCTTGCCATAAAGTTGTTCCTAGATCTGAATTTGGCGGGCTTGGGGCACATGTCCATTGAGAGATGTCATCTTTCTCTTGCTTAGTTCTCACACATTTGCTGTTACTTCTCTCCTGCTCTTAGGTGGCACAATGCCAGAGAGAGGATAGATTTTCTCAATTGGTGTAGGTTTGAGATATACTCCCCCAGATATACTGCTGATACTACCCTGTTTCCCCGAAAATAAGATATCAAGATATGATAATAAGCCCAATTGGGTTTTTGAGCACATGTACTAAAATAAGCCACCCTGTTGTGGCCATATGCGGCCTGTGCGGCTGGTGGCTGATTCAGACAGCGAGGAGGCTGGTGTGGTGCTGTGCCAGCAGCCTGTGCAGCTGGCACTTGAGTCAGACAATGAGGCTGGAGAAGATATGGTGCCAGAGGTGGGGATTCAGCCAGGGCCCTCAGAACCTCCAGAAGGTCCCTTAAGTGAAGAGGACAAAGAGGAGGAGCCTCTTCTCAATGCACGGGTGCGCAGAGCTGAGCTGCCAAAAGGCAGGAGTGACTCCTCAGGAGGAGGTCTCCTCGAGAGTAAGGCTTGGGGCTAATTGGCCACTCCCTATTTAAGGAGGAACACCAACTGAAGCAATTTGCAGGGAACAACTTTGTTCACTCTCCTTTGTGCTTTGATCTTAGTTCTCTGCAAATTGCTTCTGGGCTTTCTGCCAACCATAGTAAGATTAAGATTATTTATTCTTTGGATTCTTGTAGGCTGTTAAGAAAGTTAATTAACAGCCTTTGTTCGAAAAAAAAAACTGGTTTAATTTAGTAAACTAAGGTTTGTACAGACTTTGTGTGTGCTGCGTTCTTTGGGGTCCGTAGCTGGGGCAGAACACTCCCCCCAAAAATAAGCCCTCTCTGAAAATATTTAAACGCAGAGCTGGAAATCAGGTAAGACAGCAAGAGGAGCCTTGTCTTACTCCATGCACCCCAAAATAATAAGACCTCCCCGAAAATAAGACCAAGTGCTTATTTTGGGGTTCAAAAAAAGTATAAGACAGGGTCTTATTTTTGGGAAAACACAGTAAAACAAACTCTGGATCAACTTTCTCTAAATTCCTACTTTTCCTTCACCCAAATCCATTTCCTATAATTGGAGCAAACAACAACAGCAGCAGCAGCCATATTCTGTGTCTCCTCTGTTTTTTCCCTTATTACTTGCCAATTCCCCTTCCCATTTCCAGAGGAGAAATGCAACACATGCTCTGGACAACATATCAGCCTGCTTTAAATAGCTTTGGCAGCCATTCCCTTTCCCTAAGGGATGCTAGGAATTGTAAGTTGGAAGGGAAGAAGCAAAAGACCAGGAGCAGAGAACATCAACACAAAGTTTTCAGGGAAGATTTTCTACTTTTAAAGCAACAATATTTTGAAATCTCTCCATGGAAATAATCATCTTTTTTTTTCCAGTGAAGAACCACTTCTGATGACTTCATGCATGCATCAAGGCAGGTTTTTTTTGGCCGTGTCACAGAAGGGGGTTGCCACTGCCATCCTCTAGGATGCAGGTTTGATTTCACAGCTGGGAGGTTTCCTGGTCGTCTCCCATCTGAGCCCTGGCCAGATCTGGTTCTATTTGGCTTCTGAGCAGAGACAAGACTGGCCAGTAGACTTAATACAAAGGGTTTGCTAGCTGGAATCCTACCTTTGGGCTCGTTGAAGTGGCAGGTTTTCTCATAACAACCAAGTCATTGTGTTTGGTTTGGCTTTGCTAATTGTCTGAATCCACATCTTGTAGTTTGTCATGTAAAGTGGTGTAAAAACCCAAAGAAGAAGAAGAAGAAGAAGAAGAAGAAGAAGAAGAAGAAGAAGAAGAAGAAGAAGAAGAAGAAGAAGAAGAAGAAGAAGAAGAAGAAGAAGAAGAAGAAGAGGAGGAGGAGGAGGAGGAGGAGGAGGAGGAGGAGGAGGAGGAGGAGGAGGAGGAGGAGGAGGAGGAGGAGGAAGGGGAAGGGGAAGAGGAAGAAGAGGAGGAGGAGGAGGAGGAAGAAGAAGAGGAGGAGGAGAAAGAGGAGGAGGAAGAGAAAGAGGAGGAGGAAGAAGAAGAACTTACCATGTATGAATTTAGCTGCATTCTGCACTGCAAACCAAGAGAAGTGTGGTTTATTTAAAAAAACAAAACGGAATTAAATATTTTTTGGCTTAGAATGCTGCATGAACTTGAGAGTTCATCTGGGCCAACCTGTGGACTTTCACATGAATATGAACAATTCTATTTATGGACCATTTCCCTGTCAAGAATTCCTGTGGACTACTTTCTCCACTCTAGCTCTGAATAGTTGGGCTCAATAAGATTACACAGGGACCCAGTTGCTAATTCTCTTATCAACACAATTTGTAGATAGGAAAGATTCTATCTACATTCTTCATTCTTTCATTTTCACTTTTTTTTTTCAGAACAGGAGAATGGCCACCAAGTCAGGAGAACAATTAAGATGAGGAGCAAATAAGACAAGCGATGAAGTGATTATGCTTTCTCCTGAGGTGGGCCTGAAGCTGGGCAGAGTAATCATCATTCTCCCTTCTCCGTGGCCTAGCATTTAAAAAGAGCAGCCCCCTCCCCAAGAAACCAGAACTATAAATAGAACTTGACACTTACACCATGATAACCGATCCTAAAGTCTCTGGATCTTGAATGGCCCCTTTCCTCTTTCTAAAATAGAAAGTGCCAGACTGTGCTTTGGGTAAGAGACCCAGGTACAAAACTGGCCAGGAATTGGCTGGCAAGAAGGAAGACTGGACTTGGAACAAATTAAAACAAATAGAATAGAATTTTTATTTTATTTTTTTGGCCAAGTGTGATTGGACACACAAGGAATTCGTCTTTGGTGCATACGCTCTCAGTGTACATAAAAGAAAAGATACGTTCGTCAAGAATGATAAAGTACAACACTTAATGATAGTCATAGGGTACAAATAAGCAATCAAATCATATTAGGAAACAGTCAATATAAATCTTAAGGATACCAGCAACAAGGTTACAGTCATACAGTCATACAGTCATAAGTGGGAGGAGATAAATGATAAGAACGATGAGAAGATTAATAGTAGTGCAGACTTAGTAACTACTTTGACAGTGTTGAGGGAATTATTTGTTTAGCAGAGTGATGGCGTTCGGGAAAAAACTGTTCTTGTGTCTAGTTGTTCTGGTGTGCAGTGCTCTATAGCGTCATTTTGAGGGTAGGAGTTGAAGCAGTTTATGTCCAGGATGCGAGGGGTCTGTCAATATTTTCCCAGCCCTCTTTTTGACTCGTGCAGTATACAGGTCCTCAATGGAAGGCAGGTTGGTAGCCAATGTTTTTTCTGCAGTTCTAATGATCCTCTGAAGTGGGGTGAGAGGAATGATAATAGAGTACAGGAAATAAATGCCTTTTCTACTCTGCCCTGGTCAGACCTCACTGGGAATCCTGTGTCCAGTTCTGGACAACACAATTCGAAAAGGAGGGTGAGCAAGTTCAGAGGACATAGCCGTAATGATGATGATGATGATGAGTCTAGAAATCAAGACCTAATAAGAACAGATAAAGGATCTGGATATGTCTAGCTTGAGAGATATGACAGCAATCTTCAAATATTTGAACAGTTGCCAAATAGAAGTTGGTTTGTTCTCTGTTGTCTCATAGGGGAGAACTAGAACCAATCCATTACAGTTTCATGAAAAAGATGCAAGCTAAAAATTTGGAGAAATTTCCTGACTCTATAAACTATCAGCCAGTGGAATAGACTGTCACGCAAAGCGATGACATTTCTATATCTAGAGGTCTTCAAATGGAGCCTGGACACTCATCTCTTTGAGATGGTCTAATCGATTGAGCAGAAGTTTGATTCGATGATCTTTAAAACCTCTTCCAATTCTCAGATTCTATAATTCTATGAACTGTACATAACATTTTGGGTGAGAGCAAGAGAACTATTGATGCAATGTGAATTTTCTTCCCTTGGGTTTGGGAAGAAACTTTGAATTTTGTCTTTAACAGTGGTGAAACCATAATATTAGAGATCATGTCTCAAAGTAATAAGAAGCTGGACTGGCAATTTTCAGCAGTCATGGCCAGGAAGGGGCCCAAGAAAGAGAGTTGGACATGTCTTCCATTCTGAAGTCTCTAATTGCCCTCCTTTAAAACATGTTGTCTTCTCAGATCATGAGAAAATTATCAGAATATGATTCTCTACCAGAAGCCCATTGAACTAGCTAGCTGGTGAAAAGCTGGCTTCTTGGTTACCCACTTTTGGGTGAATCCCGAGATCTTCCTCCTTTCTTTCAGCAGAGGGCACTCTTTGCATGATGACGTTGCCACTCTGTTAACTAAATGACCTGTTTCCAAAGGAATCACGCACTGATCTCCCCGACCTCCCTGTGGAATTTAGCTTGGTGGATCAAGGTCATATCTTTTCCCATCTGGATATTAGGTTGGCAAGCTGCCTCTTCACAAACTCAACATTTTTGCCCTTGGAACTTCTCTTTGCTTTGTTGCTGAACATGGAGGCATGAGGGATGAGAGGGAGAAGTCTTATCTTCCATATCCTCCTCTCATAGTCCCTTACAGACTTTGCCTCTGATTTCTGTACCTCACTGAAGACCCTATTTTGTATTCATAAACTAGACTTACCCAACCAATATCCACAAAGCCAGCCTGTTCACCGTATAGTTTGATATACCTCTGGAGAAATCCTCATCACAGAAGGAATCCAATTCTTGGACAGAAATGGTCCTGAAGGATGGCCACTTTTAGGTATTTAGATTTGGAGCTAGAGAGGTCCTAGGTCCAAGCTTGGCAACTTTAAGACTTGTGGACTTCAGCTTCCAGAATCCCTCAGTCAGCATGTGTTGCTGAGGAATTCTGGGAGTTGGAAGTCCACAGGACTTAAAGTTGTCAAAGTTGGACACCCTTGTCTTAGACATTCTGAAGCTTCTATTCTGCTTCCAATTCCTAGGCAAAGGGAAACCTAAGGGAAATGTGGAGAGAAACAAGTCCAAAATGGAAACATATCCATTTTAAGAGGACAGGTGAATGCCTGTGAATCCCTGGAGAACAAATGACATCACCTGTCAGTAACATAATGTTGCATATGACTTGTTTAAGCTATTCAGGATGAATGAAATTCCAAGTTCAGCAGATAAGGTCCCAAGGAGAAATGGACCGCTTCATGAATAAAGGGCTGCTCAGTTGTAGAGCCCTACTTCTGAAGACCAACTGTTTTCAACTGATTGGAATTATGTGCAACTGGGACCTAGGTAGGAATCTTATAAATCCTTAAGAGTGGAGCATGCAGTACTTGAATCCTAGCTTGTTGATAACCAAAAGGCACTCATGAGTTTAGGGGGTTTGTCTTTATAGGTGTCCCTGGGATTTCGTTGCCTTTCACTAGATTGGAGATTTCTGACTGGTTCCTGGGAGGCTCTTTGAGACAGTGGATAGTGCATTGACTGTCTCCTCTGGGAAAAAAAAAAAGGGAGAGGCTAACAGATGCTCGACTAGAACTAAATATCCATGATTGAATATGAATAAGTGCACCTTTCAAGTTCTGGAGAATTCAAGATATGTTTATTTCATATTTGAACACCATGGACCCCTGTACCTCTTCCTTGGGGGGTGAGCCTTCAGGCTTCTCGAGTTGACCAAATTCTCAGTGGCTGCAGGAGCTCAGAATAGAGGAAGTTTGGTTTACAAGGGGTTTCTTCTTAAAGTTAAATTCTGGGCTAAGTGTTGGCACTTAACATTTGAGTGATATTCCCAGCCTAAAAATTAAGGTGAACATACTTTTTTTTAAAAAAATTTTTTTTAAATTTTGATTTATATGCCGCCCTTCTCCGGAGACTCAGGGCGGCTTACAATGCGTTAAGCAATAGCCTTCATTCTTTTGTATATTTTATACAAAGTCAGCTTATTGCCCCCACAAACTGGGTCCTCATTTCACCTACCTTAGAAAGGATGGAAGGCTGAGTCAACCTTGAGCCTTGGAGAGATTCGAACCAGCAGAAATTGCAGGCAGCTGTGTTAATAACAGGGTGCATTAAACCACTGTACCATCAAGGCTCTTGTAATTTTGTGGCTAGATCGGATTCTGATGCAGGTGGAGGAACTAGCAATGGAAACTAACTATTTAATTTGGGGTGCTAACCAGAGGTGGGTTTCAGCAGGTTCTGACCAGTTCTGGAGAACCGGTAGCAGAAATTTTGAGTAGTTCGGAGAACCGGTAAATGCCACCTCTGACTGGCCCTGCCCCCATCTATTCTCTGCCTCCCGAGTCCCAGCTGATCAGGAGGAAATGGGGATTTTGTAGTAACCTTCCCCTGAATTGGGGTGGGAATGGAGATTTTACAGTATCCTTCCCCTGCCATGCCCACCAAGCCATGCCATGCCATACCCACCAAGCCACACCCACAGAACCGGTAGTAAAAATTTTTGAAACCCGCTAACCTATCTGTAGATAGATTTAGATGGTCTGTGGACTTGGAGGAGGGGAAATAATTATTTTAATTTACCAGTCTTTTCAAGGTATTTTTTTTTTGTCTTGCTGTTGATTGAATGGATTAATAAAGCACATATATTACACACGTTACTAAAATGTTCAAATAACACAAGTTTCCTTTGTAATACAGTCCATCTGTATTTTATTTCATATGTACAAGTACATTTTCCTGAGAAGGGTTCATTGCCTTTGGCTAGGTTTTCAAAAGAGCCCATGACACAAGAAGGCCAATAATTCCTGATCTATGAAACCCCTTTGCAGAAGAATAAAGGAATCAGTCATGCCACAAATCCTGGGATAAAATGGCACTTTGGAGCTTTCCAAGGTTCTGTAAATCTAGCTTGATAAAGGTCCCACTAACATTCATTTAACTTCACCAATATCTATTGTAATTGAGACACCAGGTTGATTTGCTAAGGCCTGTTTTGATCCACCACAACTCACAAGGGGGCAGGAGAGCAGGGGTGAAATCCAGCAGGTTCTAACAGATTCTGGAGAACCGGTAGCGGAATTTTTGAGTAGTTCGGAGAACCGGCAAATACCACCTCTGGCTGGCCCCAGAGTGGGAAGGGAATGGAGACTTTGCAGTATCCTTCCTTTGGAATGAGGTGGGAATGGATATTTTGCAATATCCTTCCCCTGCCACGCCCACCAAGCCAAGCCCATAGAACCGGTAGGGAAAAATTTTGGATTTCACCCCCTGCAGGAGAGTTAGAAGTTCTACTAAGGGTGGGGGGCAGTGTGACCTACTGGCTAAGGAGTTGAATGAGGTCTAGGAGACCATGGTTCTAATCCACTCTGATCTCATGATGCTGTTTTTAGAAAAGGATTATATAGAGAGCTCCTGAAGAGAGAATATAATCTAGTAAATCAATAAATTAGAGATTGTGTTTGTACAATATAGTTAACCAGGTCAGTGCATGACCTAGCAGAGGCATTTGCAAAACATGTGGAATGGGGCTATTTTAGTTCTGGTTTGCTTTTCTGTGCTTTAGAGTGTTGCCTTTAATGATTAAACGATTAAACTACAAGCAAGAAGACTTGTCCTGCCTTTGTCAAGTGCAAAGAATCGGGACCATTTGTAAGTTACAGCACACAAGAATCTAGTCAACTAAAGTTCAACATTAAATTGGCACCAGATAAGGGTTAATGGAATTCAGGAGAGGTTGGACTTGAAGTATATGTGGCAATGCAATGATTCTAAACTGATGACAAGCTTAACTCCATCCCCCTCCTCCCCCAGCTCTACCTGTTGTTCTCCTACAGCTTAGTCAGAAGCCGATTGGCTGACTTTGGGTCAGTGGTCAGTGGTGAAATCCAAATTTTTTTACTACCGGTTCTGTGGGCATGGTGTGGTGGGCGTAGTGTGGTGTGGCTTGGTGGGAGTGGCTTGATGGGCATGCCAGGGTAAGGATACTGCAAAATCCTCATTCCCACCCCACTCCAGGGAAAGGATACTGCAAAATCTCCATTCCCACCCCACTCTGGGGCCAGCCAGAGATGGTATTTGCCGTTTTTTTTTTTAAATTTGATTTATATGCCGCCCTTCTCCGGAGACTCAGGGCGGCTTACAATGCGTTAAGCAATAGCCTTTATTCTTTTGTATATTTTATACAAAGTCAGCTTATTGCCCCCACAAACTGGGTCCTCATTTAACCTACCTTAGAAAGGATGGAAGGCTGAGTCAACCTTGAGCCTTGGAGAGATTTGAACCAGCAGAAATTGCAGGCAGCTGTGTTAATGACAGGGTGCACCAAACCACTGTACTATCAAGGTTCTCTGAACTGCTAAAAATTTCCACTACCGGTTCTCCAGAACCTGTCAGAACCTGCTGGATTTCACCCCTGCTTTGGGTCAATACTTGTCTCCCAACTATAATGTTAGGAAGAATACAACGTCAAGCCACTTCTGAAAATCTTGTCATGGACTTGTTCAAGAAGTTTACAAGAGTCCTGAAGGCACAATAACAAGTTGGGTTGAATAAGATCTTAGGATTTTTGATGATTTGATAAGTGGGGTTATCGATGCTCTCTCTGAGCTTGGTTGTTTTCTTGCAGATGGTTCCTTACCCAGCTAGGTAACATCATCAGTGTCCTTGAAGATATTACCTAGTTGGTTAATGATACATCTTCAAGAAAACAACCAAGCTCAGACAGCACCAAGGACCCCACAGTTTAACCCTGAGCTACAAATATTTTCTTCTAATGATCTGACATATAGGCCAAATATGGAAGATACATTAATTTGGTAGCTAAGCTAAGTTGTCTGAAGGTGTCTTGTGCTTTAAGATGGAGCTCCTATCTACTCCAGCTACTTGATTTTATTTTAGGAGAAAGCAATAGCTGGGCTTTCAAGATACGTTCTGTTAACAGAACCATGTCTACCCCAGTGCTATTTTCTGGAGGGCCCCTGGTACCATTTCTCAACTTTTTAGTCAGGATTTGCACAACAAGCTAAGCTAAAGTGTGATTCGTTATTTTGGAGATCAGTGCATCTTGTGCACAGCTAACATAGTCCTGATGGCCAGGACTGTTGTTCTGAGTACCTGCCAACTCTTAAGTCCCATCAAGAAATAGGAAGGATTTCTGCAAAGAACAGTTGCAATGTTAAGTATCAGCATATTGGGAAGAACATCTCAGGATCCATCAGGGGCCTATAGGCAGTTACTGAATGCAGAAAGAGTGGATGGAGTAATCAGGAGCATTCATGGGAGAATAAAGGGATGCTTGAATAGTCAAGATCACAGTCACAGTCATGGCCTTCAGCTTACCATTTTGGAATCACCCGTAGATGCTTTGGTTAAAGGCATGTTGGCAAACGTGCATTTAAGATGAAAACACGTGCCAATATTAAAATATCAGCTCTGTTTTTTCTTGCCATTATGTTCGCTTATTGTTTTAAAGTACCATCAGTTCAAAGGGCGAAGGTTCAAACAACCAGGTAGGCTAGCATTCTGGACTAGCAACACCAAAGAAAAATGCCGGTAGCAAGTTGATCAAAAGCATCTTCTGGATTCAGGTGTGGATGGGGAGCAACTTCAGCAGTTTGTCTTCTGAAGAATGGATGTGGGTTTTTTTTGTGAATAGGCAAGTCCCTGAGAGGTCATTGTTTTCCATTGGTACTTACAATGTTGATGTTTTCAGTTTCCTACAAATGGACATTGCCGTGTAAAAGTTGACTTATCGTCAATACAGCAGCCTTCCTCACAAATGTGAGTTTGCTGATCACCCGTCTGACTGAAAGCCACATGGATGTAAGGCTGATTTCCTCTCTTTCCTGCTTCATAACATATTCTCTAGGCATTCACGAAGGTCTCTTCAATAACATTCAGTGCTCTGAATTAGGATAAAGTTTCCAAGGGCAGATCTTGGAGAATCAATGCAGAACCTCCCAGCTAATGAAATTAAGGCAGGCCCAAGCTGGGTATCAGGATCCTCGAGAAACCATTTCTTTGTTTGTAAATTAAGATAAATTTGGGAGAACTTGAGTGGCTCATCAACCTGAAGCAAGATTCTCCTCCCAGAACTTTGCTTTCTGGAGCAATTAATATGCTAGAGGCCATTTGCATCCAAGGGCAGAGATATATAAGAGCAGACTGGAGAGGGAAGAGAAATAAAAAACTAAAAGTATTCTTTAGTTTAAAAACACTGAGAGATGAAACATCTTAATCATTCAGAAGTTGGTCGTTAAGGCTTAATGTTTTTGCTTTCAGCATGCATTTAGGTACATATGATGTTAACAAATGCAAATATTATTATATCGACCCTGTTTTTCTTGGCATTGCTTTCTTTCTCTGTGGCTTAAGTAACCAGGTCAGAGGGCAGACTCAGAAATCAAGGGCAACCTTGAGCAAATTTTGTGAATTAGTAGCACCAAATACTCTGGGGTGGGGCCCTGTTATTGTATGTTCTCCAGAAAAGGCAAGTGTTGAATGCCCATCCAATTGATTGGAGTAAAGGTGAATTATTAAATAATGATTTAAAAAGAAGAGGAACCTGAATTTAAAGAAGAATATTTATAGCTCAGAGAGGCTCAGTGGTTTAAAGCATGCCAGAGAAGGTCTATACTCTGGCGGTTTGAGTCCTACTACTATGTGATGGAGTAAGCTCCCATCATTTGCCACAGCTCCTGCCAATCTAGCAGCTTGAAAGCATGTAAATCCAATTAAATAAATAGGTACCACGTCAGTGGGAAAGTAACAGTGTTCTGTGTTTCCCTGAACACTTTATGCTGTGATGTTATGGTGACCACATGACAATGGAAACATCTTCAGACAGCACTGGCTCAATGGCTTAAAGAAACAGAGATGAGCCTCATCCCCTAAATCCTATGATGATCAATGGAATAATGGTGGACCACAACAAGTGAAATATCTGCAAGAAAGCTCAGAGAGTACCAAGAACTTGAATTTAAGGCTACTTCTCTGCACAAAGACAGAACAAATGGAAACTCATCCAACTCAATTTCCATATTCTCACCAAGTCTAAATATTAAAGGTTAGTTTTGGGGGCCCATAGTCCTCTCCAACTAGATTTTGGACTTCTTTTTATGCAACTGAAAACTCAAGGAATCTACATTTTTCTTTATTGTACACTACAGATGTCTGTAGAATAGGATCAAGTAAGTCAAGATGATGTCTATGAAGGTATGATTGAAACTCCGTCTTAATTTATGCACTTTGCACATAAAATTAGGCAGAGCTTTCATCATGGCGGCCACTATCTTGACTTTTACTACAGCTTGCAGACAACCCTCCTTATAGTACCTACAAGACCAGCTTATTTCACATCAATGTCCTACAGATGTGTTGCATCATTACTCCATTAACTGAATTTGTTGGTGAGAAAAAAAATATAAATTTGATTCATTTGAAGGACTCCTGTTTGGGAAAGACTGCTTAATAGAAAGCTCAAAGTGGATTCTTGAAGATCCTGTGCCAGGAATCTGTCAAGAGAAATGCCAGGGGATAATTCTCTCAATGCCCTATGTCCCTAGGTGAATTAAAAAAAAATTAGTCCTACAACCCCTGCTTACTACTTTATTGCTGAGGTCATTAAAAGAGCTGCCCAAGGTGAATCTTCATTTTTAGTGATTTTTGATCTGCCTTCCCTGTGGAGCTGCATTTGGGCCCCAGATAAGGGATGGAGACTGGAAGCCTCCTTAGAATTCAGAAGACCCTCAGGAATCCTGTTGTGCTCACCTAGGCCTTGTTCGTATATCAAGACAGCCATCAAATCAAGAGCCTTGCACACTGTATGGAGGTTGGCAATTCAGGCACTTCCTGGTGTTTTCTCTTAGGTAGAAATTACCCTACACCGTTCCTCAGTAGGGATGGTTTAATAAAGGAGAAGATTTGTAACTCAGGGTTGAAATGCAGGGTCCTTGGTGCTCTCTGAGCTTGCTTGTTTTCCTGCAGATGTTTCATTACCCTAAGTAACATCATCAGTGCTAGTAAGGAGTGCTGTTTGCTGTCAGTTTATATTCTGATGTCTTGCCTGTCTTCTATGTGGGTGTGGGTGGTCTTAGGGATTCTTTGGTTGGGCTGTTGACTAAGGGATGGTTTAAGGTCTTAAAGTTGCAAGATTGGAGACCCCTCTCCTAAAGAGAGGATTGTCTACAGTGACTTCTGAATGAATCTGCCTCGGCCACCAGACAATTGGAGAAGCAGAGCTCTCTGTTCGCTCTGCATAACCAGATCTTCCCAGATCTTACCAGATCAAATCTCACTTCTGTTGTTGCCCTTAAATAATCTCTTCTTGGAATGATTTTAGCACAAGGGTTGGCAACTGGCGTGAAAATGCCAGTGAATCTGCACCCTCACAGGCACAAGATCCATGCTCCAATATCCATTTCAGCCTTTCTGGAGAGCACATGGATGAGACCTTTGGATCATTGATAGTCTCTCCTCATCCCACCACCCTGGATGCCAGAAATAAACAATCCAGGGGTGAAATGCTCCCAGTTCAGACCGGATCGCCCGATCCGGTAGCAATGGCGGCAGGTGGTTCGGACAACCGGTAGCAAAAATCCCTGCCTCCCCTCATACCCAGATGAGCCGCATGATCATCAGAGCCTTTTTCTTTTTCTTTTAAAAACATTTTTTTCTGCAACCTCTTCAGCCAAAGAGGTTGTAGAAAAAAAAAATGCCTTTAAAAACCTCTGGCGATCCCAGCTGAGTTGTCTGATCATCAGAGGCTTCTAAAAGCATTTTTTTCCTGCAACCTCTTAAGGTTGTAGAAAAAATGCTTTTAAAAGTTAAAAAAAAAAAAAGTTGGCCACGCCCACCCAGTCATATTACCCCCCCAAGCCACACCCACAGAACCAGTAGTAACAAATTTTACATTTCACCACTGAAACAACCCCCCCCCCCCACAAACCAGCCTGTCCAGTCAATGCATGTGGGTTTTTTTTTTTTTTGCAACTCCCATCCTCTTTGCTATCAAAAAAAAGTCACTGCTTGCAGAATCTGATCTGGGAGACTTCCTATTTTCAGTAGTCAGGTTACGCCGTTTCCACTAAGAGACCCCCTCATCAGCAAGTTCGGCTATTGACTAAGGGATGGTTTAAGGCAGAGGAAACAGAGGGTGACTCTCTACCATCCCTTCAGAATGGGCAGTACCCAAAACATTCAGCCTAGTTTTTTTGCCAAGAAGGGAAAAAATGTTTACCTTAAGCCTTGCTTTTTATGGCACTCGCCTCTCACTTTTAACTGCCCCTCAGAAACCTTGGCTCTTCACCGCTGGCTTTTAGTACACAGCCGTGACATATTGTGTGAGGCCTGGTGTGATGCTCAAGCCGATGGAAGCTGTGGCCCCCACGTTTAAGATGTATTCATTTTATTTAGAGGCCACCCGTCTCACCCTCGGACTGATTCTGTATGTTTGAGAGCTGTGGTGAGGAAGGTTGTGTTTCTCTGTGCACCTCTATGCAGTGTTTATAAGCAAAGATGTTCCTCACATCTGGATTAAGTGATCCCTGGTCATTTGGTGAGTTTCTTCTGGTGTGAATCATAGCATCAAAGGGCTGAAAGCGACCTTGGAGGCCTTCTAGTCCAACATCCTGCTCAAGGCAGGAGACTATACGGCACCCTAGTTAAAAGGCTGTCTAATCTTTTCTTGAAAACCCCCAGTGATGGAGCACCAGTGGTGGGTTCCTCCCGGTTCGGCCCGGTTCCACCGAGCCGGTAGCGGTGACGATATGACATCACCGAACTGGTTCTGCCCTCCCGCCTCCCACCCTCCACCACCACCCCCAACCCCCATGTTATTCTTACCTTTTATTTGGCCCCACCCCCAATCTATTGCTGCCTCCTGAGTCCCAGCTGATGGCTAGAGGGAAAAAAACTATTTAAACTCTTGCCGCAGGGCTTCAAAGGGATGCCCTACAGCTGATCAATGTTAAAAGAAAACAAATGAGTAGACCAGTGCCTGCAAAAATACATGAGTAGATCAGTGCCTGCAAAAATAAATGGGTAGATCGGTACAGCCTGGTAGACCAGTACCTCTGCTAAATCCTAAATAATTGTCACATGACCATCAAGCCACACCCACAAAACAAGCCACACCCACAGAACCAGCACTAAAAAAAATTAGAACCCACCCCTGTGGAGCACCCACAATTTTGAGAGGAAAGTTGTTCTGTTAGAATAGAATAGAATAGAATAGAATAGAATAGAATAGAATAGAATAGAATAGAATAGAATAGAATAGAATAGAATAGAATAGAATAGAATAGAATAGAATAGAAAATTAATAAGATATTCTTATTCAGTCTGGCTGAGAACCCCTGGTGAGGAAGGACCTGAATACCACGATTCAGGTCTTACAAGACCATGGCTTCTCCATCAATCGAGCCAAAAGCCATCTCATTCCAACTACTCGACTGCCCCATTTGGGATCAGTGGAGTGCAAGGTTTATCTTTCCCAGGAATGTCAAGCCAGTCTGAAGGATCTAGCAAGGCCTGTTAGGACAGAGGAGTCTGTTACCCTCTGCCTCCTCTCTCAACTCCTGGGAAAGATGATTGTCTTGCATCAGCATCACCCCTGGGGCTTGGCTCCACAGCAGGGCTCTGCAGTGGTTCCTCCTATCGTATCAACAGACATGACAAAGCACTTCCCTGACGAGAGTCTGGCCACCACAGGAGGTGATACTATCACTCAAATGGTGGACTTCCCGCGCCATAGCCAAGGGCCGTTCATTAATTGTTCTCATTGTCAAGAAATTTCTCCATACTTCCAGGTTCGATTCCTCTTTAACAAGCTTCTACCCGTTGCTTCTTGTCCTGGCCTCAGGTGCTTACTCAGGAGAGTAAGCCGATCCACTCATCTCTGTGACAGCCCCTCAAGTACTGGGAGACAGCAATTATGTCACTTCTAATCCTTCTCTTTGTTAGGCTAGACATGCTTGATTCCTTTAACCATTCTCTTTGGCTCTGTTTCCAAATGGAACCCATTCCTTGGGTTATCAATGCAAAATTAATTTATGGAATGAATTGTTACAAGGGGGCAGCTGTTAGAGAGGGTAAGCCACTGAACGGATATCACTCTGCAGTATTTCCACATCAAAGCTAAATAGAGCTGTGTGTAAATGCATAATATGTCAGGGTCAGGGGTGGGTTCTACTTACCTTTACTACCGTTTCGCATCACACCCACGCGTGATGCGCAGATCACCTATGATGACGTCCGGGTCAGTGGATGGAGCCTCCTGCCGGTTTTACTACTGGTTTCTGTGAACCGGTCCGAACCAGGGGCAACCCACCACTGGTCAGGGTCCATCAACATAGAGAAGAAGGGGGGGGGGGGAGAGAAAGTCAGCTTAATTGAGTAAGGAGTAACAAGTCTTTTTTTCCCCTAGTGCTCCCCTTCTCTACTTACTCTTGGATAAGAATTGCACCACAATGTGCTATCCTGCAGTCTAGTCCAGGGGTCCCCAACCTTTCGGACCTCAGGGACCACTAAATTCATAATTTTAAATCCCACGGACAACTAATATGATCTGCCTAATGACCGGCTGGGTGGGCGTGACTAGGTGGTCATGTGACTGGGTGGGTGTGGCCAGCTCGATGTCACTCACATCAAGGGGCGCCTCGCCAGCCTCTACTTGCCCCTCCCCTCCCAGCCACTCCTCGCCTCCCCACCCGGGTTCCTTGGGGCCTCAACAAGAAGCAGTTGTTGGAGCTAAACAGCCACCACAAGAAACAGTTGGCAAAACAGCTGGCTCAGTTCAAATTGGATCTGACCAAGAAGGAAGCTCAGCAGAAGCACCACACTGAGTCACTGAGACTAGGAGCATAGGCTTTCCAAGCAGAGGGAAGACCTGCGGGAGTGCAAGGCCAGGTACTGGCACCTGAAGGCTCTGTGGGCTGAGATGGTCAGCCAGTTCCAGGCCATGATGCAGTCCCACTGAAACGAGGCCCTCTGGCTCTTCGCCACCAGCAGCATTTCCCTCCAGCCTTCGCCCAAAGCCCTGCACCAGGAGGCTGAAACAGACCCTGTTGGAATTTCTGCCCCCCTCCAACCCACACAAAAAGACACCGAAGGGGGAGACTCTCTGCAGCAACACAAATGTTCATTGCACGTATCTGTTTGTAGTTTGAGGACCCCTGATTTAGTGCAATATAAAAAATGCAAATAATTTTTCTGAGGGCCACCAAAATTTTCTCGTGGACCACCAGTGGTCCATGGACCACCAGTTGGTGGCCGCTGTTCTAGATGGCACCAGGTTGGGGAGAGTTGCTCAGGGATGTAATATTAGTCCAGGTTACCTGAGGGGACCATCTTTGCCCAAGAGTTTCTACCCATCCAATCAGATTCAACAGATCGGGCATGTTGCAGATCCCGTCAGTCAAACAGTGCCAACTAGAAGAAGGGCTTTTTCTGCTGTAGCCCTTGCCTTGTGGACTATTCTCCCCTTAGAGGTTAGAATGGGCTTAACCCTGTTGGGTTTTTGCAAAGCTTTAAAAACTTGGCTATGTACCTGGGCCTGGGGCTAGGAATGTGTGAAGGGGCCTGTTATGTGGGTTTACTGTTAGTTGATTAATCACCATGGCTTGTCTTTGTATTTATTCATTTTGTGGATGTTTTTATTGTTTTAATGTTATTTTAAATTGTTTGAATTGTTTTAGAACTTTAGAATTGTAAACCACCCAGAGTCAATTGGTTGAGTTTGGTGGCTATAGAAATTGAATAAGTGAGCGAGTGAGTGAGTGAGCGAGTGAATGAATGAATGAATGAATGACTCTTCCAGATGTGTTGAGCTACAATCTCTTGAATTACCAGGAATGTGAAGAATTACAGGTTTACACACCTGGAGGATGCCAAGATAGAAGGGCAGTTACAAATTTTTAACGGTTTATAGATCTGAAGTAGACTCATCCATGGATTTGCAAGTATTTGGAATTCTTGCAATTAGTGGTGGCTGTCTGAACTCTTGGATGGCCAGTCCAAGTAGAAATCTCAGGAGCCTCATCGTCTAGCCAACTTAGCAAAACTTGTAATTGCTGTCCAACCTCTTCAGCCAGACTCTGGTTGGAGAGTCCAATCTTTCAGGTTTAAATTCAGATGTTGTCATTCCTGGCATTAGCCTGAGAAACTGAAATCCAATTTTCTGCATGCTGAGCAAAGATTTTCTCTTGCATTTTTGTCACATTCAGTTTGCTGAAAAGAGAACTAAATTTCAACATTTATTTCAAGGGAGGAGAAAAATTCAAGAGATATTCCCATGGGTGGAGTTAGGCATTCTTATACTTATTTAGTGAAGATGTAGCCAATAAGATTTGTGTGTGTGTATGAGAGGGAGAGAGAGAGAAAGAAAGAGAGAGAGAGAGAGAGAGAGAGGGAGAGGGAGAGGGAGAGGGAGAAGGAAAGGAAAGGAAAGGAAAGGAAAGGAAAGGAAAGGAAAGGAAAGGAAAGGAAAGGAAAGGAAAGGAAAGGAACGGAACAGAACAGAACAGAACAGAACAGAATAGAATAGAATAGAATAGAATAGAATAGAATAGAATAGAATTTTTCATTGGCCAAATGTGATTGGACACACAAGGAATTTGTCTTGTTGCATACGGTCTCAAAAGGAAAGGAAAGGAAAGGAAAGGAAAGGAAAGGAAAGGAAAGGAAAGGAAAGGAAAGGAAAGGAAAGGAAAGGAAAGGAAAGGAAAGGAAAGGAATAGAATTTTTTATTGGCGAATTGTGATTGGACACACAAGGAATTTGTCTTGGTGCATACACTCTCAGTGTGCATAAAAAGGAAAGGAAAGGAAAGGAAAGGAAAGGGAAAGGAAAAGGAAGGAAGGAGGGAAGGAAGGAAGGAAGGAAGGAAGGAAGGAAGGAAGGAAGGAAGGAAGGAGGCTCAGTGGCTAAGACACTGAGCTTGTCGATTGGAAAGGTCGGCAGTTCAGTGGTTCGAATCCCTAGTACAGGTCTCCTGTGTGATCAGGGGGTTGGACTAGATGACCTCCAAGGTCCCTTCCAACTCTGTAACTGAAGGAAGGAAGACACACTTTCATCACATAGCGTTCTCTCTAATGGTTTAGCATTTCTCTGGCTTCCTGATTTCCAATCAAATCCCAAGAGAAGACATGAAGTACTAGTTGCTCTTGACTCTGCTGAAAGTTGAAACCATCACTTTTCCTTCTGTTAACCAGAGGGCAAAAATGCTCTTTCATGGCTCTGCAAACTGAGAAATAGGGGTACTGTAGTCAGGGAAACCTCAAACATATTGACAGATAAGTCCTAAACAACGAAGCCATCCCAACGGTAATTGTTTTCTCTCACCTCTAAAGGAAGCTCAGAAACACCATTCAATGGAAATGGGAAAGCCATCGTCAGTAGGTCACTGTAAGGTTGCTTGGAATTTTCTCAATGAGTTCAGCATCGTCCTTGACCGAAAGGATCTTGCAAATAGCTGGCTGAAAGCAGGTGAAATTCAGCCAAGCCACGTAGCTGCTTTGCTCTTAGGAACAAGTAGACCAGGTTGTTGTTTTGCGAAGCAGCTTGGAGGAGATGCTTCACTCCAGTCCGTTGTCGGTGCAAAGCAGCCCTCAAAGAAATGAACAGTCCTGATTCTTGAGCATCCTGACAACACCTCAAGCCACTTTGGAAGGAGAAGAACCTTTTTGAAAAAATTCCAAGGCAGATTTCAGATCTGTCTGAAATCTACTACATTCTCGTTGCACCACAAAGACGGTAGGACTACAAGGTGTTTCCAGTGCTAGGAACTGGAATCTGCTTTGTTTCCAGTGGAAGAAGGCGATCCTTCATTGGCCATTTGGTTTTGTGTTTTGAGTCTTATAGGAAGACTCCAATGTTCTCTTGAGGTGCCTGCCAGGAACTGTAGCCTGATTCCCCGAAGGATTATGGGCTCCAAGCTCTCAGAACTCCTTGTTCTGATTAGCATAGATCTTGGAAAATCTCCAATAGAAAAGAATATCTGTAGCTCAAGGTTGAGCTGTGGAGTTCCTGGTGGCTCTCTGAGCTTGATTGATTGCTTGTTGCTGACACTGATTGTTTGAAGTTGTAGGTGCTCCATCACTGGAAGTTTTTAAGAAGAGATTGAACAGCCATTTGTCTGAAATGGTATAGGGCTGTGATGGCAAACCTATGGCACGCGTGCCACAGGTGGCACTTAGAGCCATATCTGTGGGCATGTGAGCGTTGCCCTAGCTCAGCTCCAGCATGCATGCATGTGCTGGCCAGCTGATTTTCGGGCCTTCTGGGAAGTTGGGAAATGGGCCATTTCCAGCCTCGAGGGTGGCGGGGAGGGGGGAAGGCCACTTTTGCCCTCCCCAGGCTCCTAGAAAGCCTCTGGGGCCTGGGGAGGGTGAAAAACGGGCCTTCCGGTCTCACCAGAAGTTGGGAAATGGGCCGTTTCCAGCCTCTGGAAGGCCTCCGTGGGGGGGGGGGGAGAGGCTGTTTTTGCCCTCCCCAGGCTCCAAGAAAGCCGCTGAAGCCTGGGGAAGGCAAAAAATGGGCCTACCGGGCTCAGTGTGGCATCATGTGCCAAAAGCGTGGGGAGTGTGGGGCAGAGGTGAAATGCTCCTGGATTGGACCAGATCGCCCAGTCTGGTAGCAATCTTGGCTGTTGGTTTAGCGATCCGGTAGTGATGGCGGAGCGAAGCGCCACCTGCCTGCCCGGGTGTCATTACTTCCTGGTTTTAACCAGGTTTTTTAACCAGGAAGTAATGTGTTTTTGCGCATGCGCAGAAGGTCTGCATGTGCATATGATGTGCGTGTGTGTGTGCTTCCAAACCGGTAAGGAAGGTAAGTAGATTTCACTCCTGGCGTGGGGGTGTCATGTGCGCATGCGTGGGGGGGGCTGGGCACATTGAATTATGGGTGTGGGCATATGCACATGCGACCCCCTGCGCTCCCCCCGCTTTTGGCATGCGATGGCAAAAAGGTTTGCCATCACGGGTATAGGGTCTCCTGCTTGAGCAGGGGTTTGGACTAGAAGACTCCTCCTAATCTCCTCCAAGATTCCTTCAAACTCTCTTATTCTGCTTGCAGATGTTTTATTATCCAACCAGGTAACATTACTGATTATGTTACTTAGTTGCAGTGGTGGGTTCCTCCACGCCCACAAAATAAGCCATGCCCACAGAACCAGTAGTAAAAAAGTTTAGAACCCACCCCTGCTTAGTTGGGTAATAAAACATCTGCACGCAAACAACTAAGTTGAAAGAATATCAAGAGTTCCACCTTTGGAAAACCTTTCTAAAGGCTCGGGAGGAGGAGAGCTCTGAGCTTCACCCGGCTAACCAAGATCATGGTGACAGCAACTGCTTGGGAGAAAAACAGCATGCAGGCTGGTTTCCCAAAACCCATGTCAGATCTGATGGATTGGTTGCTGCCATATTGATTCAGACTCCTTGGCTTTGGACCAAGGCAAAAAAAGAACCAGAGACGTTCTTGGTTATGAAATTGATCCAAGGAGGTTTCTAGGGCCAAAGGAGCCACCAAAAAGGAAGAGGCAAGATAGAACAGCTGTCACAGCTCATGAGGGGGCAGTGACTTTTTTGGGTGTGTGTGTGGGGGGAAGTATCTGTCACCAAAGACACGCCTTCACTGCTTCTGGTCTTCTAAAGCAGTATCACCAACCTTGGCAACTTTAAGACCTGTGGACTACAACTCCCAGAATTCCCCAGCCAGCATGGTCTTAAAGTTGCAAGGTTGGAGACCCCTCTCCTAAAGAGAGGATTGTCTACAGTGACTTCTGAATGAATCTGCCTTCGGCCACCAGGCAATTGGAGAAGCAGAGCTCTCTGTTCACTCTGCATAACCAGATCTTCCCAGATCAAATCTCACTTGTCCTGTTGCCCTTAGGAGCCTTGGTGGAGCAGCGGACTAACGTGCTGTTAAGTAGCACTTAGCTGCCAGCTGCCTGCAATTACTGCGAGTTCAATTCTCACCAGGCTCAAGGTTGACTCAGCCTTCCATCCTTCCGAGGTAGGTAAAATGAGGACCCGGTTTGTGGGGGCAATAAGCTGACTTTGTATAAAAAAGAACACCGCTTGGGGGGGGGGGGCGAAAGCCCTACTAAACAGGTATATACAAAAGTATGAAGGCTATTGCTTAACACATTGTAAGCCGCCCTGAGTCTCCGGAGAAGGGCCGTATATAAATCGAAACAATAAATAAAATAATAAATAAATAATCTCTGCTTGGAATGATTTTAGCCCAAGGGTTGGCAACTGGTGAGAAAACGCCAGTGAATCTTCACTCTCACAGGCACAATCTCCATGCTCCAATCTCCATTTCAGCCTTTCTGGAGAGCATGTGGACGAGACCTTTGGACCAGAGGTGAAATCCAGCAGGTTCTAACAGGTTCTGGAGAACCGGTAGCGAAAATTTTGAGTAGTTTGGAGAACTGGCAAATACCACTCCCAGAGTGGGGAGGGAATGGAGATTTTGCAATATCCTTCCTCTGCCACGCCCACCAAGCCACGCCCACAGAACCGGTAGGGAAAATTTTTGGATTTCACCCCTGCTTTGGACCTTTGATAGTCTCTCCCCAGCCCACCACCCTGGATGCCAGAAGAAAACAACCCCCCAAACCAGCCTATCTAGTCAATGCATGTGGGGTTGTTTTTTTATTTTGTTTTTTTTTTGCAACTCCCATCCTCTTTGCTATCAAAAAAAGTCACTGCTTGCAGAATCCGATCTGGGAGACTTCCTATTTTCAATAGTCAGGTTACGCCGTTTCCACTAAGAGACCCCCTCATCAGCAAGTTGCAGTGCACAAGGCCAATCCCAGAAATAGAGGCGCCAAATCTTCTCTCTTACACTGTCTGCTGGCAAGTACATCAGAAGAACTCCTAGTTCCTCCCCCATCCCCATTATTTATTTCATTCTTTTCGCTGACAACAAGGATACGTCGGTCAGTAGACATCAGCAGACCCGGTTGGATTCAGTTGCTGATCCCAGAGAGTAGACTAAGGAGGGTAATTTGAAACCCCCAGGCTGTAGGTAACCTGAAGGTTAAATGTGGGACTCAACGTGCTATCAAAACCAAATAAATTTGCTTGGGCATCTGGTAGAACTTCCAGTTCTTTCTCTGCAGCTATAGTTTGAGAGAGATGAAAAAGTTGGGGAAAATCAGATATCTGATCCTACATATACTAACAGCAGCAAGAATTGCATTCGTGCAATATTGGGAAGAACATAACTTGCCACCAGAGGGATTGCTTATCCAAAAAATATTTGAATGTGCCTAAATGAATAAACTAATCTTAGAATTAAAAGAAACAGATGATTCGGAATATTATGCGTTTTGGGAAAAATGGTATAGGTGGATATACAACAGCAACAAAAATAGGTAATATTCATAAGGAAGTTGAGGATGTATATATATGTATGTAATGTAGATTTTATATGAACTGTTAATCCAAAGTATATAAAAATGATACTGTCTGTTTGACTATGTATTAGAGTTTTAGAAAAGAAAAACTACAATAAAAATTATTTTTAAAAAAAGAAAGAAAAAGTTGAGGAAAAAGGAACCAGGAAAGAAAAGGTCTACCCACCCACATTCAGCTTGGGTCCCATTCATTGCTTCAAGATCCCAACTGTTAGTTTGGTAGATCTGGCTAGGATTGCGCTTTAAAAAACATCAGGCCTCTGAAGGAGGTAGGCGGAATTTTTTTTTGATAAGGAGATGATGTTAGGAGATATGGTTTACTCTCTTGTCTGTTTCCTGTGGTGTTTCGAGGTAGTGATAGAGCAAAAAAAGTTACATTTTGGTTATTTAGCACTGGGCGATCTGGGATGCTGCTGCCAGTTTAGATGCCACAGTCTGGTGGGCATATGAAATGAGATGGGGGGGGGGGGCAACATGCAGCTGAAGGGGTCATCCACTCTGATGCTCCAAAAGAGTGCTTCTCAACATAACAAAGCTAACACTTTGGAAAACAGATTTAAGATACAGAAGGATCTTGACAGATTTGACCATTGGGCCCTAAATGCAGTTCAGTGATGAGAAAAGCAAAGTTCTGCATTTGAGCAGGAAAAACCAAATGCACAGCTGTAGGATAGACCTGATTTAAGAATAGTGCCTGTGAGAGGGATCTAGGTGTCCTGGTGGATCACTGTTTAAGTATGAGTCAGCAGTGTGCCGCAGCTGCCAAAAAAGCCAATGCAGTTCTAGGCTGCATCAACAGAGGGATAGCATCAAGATCACGAGAAGTGATGATGCAGATCTATAATGCTCTAGTGAGGCCACACTTAATAGGATAGGATAGGATAGGATAGGATAGGATAGGATAGAATAGAATAGAATAGAATAGAATAGAATAGAATAGAATAGAATAGAATAGAATAGAATAGAATAGAATAGAATAACAGAGTTGGAAGAGACCTTGGAGGTCTTCTAGTCCAACCCACTGCTTAGGCAGAAAACCCTACACCACTTCAGACAAATGGCCATCCAATGTCTTCTTAAAAATTTCCAGTGTTGGAGCATTCACAATTTCTGCAGGCAAGTAGTTCCACTTATTAATTGTTCCAACTGTCAGGAAATTTCGCCTTAGTTCTAAATTGCTTCTCTCCTTGATTAGTTTCCACCCATTGCTTCTTGTCCTACCCTCAGGTGCTTTGGAGAATAGTTTGACTCCTTTTTCTCTGTGGCAATCCCTGAGATATTGGAAGACTGCTATCATGTCTCCCCAGTCCTTCTCTTCATTAAACTAGACATATCCAGTTCCTGCAACCATTCTTCATATGTTTTATCCTTGAGTCCCCTAATCATCTTTGTTGCTGTTCTCTGCACTCTTTCTAGTTGGAATATTGCACTCGGTCTTGATCACCATGATACTGAAAAGATACGGAGACCCTAGAAAGTCTGCCAAGAAGAGCAACAAAGGTGCTGGAAGCTAAATCATAGGAAGAACAGTTGAGGGAGCTAGGTATGTCTAGCCTATGAAAAAGAAGAATTAGGAGAGACATGATAGCCTGGACTTGAGAGATGTCATAGAGTTGAGGGGATCAACTTATTCTCCAAAGTATCCGAGGGCAGCACAAAAAATAATGGTTGGAAACTGTTTAGCGATTCAGATAGAATTATGGAGAAATTTCCTGACCATGAAAATAATCAATGAAACAGCTTGCCTCCCAGAGTCGTGGGTTCTCCATTGTTGAGGTTTCAAGACTAGACTAGGTCTCCTTCCTTGAGCAAGGGATTGGGTTAGAAGACCTCCGAGATTCCTTCCAGCTCTATGATTCTACGTTTTATGTTCTAACCTTGGCTACTTTTAAGATGTATGAACTTCAGCTACCAGAATTCTCATGGCTGGCTAGGGAGTTGAAGTCACCTATCTTAAAATTGTGAAGGTTGAGAAGCACTGCTCCAAACTATCTGTAAGGATCCAGGAAAGGAAGGCAGCCCTTGAAATGAAGCTAACCTCTCTTGGCATGGGAGATGAACTAGAAATTCAGGATTCTTTGACAACTGAAATCGACTAAGACCTAGAAATGACAGTGAAATTCAGCGTATGGACAAAGCCATGAAGATGGTAACCATGGTTGTATGATCTGATGCACACGAAAACAGGTAGAGCTTTGATTGTACAGTCAAGGCCGCTTCCTTGCCTTTTTTTGACCAGACCCTGCAGACATCCCAGGAACAGTTAAGCAAACTGTGTCTTAGAATTCTGCATTTCCCCCCCACCCAACTCCTGAGAGTTTGGATTTTGTCCATGTTTGCCCCCAGCTCTGAAGCTTGCAGGGAGGTCAAAATAAGTGGTAGATCTATTACTTAGTGTCGCTTTTATGGCTGGTGTTTCTCACAGCCTGCTGAGTGCAATGGTGCTTCGTAAGCTGGGTGCCCTGCCAGAGTCCTCCACCACCTGCTGAATAATTCACTAGCACATGGGCCTTTAATTCTCACGCTCTTTCCTTGTGGTTTGGAGAAAGCTACTCCCTTGAGTGCGTTGGAGGAAGCTGAAGCCATTCTCAGAGATGATTCACTCCCCCTCTTCTGCCCCACCTACCTTGGGTTCAGTCCACATTGAGTGGTTCTTTCATGGAAGCAGAAGAGAGCAAATCAGGATTTGTCAGTGCCAAGGCAACTTAATGGCTGAGGTTATGCAACACAGTTGGGCAAACCTGGGATGTGCATGGATACTGAGTAGTTCAATGTGATCTGGGAACTCAGCCCCTGGCTGCGTCCATCCAACCAACCCCGGTTTACTGAAATAATCTGGGTTGATTACTTCCTGTGCTTCTGCAACACCCTTATTCTAAATTAACCAAAGGGGCTACAGCCACCAAATAGCAAGCCACAAATAAACTAAAGGCTATCGTGTTGTGCAAATATAGAAACTAGGTATATGACCCACCTGGTTATACATAGATGAACTCCGGCATTGCCTTAACATAATGTGTGAACCAGGACATTGCATTAAACCGAAAAATAGGTAGTCTTCAATTTATGACCACGGTTGGGAACAGAGTTATCCTGTGGTAAGATGGGTGGCCAATAAGAAAGATGATAGATAGATAGATAGATAGATAGATAGATAGATAGATGATAGATAGATAATAGATAGATGATAGATAGATGATAGATGATAGATAGATAGATAGATAGATAGATAGATAGATAGATAGATAGATAGGTGATAGATAGATGATAGATAGATAGATATTCTTAACTTAACTGATGAGCCAAATTGGCTTAATTATTTTAAATTGCTTCTATTTCACATTTTTATATTTATGTTATTTTGACTGTTCACCGTCCTGAGTCCTTCGGGAGAAGGGCGGTATAAAAAATTAAATAAATAAATAGATAGATAATAGATAGATAGATAGATAGATGCATAGATGCAAAGATGCATAAATACATAGATAAAAGATTGACAGATAGATGATAGATAGATAATAGATAGATAGATGATAGATGATAGATAGATAGATGATAGATAAATAATAGATAGATATAGATATATGATAGATATATAATATAGATAGATAGATATAGATAGATAGATAGATGCATAGATGCAAAGATGCATAAATACATAGATAAAAGATTGACAGATAGATGATAGATAGATAATAGATAGATAGATGATAGATGATAGATAGATAGATGATAGATAAATAATAGATAGATATAGATATATGATAGATATATAATATAGATAGATAGATATAGATAGATAGATAGATAGATAGATGCATAGATGCAAAGATGCAAAGATGCATAGATACATAGATAAAAGATTGACAGATAGATGATAGATAGATAATAGATAGATAGATGATAGATGATAGATAGATAGATGATAGATAAATAATAGATAGATATATAATATAGATAGATAGATAGATATAGATAGATAGATAGATAGATAGATAGATAGATAGATAGATGCATAGATGCAAAGATGCAAAGATGCATAGATACATAGATAAAAGATTGACAGGTAGATGATAGATGATAGCTAGATGACAAATTTCAGTTGCTAAAAAATGTGATTGTTCAGTGTGTCATGCCCAAATTTGTGACTTTTTTGCCACAGTTGTAAAGTGAATCACTGGAGTTGTTAAACGAATCATGTGGCCATTAAGTGAGCCCTGCTTCCTCCATTCACTTTGTCAAAAAAAAAAAAAAACCAGCTGGAAAGGTTGCAAATGGAGAACCTCCTGGGACTCTGCAACTGTTATAAATACACACCAATTGCCAAGCACCCAAATTTTGATCACATGACCATGGGGATGCTGCGACCGTCATAAATGTGAGAACTGGTTGCAAATCACTTTTTTCAGTATGTTGTAAACTTCAAATAGTGGCTCAATGAATGACTGTCATGAAGAGCTACTGCCGAGGATTACCCGCATGGTTGATTTGTTTAGCCATCGCATCTCATGTGGATGCGGCCACCTTAATCCTGCATCAACCCAACCAACTAGTCCTTTCTCAGTCTCAGGGAGAGCTGCATTAAACTGATAACCAATGTCAGACTAGTCTGCAAATGGTCAAGTTATTTGGCATGCCAAAAGCCCAGCTGGAGAGCTCTCCAAAACGGGAAGGCAAGAAACCACAATGTAATTGCAATTTATTGTCTTAATTTAGTTGGAATGTAGTGCTCCCTCCCCCAGTGTGCTAGGATTGCAGCTCTAACAATTCCCAGGGCATTTTCAATACATTGAGAGGGTGCCAAAATGATATTTAGGCAATATACAAACCAGTGTAGTCTACTGTGTACTGTAAATCCTCCCTCCAGGGTTGATTATGATTTAGGAGCCACATACAAGCAAGCAGACTTAACTTGAGTTTCAAAATCAAGGCCTCTTGATTTTGGGTTTGCACAATAAAATGAACAATCTGGGCATGCAGGATAACATGACCCCTAAAATTAATCAAACCAACTGGGTTTGAGCAATATTCCAATTCACATCTTAACATCTAGATGAAATCTTTGAAATCACCCATTGATTTGGAGTGAAATGCCATTGATAGAGATGACACTCAGCCGTTGCCATCCAGGATGAACCAGAGATGTTATGGTAACCCTGAACAGTGTAGGGCAGGGGTCAGCAACCTGCGGCTCTGGAGCCACATGCGGCTCTTTGGGCCCTCTGCTGTGGCTCCCTGTCAGGTGATCCCACCACTGGCTGGCCCCGCCCCTTGCCCTCCCCTCCCAGTCACTCCCCGCCTGGCCTGAGAAGTAAGGGCGACGGCAGGGGATGGAGAAGCAGCCAGGGCAGAGACAGAGAGATATAGAGAGAGGGGGAGAGAGAGAGACATAGAGACACACACAGGGAGAGGGAGAGAGGGGGGAGGGAGGGAGGGGAGAGAGACATAGAGAGACGCAGAAAGAGAGGGGGAGAGAGAGGGGAGGGAGGTAGGGGAGAGAAATATGTGAGAAGGGTTTTGTGGTTCCCGGTGTTTTTTAACAACTGGTTCTCTGCCCTAATGACTGGTTGGGTAGGCATGGCTGGGGGGGGGGGGGGTGTCATGTGACTGGTGGAAGTGAATGACATCGAGTTGGCCACACCCACCCAGGTTTTGTGGCTCCTGGTGTTTTCTTGGGAAATGGGTCCAAATGGCTCTTTGAGTGTTTAAGTTTGCAGACCCCTGGTGTAGGAAAAGAGATCTAATAGGAAATTCCACCAAGCTGCTTTTTTACTAATAAAGATCTAAGAAGGTCAGTCTGGCAGTGATCTGATTGGAGTAGGACTTGAAGGAGATCTGGGAGTCTTCTTGGACTTGCTCTATTAGTAGCAGGTAGAGACCAAGACTAGTCACAGGGCACTTGCCCAGTTTTAGATGGAATTGAAGACCCTACCTGCACCAGATTTCATTGGC
This sequence comes from Arizona elegans, assembly GCA_022577455.1. Lineage (NCBI taxonomy): Eukaryota > Metazoa > Chordata > Lepidosauria > Squamata > Colubridae > Arizona > Arizona elegans. Next base: position 8,732,573 of record JAKOOJ010000011.1, on the reverse strand, counting down.
AATGATCCTTTCTTCCCTGATCATCATTCAACTGGATTTATTTATTTATTTATTTATTAGTTCAATTTATATGCCGCCCTCCTCCGAAGACTCAGGGTGGCTTACAATGCACTTATAGCAATAGCCTTCATTCTTTTGTATATATTTGCTTATTAGGGCTTTTGCCCCCCTCCCCCAAGCGGTGTTTCTACAAAGTCAGCTTATTGCCCCCACAATCCAGGTCCTCAATTTACCTACCTCGGAAGGATGGAAGGCTGAGTCAACCTTGAGCCTGATGAGATTTGAACTTGCACTAATTGCAGGCAGCTGGCAGCTAAGTGCTACATAACAGCACTTAGTCCGCTGCACCACCAAGGCTCTTACAATAACAATAGGATTACAAATAAAATAAAAAAGGATTACAATAACAGCACTACATGGGGCAGTCTTTGGGGATTATCCAGAAGCTGCAACAGGTCCAGAATAACAGATCTTGATGACTGCTTGATGATGGGGCAATTGCAGAAATTACTGCTAAATCAGTTCTGAACCCCATAGTATGGAACTCCTTGCCCTTGAAATTTTGTGCAAAAATACCCAATTCTTGGCATTTTGCAAAGTTGTCCAAACAACCCTATTTGAGGGGCTTCCAGGTGAGGATCATTGGCAAATGAGACATCCCTGAAGGAGCGGGGACCGTAGAGATTGGCAATCAGATGGTGAATTCTGGTTGGCGCAGATTCTCTGGATAAAGGAAAGATCGTGAGATTATCCACCTGCACTCTGTACAGCTGGTCCAAGTATGTAGACAGCAGAAATTGAGATTTTGAACGGTTGAAATTTCAGGGATTTCAAGCAAGCTTACAGTCTTGATGCAGCCTATATGAACATAAGTTTCATGGAAACTTCACTTTCTTAAATTGTTTTGGATGTGATTAATTTTCAAGTAAAGAAAGATTTTTTGAGTGGTAGGATAAGAGAATTAAACTTTATGGATTAAAATGAAAAGAAGGATTTTGAAAAAATTTTGACAAAAAGCTTAACAAAGAGAGTGTAAGAAAGTTTAAAATAGATAAAGGAGACAGAGTTTTTTTGGGGGGAAATTTGGGGTGAAACTGTTTTTGAATAAATTAAATTTAGAATAGACAAACAAGCTGGATCTTTGTAAGAATGTTTATTGTTATTATTAAAGAGTGCAGACTTTGGTGAATTTTACAAAACAAAAGATAAAGGTAGTATAATTTTGACTGTAACTACGAAGTGCTATTTAGGGCTCATAGACATAAGGAAAGAGAAAAAGGGCAATTCAAGAGAGTACATCTGCTTTTCTGAAAATCATAGATCCTTCTCAAGAATAGATACAATACAAATTTCAAAGAATTTGGCTAGTAGGATTTCTCTAGAGATATTACCAAAGATTTTTCCTGATTATAACCCTGTGAGTTTTGATTTATAAAATGAAATCCAATTCTTTTAGATGGAGACTAAATGAAATATTGTTAGAAAAATAAGAAACTGTGGAGGATTGTAAACAGAAAAGAACATAATTATTTTGAAAATTATTTTGAAATTTAAAAGACACTGGTTTAAGAATGGCTTGGAATGCAAAAGTAAAGCTTTTATCACAGTTTATTTTGTACAACCTAATGGTGACTTTAAAAAAGCAAAAAGAGGAATTAAAGAAATGTGTATATAAGTATTTCTCAGCAAATTAAAATTTTACAATGACAGTTACCTAGTGTGTTAACAACAAGAGAAAGGAAAATAAAAATGAACTATGCAGAGCAAAAAAAACCCCCTTTGCATTAGTGAACAAACCAGGGCAATGGTTGACATAAATTACAAAAAGAAAAGAAAATGATATTGGAATTACAATGGGCAGATAGTGTACTAATGGACAATCTGGCCATACCAAAAGCATTTTATCAATATTATTACAATTTGTATAAAGCAATGACATCTCTTTAGAGAGAATTGATGAATATCCAAAGAAACAAATTTACAGACGATTACAGAGGGACAGGTTATGAATGGTCCTATCACCATGAGGGAAGTTTCTGAAGCTATATTTAAAAAAAAAGATTAAACTAGCAAAGGTGCCTGGACCAGATGGATTATCAGCTTTTTATTATAAATGCTTTAAGGATGTACTTTTACAACCTCTGCAAAATGCGATGAGTTCTATCTTAGATGGAGAAAAGATGCCAGAGACTTGGAAAGAGGCCAATAGAAGTGAAAGGGATGAAATATATAAATTGTTGATTGTTTAAAATTTTATTCAGAACTATATAGCAAACCAGAGAATGTACAGAATACAAAATAGAAATGGCCTCTTTAAATAAAGGTAACCTATTCCAGTTAGATGATACACAAAAGCAATGTTTATCTGAGGTAGAGACTACCGTTTGTGTGGGCGTGGTGTGGCTTGGTGGGCAAGGCAGGAGAAGGATACTGCAAAATTCCCATTCCCTCCCCACTTCAGGGGGAAGGATATTGCAAAATCTCCATTCCCACCCCACTCTGGGGCCAGTCAGAGGAGGTATTTGCCGATTCTCTGAACTACTCAAAATTTCTGCTGCCGGTTCTCCAGAACCTGTCAGAACCTGCTGGATTTCACCCCTGGACTTATGCCCCATGCCCCAAATGTATGGCCGTTGCGGTGCCCCTCCCCAATGGTCACACGATTGTTGAATATTTAATCAATCCATCTTTATTACAGTCACAGATTAGCAAAATAGTTGAATATTAATGGTGTTGTGAGGACACAGCCTTTGGGCCTTGCAACAGCAGTAAAACAGCTTTATTTATTTGGGTGGGTACTTGTAGTTCTTAGCTAGCAAGATCTTTGGATGTAAAAACATCAGCCCACTTCCGGACAACTGTGAAAAATGCAAATTTCATGTGCATGATTCTTATAAATGGCTGGAAATAAAATGGTTGCCATCATACGGCTACTATGCATATTTGAAATCCATATGTAGTTTTGAACAGTGAAGGTGAAAAGAATTGTAGCACAGGAGAGAATAGAGACAGACATAGAATAGGATAGGATAGAATAGAATAGAATAAGGAATAGAATTCTATTCCTTATTCTATTCTATTCCTTATTCCATTCCATTCCGTTTCATTCTATTCCTTATTCCTTATTCCATCCCATCCCATCCCATCCCATCCCATCCTATTCCTTATTCTATTCTATTCCTTATTCCTTATTCCTTATTCCTTATTCCATCCCATCCCATCCCATCCCATCCCATCCTATTCCTTATTCTATTCTATTCCTTATTCCTTATTCCTTATTCCTTATTCCTTATTCCTTATTCCATCCCATCCCATCCCATCCCATCCCATCCCATCCCATCCCATCCCATCCCATCCCATCCTATTCCTTATTCTATTCTATTCCTTATTCCTTATTCCATCCCATCCCATCCCATCCCATCCCATCCCATCCTATTCCTTATTCTATTCTATTCCTTATTCCTTATTCCATTCCATTCTATTCCTTAAGGAATGGAATGGAATGGAATAAGGAATAAGGATTAAGAAATAGAATAGAATAAGGAATAAGATAGGATAGGATTAGAAATAGAAATAGAACTAGAAATACAACAGAAAATAGAACAGAACAGAGCAGAACAGAACACACCTTGGAGGTCTTCTAGTCCAGCCCCCTGCTCAAACAGGAGAACCTATACAATTTCAGATAAGGGACTGTCTAATCTCTTCTTAAAAGTCTCCAGTGATGGAGCGTCCACAACTTCTGGTGGCAAGCTGTTCCACTGGTTAACTATCCTCACTGTTAGGAAGTTTCTCTTTAATTCCAGGCTGCTTCTCTCTTTGATTACAGTAATTTCCAACCATTGTTTCTTGTCCTGCCCTCGGGTGCTTTGGAGAATAATTTGACCCCCCTCTTCTTTGTGGCAGTCCCTGAAATACTGGAACACTGCTATCATGTCACCCCTAATTCTTCTTTTCCTTAGACTAGCCAAACCCAAAACCTGCAGCCGTTCTTCATATGGTTTAGTCTCCAGGCCTTTGATCATCTTAGCTGCTCTTCTTTGAACAGGTGTCAAACTCGCAGCATCACATTGCCGTTACGTGACATTTCGTGATCTTTTCCCCCTTCACGGAGCTGGGGTGGGCATGGCCTCCAGTTTGACGCCCCTGATGTAGAAGGACGAGACAAGCACACAAAGACTAAAATTTGTGGGGCAGTGATTTATAATAATATTGCATGGCGTGAGATTGGATCTTTTCACCTCACGTTTAGTCTATTTAGTTGTTCTAGGGCCTAGGGCTGTTAATATATATCATTACAGATAGTCCTTGACTTATGACCACAATTGAGGATAGATGTATGCATCAGAGGTGGTATTCAGCTGGTTCAGACCGGTTCAGGCGAATTGGTAGTGGCAACCTGCGGGTGGGCGCAATCCCATCCTATATCGCTGTGTTTTTGATGCTGCATGCATGTGTGGACGGCATGCACAAGCAAATTGCCATGTTGTTTGACATTGCACACGTGTGGATGGCACGAGAGAGCGAATTGCCATGTTTTGTGATGCCGCACACATGCAGGGATGGCACACTATCAGCCTGTCAGATCCCTAAAAGTGATACTGCCATTCAATTGGAGGAAGGGGGAGACTTGGTTTCGATTTACTAGCATTGCTTGTGTCAACAGATATTTTACAACCTATATCCTGGCGCCAAAGAGCCCTGAGATCCTCTTTACGTGGATGAATGTTTATGATAGCCATGTGGGTTGTTTCACTTTAAAGGATAACGGTGTGAATGCATGGTTGTTTGGGTTCTCAAGGAAACTGGGAAAGAAAGCATCTTCATACTTGTGTATTGGTTAAAATCTGCATTCTGATTTAAAGGGAGGGGTCTCTACTGCTTTAATCCTACTTGTCTTGCCTAAGGGTATTCAGACCTTGCGTTGAATCCATTGCTGTCACTTCTGCTTAATAAAAGGGTCCTTTTGAACAACCACGTTTCAAGAGTTCTTACTTTCTTAAATTGGAAGGAGAGGCAATCCTTACAAGCCTCTATGCTTGCTATTGACTGCCATAATAATGGGGGGCGATGTATAGGTATTTGGGAGGGGGAAGTGAGCTGGTGGAGATGTCTCGTAAAAAGGAGTGAAAGCGGGGAAGTTTCTCATCGTCTTCGGGGCAACCGTTTTGGCATACCAGAGGGATGGGACCATCTGAAGATGCACCTCACATGATGCCTTGGGGGGCTAGGGATTGGACATTCAGCCAGGGTCCTTGTGGGGGAAGGATTTGGGAATACTTTCAATATGTAATTTTCGTGCCTACTGCCTCAGATCTTGAACAGAGAAGGATTTTTTTTTTTGTCTCTCAGTTATCTAATTCTGTAAATTAATAGCAGCTCCAAGGAATGACTAAATTACAATTTCCCACAGTATCTAAAAAAAATTACCTTCTGGAACACACTGCCACAAGATGTGGTGAGGAGAGGAGCCTAGCCTGGAGCCAAATGATTGTGTGAGTCTAGATGAAGTTGCCTTCCATTTATGTTTTAAATTCTCAGTCTTTGGAAAAGGGTCCCTCAGCCAGGAAGGGTTCAGCAGCTCACACGAGACGAGGTTGGCATCTAATGAACTAACTAACCCAGTTCATTCTGTGCACAGCTCACTGTATCTCTCAAGAGACTGATTCTTAAATTGCCGGATCTTTATATCGGCTCCTCGGGGGGGAAAGGTGACAGGAACACACATCTCCTGTTTCCTGCACTCTGGAAAGAGAGGCAAAATGAAAGGAGCAGAAGCCCACTGGGTAGGGTTCATAAAGCCAGCCTCTATTACTGTTTATTGTAATTTTTGGAAATGCTTCTTCTGACGCATGACTTGGAGCACATCACGGCATTTAAGGGCATTAACACATACATTGCAATGGAGCTTTTTAAAGTACATTTTTCCCCTCCTGCCAATTTATTGGCCTCCGTACCTGGTGTATTTTAGCTGCTCTTTTAAGGTGCAGTTCTTTTAAATTTTTCAATTGCATTTTTAGAACATTGCAGTCTACCTAGAGGGGGGGAAAAGCATGGGAAATAAAGTAAGAAATGCACAGAGCATGGTTAATAATTTTATATGATGCCTACCAGTAGTTCTCTGCTGAAGGCTCTAATGCTGGGAAAGGTGGAAGGGAGGACAAGAAGAGAATGAAGCTCTTAGCAAGGTGAATGGACACAGTTATAGCGATGATGGGGGCACCATTGGAAGAGCCCAGTTAGGGACAGATTGGGGTTCCTGGTGCTGTCAGAGTTTGGTTGCTTTCGTACAGACATTTCATTATCCACAATAGGTAACATCATCAGTGCTAGTAAGGAGTGGGGTTTGCTCTCAGTTTAGATTGCAATGGCTTGCCCTGTCTGTGTTGGTGGAGGCCTTCCTTTTATTGGACACCTTCAATGAAGATCCGTAAGACATTGGCTGGAGACCTTAAACCAGTGGTGGAATCCAATTTTGTTTACTACTGGTTCTGTGGGTGTGGCTTGGTGGGCATGGCAGGGGAAGGATCAGGGGTGGGTTCTACTTACCTTTACTACGCGTTTGCAATGGGGCTGCGTGTGTGTGCATGCACTCTTCTTTGCATGCACAGAAGCATTCTGATGATGTCAGGGTCGGAGGGCGGAGCCTCCCGATGGTTTTACTACCAGTTCTATAGAACTGGTGCGAACTGGGGGCAACCCACCACTGGGAAGGATACTGCAAAATCCCCATTCCCACCCCACTCTGGGGCCAGCCAGAGGTGGTATTTGCCGGTTCTCCAAAGTACTCAAAATTTCCACTACCGGTTCTCCAGAACCTTCCAGAACCTGCTGGATTTCACCCCTGCCTTAAACCCAGAGTTCTGTTCTAAGCAGGGATCAGACTTGATAATCTAAAACTGGGTTGTTGTTTTTTTTTTCAAACCTGGCAACTTTAAGATGTGTGGACTTCAACTCCCAGAACTCATGCTGGCTGGGGAATTCTGGGAGTTGAAGTCCACACATTTTAAAGTTACCAAGTTTGGGCAAAAAAATACCAATCTAAAAAGTCATTTCCAGTCCTGTCATTCTAAGTGCAATGTGAAAGTAATTCTTTGTTGTTGTTGTTGTTGTTGTTGTTGTTGTTTTTGTTATTGTTGTAAGGATTGGAATATGCCCTGGTGCAGTTACATGTTATTATTTTAATGAAAGCCATGTTGGAATCTTTCACAATAAAAAAAAAAGAATAGAAAGAACGCAAAGAAAGAAAGAAAGGCGGCCAGTTTGAATGTCAATGCTGACCTAGAAACCAGGAAATGGTGAGTTCTAGTCTTGCTTTAAGCCTGAAAGCCAGTTGCGTGGCCAGTCACTCTTTCTCAACTCATCTCACCCCACAGGGCCCTTGTGGGGATAATAGTAGGCAGGGCACCCCTTTCTCTCTTCCTCATCCTGCCAGCAGGGTGATTGAAGGTTGGTGGAGGATCATTTTGAAGTAAGAGACAAATACTATTTTCCCACTCCTATGTGAAGAGCAAGATTGGATGCCATCTCTATTCACCACCAATTCCATTTTCCATTTGTTTTCCTGTCCAATTAAAGAAGGCCCCTCCCAATTAATCAGCTTGTAGTTAGGATTCTATTAAGAGGATCCATTAAACTGAGCACTCAGTCGTACTTCAAAGCGTTGGCAAAGCATTTACAAAACCACAATGTGGGCAGAGTTGCCAACTTTGCAAATCACCCCAAACCTCTGCTTTTCACAGCCATTTGATTTGTGCCTGGTAAAGGGAAAGGTTTCCCCCATCCAGGTGTGTCTGATTCTAGGGGGTGGGGCTTATCTCAGTTTCTTAGCCATGTTGTCTAAAGACATTTCCGTGGTCATGTGGCCAGAATGACAATACACCGAGGCGCATGACATGCTGTAATATTCCCACTGAAGTGGAACCTATTTATCTACTCGCATTTGCATGCTTTCGGACTAACAGGTGGAAAGGAGCTGGAGCAAGGAACGGGAGCTCACTCTGTCATACAGTGCTCAGGTCTCAAACCCAGGCAGTCAGCTTTCTAGCTGACAAGCTCAGCATTTTTAACCGCTGAGCCATCGTGCCTCTGATTTGCACATACAATGCTATAAAACTGAATGATCTGGAAAAAAAATGACTTTGTCTTTTAATATCAATACACCTGTTGACAGCCAATGAGAAAAGTGGTAGGTTTTCTGCTAAGTTCGTGTGTATCTTCCTGTCTCCATATGGAACTCAAAAGGCTCTCTCCCAAGGTGGCATCTAATTCACAATGAATAGAATAGAATAGAATAGAATAGAATAGAATAGAATAGAATAGAATAGAATAGAATAGAATAGAATAGAATAGAATAATAACTTTATTGTCACTTTGAATATACACTAATTACACTAATTGGCATACATTAAAATGAAATTTCTTTGCATACTTCTCAAAGAGTCACCACCTCCAATATTCACCACACAAACATGACTAAATAAATAAATAAATAAATACAAAAATGTCCAACATTTGAATATCTTTTCCTTTGCAACTGTGTAATCAATTGCTGAACTGCGGCATATTTCTTGACTGCTTCTTCTCTTACAGTTGACGGTTGATCCTAAGAGGCAGATGCTCTCCATCACTTCCTTATCTTCGCTGTTAATTCTGAGTTTGGTTAAAAGTCTATAGAGATGCTCAGTCATCCAGGTCATGGTTGTCTCAAAAGTGCTTTTTCCAAAAGTCAACTGGACTCCTTAATTTTTTTTTCCTTTGAAAATGTTTCACTTCACACCCAAACACCATCCATAGCAATAGCAATAATACTTAGACTTATATACCACTTCATAGTGCTTTTACAGCCCCCTCTAAGCGATTTACAGAGTTAGCATATTGCCCCCAAACAATCTGGGTCCTCATTTTACCAAGTGTTATGATCCACCAGCAGCCTGTGGAGCTGGCAGCAGAGTCGGACAGTGAGGAGGCTGGGAAGGAACATGGGCCAGTCCTGGAGTCAGGGGAAGGCTCGGATGAGGGCTCTGCGTCGGAGGCAGAGATGGGGCCAGGGCCATCTGGGAGTTATGTGTGGACTCCAGATATCTAGAGTCGGACAGCAGAGAGGCAAAGGAACAGGAGGAGCCTGTTCCTAGTGCGCACATGCGCAGAGCTGCCAGAAGGCAAGAACACTTAAAACTAAAGGGATGACTTGGGAGTAAGGCCTGGAGATGATTGGCCCCTCCCATAAGGCTTAAAAGAGGAGCAAAGGCACGTGGGCACTTTGCAGGAAAACAACATTATTAATTCTGTTCCCAGTCGGCATCTCTGTTTGATTCTGGACTCCATGTGGCTTTGCCAAGTAGGTCTTTGGCAGCGTGTCAAGGGAGATAAAGGTTGGTGATTATCCTGAAGGACTTCTCCCAAAGGACTTTTTGGGACTAATTGCAACTAATTGGGATTCAGCTGTGAATGAAGGTAATTCACAGCTGTTGCAATAGAAGAGTTTTTGGAACTGCTCGTGTGTTTTAATGACTCAGGAAGCCTAGGTCACAATGCCAACCTCAGAAGGATGGAAGACTGAGTCAACCTTGAGCTGGTGAGATTTGAACTGCCGAACTGCAGCTAGCAGTCAGCTGAAGTAGCCTGCAGGGCTGCACTCTTAACCACTGCACCACCTCGGCTTTTCATAGAATGTCACAGAGGGCACCATGGCCTGCACAATTTTGATCTTTGTAGGTACAAACACATCACAATATTTGAATACCTTTTCCAAGGCCTTTGCAGTGGTGTGATTAATTGCTGGTCTGTGGCATATTTCTTGACTGCTTCTTCCTTTACAGCTGATGGTTGATCCTAAGAGGCAGAATCTCTCCACCATTTCTTTATCTATGCTGTTAATTCTAAGGTTGGTTGCTCTACCTCAGGGGTCGGCAACCTTAAACACTCAAGGAGCCACAAAGGTCCTAACCAGAAGCCCCCATTCAATTCTGGAGCCGACCGGAAGTCCAGTTCCCCCACCATAGAGTCTCCTCCTAGCACAGTGTCCTTTTTCCTCTACCTGTCCTAACCAAAGGCCCTATCAATTGTGGAGCCGACTGGTGACAGGGAGCCACAGCAGAGGGATGAAAGAGCCACATGCGGCTCCAGAGCAGCGGGTTACTGACCCCTGCTCTATCTGCTGTCATTGGTTTGGTTTTCTTTACACTTAATTTAAGCCCCATTTTGTTCACTTTGCTTTGTGCCTTGCTTTCCCTCATCTGATGGGTACACAAACCAGTGGACCTCGCCTTCAACAGCCTTCATCCTCATTCCAAACTTGCCAGCTAATTGTAATTAATCATGACCATGGAGGAAACAATTAATCAACTGCCTTTAATCAAAGACATTTCCTTGAATAAAATTCAGTCACGCGAGTGTTTGTCTTCACTGCCTTTAACCAAAAGATTGGAAGGGCCAGCATGAGGGCAAACCTGCTTTTATTCGAAGGGAAAGCTGAATCCCTGGAAACACATTTCAGAGGTTAAAGAACCAAGAGACCCATCAGGCTGAGCCAAATCTTGGATTTGCAGGGAAGAGGCCTGCTTCGGGTGGAACGGGACAATTTGCCAAAGCCAACTTGTGGCCAACTCGCCACAGGACAATTCAACCATTCCACTGAATAATTTAAAATAATTTTAAAAATATTTTTATTTTTTGTTGGTCACATTTCCTCCTTTGGTATCCTTTCTTTAATGGGTCTATTCCACCATTTCTTCGATATTAACATAACATTAATATCAAGACAGACACAGACTTCAGAGGATAATTAGAATTGTAGAAAAAACAATGGCTACCAACCTGCCTTCATTGAGGACCTGTATACTGCACGAGTCAAAAAGAGGGCTGTGAAAATATCTACAGACCCCTCACATCCTGGACATAAACTCTTTCAACTCCTACCCTCAAAATGACGCTATAGAGCACTGCACACCAGAACAACTAGACACAAGAACATTTTTTTTCAAGAATGCCATCACTCTGCTAAACAAATAATTCCCTCAACACTGTCAAACTATTTACTAAGTCTGCACTACTATTAATCTTCTCATCTGCTCATCCTTCCCATCACCCATCTCTTCCCACTTTTGACTGTATGACTGTAACCTTGTTGCTGGTATCCTTACGATTTGTATTGATATTTGTTCCCTATGACTATCATTAAGTGTTGTACCTTATGATTCTTGATGAACATACAGTATCTTTTCTTTTATGTACACTGAGAGCGTATGCACCAAGACAAATTCCTTGTGTGTCCAATCACACTTGGCCAGTAAAAAATTCTGTTCTGTTCTGTTCCGTTCCGTTCCATTAATGTAACTTTGGTTCCGTAGCGAATAGTCCCGCGCCGGAGTCGCCTATGGCAAGTTGGCTGTGGCCAATTGGTCGTGATGAGTGGGCAATCGCGAATGTGGGCGCAGGACCGGCTGAATGAAAGAAGAAATCCCCCCCCGGCAGACAGCAGAAACTTGGGGACCGATGGCTCCTTTGAAGGAACTTTTCCATTCTCGTTCGTGTCTGGAAGAAGAAGGCGCGCAGCTCAGCGTCCGCGTCGGAGCTTGAAAGTCGCGCTTCCTTCCAGCCGCGGCTAGTCGCCTGCTCTGGAGGGAGGAGAAGGCGAAGGCGAAGGCGAAGGCAGAGACGGCAGGCGTGGCTGGCTGCTGGGCGCCCGGCCCCTTCAGCGTCGAGGGTTTGCAGCGTCGTCGGAAAGACGAGCCGGCGAGGCGGGGGTTGTGGGGGGGGGGGGAGAAGGATGCCATGTGAGTCGGGGAAGCAAAAGGCAGGTGGAGAAGCCAGCAGGATGGAGAGGGGCCGAGGGAAGAGGAGGAGAAAGAGCCAGCGGTGGCGGCGGCAGAAATCGCTGTTACTGCTGTTGTTGCCGCCTCTGTTTTCTCCGGCCGCGCTCTTGACACTGCCCAGCTCTCCAAAGCGCAGCGCCACGCGAAGCCGGCAACTCTTCTAAACTTGGGCGTAGGCGGAGAAGCAGCATCCAGCCGAGGAAGCGGGGAGGGAGATCCGCGTCCCTCCACTTGCCTCTCTCACCCACCCACCCTCTAACCCTCCCCACGCTTTTTCCGAGTGGTGTTTTAAAGAACCGGCGGGGAGCGCGCAAGGCTGCTCGGCAAGAGTTCCCGTGTGCGCCCAGGGCGCATCCCGTGGCCAAGTCTCAGGCTCCGTCTGCCTCCTGAGCCCGGCCGAGCGAGGCTCAATCTCCATCCTCCCTGCCAAGGGAAAGACGGCTCCGGAGGGCTGGCGCCAGCGGGCAGCATCGCAGCGGAGCCCCTCAGCCCTCCGGGCAGCCGGCCCATGCCGGGCTGACCTGCCGCGGAACTCAGCTTTCTCCATGCCGTGAGCGCGCTCGCCTTTCCTGCCCAGCGCGATGGCCGGGGCTCCAGGCGGGGACCGCTCTGTGCTGCCTCCGTCCGCGGTCCACGGCAGCGGCAGCAGCGGCGGCGGCGGTAGCGGTGGCGGCGGCGGAGAAGCCCCGCGCGTGGAATTCGTAGCCCTGACCACCGTGCAGACCGAGAAGAGCGAGGCGACCCCCGCCGCCTCCGCTGGATCCAGCCCCAGGCGCCTGGGACTCCTCGGGACCCCCTTACCGGTCCCACGCGGGGGCTCCGGAGCTCGATCCACGTCGCAGAAGCGATATCGTCGCCTTCAGAACTGCCTCTACAACGTGCTGGAAAGACCCCGAGGCTGGGCGTTCATCTACCACGCTTTCATGTGAGTCTCGGCCTGTCTTTCCTTCTTCGGTCCAGAACTTTGTTTCAGGGGATCCCGGTCGGTCCCTGGGATCTTCTGCTGGGTTGTCAGCAGTGCTTCCCCTCGCCCCGCGTGTCAGAGTCACTGAACTCTTTTGGTCTGGTAAGAGGGCCGTGGTTAGGAGAAGGTGTCCCGGTGGTTTTGTTCACCCGAGGCAGGGAACCCGCTTACCGAACTGACCCATTTTCTAAGCCTGGTACAGAGCAAAGAACCAGCCAAATTTGTTAAATTCGTGCCCTTGGCTAAATCTTAAAGAAATTAACCAAGGCTGATACTAGCCAAACTTAGCTTGTGTGAACATTGTCCTTAGATTGTTAAGTGGCCAGGTAAGTGAGCGCCTTGCAAGAACACAGCTTCTATTTTTGTCTTTCCTCTTTGTAGCTGATACCCACGCAAATTAAGATGCAAAGTCAGATTCCGCCACCATATAGTTTAAATCTTGGGAGAGGAAACCCCCTCCTTTTTTTGAGGGGTGGGGGGAGAATGGTGGTAATTTAAGAAACTTAAGAAAAAGAAACATTACACAAAAACTTTATGCCTGTTTAATTTCTTGGTTAAATGTTGGAAAGTATATCAAATAAACTGTTTTAGGACAGTGCTCCATCTGTCTCGATGAACTGGAGTTGGGTGCAGACAAAGTTATGCAATAATTCTTTCAAAGGTTCATAAAATTATTGAAACTGTGTGTGCCGGTTGCTCTTGATAGGACCATATAGATTAGATTAGCTGAGCCAAACATCCATCCACACCTGTCAGGTAAATAAGGTAGAGCAAAGTTTTGCAAGTATGCTTGGGTGTGAGAGTGCTGCCTTTGAAGCTGTCACAAGGCAGTTATAGAAGAGGCTAAACTGCACTGCTGCTAAATGGGAAGCTATTGCTAGATTCAAGGATCCTTGGAAGGCAGCCTTGTCCCAAAGGATGCTCACCAGGTGTGCTGGACCCATCACTTCAGAATGCTTAGCCAGACTGGACAAGGTTTATTAGCAAGGTTTCTCCCATCCTCTTCCATCCTCAGATTGTACTTTTATAAAATTCAAAAGCAGATTTCAGACAATCCATTCTGATCACTGTAAGGTAAAGGTAAAGGTTCCCCTCACACATATGTGCTAGTCGTTCCTGACTCTAGGGGGCAGTGCTCATCTCCGTTTCAAAGCCGAAGGGCCAGCGCTGTCCGAAGATGTCTCCGTGGTCATGTGGCCGGCATGACTAAATGCCAAAGGCGGACGGAACGCTGTTCCCTTCCCACCAAAGGTGGTCCCTATTTTTCTACTTGCATTTTTTATGTGCTTTCGAACTGCTAGGTTGGCAGAAGCTGCGACAAGTAATGGGAGCTTACCCTTTTACGTGGCACTAGGGATTCGAACCGCTGAACTGCTGACCTTTCTGATCGATAAGCTCAGCGTCTTAGCCACTGAGCCACCAAATCTCACAATCACTGTAAAGGAAAGAGTAAATACCCCCTCCCTGTCCCTCTCCCCACTTGTCTTGTTTTCTTTTTCTCTGACTTATAAGAAGCACTAGAATCATCAGACTGGGAGGGACCTTCGAGGTCTTCTAGTCCAGCCCCCTGCCCAAAGCAGGAGTCAATAGGCTTGCTTGAAAGATGAATCACAGTGCATGGAAAGATCGATTTCTTCTTTAGCAAAGTATGTCCTCCTTCCCCCCTCCTTCAAGATCTTGATAGATGCTTACCTGTGCCCATCCTTTCCTAGATGCCCCTGGTGTCTACCGTTGCTTGCATAATCATCCATGGTTTTCCGCCCAAAGTTGTTGGAGACGAGATGGGCGGCAAATAAAATGAGTCTCCGGAGAAAGGCGGCATATAAATTGAACTAATAAATAATAAATAAATAAAATGTATAAATAATTTAAAAAATGATAAATAAATGATGTTCCACCCCATCCTGAAGCACTTCCTACAAGCACGGAGCTACCATGATTTTTCTACTCTGTCTAGCTAGCTGCCAAAGTGACAAGTCAATTCCAGGAAGAAACTATGTTTGTATCATATAATCAAAACTAGATTGTCATCCTGGGGATGGAGACCCCAGTTTGATATCCTGGTTTAGGAGCTCACCAATCCCTGCTGAGTGCTGGAATCACCATCAAGGGAGACATGGTCAACCCTGGACAATTTGGAGCCGAGAAGCTTCTCTTCTTGATGATGAAAGGATCAAGAAATAATTGGCACAAAGATTTTTTTTTCCTATGTAGCTCTAAAGCTTTCCTGCCTTTTAACGGAGAGAAGTTGAGTTGGGAAGATGCCCTGTGCTTTAAGAGTTGTGTAAGTTCCAGAGAGTGACTCGGTCAGCAACTTCACCCTGCTTTTCACCAGCTCCGTTCAGTTACAAACCCACATCCTGTTTTTACTCAACATGCTAATCTGGTTGTTTTTGACAGGTTTGCTTCTTTCTTTGATAGGCTGGGTTAGCTTTAGGTAGCTGCATCGATAAATTCACTGAGCAAGTTAACTTGGTTGAGCAGGATGTTCCAACTTTTTTCCCAAAGAACTTTCCAACAAGTTTCAGCAGATGGAAGATGGTGAGAAAAAAAAAAAGCTACTCAGACCCTCCCACAGTGTTTAGTTTGCATTTTAAAAAGTGCCTTTAAAGATGGATTTGGTCTTGCATTTTGCGGCAGCCTTGTAGTTCCTCTAGCATCCCAGATGCTTTCCTATTTAATCTCCAGCTCAGATATTTCCAGATATATACTTTAGCTTCATAATAAAAAAAATATTTATCTGAAGTGCACCCACGCTAGTAGACGCAAATCTGCATAGGCTCATTTACAGCAGTCAATTTAAATTTAGACATAATTACTAGGATTTATTTAAATTTCAAGGAGATTAACCTCTAATGACCCATCCAAAATAACCTTGATCAAATTAAAATTTAGTTAATTTTGTCTCTGTTGCTAACCCCTCCACGATAGTTAATTAATTTGCAGTAAATATGAACAAGTGTAAAAAAAAATGAACATATAACAGTGGCTGGTAGATTCCCTCCTCCTCCTAAGTCTTTTCTTTGCACCCAACTGATTTCAAAGTTTTGAACAAGTACTAATCCAAAATTATATTGAATTGACGATGGGGATGAAGTTCATTTCCCATTCTGGTTCCTTCCAACCTTCTCTAAAATTAAATCAGCTCGCCTTCAGTTAGTAACTTCATTCATTTCCTAGTGCTTTCTCCAGAAATTGAATTTAAGATACAATAATAAGTTCAAGATTTGATGGCTGGTGGAAAGAAGCCTAGAGAATGAGGCAGAGGAGGAAGAGAAAAGGAGGGGAGGAAGAAGATTGGAATGGGGAAGGAAGGAAGGAAGGAAGGGAGGGAAGGAGGGGGGAAGGAAGGAAGGAAGGAAAAAACAGGGCCTATAAAAGGATATATATACAAATTGTACATAAGAATTTCAATTACATCTGCAGGATTTGGATTTGACTAATCTAAAGAAAAGAAGAATTAGGAGTGACATGATAGCAGTATTCCAGTATTTGAGGGGCTGCCACAAAGAAGAGGGGGTCAAATTATTCTCCAAAGCAGTGGAGGGTAGGACAAGAAACAATGATTGGAAATTAATCAAAGAGAGAAGCAACCTGGAATTAAGGAAAAACTTCCTAATAGTGAGGACAATGAACCAGTGGAACAGCTCGCCTCCAGAAATCGTGGGCACTCCAACACTGGAGGTTTTTAAGAAGAGTTTAGACAGTCACTTGTCTGAGATTGTAGAGGTTCTCCTGCTTGAGCAGGGGGCTCGACTAAAAGACCTCCAAGGTCCCTTCCAGCCTATTCTATTCTATTCTATTCTTTTTTTAAAAAAATATACTTTATTGAATTTTATATATATACAAAAAAAGAATCTCACTTCTATTAACATTGGATCTGCAGTGTTTATACATATATACATAAAATATATCTGGTGTCACTTAGACTATTTGTTGCTATTTATTTATCGCACCTTATACTCCTTTTTTAATTCTGTCGTTCATCCATTCATACCACCTTTCCCACACAGTATAATACTCTGAGTTCTCATCATTTTTTATTTCATACGTTAATTTACTCATCTCTGCGCACTCCAGTATTTTCCTAATTATAAGTTCTTCTGGTGGCAGGATTTTCTCTTTCCAGAATTGGAAAGAGTCTAGCAGCTGGGGTTATATGTATTATCAGATGAATCTTTTTTTTCCATACCCCTTCTTTACTATTCCCAGGAGAAATATTTCCAGTGTTAATTCTATGTCTTCTCCAATTATTTCTTGTAGCCATCTCCAAATTCTATTCCAGTATCTTTTCGCTTCAGGGCATGTCCACCACATATGAAAGAAGGTGCCCTGACCATAGCCACATTTCCAACAATTAGGGTGCATATTGGGAAACATCTTGGGTAGTCTGGCAGGTGCTAGATACCAGCTGTGGAGCATTTTATACTGATTCTCCTTATACATCGCAGCTCTGGTCAATTTATAATTTTTATTCCAAGCCTCTTCCCATCCTATCCTATCCTATCCTATCCTATCCTATCCTATCCTATCCTATCCTATCCTATCCTATCCTATCCTATCCTACCCTACCCTACCCTACCCTACCCTACCCTACCCTACCCTACCCTACCCTACTCTCACTCTACTCTACTCTACTCTACTCTACTCTACTCTACTCATCATTCAATGAAAAGTGATTTGTTCCTAAGTTGCTAATCAGAGACTCTCTGCAGACAATCGATAGTTGGGGGCCATATGTTTTACCTTTCAAACAAGGAAGAATAAATATTTTAGTACAAAATAGGGCAGTGAGAATTTGCTTTCTCTGTCCACATATCAATTTCCAAGCATTGGGAATGTAATTCAAAAGGACTTGAACTTCTGAGAATACTACATCAAGTTTGAAAGTTGAGATAATACATGTTTCTCCCAGAATTGGGCAACTATAGGGGCTGAGCAAACATATCTTTAAACGAAGCATTAATCTCATTTTATCTCCCGATGATTTACATAAGCCTTTGCTATATAAACTCAGTGGGATCCAAGGAATCTAAAATATTGTTTTGGGTTAAATATGATATAATCCAGGATCAACTGAACATTTTGGCCCTGATGTTAATATCTTTCCCTAGTGTCTGCGCAAAACAGGAATCTCAAATTCTTTATTCAGCGATTAAAGTTGCATAAACTTTAACTTGATGAACTTGATAAGTTTTTATTCTAATTCTTTGAGTCATGTGGAACCTAGCCCATTGAACTGACTTCTGACTCTGCAAACCAGAAAACGGAACAAGTAACCAGATTAAAGATGTGATGTAAGCCATACAATAACTACCCTTTAGAACTAAACCTCTTAAGGCAGTGTTTCTCAACCTTGGTAGCTTGAAGATGGGTGGACTTCAACTCCCAGAATCCCTCAGCCAGCGCTGCTGGCTGGGGGATTCTGGGAGTTGAAGTCCACCCATCTTCAAGCTTCCAAGGTTGAGAAACACTGTCTTA
Organism: Arizona elegans; assembly: GCA_022577455.1. NCBI lineage: Eukaryota > Metazoa > Chordata > Lepidosauria > Squamata > Colubridae > Arizona > Arizona elegans. The sequence goes on along the minus strand of JAKOOJ010000011.1, from coordinate 8,714,312 downwards.
AGGGCTGGTCATATGCATGTAGCAGAAGCTATGACCTGATGCCATCACACATTTCATAACGTAATCGTGCAATGATGCATAATGGCGGCTTTTGCATGATGAGATATGTAACATGTAGTTTCCAACCCCCATCTCACCTTGCTTTGCCGACCCCTACAGAAGTGTAATGGTGTGTGAGAAAGACCTTGAGAAAGGGAAAGGGGATGAAGAGATGCTGCCTAGGAAATGATCAGATAAGAAAGGATACAGTCTTCTACATGACAGAGAAAGAGACTCAGGACAGAAGGGACCCTTCTTAACTTCTCAGGCTGAAAAGGAGATGGTGGGCGATTTATGCTTTCAGACTTGCAAGATTCTGTTAGTGTAGCTTTTACAATAAAGAAGAGGTAGCTCATCGGGGTTTTTTCCTGTCCGGTATAACTAGGAAGGCTGACATCAATCTTGCAAATCTGAAAGTACCAATCCCCCTCTGTCTCCTTTATATCCTGAGGAGATTCCTTTCTGAGTCTGTTTCTCTGCCCATTTTGCAGCTGTATGACTATGCTCTCTCTTATCTGTTTGTTTCCTAGGCAGCATCTCTTCCCCCTGTTCCTCAGGGTCTTTCTCACATACCAATATAGAAGCTCATCATCATGGTGCTAACTTGAGGAACAATTGTTTGCATTCTTCTGCTCTTTCCCCCACCCCCCTGGATTTGGACGCCTTAATTTTTGTAGGCAGGCTTCAGAAATAGTTTGATTTGTTTTATTAACTTTGGGAGGGCCATCTCTGTTAACGAGGATAAGGCATGGTGATGGAGTGGCCATCTAGAAAGAGTGCAGAGAAGAGCAACAAAGATGATTAGGGGACTGGAGGCTAAAACATATGAAGAACGTTGCAGGAACTGAGTATGTCTGGTTCAATGAAAAGAAGGACTAGGGGAGACAGGATAGCAGTCTTCCAATATCTCAGCGGCTGCCACAAAGAAGAGGGAGTCAGGCTATTCTCCAAAGCACCTGAGGGCAGGACAAGAAGCAATGGGTGGAAATAATCAAGGAGAGGAGCAACTTAGAACTAAGGAGAAATTTCCTGACAGAACAATTAATTAGTGGAACAACTTGCCTGCAGAAGTTGTGAATGCTCCAACACTGGACGTTTTTAAGAGGATGTTGGATAACCATTTGTCTGAAGTGGCGTAGGGTTTCCTGCCTAAACAGGAAACCCTACGCCAAGGTCCATTCCAACTCTGTCTATTCTATTCTATTCTATTCTATTCTATTCTATTCTATTCTATTCTATTCTATTCTATTCTATTCTAGTGATTCCTTATAATGCAAGATGAAGTTTACAGAAAATGGTGTTTTTTCCCCAGCCTACACGGGTAAACAAGTAGCTCAGAGGTAGCTTTTCAGGACTCCTGAACAAACTTTTAAAAGTGATCCTGGGACCCTTTTGGTCAAATGGCAAGAGAGAACTGTTAAGTGCCCAATGATGCTGCTCAGCTACAACCTTCATTAATTTGGAGCCAGCGTGCTGTGGGGGCTGGTTCAAGACCCCCTTTAGTCAGAGAACTCTTTCTCAATTCGTGGTTCACCATATCTTTGTCACCCTAGCCATAATGTAGTGGGGTCTATTTGGCAAAGATATCAACTATATTTTGATCAACTCCGGCTAAGCGTTTCCCATTCTGAAGCACATAAGGTGAGAGTTTCTAGGCCATCTACTGTAATCAAGGTCTGTTTGAATCCAGAAAAGCAGGGCATTTTAAAAACAGGCATTTCATTGGGCTTCTTCATCTTGATTTGTTAGGATTCCTGTTACTAAATTTTATTTATTAATTTGATTAGCTTATTGAACTTCGATCTGTTGTGTTTTAACTCGTTCTAAGCAGCCCAGTATCCTATAACAGGTTGTATAGAATTGCCTTGCTTGGCCCGAAGGGAGAAAAAAAACAGGTGGACGAGGGCAGCCCTTCCCTCTCATAAGCCTTTCCCCCAAAGAAATATGGTTTGCACACGAACGTGTATACACACACAGAGAGATGCACATGCACAATTTTAGCATGTTGTGCAAATCCTGCAACCTGCACCTCTCTTTGGTCATACCCTGTATTTCTTTCACTACTTCTGTGAGAGGCTATGGAACGGAATGGAGAGTAAACCGAATAACAGAGTTGGAAGGGGCCTTGGAGGTCTTCTAGTCAAACTTCCTGAGCCTATATCCATGATGGCGAACCTATGGCACGCGTGCCACAGGTGGCACACAGAGCCATATCGGTGGGCATGCGAGCGTTGCCCTAGCTCAGCTCCGGCACGTATGTGGGTGTCGGTCAGCTGATTTTCACGCCTTCTGGGCCCACCAGAAGGCTATTTCCAGCCTCCAGAGGGCCTCAAGGGAGGTGAGGAAGGGTGTTTTTGCCCTCCCCAGGCTCCTAGAAAGGCTCTGGAGGCTGGGGAGAGCGAAGAATGGGCCTTCCAGTCCCACCGGAAGTCGGCAAATGGGCCGTTTCTGGCCTCCAGAAGGCCTCCGGGGGGATGGGAAAGACTGTTTTCGTCCTCCCCAGGCTCCAAGTAAGCCTCTGGAGTCTGGGGAGGGCGAAAAATGGGCCTACCGGGCTCACCGTGCCATTGCGTGCCAAAAGCGGGGGGGAGTGCAGGGGTGTCACATGTGCCTGTGTGGGGGGACCGGGGTGCACTGAATTATCGGTGTGGGCACATGTGGGTGCGAAACCCCCCCCACGCTCCCCCACGCTTTTGGCACACGATGGCAAAAAGGTTAGCCATCACTGGCCTATTCCATTCCAGACAAATAGTTGTCTAATCACTTCTTAAAAACCTCTAGTGATGGAGAACCCACGACTTCTGAACACAAGCCGTTCCACTGGTTGATTGTTTTCACTGTTAGGAAATTACTCCTTAGTTCTAAGTTGTTTCTGTCCGTGTTTAGTTTTCATCCATTGTCTTGCCTTCTGGTGCTTTGGAAAATAAGTTGACCCCTCAAATATTGGAACACTTGCTATCATGTCACCCCTCGTCCTTCTTTTCACTAGACTAGGTGAACCCAATGCCTGCAACCATTCTTCATATGTTTTAACCTCTACTGCAGTGTTTCTCAACCTTGGAAGCTTGAAGATGGGTAGACTTCAACTCCCAGAATCCCCCAGCCAGCAGCGCTGGCTGGGAGATTCTGGGAGTTAAAGTCCACCCATCTTCAAGCTTCTAAGGTTGAGAAACACTGCTCTATTGGGTTAAAGCAAATGGGCAACTGGACCATCTATTGAACCTCTAGCCCCTAATAATCTTTGTTGCTCTTTTCTACACTCTTCCCTACAAACATAAACCATCACGAGATAGAAGGTGAGTCTCTTGGTGGCTTATCTCATAAATGGTAATGCAAGTGGCAGAAAATCTGGAGAGAAACATTTCCTGATTGCTTATTTGTTCCCTATGACTATCATTAAGTGTTGTACCTTATGATTCTTGACAAATGTATCTTTTCTTTTTATGTACACTGAGACCGTATGCACCAAGACAAATTCCTTGTGTGTCCAATCCCACTTGGCCAATCAAGAATTCTATTCTATTCTATTCTATTCTATTCTATTCTATTCTATTCTATTCTATTCTATTCTATTCTATTCTATTCTATTCTTTAATGAAGTCCCCCCTTAATAAACTCACTATAAAGAAGATAAGGACATTCTTCCTACACTTTGGAAGATTCTGTCTTTCCTCTAGAATAGCATCTTGTAGACCAGTGTTTCTCAACCTTGGCAACTTTAAAATCTGTGCTGGCTGGGGAACTCTGTGAATTGAAGTCCACAGATCTTAACACAGAAGGCAGGACAAGAAGCAATGGATGGAAACTGATCAAGGAGAGAAGCAACCCAGAACTAAGGAGAAATTTCCCGACAGTTAGAACAATTAACCAGTGGAACAACTTGCCTCCAGAAGTTGTGAATGCTCCAACACTGGAAGTTTTTAAGAAGATGTTGGACAGCCATTTGTCTGAAATGGTATAGGGCAGTGATGGTTAACCTTTTTGGTGCTGAGGGCCCAAAGGGCACCCGCCCGGGTGTGAATGCATGCGTGTGTGCTTGATCCCCCAAAATGCAATGCAAATGCCCCCATATGCATGCACCCCACCCCTGCACATGTGCATGTGTTCCCCACGCAGGCACCCCATCCCCTCCACTCATGTGCCCCCCCCATGGCCTTTTTTGGCTTCCATTTTGGTGCAGGAGGCTTTCCAGACCCTGGGCCTCATCAGACATCTATGTTTATTCCATCCGTTTGTATGGCTGATTAAACCATACGTGAGCTTCACAAGGGACTCTGAGCAGGAAACTATATTAAAATAGTATTAAAAGCCATTACAACCAACTATACAAAAATTGCAACACGAGTCAAGTTTCAAATGTTTGAGTTCTTACATGCATTTCTCTTCCTCCCCTTCCCTAACGCAAATAACATCGGATAATTTGTAAAATACTGTTCGATTTAAAAAAAAAAGATAACAAACGTGTTTTGAAAGTTCAAACATCACCTTTCATCATTTTTCCTATTTTTAATGTGTCTGCTTCTCAAACCGAAATGTTATTATATTAAAATTCTGTTCTCCGAATTGCTTTTTTCTATGTATTTCTCATTTGTTCTGATTTTTTTTAAAAAAATGTTTTAGCGTAATGTTTTCCAAAGCTGGCAAATTACGGAAATTGGGTAAAAGTGGATTTTCTTTAGATAACCACACACAAACCCATTACCCAATCACAACAGAGACTTTTAAACTAGCTCAAAGTGGGATAAAATGGACTTTCTGATAAGTGATTTGGGGCAAAGAAGGTAAAACGACAGAGAAGCATTGCGTTAGCATATTTATAAACTCAAGCATCACAGCAGATAAATAACCACTGGGGTTCTGAATTCCTCCCGCTTTTTAAGAAGGGGGTACATTGTTCTGCCCTGAATGTAATTGCATTTTATGATTTGCATAAAGTACCTGCAGTTTATTTATTTATTTATTTGGATATAAAATTTAGAGACTGCCCATCTCACTCACAGTGTGACTATTTTTTTTAAAAAAATTGATTTATATGCTGCCCTTCTCCGGAGACTCAGGGTGGCTTACAGTGCGTTAAGCAATAGCCTTCATACTTTTGTATATTTTATACAAAATCAGCTTATTGCCCCCACAAACTGGGTCCTCAATTTACCTACCTTATAAAGGATGGAAGGCTGAGTCAACCTTGAGCCTGGCGAGATTCGAACTTACAGTAATTGCAGACAGCTGGTGTTAAATTACAGTGCTTCTGTCTATTGAGCTATCCAGGCTCCCTGGATAGGGAGCTATGGGTGGTGATGTTTAGTTTGGTTGGTTGTTTGTTTTAAAATAAATGATCACTTATTTTAATGACTCTAGAGCAGTGATGGCTAACCTTTTTGCCACCGTGTGCCAGGAGCAGGGAGGGGTTCGTGTGCATGCCCACACCCATAATTCTATGCGCCCCGCCCCTGCACATGGGCACGCGACCCTTCCCGCTCCCCCACTCCGGGCACATGATGGCATGGTAGGCCCGTTTTTTGCTCTCCCCAGCCTCCAGAGTTTTTCTGGAAGTCTTGGGAGGGCGAAAACAGCCTTCCCCACCCCCCAGAGGCCCTCTGGAGGCCGGAAATGGCCCGTTTGCCAACTTCCGGTGGGACCTAGAAAGGCTGTGGAGCCTGGGGATAGCAAAAAATGGGCCTTCCAGTCCCACCGGAAGCATGTTTCGCGCCAAAATGAGCTGGAAGGTTGAGAATCTCCATAGACAAGTCACCAGAACTCTGGTTCTCATATTGTGTTCTGCTGCTGCATCATCCCTTGTGGACACCATTTCTCTCAAAAAACAGGTTCACCCCTCCGCCCCCCCCGCCCATTGGCTTTTCAGAGGCTCTCAATCAGGGGTGAAATCCAGCAGGTTCTGACAGGTTCTGGAGAACCGGTAGTGGAAATTTTGAGCAGTTTGGAGAACCGGCAAATACCACCTCTGGCTGGCCCCACAGTGGTGTGGGAATGGAGATTTTGCAGTATCCTTCCCCAGGAGTGGGGTGGGAATGGGGATTTTGCAGTATCCTTCTCCTGGAGTGGAGTGGGGTGGGAATGGGGATTTTGCAGTATCCTTCTCCTGGAGTGGGGTGGGAATGGAGATTGTGCAGTATCCTTCCCCAGGAGTGGGGTGGGAATGGGGATTTTGCAGTATCCTTCCCCTGCCACACCCACCAAGCCACACCATGCCCACCAAGCCACGCCTACAGAACTGGTAGTAAAAAAATTTGGATTTCGCCACTGCTCTCAATCCATGAACCCGAGAGTGGGCTTGTTATTTAGAGCCCTGTGATGTGGCTGCTATCTTTCTTGATAAGTTTTATGTTTCCTATATTGTTTTATTTTAAATGTTGTAAGCCACCCAGAGTCATGGTTGTGAGAAAGGATGTCTGGGTAGATCCAACAAGTAAATAAATGAGAAATGAGCAAGCAAAGCTTGTGGGTGCTTTGTTCTACAAAGCACCCACAAGCCTTAATGATCTGGCTTCCATAGTCAGATATGGCATCTTTTTCTTGAGTTCAACAAAAAAGGTTAACCTGCCAAAGGGACAATGGGATGACTACTGAATCCCTCTGGCCTGGGGGTGGGGAGGGGGGGCTATATAGGCCACCTTAATTTGAAGGGGTTGGAGACCAAATCTGCTCTGCCCAATTGGAATCTCTTTTCCACCTAACTAGTTAGCTCAACGTCTGTAAGCATTGGAATTGCTGCAAGCTTTGAAGAAAGCAGGAAAGCTATAAATCAAAAAGCAGGTGTTAATTGTTCCCCTGCCAGGAGATCTTCCTTCTCCTTTTATCTCCATCTGGTGAAAGGTGAAGGAAACTAATGTAGAAATGCACAAGAGTCAATATGATGTGCTAATTGGGGCTGGTCTTTTTTTATTAGGTACATCTGGTGCCTGGGCACCGGTTGGATTCCCGATCAGTTTAGTTTTCCCTTTCAATCTGGGTCATGCTGTGCATTCTAGGTTTAGATGTTGGGATAGGCAGCACACTTTTTACTGGTTTCACTGGTTTTCATAGGTGAGGAAATCAACATAATCTGTGCAGGGGTGAAATCCAGCAGGTTCTGACAGGTTCTGGAAAACCGGTAGTGGAAATTTTGAGCAGTTCAGAGAACCGGCAAATACCATCTCTGGCTGGCCCCAGAGTGGGGTGGGAATGGAGATTTTGCAATATCCATCCCCCAGGAGTGGGGAGGGAATGGAGATTCTGCAGTATCCTTCCCCCAGGAGTGGGGTGGGAATGGAGATTTTGCAATATCCTTCCTCCTGGAATGGGGTGGGAATGGAGATTTTGCAATATCCTTCCCCCAGGAGTGGGGTGGGAATGGAGATTTTGCAATATCTTTCCCCCAGGAGTGGGATGGGAATGGAGATTTTGCAATATCTTTCCCCCAGGAGTGGGGGGGAATGGAGATTTTGCAGTATTCTTCCCCTGCCATGCCCACCAAGCCACGCCCACAGAACCAGTAGTACAACAATTTGAATTTCACCACTGGTAGATAGATAATGTGATAAGGTAGACAGAATCAATTGGGCTTCAGTTCTGGGAAGGGAAGTGACAGTGTAGAGGAGAATTAACCAGATCTCTGAACTGAATCAGAAAGCTGAATCCAATTGGATCTTTTCTCCACCTGTGCAGAACTGGCATTAGTCCAAATCAACCCAGTATTCAATTGAAATAGATCCAGATTGATTCCAAAAATCAATCTGAATCACAGAGTGATTTTTCCAAATCAAATCAATTATATGAATTGGATTTTTTCTCGTTTATCCAGGCCTTGGGCCAAAGATTACCTCTTACCTGATTTTTGTCTTTGTCTAAAAGCAGCTGTTTTGGTGGAAGACATGGATCGGGGCAATGAGCTGGAAAAACTGTTTGCTCTCTGTCCTATATCCTTGGGTTTGAATATCTGGCCCATGAATTCCCGTTAATGCAAAGGGAAGCAGAAATGACAGCTACTCCTACTGAATTTGGTCCTGGTTGCATCTTTTTCTAGGCTGAATTAGAATTCTTTCTACTGTGGCATTTGAGCAAAGAAGATTCTAATTCAGCCTTATCATTGACTTGCAATAGAGGCAGTTCTCAGCTTAGGACCACAGTTGGGGCCAGAATTTCTGTGATTGAGCAAGGAGGTTGTTCAATGAGTCACGCCTAATTTTACAACCTTTGATGCCAGGGTTGTTAAGCAAATCACTAGAGTTGTTAAATGAATTGTGCTGCTATTACCAAATCTGGCTTTCCCCATTGACTTTGCTTATTGGTGTTGTGGTCTGCCAGCGGCCTGCGGAGTTGGCAGCAGAGTCGGACAGTGAGGAGGCTGGGGAGGACAATGGGCCAGTCCTGGAGTCATGGGAAGGCCTGGACAAGGGCTCTGAGTCGGAGGCAGAGATGGGGCCAGGGCCATCTGAGAGCGATGCACGGACTCCGGAGCCTCCAGAGGCGGATAGCAGAGAGGCAGAGGAACAGGAGGAGCCTGTTCCTAGAGCACGCATACGAAGAGCTGCCAGAAGGCAAGAGCAGCTAAAGCAAAAAGGACGACTCGGGAGTAAGGCCAGGAGATGATTGGCTCCTCCCAGAAGGCTTAAAAGAGCAGCAACAGCTTTTGGGATCTTTGTAGGAAAGCAACGTTGCTACATTTGTTTCTTGTCAGCATCTCTTGCTTCTGAACTTCGTGGGGTTTTGTCAAGAAAAGCCTTTGGCAGGATGCCAAAGAAGACAAAGATTGGTGAGAAGGCTGAAAGACTGTTTATGAAGAATTTGTTTTGGACTTAATTTGGACTAAGCTGACAATGAAGTAATTCTCAGCTGTTCTAATAAAATATGTTTGTTTAGGACTGATTGTGTCTGGTAATAACTACTTGAGCCTAGGTCACAACAATTGGAAACTGAACTTGGAAGGTTGCGAATGGTGATCACATGACCATGGGAAGCTACAATTGTCGTAAATCCATGCCAGTTGCCAAGCACCTGAATTTTGATTACATAAGCATGGGGATGCTGTGACGGTCATAGGTGCAAGGGCTGCTGCAAGTCACTTTTTTCAGGGCTGTTGTAACTTCAATCGGTCATGAAACAAAGGATTGTAACTCAAGAACTACCCATGTTAACCCCTTATTTGTTTTCATTTTATGTTATAAAAATATTTCTGCACTAGGTTAACTGGGAACCTGTTTGAGTGATCCTACAGCTGAAAAAAATAATATCAGGGTGAACAAAAAACGAGGAAGAAATAAAATCCATGCAAAACAGAAATCGTTTTTGCAAGAAATATTATACACAATGTGGACAGAATCAAGATCACATGAAGCGTTAATACCACTTTATAAGGCCTTGGTAAGGCCACACTTGGAGTACTGCATCCAGTTTTGGTCGCCACGATGTAAAAAAGATGTTGAGACTCTAGAAAGAGTGCAGAGAAGAGCAACGAAGACAATTAAGGGACTGGAGCCTAAAACATATGAAGAATGGTTGCAGGAACTGCGTATGTCTAGTTTAATGAAGAGAAGGACTAGGGGAGACATGATAGCAGTGCTCCAATATCTCAGGGACTGCCACAAAGAAGAGGGAATCAAGCTATTCTGCAAAGCAGCAGAAGACAGGAAACAATGGATAGAAACTAATCAAGGAGAGAAGCAATTTAGAACTAAAGAGAAATTTCCTGACAGTTAGAATAATTAATCAGTGGAACAACTTGCCTGCAGAAGTTGTGAATGCTCCAACACTGGAAATTTTTAAGAAGATGCTGGATAACCATTTGTCTGAAGTGGTGTAGGGTTTTCTGCCTGGGCAGGGGGTTGGAGTAGAAGGCCTTCAAAGTCCCTTCCAACTCTGTTATTCTCTTCTCTCCTATATATATTCTATTCTATTCTATTCTATTCTATTCTATTCTATTCTATTCTATTCTATTCTATTCTATTCTATTCTATTCTATTCTATTCTATTCTATTCTATTCTATTCTAATGTGTGGCATTCTAGGTGTACTCTTCCTTAGGAGAAAAAAGAAATCTCTCTTCGGTTTAGCATTGGTAGAACTACATTTTCTGAAATACAAGCAGTTCTTGTCTTGAACTGTACTCTGATAGAAAAAGTCATCCCATGATTATTGGAAGTAAATTCGTCATTTGCCTGCAAATCCTCTGAGTGTCCCAAAGGTGTTTTTCAAGAGGCAACAGGACTTTCTAGGTTTTCTTTGAAGACGTTTTGCTTCTCATCCAAAATTCTTCTTCACAAAGCATCTTTGGTTACAACCATGACCTGGATGACTGAGAATCTCCATAGATAAATCCTCTTGAGTATTAGACCTTTGCATTACTAAATAGGCTGGGTGAAGGAACTCCTTTCTCTTTTTGTAACCTTGCACATTTTTCCAACCTGGTGTCCATTTAGATATGTTGATAGATTGGTTTCATGGTTCTTTCCCAACTGATGGTGCTCCCCAGTTTCCACATGGCTGTATCATTCGCAGGCTGTTCTAGCGGTGTGGACTTTATTTCTATTTATGTATTATATTTACTTTTATCCTGCCTTCATTATTTTCATAAATTACTCAATGTGGCAATTAAATTTAACACTCCTTCTTTCTCCCACAACAACCACCCTTTGAGGTCAATTTGGCTGAGAGAAAGTGACTGCCCCAGGATCACTCAGCTGGCTTTTGTAAGGTGGAACTAAAACTCATCATCTCCTGGTAAATGGCAAAAAGTTACTCAGCTGGCTTTCATGTCTAAGGTGGAAGTAGAACAGGGGTCCCCAAACTTGGCAGCTTTAAGACTTGTGGACTTCAACTCCCAGAATTCTCCAGCCAGCTATGCTGGCTGGAGAATTCTGAGAATTGAAATCCACAAGTCTTAAAGCTGCCAAATTTGAAGATCTCTGGACTAGAATTTACCATCTCCTGGTTTCTAGCCTGGAGCATTTTGCCTGTAGGCCAAATTTGCACCATGGGAAGTATCTCCATGCACTGGTAACAAGGCAGTCCCTTTCCATGGGTTTCTTTTCTGCTTCTGGAGCGAGGGATCTCCTGGATGAGAGCAATTCTCTTTTCCCAAATTTTGTTTACATTGTACAGTACACGGAGGGTACTATATTAATAACTCTTGTGTAAACTACCTACACAGTTGTCCTCCAAGTGCTGTTCCTTTTGTAGCTAAAATATTCCTAGGCTAGCTGAGCAGGAGAAGTATTGACAGCCTTTGGGAGGCCTCCAACTTTCTGAAAGACATAAAAACTTTAGGAAAGAAGCTGTAAGGGGGAAGAGAACAGGACTTCCAATTTCACCATTTTGCTGGAGAAGAGTGCGATTTCTTCTCTTATTATTTTTGTGAAGTCCAAGCTGATAGGACAGAAGTCCAAGCTGATAAAATGGGTGCCTGCATTTTATTAAAATTTATGTGGGGCAGGGGTGAAATCCAGCAGGTTCTAACGGGTTCTGGAGAACCGGTAGCACAACTTTTGAGTAGTTTGGAGAACCGGCAAATGCCACTTCTGGCTGGCCCCAGAGTGGGGTGGGAATGGGGATTTTGCAATATCCTTCCCCCAGGAGTGGGATGGGAATGGAGATTTTGCAGTATCCTTCCCCTGCCGCACCCACCAACCCACGCCCACCAAGCCATGCTCACAGAACTGGTAATAAAAAAATTTGGATTTCACCACTGATGTGGGGTCTCTATGAATGTTTTCAAGCCACAGAATCTGGCTGGGAGGAATGTGGGAAATCTCCTTATTGCAGTTCTTAACCTGGAAGAGAATGAATGCAAAGTGGATCCAAAGTTTGCTGCACCTTCTAACCGACTCACCCTTTTTCTAGTTTTTATCGTGCCTGATCTCTTAAGTGCTTGTACAGGATTCCATTCCTCTATTCTCCTTTTTGCTTGTTGGATCATTGTCTTTTTTCCTAAGTGTCCCCCAAACTCAGCCCTTAATTGCTTGGAAGTAGGTGATGGTTCCAAGAAAAGAAACCAAACGCCTCAGCCCAATTTCTCCTTTTCCACCAGAAAATTTCATTAAGCCAAGCCATATGAGAAGACGAAAGTTATGGGCTCTTTTTTAGAAGGGGAATGTGCCCCTTCTTCCTGCTCCTTTATCCCCTTTAAATTTGCAAAAAGTCTTAATTCTCCAAAGTGGTGCCTTGTGCACTTCTAATGCAGGTGGAAGAGCTGGACACTGCTTAGCAAATGAACAACAATGACAACTATGAAGGTGGCAGAGTCATCTTTCCCCATCTCTAATCAAAAAACAGTTCCCCAAGGAGGGTTTTCAAATGCAACCTGTGGTCTACGGAGTCACCTGTGGACTCTGCAGCAGACCCCCATGCCTCTGAAGATGCCAGTCCAAAAAAATCTGTGCTCCTGACCATGGTCACTAAAACCTGAAGTCCTTCCAGGTGTGTCTGAGGCTCAAAGCTTCAGATCTTCAGCCAACATAGTCTTGAGAAGACACAACTCTTCTGGTGGCATTAAATTGGGTTAGTTCTGGGCCTGCTGGAACAAGCAATCTCAGGCCAGATTGACTCCCTGCCAAAGTTCTTTGCAGGACATGAAAATGACAATGGACCAATGAAAGTAGCAGGCTAACTTTGGGGGCATACATTAGTATATCAATCTGGTTGTGGAGGCAGTGATATCAAAATGCAGGCTGATGTTTGGCTCCCAGACTGAAGTCACCTGAAAACTCCTTCAATATTATTGAACACACCTGCCAGTTTGCTCATTCATAGAAAGATGTTTTTTTTTTAAAAAAAAATAAGACAGGAAAAGACACCCCCCCCTTCCCCAAATATATAGATGTTGGGAAATATTCAGTTGCTGGGATCTTTCTAACCCAACCTCTTTCTTCTTCAAAAAAGAGGCTCTGAGAGGATCATGATCTGAAAAGTCATTTTTATTTTTGGTTTTAGGAAAAGGCCAATTGCTTATCCAGGAATTATCCAGGACTTGTCCAGGAATTTTGCAGATGAGGAGGAGATTTTCCTACTGCTATGGTGCCACCAGGCTACCACAGCCTTTTCTCTTGATTCCCCATCTGCCATCAGGACCATTTGCAGTCATGGCTAACTGCTACCTCTAACTGGGAAGATCCACTTTCAGATTCCTAGTTAGAAAGTCTCACCATCTCCCAGCCTTTTTTCATCCTGATGCTATCCAGAAGTGTTGGACCATAGCTTTCCCATAATTCCTTGTCAACAGGACTAAAGGTGATGATGGGTGAAATCATGGGAGCTACATTCCCAACATATGGAAAGAATCCACTAAGGAAGAGTGAATTCTTTTTAGGCTTTGAGATGACAAAGTGACAGCAGTTGAAGACAGGGAGGTCCAGGAACTTATGCCAGCATGCTGGCTGGGGGAATTCTGGGAGTTTTTTTAAAATCAAGTTTTATTGATTTTTTTCTTTCACACACACACACACACACACACACACAAATATTTTATGAACAGAGTATTGACTGTATCATATCTTATACAACTTATCATATCCAATTTCATTTTACATAGTTACCATTTTTGCCAAAATACTTTTTCCATACTTTTTTATCTTACCTTAATACTTCTATACTTATTATATAAACAGCATCACCATCCGCCCTCAAATCCTAGTTTCTTAACCTTATTTCAATTAGTTATCCATTGTTAATCATATATATTCCCTTTTAACTTTCATATTAATTCGTTCTTCATCCTAATAAATTTGAACATTCTCGGGGTTGCCTTTCTACCATTTCAACTTCCTTGTTTTACAACAATTCTTCATCTCCTCTCCTCTCTTTCTCTTCCCTCCCTTCTTCTATCCTTTTCTACTTTCCTCTTTCCTCCTCTTCTACTCCTTCTCTACTTCCCCTTCCTTCCTCCCTTCCTGGAATTCTGGGAGTTGAAGTCCATCCACTTTAAAGTTTCCAAAGTTGAGGAACATTTCATTGACCGTCTCTCTACTGTGGTTTCGATAAAAAAAAGAGTTTTGTCGTTCCACGGATGAAAGTTGTGAATGTGCTGAGAGAGGCACCTTGAATGAAATCAACGAACTAGTTCAGCCTGACTCCTTTGGCCACATCAAGCGATTGCCCTGCTCGCTTCTTCCCAGGGCCCTTTGCAGATGTCATAGCAGAGGTAATTCTTCACACATGTTGAAAACAGAGTTGTGTCATCAGCTGTAATGAGAAAGTGGTATCTCCTTTCAGATGAAGCGGATTCTTGAAGAGGTCTTTCAGATTGCATGTTGCTTTGTGAGTTGAAATGGTCAATTGTTCTGGATACCCCCTTAACCTGATGTCAACCCTAATATATTTGTTAGGATGCACTCAGCAGTCATAGAGATAAATCTATCCTTCACTCATCCTTTCAGGAAAATTGAAGCTACCACGTAGGAGGAAGAAGTTATGGCTGTGCTTTTCAACTACTTACGATCTGTTTTTCCTATTTATATAAAAAAAACATTTCATAATCCTTTTGTTAATGTTTGCAGAACAGCAGCCACTTAAAAATGGCTTAGGATTTAAGCACCTGGATCTTTCATTGTTCTACAAAAAGATCAGTGGGAAAAGTGCTCATTTTAATCCTCAGCAGGAATTGGGTCACCCTGCTGAAGTCCAAGCTTCCCTGTTTCTCCAAAATTTGGATTCTTGGTTCTGCCCCATTTCTATGACCTGGCCCAGGGGTGAAATCCAGCAGGTTCTGACAGGTTCTGGAGAACCAGTAGTGGAAATTCTGAGTAGTTCAGAGAACTGGCAAATACCACCTCTGTCTGGCCCCAGAGTGGGATGGGAATGGAGATTTTGCAATTTCCTTCCCCCAGGAGTGGGGAGGTAACGGGGATTTTGCAGTATTCTTCCCCTGGAGAGGGGAGGTAATGGGGATTTTGTAGCATCCTTCCCTTGCCACGCCCACCAAGCCACACACACCAAGCCATACCTCATCCATTAAGCCACGCCCATAGAACCGGTAGTAAAAAAATTTGGATTTCACCACTGACCTGGCCTGTGTGGTTTTGGTGGACTCTTGTTTCTGGACAGCTTTCTCAATCATCCCTACCTTGCACTAAGCCATGGTTTGCTGAAGTAAGATTTATAGGTAAAGGTTTGATGGCAGTGACAAATCACAGTGCTTAATGGTAGCCAAAAGCAAACATGCCTCATTATGGCTTAGTGTGATATGAACACAACCCTACAATGTTGATTGGGTCAGCCACTCTTAGCATTTGGGTAGGCTAGGTCAAGATACAGCGGTGAAATGCGTTTACCTTCACTACCGGTTCGGGAATGTGAGCACACACGCCTCTTCTGCTCATACACAGAGGGTCAAAAACGGGACATAATGACGTCCCAGTGGGTAGGCGGAGCGTCCCAGCAGGTAGGCGGAGTGTCCCAGTGGGTAGGCGGAGTGTCCCAGTGGGTAGGCGGAGCGTCCCAGCAGGTAGGCGGAGTGTCCCGCCGCCGGCGCTACCAGTTCGCGTCAACCAGATAGATCTGGCTGGATTTCATCCCGTCAAGAAATCACAATGCTACTTTATCTTGTAGGGTATAATAACAGAAACTTGATAGGCTATCAATGTTTCTCTTTGCCTCCTCTTATACCAAAGAAAACCAAGGTGGGGTTATTTTGAGTCTCTTTCTCACACATTTCCAGGACTGAGCTGTCATTGTTTTCTTCTCTATCAGCTCCTGCATTCTTCACAGTCTTCTACAGCCACCAGTATTTGGTTTAACAATGGAGTGTAGCTCCAGGAGAGAGGATGAGGGGTGGGTGGGATGTCTTCTCACCTGTGACATCTGTCTTCTTGGTTGTTGCCTTTTTCTCAAAGCACACTTGCCTTGGCTTACCCTGATTATTATAATATTCTGCTGGACCAAAGGGAGAATTTCAGGCTGCCTCGTGCTTCAGTGTAGCGGTGGAAAGCAGCGGGTGCCCAGCATGATGTTCTGAGGATGGCATCAGTGAGGGGGCCTATGATCTAGAGGTTGTGCCCAGCTCCAGATTCAAACAGTGCAGAGGGAGGTAGCCAAACTCTTGGGTGTTTGCATCCCCATTCTCCAGAAGCTAAAATAAAAAGCTACGTTGTCAGCAGGAAGCGCCGTCAGAAGGGAATGTTTCCCCCACCTTCCCCCAGCAGTGAAGTGGGGGGGGGGGTTTGCTGGTGAGTGAGGATAGAGAAGGTTGGAGAGGTGCAGAGATCTACCTGTGCTGGGTTGGTTCGTGTTACGATAATAGCAGGATGCTGAATTATAAAGAGCCACCTGGCAGCTGGGCTGCCAGAACTATGACAAATGGTGCTCCAAAAACTCTTTTGAAATAGTTATGAAAACCCTTGTTCTCCGGCATGCTAGGGAACCGTGTTGGAATGTAAGTGTCCCACTGTTGCAACTTAATAAAAGGCAGTGGATGAGCAGAGAGAGGATGGTATAGGCAACAGGGGGTGGGGACAGAGAAAGCAGAGGTGGTTGCTGTGTGCTAGGAGACATGCTTTGCACCAGGGGTGAAATTCAGCAGGTTCTGGAGAACCGGTAGCGGAAATTTTGCGTAGTTTGGAGAACCGGCAAATACCGAGTGGGGTGGGAATGGAGATTTGCAATATCCTTCCCCCAGGAGTGGGGAGGGAATGAGGATTTAGCAGTATCCTTTCCCTGGAGTGGGGTGGAAATGGAGATTTTGCAGTATCCTTCCCCTGCCATGCCCACCAAGCCACACTCACCAAGCCACGCCCATAGAACCAACCAGTAGTAAAAAAAAATTTGAATTTCACCACTGTTTTGCCCACAAGTGATTCAAGGTTGAGCCCGTGGTGTCTGCTCTTTCGAAAGGGCTTGGACGGCAGGAAAGCCACCCCACCAAGATGTCCAAGTGCCACTTGGATGCCTAAAGTAAGAGGCTCGCTTGGTTGTCGATCTTGCAAAGAGCATCGTGTTCCCATCCTGCTTGTGAATTGTGATACTGAAGATTGTAGGGTTGTGTGCAGTCGGGTTCTAGCAAGAATGCGTGTTGCTGGTGACATCAACATAGATCTGAGTTGTGCTACACTTAAAACGGGGTGGCCTGAAAAAACTGAATTCTACAATTGTTGACTAAATTGTGAAGTTTGTTTGCTTCCGCTGCCTTGTTATCTACTTACGGGGTTTCAGTGGGGAAGTAGTAAATAACAGAAGATGCTGAACTCAATGGAAGGTAGGCTGATAGCTTTGGATACACCAGGAGGTGTTTTTTGTCCACTTCAAAGTACATCCTCCTAGCTATGAAGGCTAGAAACTTAGAAAAGTGAACATGAAATCTCCTCAGAATGTCAAGGAGATCTTGATACTGAATTCTGTGGTCAGGCCTAAAATGGGTACCTTTGGCTAGATAGTATCAAAACTGCTCTGATTTGATTTTAGACTAGACTAGAATAGAATAGAATTCTTTATTGGCCAAGTGTGATTAGACACACAAGGAATTTGTCTTGGTGCTCTCAGTATACATAAAAGAAAAGATACGTTCATCAAGAATCGTAAGGTACAACACTTAATGATAGTCATAGGAAACAAATAAGTAATCAAATCATATTAGGAAACAGTCAATATAAATCTTAAGGATACCAGTAACAAGGTTACAGTCATATAGTCATAAGTGGGAGGAAATGGGTGATAAGAACAATGAGAAGATTAATATTAGTACTAATGCAGACTTAGTAAATAGCTTGACAGTGTTGAGGGAATTATTTGTTTAGCAGAGTAATGGCATTCAGGAAAAAACTGTCCTTGTGTCTAGTTGTTCTGGTGTGCAGTGCTCTATAGCGTCGTTTTGAGGGTAGGAGTTGAAACAGTTTATGTCCAGGATGCGAGGGGTCTGTCAATATTTTCACAGCCCTCTTTTTGACTCGTGCAGTATACAGGTCCTCCATGGAAGGCAGGTTGGAAGTAATTCTGCTAAAGTTGTGATTGAATATAGAGATCCAGATCATTCTGCCCTGTTCTTTCCCCCGAGGTCAGAATGGCTTTAGTTTAGTTTGCTTGTTCTCCTTGTTCTTTCTCCTAGGAACTCAGCATGGCTACCTAGGTAGTGCTATGCTAAGGCAATCTTCCCACAGTTGGTGTCCTTCAAAGTATGCTGGGCTAAGATCCTCCTTTTTTGGGACAGCGCAGTTCTTTGTCTATGGGCTGGGAGTTGGGTGACCTGACATCTGAAGGGTGCCAGGTTGGGGAAGATGACTAAAGGAGGAGAAGTGGTGTTTTCACATTCACCAATGTTATCGTGGTGTCTGATAAGACTTCAGCACGAGTTTCTCCAATCATTCCTGCTTGCATTTCAAGCTGATCAGAAGGTCAAAGGTCTCCCAGAAGGAGTGTGGAGAAAGATCAGGGGTGAAATCCAGCGGGTTCTGACGGGTTCTGGAGAACCGGTACTGGAAACTTTGAGCAGTTCGGAGAATCGGCAGCAGAAATTTTGAGTAGTTTGGTGAACCAGCAAATACTACCTCTGGCTGGTCCTAGAGTGGGCTGGGAATGGAAATTTTGCATTATCCTTCCCCCAGGAGTGGGGAGGGAATGGGGATTTTGTAGTATCCTTCCCCTGCCACGCCCACCAAGCCATGACCACCAAGCCACACCACACCCACCAAGCCATGCCCACAGAACTGGTAGTAAAAAAATTTGGATTTCACCACTGAGAAAAATCCTAAAAAGGGATTATAACTTGGACAGAAGAAGTACAAAAAAAAGGTGAAGCATAAACTATGCAGCTTCCTGCAATCTTTCCTGCTCCAAATTATCGGAATGTGATCCCTATTTGCTCCAGTCAGCTAATTGGGATGGAGGAGAGGGAGATCTTTGACCTTAAGCTTTCTGACTCTTATCTGGATCATCAATGTTTATGTTTTCCTACCTTCCTTTCAATATGTCTATAGAGTCTTGGCCAGGAAAGCCTTCTTAAGTGGCTCTCATTGTAGGAGGAAACCCTTGTTGGTCTAGGAGAGCTAAACAAGGTTGTGCCAGAGGTTTCCAAAATTTCTGGTGTCACAATGCCCTTAATGCCTCAGTATTTTTTTCCCATGGTGCCACTAGGCAGGAATCTCCAAACTTGGCAACTTTAAGACTTGTGAACATGCATGGCTGTTGAGGAATTCTGGGAGTTGAACTCCACAAGTCTAAAAGTTGCCAAGGTTGGATATCCCTGAACGAGAGGTTCCTTAACTGTGCACCAAAGTGCCTTGGGGAACAGTTAGAATAATTCTGGGATGCCAGGACACATAATTTGGGAATATTTGGGCTTATGCCTTTCAGAAAATAAAGTTTTCTGATCTTCTTTTTTTCTTTTCTTTCCAAAAAGATGATTTTTTTTAAAAAAAGACACAACTTTAAATTTGGATTTAAAACTTCTTTCAGTAAGGATGGAAGAAAATTCACCTGGTGCTATAAAACCTGCTGATCTGAAGATTCCTAATAGGTGAAAAGCAGTTAACGAGCAATTTCTGAAAGTGTTTATAAAGGGAAATATGCCAACACTGTATCCATATAGGTGCTGTCCGTGGTTTGAGCAAGATGGCTATTCCTTTCTCTTCAAGAGCTCTAAACAGACTGGAGACCTCTCTCCTTATGAGAAGCAACTGTCTGGGATCATTATGATTGATCTCAAGTCCTCTCTTTTTCCAGAGAGGAATCTCAAAATCTGGATCTATTGACTTGACTCTTTGTTCCACCATGGTCATTGGTTCTGCAGTTTACCATTTCTTTCCCAGAAGTCTCTAAGAGACTCCTTTTGATTTGTACCTTGTTTCAGTTGGTGGAGTTACAGTGAATCATTGTTTGAGTTTGCACACTATGCTACCCCATCATTTAAAGCAGTGTTTCTCAACCTTCGTAGCTTGAAGACGGTGGACTTCAACTCCCAGAATCCCCCAGCCAGCTGGCTGGGGGATTCTGGGAGTTGAAGTCAACCCGTCTTCAAGCTTCCAAGGTTGAGAAACACTGCTTTAAAGAATAAACACATTTGCCTGACTGAGCATAGTGAATTCAGTGATTCACAAATTACCTGATGCCATTTTAATTGAATGTATTTTGTGAACTTGGATAAGAAGGAGAAAGGCCTGTACTTCATAATATAATAAACTACTAGGCTAAACTAGGACTGGAGAATATATAATTTATGAGTTGTGGAAACCTGGTTATTGTATTGTATTGTATGCTGCGTGGACCAGGCTATCACATTAAGTTGTAATGTCTATGGAGATTCTCAATCATCCAGGTCATGGTTGGACTTTCTTCTCGCTTGAAGATTGTTAAGGATATTGCTGTGTCACCACCAGAGTCACGGTTCATAAAGCAGAGTATCATCAGAAGTTTTTACGCACCGAAACGGTTTTGAGAGTAATTGTGAATAACATGCAGACAAACTGGTTTTATAGTATTTTACCTTAAAGGTAAAGCAAATTCATAGTCTTTTAACAATCCAAGTCTTAGCCATATAAAGTGCAATACAAGATCAATCCAGGGATATAAAATCTTTTTACCAGTTTGTAGAAAAATACAAGGAACATTCAGGAACAATATAAAAACAGTTCAATAAATATCAGGAATCAGCAATAAATAAACCATGATCAAACAATGACCATTTAGAGAGATCAAAAATAGTTACAGCAGAGTAGCAGGTAAAAATATGGTGTAGTGATCACACTAACCACAATTAAGCTCTCCTTAAATACATTGGCTACAGAGCTCATCCAATCAGGATGCAGAATGACTCAGCAATGTTCTTAAAGCTACATAATACAATTTCATATTACAAACATACAATGTTGGATTATATATTACCTGGCCAACTAGTTAGGCAATGACCATTTCCTTCCATTCTCCACCATTCAATCAGAACTGAAGAAGCTTCTTGGATGAGAAGGGAAACATCTTCAAGCAAAAACAAAGAAAGTCCAATTGCCTTTTGAAAAAGCACCTTTGACATTAAGCCATAATATCTTTGTTTTGACATAGTGTGTTATGCGAACACAACAATTAGTGTAGTGATTAAGACACCAGGAGACTGGGAGTTACAGTCCTGTCTTGTCCACAAAGCCAGCTGGGTGACTTTGGTTCAGTCCTTCTCTCACAGCCCAAGGAAGGAGGAAATGGAAACCACTTCCGAAATTGCAGGAACTTGTGGTCACCAGCAGTCAAGATTGTGATGATGCTGGGCTTGAAGCCAGGAGATCTTGAGTTCTCTTGATTTACGCATGAAGCAAATTAGGTGACTTTGAGCCAGTCACTCTCTTTCAGCCCTAAGAAGAGGGCAAGGGCAAACCACTTTCAACATTTTTGCAAGAAAACTGGTCCAGACTTAAGACTCTCAAAGAGAAAACCCAGACACAACCAGGGTTGAGCTGTTGCATAAATCCAACCCCCGTGTACATGTTGATCAATCAGAAAGAAGCCAGTTGTCACCTTCTTTTCTGCCTCTCTGGTCAACTAAGACTTCCCATCTCTTGGCAAAGCATTGAAAGATATGTAACTGCGGAAAAGAAATCTCGGACCAAACAAGCAGACAAATCCTGCCCTTGTGTTGAGTGTCTACAGCAGTTTTTTTCCTCAACCGTAGCAACCTGAAGTTCAATTCTCAGAATTCCCAGAGTAGCTGGGAAATTCTGGGTCTTGACTTCTATACCTCTTCAAGTTGCCAAGGTTGAGAAACGCTGGTCTATTGGAAATGCATCCATAAAAGTATACCAGAGGAACGAGAGTGTATCAATTACAGAGCATTAATCACAGTGCAAACATTTCCATACTTTGTCTAATCATTGCTCTTCCTCTGCTGGCCAACAACCTTGGTTGCCAAGTGCCAAAGAATTTCATCTTTGTTTTTCTCCCTCCTTTAAAGATACAGCTCCATCACTTGATGGAAGAGAAGGATGGGATACTTCAAATACAGGTTCGCGTGCCACCCCCTCTGCACTTTGGAAAGTTGGTATATTTGTGTTCTCCCAATTGTCATACCTTCTGGCTGTGCTGGATTTCAGTTCTCCTAACCCAGTGGTCAGCAACCTGTGGCTCTGGAGCCGCATGTGGCTCTTTCACCCCTCTGCTGCAGCTCCCTGTCACTCAAAATATGCATCACAACTGCCAATGTGTGACACCCGCCGGTATGCAATTTATTGAGCTTTTCAACCCCCGGTAGGCCAACCATGGATAAATCCAAGAAAAGAAAAGTTTCAGAAGAAAACAGAATGTTTAATTCAACTACATATGCTAGTTTTGTGGCCGCTCAAAAAATAGCCAGGCACGGGAAGGGTTTTGTGGCTCCCGGTGTTTTCTTTTCTGTGGGTCCAAATGGCTCTTTGAGTGTTTAAGGTTGCAGACCTCTGTCCTAACCATGTCCAGACTGACTTCAGTGGGAGGGACAGGATTCACATTACTTTTTTGGGGGGATGGAGGCTTATCACTGGAGAGATGAACAGTCATCTTCTGATATTTCTATTGGATGGGGTGGTATGTACCAGCCTTTCTCTGTGTGTCTGGATCTCTCTTTCTCTCTGTGTGTGTATATACACTTGCATATTTAGGTTGATAGGAAGAATGAGAATTCATGGGTGGAAGCTTAGCAGTGAACTAAAGAGTAATTTCCTGATTGGGAGAACTATTAAGCAGTGGAACGTTTGGCCTCCTGAAGTTGTAGGTGCTTCAGCATTGAAGATTTTCAAGAAAGGATTGAACAGCCATTTGTCCAGAATTGTATGAAGATTCCTGCACTGAGGAGATTGTACTAGAACTGTGATGGCAAACCTATGGCACGCGTGCCTGAGGTGGCACACAGAGACCTCTCTGTGGGCACACGCACTATCACCAGCTGCTCTTCTGCTCTTCTCAGCTGCTCTTTGTGGGCGCTGGAACACCGGAAAATGACCAAAAAAACCGGCCAAAAACCAGGCCATTTTCCAGGCTCTTTTCAGGCAGTTTTTCAGGCCAAAAATGGCCCCAAAACCAGCCTGAAAATGGCCCCCAAAACGGCCTGAAAACAGCCCCCAAAATGGTCAAAAATGGCCAAAAAACAGGCATGCAAATTGGCCAGCTGGTGCTCAGTTTTCCGGCACTCCGGCTCGCTCACACATGCATGCGCATTCCAGTTTAGGCACTCGGTGCCGAAAAGGTTCACCATCACTGACCTAGAACATCCTAGAAATCTAGGTTTCTATCTCTCTCTCTCTCACACACACACGCACACAGGGTGGATTACCTGCAGAGTAGACGAATTTTCACTTCTTATTTTGAGGCAGGGCAAGCTCCCCAAAGGCTTTTGACCTGCGTGTTACAAAAACTTCACTCTGTGCCCTCCACACTGGTGTAATTCTCCTTGCTTGATGGGGCTGGCTCTTTGATGGATGGGATGGGGGCCGGCGGAAAGTCACGCAGAAGGCTTGCCATGAAATATTTACATCGGTTTGCAGTCACCCTGGAGAGTTTTATTGAGTTTTGTTGGCCCTTTCGAGCTAGGTTCTGTCAGGGGATGTTGCCAGATGATGGATGGATGGATGGGACATGCAGGTATAGCTCAAACCAGGGAAGGGTAGGGTAATTTATCTACTATACACATAAAATACATTAATACCTTCTCTACTTTTCCTGTCTCAGAATCCCCAAGACCCCTGGGATGGCTGTAGTTCACCATGTGCAAAGTGATGCTGTTTCTAGCTTTTCTTCCTGTTTGGCTTTGCATTGTCTGCTGACCCCATGTAACGCTGGGAGTCACCTTATACAGGTAGGCCTGTACAAGGAGACCTCGACTTACAACCATAACAGAGCCCAAAATGTATGTTGCTAAGTGAGGCATTTGTTAAATAGGTTTTGCCCATTTTATGACTTTTCTCACCACAGTTGTTAAGTGAATTACTGCAGTCAGGGGTCAGCAACCTGTGTCTCTGGAGCCGCATGTGGCTCTTTCACCCCTCTGCTGCGGCTCCCTGTCACTCAAAATATGCATCACAACCGCCAGTGTGTGACACCTACCTGCGTGCGTTTATTGAGCTTTTCAGTCCCTGGTAGGCCAACCATGGATAAATCCAAGAAAAGAAAAGAAGAAAACAGAACGTTTAATTCGACTACATATGCTAGTTTTGTGGACGCTCAAGAAATAGTCAGGCATGGGATGGGTTTTGTGTCTCCCGGTGTTTTCTTTTCTGTGGGTCCAAATGGCTCTTTGAATGTTTAAGGTTGCAGACGTCTGGGTTAAGTTAATAAGCCAGTTGTTAAGTGAATCTGGGCTTCCCCATTGACTTTACTTGTCAGAAGGTCGCAAAAGGGAACCACATGATCTGGGGATACTGCAACCATCATAAATATGAACCAGTTGCCAAGTATCTGAATTTTGATCACGTGAATATTGGGTACTGCAATGGTCTTAATAACAGTAGCACGTAGACCTATATACCACTTCACAGTGTTTTACAGCCCTCTCTAAGCGGTTCACAGAGTCAGCCTATTGCCCTCAACAATCTGGGTCCTCGTTTTACCCACCTCGGAAAGATGGAAGGCTGAAACAACCTTGAGCTGATCAGGATCGAACTGCTGGAAGTGGGCAGAGTTAGGAAGGAAGGAAGGAAGGACAATAGCAATAGCAATAGCACTTAGACTTATATACCGCTTCAGCCCTTAAGCAGTTCACAGAGTCAGCCTATTGCCCTCAACAATCTGGGTCCTCGTTTTACCCACCTCGGAAAGATGGAAGGCTGAGTCAACCTTGAGCTATGTCAGGATCCAACTGCTGAACTGCTGGCAGCCTGCAGTACTGCATTCTTCCTCTTTTTTTTTTTTTTTTTGAATCAAGTTTTATTGATTTCCCCCCTCCCTATCCACCCATATTCCACATATTTTATGAACAGAGTATTGGCCATATCATATCTTATACAACTTATCGCATCCAAATACATTTTTCTTTGTTACAATTTCTGCCAAAATCTTCTTTTTCCATGTTTTTTGATCATATCTTAATATTTCTACGCTTATTTATATAAACAACATCTTCATTCGCCCTCAAGTTCTAATTTCTCTATTTTTACTCATATTTATTCTTTTTTATTTTTTAGAAATTCATTCTTTATCCTGGTACATTTAAACATGTTTGGGGTTGCCTTTCTTCCATTTCATCTTTTTTTATTGTACAGCAATCTTCCTTTTCATTCTCTTCCATCTCCCTCCCTTCTTTTATCCTTCCTACTTTCTTCTTCCCTCGTCTCCTACTCCTTCTCTACTTCCTCTTCCTTTCTCCCCCTCCTCTTCTCTTTCTCCCTATCTAACCTTCTCTCCTACTCTTATTTCCCCTCCCTTCCTTCTGCAGTACTCCATTCTAACCACTGTGCCACCACGGTTCTTGCAGTATGAAGTATGAAGAATGGACATAAGTCACTCTTTTCAGTGATTGCTGTAACAATGAATGGTCACTAAATGAACTGTTGTAAGTTGAGGCCTACCTGTACTCATTGCATATGCACCCCAATATTGAAGATGCCATTACCAAACGATTGGATAGCACAATGCATGGGGTTCTTTGGAAGGACATTATTAGTAGGAGCTGAGAATGAGGAACAAATTCTTGAAGACCTTCTAGGCTAGGCTAAGTTGGACAGGCCAAGTCCTCCTAAAACTGCCCCAGTTTCAACTTGCAATGCTCTTTCCTTGCTTGCCTCCATCAGGCTGCCTCCACCGCTGTCAGCTTGATGCTGCCTCATCTTTTCTCTCCGAGACCCTGGTGAGATGCCTGTGGATGCATTGAGGGAAACTTAAGAAAGTTAAAAGAAAGTTAAATCTAGAACCATGATGGTGAACCTATGGCACACGTGCCAGAAGTGGCACGAAGAGCCCTCTTTGTGGGCACGCGTGCCATTGCCAGCTGCTCTTCTGCTCTTCTCAGCTACTCTTCGTGGGTGCTGGAGTGCTGGAAAATGACCAAATAAATGGCAAAAAACCCAGCTGTTTTCTGGGCCAGTTTCAGGCTATTTTCAGCCCATTTTCCAGGCCATTTTCTGGGCTGTTTTCAGGCAGTTTTTCGGGCCAAAAATGGCCTGAAAACAGCCCGAAAAATGGTCAAAAATGGGGAAAAAACAGGCATGTGCACCGACCACCTGGTTCTCAGGTTTCCAGTGCTCTGGCATGCACATGGATGTGCATTCCAGTTTGGATACTTGGTGCCAAGAAGGTTCGCCATCACTGATCTAGAAAGTTAAGAGAAAACATCGGGGTGTGTCTTTGGTGATGAATGGCAATGGTTGTTTTTTTTTAAAAAAAACAGAGATACCTCCTGCACACTAATGCCAGGGTGTGGGGTAAGGAGAAGGAGAAGGAGAAGGAGAAGGAGAAGGAGAATAGGCTGAAGGAGAAACACTTTTTTGCTCTTGTTGTTCCAGCACCGTTTCTGCAACCCACATAATCAGTGGATCTGGGCAGCATGCTAACTTTGGCTCATGCAATTTTTTTCATGGCTTGGTATGTTAGGCAACTGGTTCCTGTGTGCATATGCAGAAAATGGATTAGTTCAGCAAAACTGATATAGGTTAAATGACTTGGATGAATGGGGCCCCTCTGTTATTCACCTGAGTTGATACCTGCCACAGATCAGAAGCAGAGCGCTCTAGGAAACAAAACATGTCAGTTGACTTGATTAAGAACTAGAGGACCCATGGCCATTGGGTTGTCATTTCAGAGATACTGTACTGTATTTCCTTATCTAAAAAATAGAATGTCTACAGGTAGAAAAAATCAGTGGAATGGGAGCAAATTTCCTGTTGCTTTCCCCATTGAATTTCCTTGTGGGAAGTTGTCACTGCATTTTGGAAATCCTTCCTTCCTTCCTTCCTTCCTTCCTTCCTTCCTTCCTTCCTTTCTTCCAACTTCTTCTCTCCTATCTCCCTTCCTGTCTTCCTTCCTTATTTCCCCCTGCTCCATCCCCTTCCTTCCTTCTTTCCTTCCTGTTTTCCTTCCTGTCTTCCTGTCTTCCTTCCTTCCAACCATCCAACTTCTTCCCTTCTCCCTCCCTCCCTGTCTTCCTTCCTTATTTCTCCCTGCTCCATCCCCTCCCTCCCTCCCTCCCTTCCTTCCTTCCTTTCTTCCTTCCTTCCTTCCTACCTTCCTTCCCAAAAACAATATCTGAGCATCTTTTAGGATTCAGAGAAGAGAGCAAAACAGTCAGCAGGGATGAAATAAGAGTCTTCTTGCTCCATCCATCTTGATAAATGCAATTCAGTGTTTCAGCTCTGGTTAAATAGCTGCTGTTTCACCTGTTTTGCATTATCCATGATATTTTTTGGTACTTGTGATTGTAATTTTCCTTAATTTTATTTTAATATTATTTGCTGCCCAGAGTCACTACTTGAGATGGACAGTTATACCAGCTGATTAAATTACTCAGACATGTGAGATGCTCTCCAAATATGTAATTTAAAGCACGGCATTCATTTTAAAACTGGACAACCATAAGGATTGACTGTTGATTAAGACTTGAAGCCTTTATCTTGCTTTCATTTTCCAAATTCTCCAAAGTTTCTTTCCTTATGGTTTCAGACTCTTTATGCGAAGCTCTTTGGAAAAGGTGACTAGGGGTGACATGATAGCAGTCTTCCAATATCTTAGGGGTTGCCCCAAAGAAGAGGGAGTCAAGCTATTCTCCAAAGCACGTGAGGGCAGGGCAAGAAGCAATGGGTGGAAACTAATCAAGGAGAGAAGCAATTTAGAACTAAGGAGAAATTTCCTGACAGAACAATTAATCAGTGGAACAACTTGCCCCCAGAAGTTGTGAATGCTCCAACACTGGAAGTTTTTAAGAGGATGTTGGATAACCATTTGTCTGAAATGGCATAGGGTTTCCTGCATAAGCAGGGGGTTGGACTAGAAGACCTCCAAGGTCCCTTCCAACTCTGTTATTCTATTCTATTCACCTGTTGCTTCTTGTCCTGCCTTCAGATGCTTTGCAGAATAGATGGACCAGTGGTGGGTTGCTACCGGTTCATCCCAGATCAGGCGAACCAGTAGCAGTGGTGACGGGAGGCTCCGCCCACCCACCTGGACATCTCTGCGCATTCGCAGAAGCTTCTGTGCATACGCAGAAGCGTTGCGCCCAAGGGTGAGTGCCCACATGTGAGCATCCGCGCGCCCTCGAGCAAACCGGTAGCGGCTGAAATTGAAACCCACTACTGAGATGGACCCTCCTCTTCTTTGTGTTAAGAGGGAGTCAACCTGCTCTCCAAAGTACCTGGGGCAGGACAAGAAGCAACAGATGGAAACAAATCAAGAAGAGATCCAATTTAGACCTAAGGAGAACTTTTCTGACAGAACAATTAATCAGTGGAACAAAATTGTGGGTGCTCCATCACTGGAGGTCTTCAAGAAGAGATTGGACAGCCATTTGCCTATGATGGTATAAAGTCTTCTGCCTTGAGCAGGGGGTTGGACTAGAAGACCTCCAAGATCCCTTCCAACCTTAGGACTCTATGAAAAAAAAAGCCTATAATGCTTGGAAAAATGAAAGAAAGAAAGAAAGAAAGAAAGAAAGGAAGAAAGAAAGAAAGAAAGGAAGGAAGGAAGGAAGGAAGGAAGGAAGGAAGGAAGGAAGGAAGGAAGGAAGGAAAAGGGCAACCAACAGCAAGGTGGATGACTGGCAATGGTGGATGGCAAAGTGTACTATTGGGAAGAAAGGAACAGGCTAGGCAGAGATGATGGAGAAAATCTATTGAGTTGTTAAAAACCAGAAATGACTTGAATGGCACATAATCATCCATCCATCATCCATTTCTTATGGCAGGGCTAGTAGTCAACCCTTTAGGACAGTGGCTGCCACTGAAAGATCACGAAGGTACAAAATGTACTGTGTTTCCCTGAAAATAAGACCTTGTCTTATATTTTTTTGAACCCTGAAATTGCCATGTGTTCAAAAGCCTGATTGGTCTTATTATCAGGGGATGACTTATTTTGGGGGAAACAGGGTAGCTGCCAGCTTTTAATGGCAGGATGGATAAGGATGCTAGTTTCCTGCCACCTGTCCAAAGCTCAACAGGGCAGGACAAGAAATAAGGGGTAGAAGTTTGTTAAAGAGAGATCCAACTTAGAACTAAGGAGAAATTTCCTGGCAGTGAAATTCCATTAATCAACGGAATAGTTTGCCTCTCAGAATTGTGGGTGCTCCATTGCTGTAGGTTTTCAAGAATAGATTGGAAGACAATTTGACCAGGATGGTATGAGGTCTCCGGTCTTGAGCAAGGGGTTGGACTACAAGACCTCTGAGGTCCCTTCCAGCCCAATGATTTTATGTTCTACTCACTTTCTATTCCTCCCAGATGCTCTTATCTTAGAGCTGAGTTTATGCATGAAATCTAGCTAGACAAAAGTAGGATTTGGTCATTGGGCTTCAATGGTAATCACCATATGTGGTATGGTGACTCAAGGTTGACTCAGCCTTCCATCCTTCCAAGGTCAGTAAAATGAGGGCCCAGATTGTTGGGGGCAAAAGGCTGTCTCTGTAAACTGTTTAGAGGGGGCTGTAAAACATTGTGAAGCAGTATAGAAGTCTAAGTGGCCTCCCTCCCAGTGGTTAGAATGCAGTATTGTAGGCTAACTCTGCTCACTGGCAGGAGTTCGATCCTCACCGACTGGCTCAAGGTTGACTCAGCCTTCCATTCTTCCGAGGTGGGTAAAATGAGGAGCCAGATTGTTGGGGGCAAATAGGGTGACTCTGTAAACCACTTAGGGTTATAAAGAGCCCTGGTAGCACAGCAGACTAAAGCACTTTTAACATCAGCTGCCTGCAATTACTGCAAGTTCAAATCTCACCAGGCTCAAGGTTGACTCAGCCTTCCATCCTTTCTAAGGTAGGTAAAATGAGGACCCAGATTGTGGGGGCAATAAGCTGACTTTGTATAAAATATACAAAAGTATGAAGGCTATTGCTTAACGCACTGTAAGCCGCCCTGAGTCTCCGGAGAAGGGTGGCATATAAATCAAATGAAAATAAAATAAAATAAAATAAAGCACCGTGAAGCGGTATATAAGTCTAAGTGCTGTTCCTATTGCTATCTGATTCAAACCATCCTTTTGGGCTACACGTTGGCTTATTTGTATGGACATAGTCTGTTACATGACCATAGTGATTGTGGGTTTTTAAACTCTGGGTTTAGGGCTTTTGTTCGTTTTAGGAAATGGGAAAGTCTCTTTTCTTGTGAACAAAACTGGGCATTAGCTATTTAGCACTTTCACTCCTTTAAAAATCCATTGTTGAGTAGCCCAAAGATGTTCTTATAAACAAAGAGGATGGCCTTTTTTCAGAAGCTTCTATTTTTTTTTAAAAAAAAAAGAATAAATAAAAAAATCGGTGGAGCTGGTAGGCCAGAAGGCAACGGGGAAAATATCTATAGCACCATGGGAAAATAAACTTGCCTTCCCACAGCTTACAAGAAAGCAGAATATTCCGTTGGGCCATTCTTCTGGCTGAGTGAAACGGACATGAACTTTCTGCTTAATTTAATAAAAACTTAATATCATAATCACTCGGACATAATAGATGGGTTATATCTTGTTTATGTTTTCCTCTCCAGATTTGCAGTGCTTTCATCCGTTTAACAGTTGGGGGTTTCCATCTGTAGATAAGATCCAGATACAAGAAATTAAGGAATATAATGATTGCAGAAGGTTATGCCCGGGGCAATTCTGTAGCACTGGATTAATGTTTGGATCTAATTACTCCAAAGTTAACAGAGTATTATAAAATTTGGCCTGTTTGATTGTAAGATAGCAAAACTGGTCTTGGGCTTGGAGCCAGCTTCCTCAGGGGATTGCAAATTTGCAGGTTTTCTTTGGCATTTGCAGTGCTGAGGTAGTCAGGCCTGGAGTGTAACACACAGGCAAGGAAAACAACAGCTCGCAGCCCTTGCCATGGTTACCCATGAAAACAAATGCTGCTCCACCAGTGGGGGTATTTATATCCAGGACATGCGTGGATTTATAAGACACGTTGTTTATACAAGAGGCAAGCAGCCCTTCCAGTCCCCATAAGAGTTGAGTGTTGACTTAGAGGCAGCCAAGAAGTCCCTACGCCCTTCCCTTGGGAATGTCAAGGGTGAATGTGGGTTGGGTTTGGGCCAGATAACATGAGTCCAAATGCTGGCAAAAGCCATTCCTTTTCTGGGGGTTTTATTTGAGGAATAACGGGGGTGGGATGGAAGAAGGGACGCTGAAGTGATAAGTCTTGCAAGCTAGGAGCTGGGTCATTGAGTGAGCTCTGTTTTCTAGTCTTATGGTTCTAGATACTTGAAGGCCTCTAAGGAAGTCCTACATTTCTATTAACCATTCAGTAGCCATTGCATTGGATTTTTAGGCTTGTCCAGCACAGTGGGCTGGCTTTGTCCTTTGACAAAACTTCTCTGAGGCACAGCCGCACATCACCCTAGTCAGGTGTCTCAGTAATTGCTATGACAGAGAGATGATTGAAGATGCCTTCTAGGGAAGTGCAGCCTATTTCTCCATTTCTTTTCTTTATGGAACTTCTTATGAACGTCTTTGGGAGATCTTCCTGCTTGAAAATCTACGGGGCTCCAGTATAATGGGAGTTCTATCTAAGAAATGTTCATATACCTTTTGGAAACAAATTCATCCCCAGATGTGGAATAAAAGGAACTTTATTTTCGGCTCCTGATTTAGCACATTTGTAGAGGGTGTTTTTTGTTTTTGTTTTTAACCCAATTCATCAGGTCTTGGAGAGAATTTTGGTGGAAGTCCTGTAATACAACTTGACAAAGAGTCTGCTTTTTATATTTTTCATATGTTTCTACTTGACATTAGAGTCCATTAGAATTATTTTCTTCTGCGTAACACACTACTTCTGTGTAGTTTGGACCTATGGCACATGGGCACGATACGAACCAGTAGTAAAGGTACTAAAGGTAAGTAGAACCCACCCCTGGTTTGGACATTCTTATTTGTTTTCTTTAAGCAGGAACTTTTTAAATGCCTTATATCAGAGGTCTTCAAACTTGGCAGCTTTAAGACTTGTGGACTTCAACTCCCAGAATTCACCAGCCAGCTATGCTGGAGAATTATGGGAGTTGAAGTCCACAAGTCTTAAAGCTGCCAAGTTTGAAGACCTCTGCCTTAAATGGTCACTTTTGGGGGACATCAAATTCTGAACAGTGGCTCACGTTTTGGTTTCGTTTCTGAGAAAGCCTGAAAGAGATTTTTAAGAATCAGTCTGTTTTTCCAAAACCAGAGCTTTAAAAAGTATTACCAATCCTACAACAGTTCTCTACTTCTTTGCTTCAGAAAGCTTTAGATTCACCCAACACAGTAAGCCACAAAAAACTTTAAGTAAGATTTAAAAGATACAACAGAGGGATACAATCAAGATCAAGTAAGGTACTAATACCACTCTATAAAGCCCTAGTAAGACCACACCTAGAGTACTGCATCCAGTTTTGGACACCACACTATAAAAAAGATGTTGAGAGACTAGAAAAAGTGCAGAGGAGAGCAACCAGGATGATTAGGGGACTGGAGACTAAAACATATAATGAATGGTTACAGGAACTGGGCATGGCTAGTCTAGTGATGAGAAGGACCAGGGGAGACATGAGAGCAGTCTTCCAATATTTGAGGGGCTGCCAACAGAGAGGAGGGGGTCAAGCTGTTTTCCAAAGCACCTGAAGGCCAGAGAAGGAATAATGGATGGAAACTGATCAAGGAGAGATTCAACTGAGAAATGAGGAGGAACTTTCTGACAGTGAGAACAATCAACCCATGGAACAGAAGTTGCCTTCAGAAGTTGTGGGAGCTTCATCACTGGAGGCTTTCAAGAAAAAATTGGACTGCTATTTGTCAGAAATGGTGTAGGGCAGTGATGGCTAACCTTTTTGCCATCACGTGCCAGGAAGGGGGGGAGGTTTGTGCGTGTGCATGCCCACACCCATAATTCTATGCGTCCCGCCCCTCCCCCCTCCCACCTGGCCCTGGCATGTGATGGCCCGGTAGGCCTGTTTTTCTTTCTCACCTGGCTCCAGATCCGCTCTATGCATCTGGGGAGGGCGAAAACAGCCTTCCCCACCCCCTCAAAGGCCCTTCGGAGGCCTGAAACGGCCCGTTTCCCAACTTCTGGTTGGACAGGAAGTGACTTTTTTGCTGTCCCCAGCCTCTAGAGCCTCTCTAAGAGAGCCTGTCTGGTGGGCCCAGAAGGCCCAAAAATCAGTTAGCCGGGCGCGCATGCGCGCTGGAGCTGAGCTGGCATGCCAGGCAACATGGCTCCATGTGCCACCTGTGGCACACGTGCCATAGGTTCGCCATCACAGGTGTAGGGTCCCCTGCTTGAGCGGGGGGGTTGGACTAGATGACCTGTAAGGTCCCTTCCAACTCTGTTAATCTGTTAAAACTGTCACTTCTGACATCATCTACATTTTTGAAGCTAAAGTTTGGGGCCTTTTTTTCCCATTGGGTAGCAAGTTTGTTTGTTTTTTTTAATTTGAAAAAAGTTGTTAGGGGGAAAAGAGGAGATTGAACAAAATAAAATGTCCTTTTTTTTTGAGTAGGGCTAGTTCAGCAATACAAATGTACCAAAACATGGATTATCAGTTTGATGGTAGATTGATTGAGACAGTTTTTTTTTTCTCAGACATTTTTTCCTAGTATGTGCCTATGTTTTGCAATCTCCTTGACAATTATTCCTCTGGTGATTTATTTATCTTTGCTTATGGTCTGAGGACTTGTTTCTAGATAGTCATATTTGGGTCTCTATTTTTCTTTCTTCCCTGTTGGCTGATTTAATGGAAATGTTTGATGCAACTGAATTTCTGTTGGTTATGTGCAGTGCATTTGCTTCTGTTTTTCACCTGTAGACAGGTGAATTCATGAGAGTGAATTCCCATCCCAGGCTGCTCTGCTGTGACCATAGTCAAGTTTATTTCATGGCTCCAGTTTCTTTCGTTATTAAATGGATATATTTCTGTCTATCTCCATCATGTATTTCTACAGATAAAAAAAGAACAAAACAGCTTTTTAAAAAAATCCATGAAACTACATCACTGGAAGCAGTTGAAGATTATGGCACACACATATCAAAAATAAAATCAAATACAAGAAATTGCCTTGAATTCTTTGAGTTCTTACCATAAGGTGGAAATGAAGGGCACTTGAGCCTAATATAGTAAATAATAATATTCTTTTTGGCTCAATTTTAACTCGATAATATTATTCATGTAAATAATAAAACAATTAATGTCTCAATAGTTAGAGGCTATGCTATAATTACATTAAAAAGACAGCCAGCATGCTAGCTGTCTAAACTTTACGTTACATGTTCTGTTAAGAGAAAGTTATAAAGCAGAGGTCTTCAAACTTGGCAGCTTTAAGATTTGTGGGCTTCAACTCTCAGAATTCTCCAGCCAGCTGGCTGGAGAATTCTGAGAGTTGAAGCCCACAAATCTTAAAGCTGCCAAGTTTGAAGACCTCTGTTATAAAGTTTTCTTACAAAGCTACATAAATAAACCACATATAAGTATTGTTATGCCCTATTGCAAAAGAGAATAACAGAGCAGCCCAACTTTGACGAGGGTTTATCTTGAGGTCTGTGTAGATATGCTGACCTGGCAAAGGATGGCGGGAACTGAAATCCGCCATCTCCAGAAAATATCATTAAAAAAAATCCTGGCCAATTGAATAATCAAATGTTATTAATTTTTCTCTTACCATTGTATTGTGATCACAGAACATATCCACAATCTTTTGTAAAGCCGCCATCAAAGAAGGACCCAGATTGTTGGGGGAAGGAGGGGGCAAGATGCTGACTCTATAAATCGCTTAGAGAGAGCTGTAAAGCACTGTGAAGCAGTATATACCATATTTTTTGGAGTATAAGACGCACCTACCTTTTTTGGTTGTTGTTTTTTTTAAAGGTTTTTTTTTTATTTTAAACACACATACAAACATACAATGTATTTTCTTTGAACAGAATATTTGGCTGGTTCACAAATTTAAACAGTGTTTAGTCATTTCAATTAAATTTACAATTTCTATATTTCCTTTTTGCCATATTTATTCCTCATCTATTTTTTTAAAAAAACCAATATTATCCTTCATCCTCATCTCTAATCTTAATCAAATTCAATTTTTCCCTTCTATTCTATATTATACCCCTTCCCATTGTCATCTATTTTTATATCCATCCTTACATTGGTTAATTATTTAATATTACAATTGTTTAAAACAAATTCAATATTTTTATATAAATCAATTAGTTATAACTATCTTTTTTTGTATATTAATCAATATGAACATGAATATTCCGATTATTTCCATGCAATTCAATTTCTTACAAATCAATTAATTATATTTACCAATAATAATAAACCAAATAATTTTCCCCATATATTCCTCCAAACCACAACTTAACCATTTCTGCTTTCAACACAATATACAATTAATAGTATCTCAATTATTACAATTCCCTAGTTAAATAGAGCTTTTTTTCTTTTGTGTTTTAAAATCTTGAACTCTCCTCTTTTGCCCTAAATTTCCCATTGTTTGCACCTACCTTTTTTGGTGAGGAAAAAGAAAAAAAAATCTCTTTTTGCCTCATTTTGTCACGTTGCAGCAGAGCCTGCTTTACTTTCAGTTTTGTTTTTTCAGCATAGCTAGGAAAAAAAATCTGCTCCAGCACTCTTTGCAGCTAGCAACAGAGCCCTGCACAAAACAGCTGAGAGCAAATCAGCTGAGAGTCAGGAGGCTGATCTAATCAACTTGTGCTAATTAACCTATGCTGAAGCTGAAAGGGGCTGTTTTTCTTGCTGTTTGCTTGCAAGAAGGTAACTGCTGCGAGGCACAGGCCAAAGGGTGGGGGCCAGTGGGTGGGCAGGGCTACATTCGGTGTATAAGACGCACCTAAATTTTCAGCCCCTTTTGGGGGGTAAAAAGGTGCATCTTATACTCTGAAAAATACGGTAAATCTAAGTGCTATTGCTATTGCTATATGCAGTTCTTTTAACTATTTGTTAGAGAAGCCTGCCTTTGAGCTTCTGTGTTTTCTCTCTGTACTGTTTCTAGTTCTTCAGCAACTTTCTTGGTGACCCAAACTGGACACGTTAATCCAGGTGTGACCTGGCTACTGCAATATAGATCAAAAACAATCATTTCCCATGATCTCAACATTGTTGTTGTTAGTTGTGAAGTTGTGTCTGACCCATCGCGACCCCATGGACAACGTTCCTCCAGGCCTTCCTGTCCTCTACCATCCCCCGGAGACCATTTAAACTCACACCAACTGCTTCTTGACTGCATCCAGCCACCTCATTCTCCGTTGTCCCTTTCTTCTTTTGCCCTCAATCTTTCCCAGCATTAGGCTCTTCTCCAGTGAGTCCTTCCTTCTCATTAAGTGGCCAAAGGATTTGAGTTTCCTCTTCAGGATCTGGCCTTCTAAAGAGCAGTCAGGGTTGATCTCCTCTAGGACTGACTGGTTGGATCGCCTTGCAGTCCAAGGGATTCACTCGCAGGAGTCTTCTCCAGCACCATCGTTCAAAGGCCTCAA
Source organism: Arizona elegans (assembly GCA_022577455.1). Lineage (NCBI taxonomy): Eukaryota > Metazoa > Chordata > Lepidosauria > Squamata > Colubridae > Arizona > Arizona elegans. The sequence goes on along the minus strand of JAKOOJ010000011.1, from coordinate 8,677,766 downwards.
TTCTTTGATGCTCAGTCCTCCTTATGGTCCAACTTTCATAGCCATACATTGTAACTAGGAAAACCATAGCCTTGACTATGTGCACTTTTGTTGGCAGGGTGATGTCAACATTATGCCTCTGTTAATGCAATCCAAGACTACATTGGCTCCTTTGGGAGATGCAGCACACTGATGGTTCATGTTGAATCTATGGTCTATGGAACAACATACTTCAACAAGAACTATGGTTGATATGAATCGAACAAATGACAACTGAATATTGTCAAGGTTTAGCTGAATGATACTGGTGTGTGTGTGGAAGGCAGAATTCAAACAAGTGAACTTGTGGCTGCAAGTATGGATTGAAAGCCCACCCCTCTTTTTAGTTCAGACACATCTTAATTTTTTTTATTCCCACCACAAAGACATCCCTGCCTAAGGATTAATCTCTTTATTGATTCAGTTCTTTTTCCTTCCTTTTAGCTGCCCATTGTTACATGTGACTTTTTGCTAAGCAGCTTAGAGCTGCTTTGGATAAAGGGTGTAAAGCCAGTGGGTGTTAGCCCAGGAATTAGTATTACCAACAGTAATAAAAAGAAGACAGCAATCAATAGCCTTTGCAAAGAAGCCGAAGAAACAATAGACCACCAGGTAAGCTGCTGCAAGAAGATCACCCAGCAACAGCATGACAAAGTAGCAACAATGGTATGCTGGAAGATCAACAAGAATTATCATTTGCCTACAAAGAAAAACTGCTGAGATCATAAAATAGACAAAGTTATAGAAAATGAAGAAGCTAAAGTGCTCTGGAACTTTAGAATTCAGATAAACCCTTGCCACATAATACCACTGACTTAATAATTGTCAATAAGACAAAAATCTCAGAATTGTGGACGTGGCAGTGTCTGAAGATAACAGAAGAGAAGAGGAAAAAACCCAGAGAAGATAGCAAAATACAAACAGCTGCAGGCAGATATATAATGACTGTGTCAAAAAAACAATAAGTGAAGCTAGTACTTATAATAATAGGTGCCTGGGGTGCAATCCCAAAACAACTGGAGCACTACTTAAACACTAACAGCACTGACAAAATCCCCATCAGTCAATTCCAACAGGCAGCTTTACTTGGAACAGCTTACATCCTGCGACAATACCATCAAATATCATTGATGATTAATATCATCAAAGAAGAACATCTGCCTATCCTAGATCCTTGGGAAGAACTTGAATGGTGGACAGAAATGCCAAACCCAATCTAAACATCTGTTTGATTGGGTGACGAACCATAAAAAAGTCAGCTATTATTTTAGACACTAATGCCTATCAAATGATCGAGTTAATAGCGTGCCCCCCCTCCCGGTGCTATGCCTCCAAATACCATTCTTTGGATGATCCTTTTCTTGGGACGCTAATCCTATTTGGAGAGTCTAAAGCAAAAGCAGAAAAACAGGCAGGCACCCAACTTGAGCTCAAGCATATCATAACGAAGTCATCTCAGTTACCAAAGCGCCCTCTTGGGAACTGCTTATAGTTCTTGGAAATACTTGAAGAAAAGAGTAGCTCACTGGTGCTCCAAATTTCTGCTGCTACATCGTTTAGCTCAGGGGTCTGCAACCTTAAACACTCAAAGAGCCATTTGGACCCGTTTCCCACAGAAAAGAAAACACCGGGAGCCACAAAACCTGGGTGGGCATGGCCAACTCAATGTCACTCACTTCTACCAGTTACATGACCCCCCTTAACCATGCCTACCCAGCCGGTCATTAGGGCAGAGAACCAGTCATTAAAAAACACCAGGAATCACAAAACCCTTTTCACATATCTCTCTCTCCCCTCCCTCCCTTCCCCCTCTCTCCCTCTGTCTCTGTGTCTCTCTATGTCTCTGTCACAAGTAAATGCTTTATTCTCCATCATGTAAATAGTATCTGTACAGTATATCAAGAGTTAACTTATTTCCATTGCTTAATGTATGTATGTCTAACCACTCCCATATCTAGCTCCTCCCCTTGTATATATAAGGAGCTGTATGCCATTTTTCAGTGCTTCTATTTGTGAATATTCAGTGAATATAGAATGCCATCTGTGATTAAACAGAGCTTTATTTAAACATACTATTCTTACTTTAATTATTGAGTCTGATCCTGAAAATATTGCAACAATTTGGTAGCAGAGGATGGTTGATTGACTCAATAAAAAATTCAACAATGTCTGAGAGAGAAAAAACAAAAAGCAAAAAAATAAGACCCAACACCAGGGCATATACTAAAGAAATGGAAGCAGAACAAGAAATAATTGATGAATACGCAACTGAAATATCGAGAGAATCTGAAGACTGTACTACAGACAACGAAGAAATAATAGATGATCAAAAAGAAAATGAAATAGAAAATAACAAACTCAGGTCAGAAATACTAACACTTTTAAAAGATCAAAAGAACGATGAAAACCTCATCGCGAACCTCCAAGACTTACTGAAAAAAAGCGGAGCAGCGAGAGAAAAGCACATCGTTACAGATGAAAATAAAGACTCAAAAAAGGTGAGCGATTTGTCTACAGACAAAAATGCAACGAAGGAGAAGAACAACGGTCCCGCGCAAAATTTTGAATGGCAGCCATCTTGGTTTCAACGAACCTTCAGTCTAAGCGATGAAGAGCCAATCAGAAGACAAGATTCAAAATATCTGGCGCGAAAGGACTTACTTGATGCAAAAAAACAAAGAGAAAAGATCCGTACATCAGAAGAGTCTGACACAGAGACTGAAGAAGAATCAATAGAAAATCAAGTAGAGTCTGCAATGAAAACGCTTTTTGCAACTTTTGGGTCAAAATTGAAAATAACTAAAGAATCAGCGAAAGCATCGACACCTGAACCCAGAGAGCCCTGCAGATACCAACCTACGCCGCAAACAATTCCAGAGACCAGCACTCTCAATAAAAGGACTCCCATCGCCACCAGGACTCCCAAGGCTGAACCAGAGACCGAGTCTTCCGAAGAAGAACAATGCGAGGGAGCTGCAGCGACGAGAACCTTTCACCATGACTTCAGGAGCGAAATGGACAATGCGCATGTGCAAAGCTACACAGACAGCTTCGAAGCAAGAGAAAGACAGAGACTGCCATTTAAAGTCGTCGCTAGCATCCCCATGCCATTCTGCGGTTACCAACACTTAGAAGACCATGGACTTCCTCCAGTTGTAAGTAATGGAGCTAACAACATTGGGAATTTACCCAATGATTTCCCAAAACTGAGGGTAGATGATGTTAATTTACAAGAGTGGTGCCAACAGCTCCAAGTTGTCTTTATGAAAGAAAATTTATTGTTTTTCATTACTAACCCTCCAAAAAGACCTTGGACTTTAAGGTTGGACTGCCTACACCATAGAGCATTTTTCTTACTAATATCCAGTATATCTCCTGCTATGTATCATAGTATTAAGTCAAATCTAACTGTATCAGAAATTGTTCAATACATGTTTAAGCTGTTTCACAGTGATAGTGTAGCCACTACAACAAGAATGTCTAAGGATTTCTTTTCAGCCAGGTTAAAATCTGGGGTCACCATAAGTGAACATTTAATATACTTAAACAAAGTCAGAGCAGAATTACAACTAAGAGGAGAAATAATTTCAGATCAAACAATGAAAAGTGTTATTATCAATTCATTAGACCCATCTTGGAATAATTATATATCCCATTTAGATACAATCAATTTAGGGTATTTATCCATAGATAACCTTTCTAATAGGTTGATAGCTGAAGACAATTCGAGAAGAAATCGTTATAATAATCACATAGAGCATAAGCAATATAAGAAAATGACATTTCAAGAAAGGTACCATGAACCAATCAAATGCCATAATTGTGGGTCCAAAGAGCATAATAGAAGAGTCATAGGTAGAGGAAATATAATCTTACCTGGCCTAGGAAAAATAGAGGGGGTATTGTTAATACCTGAAATACCTCATAACATACTTAGTGCAATAAAACTAAGCAGAGAATCTGGCATAAACATAGTCTTTTCAAAAGGGAATGCAGCTTTAAAGAAAAATGAAACAAGCGTAGATACTGTCATTATAAAAGGGGGCTTACCTTACTTAATAAGGTCTCATATTAAGACCTACCTAGTGGCGATAAAAGCGGCGAAAACGAGTTATTTTGCCGCTCTTATCGCGTCATCAGATAATCGCCCAGCCGCCCTGTTTAGGGTAACCCGCTCCCTCCTTCATCTGGAGGTGCGGGATGATCCCTTGCAGGGTCGCGCTGAGGATTTTGTGCAGTATCTGTATGACAAAATCGCTCAGATTCGGGAAGGGCTGGCCTCTGACTGGGTATGTCCGGACGGGACGACTGAGGCAGGTCTTGAGAGTGTTACCTGGGGGGAGTTCGATCCTGTAGCTCCCGAGGACATGGACAGGGTCCTGGGACGGCTGAACGCGACCACATGTTTATTGGACCCGTGTCCCTCCTGGTTGGTACTGGCTTCCCGGGAGGTGACACGAGGCTGGCTCCAGAAGATTGTTAACGCTTCTTTGAGTGAGGGGATCCTGCCGACCGCTTTGAAAGAAGCGGTTGTGAGGCCCCTCCTCAAGAAGCCCTCTCTGGATCCGGCTGTTTTGGCTAACTATCGTCCAGTCTCCAACCTTCGCTTCATTGCGAAGGTTGTTGAGAGTGTGGTGGCGCAACAGCTTCCCCGGTACCTGGATGAAGCTGTCTATCTAGACCCGCTCCAGTCCGGCTTCCGGCCTGGGCACAGCACTGAAACGGCATTGGTCGCATTGGTGGATGATCTCTGGAGGGCCCGGGACAGGGGTTGTTCCTCTGTCCTGGTCCTGTTAGACCTCTCAGCGGCTTTTGATACCATCGACCATGGTATCATGTTGCACCGGTTGGCGGGGTTGGGGGTGGGAGGCACCGTGCTGCGGTGGTTCTCCTCCTACCTCTCTGACCGGTCGCAATCTGTGTTGACAGGGGGGCAACGGTCGACCCCGAGGCACCTTGCTTGTGGGGTGCCACAAGGGTCGGTCCTTTCGCCCCTTCTGTTCAACATTTATGTAAAGCCGCTGGGTGAGATCATCCGTGGTTTTGGGGTGGAATTCCATCAGTACGCTGATGACACCCAGCTGTACATCTCCACCCCAGACCACCCCAATGATGCCCTTGAAGTGATGTCCCAGTGTCTGGAGGCCGTGCGGGCCTGGATGGGGAGAAACAGGCTCCGACTCAACCCCTCCAAGACCGAGTGGCTGTGGCTTCCGGCGTCCCGATATAGCCAGCTGATGCCATCGCTGGCTATTGGGGGTGAATCACTCGCCCCCACGGAGAGGGCTCGTAACTTGGGCGTCCTCCTGGATGCACGGCTGTCTTTGGAAGATCATTTGGCGGCCGTGGCCAGGGGGGCTTTTTATCAGGTTCGCCTGATACGCCAGTTACGCCCCTTTCTAGATCGGGACTCCCTACGCACAGTCACTCAAGCACTCGTCACTTCCCGCCTGGACTACTGTAACGCTCTCTACATGGGGCTCCCCCTGGGGTGCACCCGGAGACTTCAGCTGGTCCAGAACGCGGCCGCGCGGGGGATTATGGGGGCGACAAGGCGCTCCCATGTGACACCTCTCCTGCGCGAGCTGCACTGGCTTCCGGTGGTCTTCCGGGTGCGCTTCAAGGTGTTGGTGACCACCTTTAAAGCGCTCCATGGCTTAGGGCCGGGGTATCTACGAGACCGCCTTCTGCCACCAATAGCCTCCCACCGGCCAGTACGCTCGCACAGAGTGGGCCTCCTCAGGGTGCCGTCCGCCAGACAATGTTGGCTGGCGACCCCCAGGGGGAGAGCCTTCTCTGTGGTGGCGCCCACCCTTTGGAACAACCTCCCCCCAGAGTTACGTACAATAACAGACCTCCGGATTTTTCGTCGGGCCCTGAAAACCCATTTATTCCAACTAGCTGGGCTGGCTTGAGTCAAACTTTTAAACTATTTTAAATTGGAACTGTTTTTAATTATGGCCAAATTATTTAATTATTTTAATCAGTTTTTTAATCTTTCTATGTCTGGATTTTACTTTGGCTGTGCACCGCCCTGAGTCCTATATTGGAGAAGGGCGGTATAGAAATTAAAACAAATAAATAAATAAATAAATAAATAACAAATGAAAGATGTTTACACAATATTGATTCCAACAAAGAGGATGACAATGACATAAATAACGAAGAAAATAGTAATAGTGATAATGAGGAACATGAGGTAGTTCATAACAACAAAAACTCATCCAATGATAAAAGACCTAATATAGGCAAACCTATTCATGATGAATGTGCCCATATCTTACATAGAAAATTAGGACATGCTAGTTTTCCTGTAGTACAAAAAATGATTGAACATGCTGATGGTGTTAAAATAAAAAACTGTAAAAACTATCTAGAATGCTCAGTGTGTAAATCCACAAAACTCAAAACTAGCCCCAGGCCCAAAAAATCAACCAGGTCAACCAAACAAATCTTTGAATTAGTACACATGGACTTAGTTGGTCCATTGACACCATCAATCACATATAAAAAACGCTATTTTCTAACCATTGTGGATGACTATAGTCGTTATGGATTTGTCTACACATTAAGACATAAGGATGAAACATTTCAGAAATTCAAAGAATTTTACAAACGCATAGAGACACAACACAACATTAGAATAAAACAAATTATGACAGAGGATGTGAGTTCATGTCAAACGAATTCTCACGATGGCTAAAAGATAAAGGGATGTTGCATTACACATCTAGTCCTTTCTCTGCATTCCAGAACGGAGTGGTAGAGAGAAAGAACTCAACACTACAAACCATGATTAGATCCACATTAGAAGATGCTGGTTTAGGTAAACAATTCTGGTCAGAAGCTTTACAATTTTCCAATTACACCCAAAATAGGACTTGGTCCAGCATAGTGAATAAAACACCATATGAAGTAATGTACGGTAGGAAACCTAAGTTAACACACATGCATATATTTGGAGTCACTGCAGACGTACATATACCTAAACAATTAAGGCGTAAAGGTGAAAACGTATCCAGAAGACTTAAATTCATGGGATACGAAACAGGCACAAAAGGATACAGATTTATTGATAACAATAACAGATTCATAATTTCAAGAACAGCAGTATTTCATGAACAGGCCAATTGGTCCAAAATACACCTTAATGAAATATTCCCAAACACCAATTCAGACACTGAACATCAAAATGAGAATATTGAAAAGAAAAACAATAACAGCACACGCAAAAACAAAGTTAGAACATGGACGAATAGTCAACACAAAATAAAAACTGATTCAGTAACAAAAAAGGAAGCAAGGTATTTGCATGACAATGATAGTATACCAGTGAGAACAACCAGAAGTAACAGAAATCAGGTGCCTAATAAATACAAAGATTATGTAATGTGTATGAATGGTGAAATAGTAACACCAAACACTTATGAAGAAGTGCTGAAACTTCCCCCCAAAGAAAGAGAAAAGTGGGAATCAGCAATGACCAAGGAGATGAATAGCTTACAAGAATTGAATGTTTTTACACCCACACAAGCCCCAAGGGATAAGACTATTATTGGTACCAGGTGGATATATAAAATTAAAAATTTGGAAGGAGGTAACACACTGTATAAAGCCAGACTAGTCGCACAAGGTTATGCTCAAAGATATCCTGAGGATTATACAGACACTTACTCTCCTACTGTAAGAACTGAGAGTGTTAAAACAGCTCTAGTTATAGCATCAGCACTTAATCTCGAGGTATTTCAATATGATATACAAACTGCATATTTACATGCCAAATTAGATAAAGATATATATGTAAGAGCTCCTCATAGTCAATATACAAACAAAAATGATATATGGCTATTAAACAAAAGTCTATACGGATTGAAACAATCTGGCAAGCGATGGTATGAATGTTTAGTCAAAGTACTTAAAACTATGAACTTTGTTGCCACTACTGCTGACTATTGTTTCTTTGTTAAGAGTGAAGGTGATTCTCCAGAATTTGTATTGATTTATGTTGATGATATTCTATATATAGGCAAAGATACAAAAAGGAGAGAAACTTTTGTAACAAAACTCAATGAACACTTTTCCTTAAAATCATTAGGGAAAGTAAACAAATATCTTGGTGTTCAAATCAGCAAAACAAAGAAGGGATTCAAACTTTCCCAAAGGGATAAAATTATAGAACTCTTAAACAAATGTAACCTAAATGATGCCAAACCATGTGATACTCCCATGCAGACTGATTTTCTAAGAAACACTGATGAGTCATCTCCAGAATTTAAAGATAACACATTGTATAGGTCTGTTATCGGCTCTCTTCTCTATATCTCTAACTGGACTAGACCTGATATTGCTTTACCCCTTAACTTATTATCCAGACATGTCAGTAAACCATTATCATACCATTGGGAAGCTGTCAAGAGGATATTAAGATACTTAAAAAATAGCTTAGACTTCTGCTTGTTATTAGAACCCAATAATACAAATGAACCCATTCTCACATGTTATGCAGATGCAGATTGGGCTGGTGATGTCACTTGTAGAAAAAGTACATCTGGCTATATATTTTTCCTTAATGGCTGCCCAGTTTACTGGTACACTGGTAAACAAGATTTGGTAGCTACATCAACTACTGAGGCAGAATATGTCTGTCTGTCTAAAGCATCAAATAACCTAGTATGGTTTAATGATTTATTGTCTAATATTTGGAAAAAACCTTCATTGCCTTATATCATACATGAAGATAACAAAGCTGCCATCGAAATATCTAGATCTGATGCTATTGGACAGCGATCTAGACATATAGATATAAAATTCAAACATGTAAGGCAATTATCACAAGACGGATTTATTAAAGCTATTCATTGTGAAACATCAGAGCAAATAGCTGACATCTTGACAAAACCTTTACCTTCTAAACAACACAAATACTTAACTACCAAGCTACAAGTTTTATATTGTTCTGAATCTGAATGTAATTATTGTCATATGTCGAATCAGCATTTAGAGGGGGATTTGTCACAAGTAAATGCTTTATTCTCCATCATGTAAATAGTATCTGTACAGTATATCAAGAGTTAACTTATTTCCATTGCTTAATGTATGTATGTCTAACCACTCCCATATCTAGCTCCTCCCCTTGTATATATAAGGAGCTGTATGCCATTTTTCAGTGCTTCTATTTGTGAATATTCAGTGAATATAGAATGCCATCTGTGATTAAACAGAGCTTTATTTAAACATACTATTCTTACTTTAATTATTGAGTCTGATCCTGAAAATATTGCAACAGTCTCTCTCTCTCCCCATCCCTCTCTGTATCTCTCTGTCTCTGCCCTGGCCATATCTCCATCCCCGGCCGTCGCCCTTACCTTCTCAGGCCAGGTGAGGAGTGACTGGGAGGGGAGACCCAGGGGCGGGGCCAGCCTGTGGTGGGATCACCTGACAGGGAGCCATAGCAGAGGGCCCAAGGAGCTGCATGTGGCTCTGGAGCCGCAGGTTGCTGACCCCTGCTTTAGCTGCATAATTTTGCAAACAACATCTCTGTCTAATAGCTCCATTCTTGGAACTGCAGGGATAACATTTCACGTGAAATACCAATTTAGCGTTTTCTGGAGCTGAGCTAAGAGAACTTGTTCAAACTTGTTTCGGCAGGGAAGGGGTTAGGAGAAGGGTGGTCTGTGCTACAAAATAATAAACAAAAACTGAAATGAGTAAAGTTGACATCTCCCACTCAGATGATCTTCTGTGCAGTTCCTGTATTTTTCATTTGAGGAAGGCTTTGTGAATTTTTCCTTTGGGTTGACTCTTGGCAAAATTCAGGGATGAAGACGTCTAGAGTTGGGAGCCTTCTTTTGACTCTTCTCTGGATGGTCCTCAGATGTCTTGGTTATTGTTGGAGACAAAATGGCATGTTGTAACTGGCCACTGAATTCTCCAATCTTATTCTGAAAGGGGACGGTTCTCCTTAGCTGGAATAATAGTGTTGGTCCTGAAAATGTTCAGAGGGGGGGAATCAGGGGTGAAATCCAGCAGCTTCTGACAGGTTCTGGAGAACCAGTAGCGGAAATTTTGAGCAGTTCGGAGAACCAGCAAATTCCACCTCTGGCTGGTCCCAGAGTGAGGTGGGAATGGAGATTTTAAGTTTAAGTTTAAGTTTAATGCGGTTTATATGCCGCCCTATCTCCAATGGACTCAGGGCGGCTCACAACAGTAAAATACACAATGACATTAATGCAATATAAAATTAAAAGTCCGCAATATCCTTCCCCCAGGAGTGGGGTGGAAATGGAAATTTTGCAGTATCCTTCCTCTGCCACGCCCACCAAGCCACACCACACCACACCACCCCCACCAAGCCATGCCCACAGAACCGGTAGTAAAAAAAAATTGAATTTCATCACTGGGGGGGATGGTTTCTCCCAGGCATCCTCCTTGACCTGTGCCATGACCCCCATGTGCCTTCCCCAACCCGCATAGTATAGTACCTCTTGCACACCAATGCAGCCCAGCTACTCTTCTCTGGTATGTTTGACACCCCTTGGGCATCCCCGTGCACATGACCAACACTGGCCCCCACATTCCATCTCTGACCTACACTTCTAAGGCATGCCCAAGGACCTCCAGGCACCCTTCCCAACCCATGCTGCCCTCATGGCTTCCCCAAGCAATGAGGCATCTCTTACACACCACCATGATCCCCACCCAACCTTTTTGACCTGGGCCACCTCCACCACCACCTAGCTGCACCGCACCACCCACATACCCCTGGGGCTGGGACCCTTCCCAACTCATACCACTCACCCATGTGCCCTCCCAGACCTATGCATCATCTCTTGCGCACACCCACGCAGACTTCCTGGCTTTCATGGCACCTCTTGTGCGCTCACACATAACTTTCCCAGTTCACAGTGAGGAGAAATTTGAGGGAGGGAGGGAAGAAGAGAAAAAGAGAAAAGAAGAAGGGAGGGAGGGAGGGAAAAGAGAAAAGAAGAGGAAGGAAGGAAGGAAGGAAGGAAGGAAGGAAGGAAGGAAGGAAGGAAGGAAGAATTTCCAATTAATATTGCCAACTTCCAGCAAGAAAACTCAATGGGGAAGCCAATAGGAAATCGCTCTGGCTCCCACTGATTTTTTTTTGCAGTCAGTTTTGTGGTCATTTTGTTTGTCTGTTTAGGTAAGGAAACATCCCTGAAACGATGACCCCATGGGGCACAGGCTATCTAGTTAATTTTAACATTAGCTTTCTTGTTTGCTGAGCCTTAATGTGTGGTGTGAAGCCAACCCATTTACTTAACCATAATGTTTATTAGGTCAACGGTTTAAAAATATACCCAGATTACAAATGTACTACACAACAGCACAGTCCAATGGATGAGATAAAATACTTTGCTTAATTGATGGTTCAGTGGATTGCACGAACCCTCAGAAAAGAGGTTAAATACACAAGCAGATGAAAGGTCTTGTGTGAAGTGCTGCCCGCTCAGTGCAAACATACCCAATTTAATCTGTGAGATTGTTTCCAACATTTGTTGCTTCTTGGAAATACTTGCTAAAGCAAATTCTCTTTCATCATCTTTGAAACAGGGAAGAAAAAGTGTAAGAGGATGCATTCTAAATGTCACTTGAGTCTGACTTTCTAACACTTTGACTACTAGTATAAATTGCATAATCCTGCCTGTTTATTTCTCCATGTAGCTGACCTTGGCTGATCTCAGACATTTAACTTTGGTTGCCATGGTTAGTCCATGGATGGGTAACTGGTTGGAATTTCAGAGCTTCAAGAGAATGGAAAGTTAAGAAGGAAAAGAAAATCTTGGAAGAAAACTAGGATAAATTGATTTTCTAGAAATGTCAAGGAACCCACTCACCTGGGTATCCTCCTGTAATTCCTAGAATTTGTGTATCTTGAAGGAAACATTTTCTTTTATCCTGAGTGGAATTCTGTCTCTTTTCAAGTTTTTATAGGATTTTATAGAACAGCTATATGTGTCCTGAGCACACTCTTGTACTGCAGTGAGTCTTGGACCCTTTACGCATGGCAGGAGAGAAAGTTGAACACCTTTCATATGCGCTGTCTCCGATGTATTCTTGGCATCACTTGGCAGGACAAGGTTCCAAATAGAGCAGTCTTGGAATGTGCTGGAATTTCTAGCATGTATACACTATTGAAACAGCGACATCTACACTGGCTGGGGCATGTCGTGAGAATGGCTAATGGTCGGATTCCAAAAAATCTCCTGTATGGAGAACTAGTGCAGGGAAAGCATCTTAGAAGGAGACCACAGCTGTGATATAAAGATATTTACAAGAGGGATCTAAGGCCTTGGGAATGGACATTAATGACTGGGAAACCTTGACCTTTGATCGTTCAGCTTGGAGGCTAAAGACGCAGCATGGCCTTCTCCAATTCGAAGAGACACTTGTTTGGCAGGCTGAGGCAAAGAGACAGTCCCAGAACCAGCGAAATCTGGGGGCTGGGCAGGGGACAGAATGTATCTGCCCTCAGTGTGGAAGGGATGGCCACTCTCGAATCGGCCTTTTTAGTCACAACAGATGCTGTCTTAGGACCTCTTTCCAGAGCACGATACCATAGTCCAGTGTTTCCCAAACTTGGGAACTTCAAGATGTATGGACTTCAACTCCCAAAATCCCACAGCCAGCCATGCTGGATGGGGAATTCTGGGAGTTGAAGTCCACACTTCTTAAAGTTCCCAAGTTTGGGAAACACTGCCATAGTCTTTTGAGACTGAAGGTTGCCAATGAATGATAGAGCAGCTGTTTTGAAAAATGAATGGATGTTCTGAATAGAGGCTGGTGGTCTGGGGCATGGTTTCTCAACCATGGCAACTCTTAAGATATGTGGACTTCAACTCCCAGAATCCCCCAGCCAGCATGCCTGCCTGGGGGATTCTGAGAGTTGAGGTCTACACATCTTAAGAGTTCCTAAAGTTGAGAAACTCCAGTCTAGGGACCAGCTGAAGTGTAGGTCTTGAGACAGGGGAAGTAGAGATGGAGGAGATGAAGGGATTAGAAAGGAGATGGGAGTTTACTTTTATCTGATCTGAATCCAGTCCTATCCACTGAGAGGAGATTGCAATTCTCAGGATCACAAGCTGAAGAAAATTCAGGGGAGACTTTTTGTAGTGAATTAATAGTGATCGTTTTTTGGGTCCCATTGTAGAGATAAGCTACTGCACTTAAGTTGATGGGCTGCTCTGAACATCTGTATTATTTGGTGTTCCACCATCTTCATGGCTGAGTCTATGGTGCCATTGACACCCCCTTCAAATGTCACTTCCACCTTTCCAATAAATTGGGTGGGAGCTGAAGTAGCCTTTAAGCTGCTTGAAGAGGAGCGGTGGAGCACCATTTTTTGTGAATGTCTGTGTGAGTCATCAGGAATGAAGCCTGATCTTACTTTTTGGAGTCATTAAAATGAAGGAAACGCTTAATCTGCAGAAAAAAAAATGCTGATAGCCAAATTAGTTAGAAGTATGGTGCCAAATGAACTAAGGCCTACGATGCTAGATAGTTGAATTGTGCTAGAAACTTGGCTGATTTTCTTAGGATTTTACTGCATTTCCGTGGACCTCCTTGGATGTCATCTGCCGACGTCTCAGATCGCATCTGCCCAGATTGAAGTAGTAATTCGGAATTATCATCTGACTAGCTCAATTCAGCTCAGCTCATGTGAGTCAATTAAACTTTTCCTAACTACTAAGCACAGTAAAGCAGCGATCCGGCATTTTTCACAGTCCACAAACAGAAGCCAGCTGCATCCAAACTCAGCTCCCCATAAATGATGGGACAATTCTCTACTCAGCCTTTGAGAACACATCAGCAGCACAATTTCAGGGGGCAAAGGATCTCCCCACATCCTCAAAGGCATTTGCTGATTCCAGCCCAGAAGCTCCAGGGACTAAATGTCTGGAGAACAGGAGGAAAGGTGATGCTGCTTCTTCCCATGGTTGGGAAACCAGCCCCACTTCGCCATTTGGCTTCCTCTGCTCAGGAACTGTTGTTGCCCTAATACAAATAACACCTTGTTTGGCCTGTCCAGTGCTGTGCTCAGATAGCATCTAAGTATGCTAAGACCAAGGTAGAGGATCAAGCAATCAGTAATTCTTATTAGGGAATTAGTGCCCCAAACATTGGAGAAGGTGCCAAAGTGTTGGGCTAAACTTAAGCATGCTTAATACATAACAAGAACTGTGCACAAGTAACAACATAATAGTTGTGGAGTCTCCCTCCCTCTCTTCCTTCCTTCCTTCCTTCCTTCCTTCCTTCCTTCCTTCCTTCCTTCCTTCCTTCCTCCCTCCCTCCCCTCCCCTCCCCTCCCCTCCCTCTCATCTTTCACCTGCCTGCCTGCCTGCCTCCCTCCCTCCCTCCTGGAAGCTGAATCCTGCATACAGTGGAGATGGGGAAATGAGGTTGTCTTATTTAAGCATTTTGTCCTCAGGCTAAGAAGCTGTAGTTGCGTACAGTTTCTGTTTTACTGCTTCCAATGTTGCAGCACAGGACTCATCACGATAGACAGCATAAGAAAGTTATTCTGTCCATGTTCAGAGGCATCTTTGTAATCTCAAGAGGAACCCTGTGTTCAGGGTTGTGCCGTAGCACAATTCATACAAATAGCCTTTTGCATAATCTGTATTCATGACTACCAGAGAAAGAATGAAAATGCATTATGCCTATAAACTGAAATATCATGTACTGTATTAAAGCCAGGAGCTGCCCGGAGTTTGGTTTAAGATGGACAAGCTACAGTAATGTTTTAAATGAATAAATCAACAAATACATATATAAAATTAGAGTGAAATAATTATTGCGGTTAGATCCTTTAAGAATATTGAGATGGTTGGCAAAGGCACAGATTGAGGTACTTGCTCTGTTCCCAGCTGCAAACAGAGGTTAAACTTATAACGGCACCTTCTAGATCACAGTCTCCAGACTCTATAAATGAAGGCAGTAATGTGTATCTAGTGTTTGCAGAGAAAATAAAGACTCCCAGTTTTGCTACGGAATAAGTTTCAGAGCTTGGTTGTGTCATGCAATGACATTCCCTTGCCATATATGGAGATCTCCTAGCCTAGATATTTGCCTGCCAGCCGAGGAGATGCATACATAACATTCAGTGGTTCACAGAGCAGAGAACTTTCACTCCTGGGCTGTGAGTGGCATGAAGATGAAAGCAGACTGGCCTGCCCTTTTCTTGCAATATTTCTGCCACCATAAGGGCTAAGCTCTTAGTTTGCTGTGGTTGAGGAGCTAAGCACCTGAGCCAGCCCTTCCCCAAAGGAACAGTGGGAAACATACAGTGAATTGCAAGCAGGGGCCTTGTATTGCATAGGACATGTTCGCATGGAATCAAAAGATTTATGGGTAGTGGATTTTTGTGCTTGGCTATTTTCAGGAGCCAGGCAGAGCTGCCTACATCTTTGGTTGTGGAGCTGTAGCTGCTTTGTTGCTTTCTCTCCTTCCTTTTAGAATTGCCTAAGTTTTCAGTTTTGATCATTTCCACTCGGTGTGTTGACGACACGGGGCTTAGAGCTGATCTGATTAAAGGTTTACACGAAATCCTTGTTCTTTCTTCAGTTAACTATAAATGGTAGTCTCACCCAGACTTTGCTTTGGTATGTCTGGGTGGGTGGGTATTTTTTTTAAAAAAAATCTCCAAATGATGCAAGATTTTTTTACTTAAGATGCTTTTGTGATAAGGGGGTGCGATGGCTCAGTGGTTAAAGATATTGAGCTTGTCAGATGGAATGCTGACAGCCTGGGTTCGAGACCCGAGCACCGCATATCAGGGTGAGCTCCTGTTACTTGCCTGAGATTTTGCCCACCTAGCAGTTCGAAAGCATGCAAATGCAAGTAGATAAATTGGTATCACTTCGCTGGGAAGATAACAGTGTTCCATGTGCCCTGGGGTATAGCTTTGCTAATCACATGACCATGGAAAATGTCTTCAGATAACACTGGCTCCCTTGGCCAAGAAACAGAGATGAGCACCATTCCCTAGAGTTGGACACAACTGGACAGGGAAAACTTTACCTGCTTTTGTGAAGTCTAAGAGTGGATGGTGCTCAAATCTTGGATGTACTAAGCCTTCCTTTCTGGAAGCTGCTCTTCCCATCAATGTTGGCTTGTCCACTAAGTGGAAGGCGGAGGGACAAAGAAAGAGTTTTGTAGGCTCAGATGGAAAACCACTAAGTTCAACATCCTGCAGTGACCTAAGAGAGCTCTTAGCTTCCTTCCAACTCTTACGATGCTTCTGCTCTAGCTGGTGTCCACCTTGATGGAAACTCGTAGGCAAAGCACTGTGTTATTGGCATCCTTGCTTGCTTTTTGTCCCCAGATCGATTCCATGCATCTGTGAAGATCCAAATTCTTCTTAAGCTCTCCCAACTTCAGAGTTGCTTTCATTAACCCAGGATCTGCTGGAGCTGTAACTCTTAGCTTGTCTGCTGTTAATGCAGGGTTAAGCAAAGCTAATCAGAGCACATAAAATAACAATTCTCTAGGAAGCTCTCTACCTTTTTATTTTAAGTCATCAGAATTGCTTGCTTTGTTTTGCTTCTTCGACTGCCAATCACCTCCCTAGTTTCAGAGAAGAGAAAATTCTATTTTCTTCCTCATTAGTCAATACCTAGAGTGCTATATCTGGGTCAGGAGAATGCACATTATGGGCAGTACGGAATAACAGAATGACTTTGGAGGAGGACATTTAAGATGGCCAGGGAAATGCAAAACATATATTCAGAAGGAAGGCCGATGGAAGGACGGAGACACTGTATGCTAGTTACCAAAGAGAAGGCAGTTAAAGAGCTGAATCATGTTTTCTGATGGGTTGAAGGGGACGAGGCACTGTATAGTTCAGGGATGGTGAGCCTTATGTGCTTGGCATGTCAAAAATTAGGAAAAAGCCTAACTTAACTCTGATTGCATGTCACTGCCCTACCTTCAAACAAAAGAAAAAACAATTATTTACATATTCATTTATTTAAAAATAAATCCAATCCGGTCTAATCACGTGTGGTGTTAGATATTATATAAAGAAATATCAAATGATCACAAAAATGAAATAAACTAACACACTTATTTTCAGAAGGTTTGAGGGCCGCAGAAGATGGCCCTCCCACGTGACTTCTGGAAGGGCTATGTGAGAACACACCTCAGCTTACAAAAACGTGCACGAACAGGGCATGCTTTCCAGAATAGTTGTTGTCAGGTATTAGTGATTGATGGCCTATCACCAGAACTTTGTGGTGTGCCACCCTTGACACGCATATTATAGATTCACCATCATTGCAGGGGTGAAATCCAGCAGGTTCTGACAGGTTCTGGAGAACCGGTAGCGGAAATTTTGAGCAGTTCGGAGAACTGGCAAATACCACCTCTGGCTGGCCCCAGAGTGGGGAGGGAATGGGGATTTTGCAGTATCCTTCCCCCAGGAGTGGGGAGGGAATGGGGATTTTGCAGTATCCTTCCCCCAGGAGTGGGGAGGGAATGGGGATTTTGCAGTATCCTTCCCCCAGAAGTGGGGAGGGAATGGGGATTTTGCAGTATCCTTCCCCCAGGAGTGGGGAGGGAATGAAGATTTTGCAGTATCCTTCCCCTGCCATGCCCATCAAGCCACACCACCCCCACCAAGCCACGCCCACAGAACCAGTAGTAAAAAAAAATTGGATTTCACCACTGCATCATTGGTGTAGTGGGCTAGGTTAGTGTTTCCCAGACTCAGCAGCTTTAAGATGTTGTGAACTTCAACTCCCAAAATTCACCTATTTATACAATGCTAAAGTCCAGAATATCTTTAAGTTTCATAGAAGATAGATAGATAGATGATAGATAGATAGAAAGATAGATAGATAGATGATAGATAGAAAGATAGAAAGATAGAAAGATAGATAGATAGAAAGATAGATAGAAAGATAGAAAGATAGAAAGATAGATAGATAGAAAGATAGATGATAGATAGATGATAGATGGATAGATAGATAGAAAGATAGATAGATAGATGATAGATGGATAGATAGATAGATAGATAGATAGATAGATAGATGATAGATAGAAAGATAGAAAGATAGATAGATAGAAAGATAGATAGAAAGATAGAAAGATAGATAGATAGAAAGATAGATGATAGATAGATGATAGATGGACAGATAGATAGAAAGATAGATAGATAGATGATAGATAGATAGATAGATAGAAAGATAGATAGATAGAAAGATAGATAGAAAGATAGAAAGATAGAAAGATAGAAAGATAGAAAGATAGAAAGATAGATGATAGATAGATGATAGATGGACAGATAGATAGAAAGATAGATAGATAGATGATAGATAGATAGATAGAAAGATAGATAGATGATAGATAGATAGATAGAAAGATAGATAGATAGAAAGATAGATGATAGATAGATAATAGATAAATAGATATATAGATAGATAGATAGATAGATAGATAGATAGATAGATAGATAGATAGATAGATAGATAGATAGATGCTGTTTTAGGACCTCTTTCCAGAGCACGATGCCATAGTCTTTTGAGACTGAAAGTTGTCAATGAAGATAGATAGATAGATAGATAGATAGATAGATAGATAGATAGATAGATCCCACCTTTATTATTTTTTATAAATAACTGAAGGTGGCAAACATACCTAATACTCCTGTCTCCTCCTGTTTTGCCCACAACGACAACTCTGTGAGGTTGGATTGTGCTGAGAGAGAGGGACTGGAATGTAAACAGGAAGTAGAAAAAACTAGAACCTGTGCATTCTCTTCATACTATTTGCTTTTGAAGTCAGTTTTACAGTGACTGTCCCCAACAGTCTGCAGCTTCTACAGGCACCTGCTTAACATGGAATTCTGGGACCTGTAGTGTCAGTGCAGTAAGGAGATGATCATATTGGGAAGGATTAAGAGGCATCAATAATTTGTGTGTGCTTTTCTACAAGAATTGAGATGATTTTTTTAGACTGTGGATTCCAAGGATAGAATCAAAAGCTGTACTTTTGATTTCATACTGTATTGTATGAATTCTGGATTCATACAATACAGTGGACCACAAATTAATCAAAGGGGATGGATGACAGATCAGGTCACGAGGATAACCCTATTCAAAATTAACAGGTAGAGTGCACCTGATTTGGTTAAGCAAGACATATGGTCAGGCTTTGGTTTAGCTTTCCTTAATCATGGTTTCATCCTCTGAGCATGCTTCTTCAAATCCCATTCCCCCCACCAGAGCTGACATGCTGAGATCCTTGAGACCCTTATGGAACTCCAGTAGATCATTTTTTCCCCATCTTCTTCTGTCTCCATGTCCACTTTCCTCTGCAGCTGCTCTCTGCCTACCTGAGGTCTCTGTCTCTGGATGTTTCACCTCTTCTCACATCCCCATCCTGCCTTTTGAGTTCTTGTTTCAAAAGGGTTAAGATCAGAAATGCTGAATGGGAAGATGGCAGGGGGCTCTTTAATAATTCAGCAGGCCGGCAAGTCCTTCTGCATTTTCTAAGGGGAGCATTAAGCTGCCCAGGAGTTTCAGCCAAGCAACTCTTCCCATCGTGATGAGGCGGTGTAATTACTATCCCTCCTTCTCTACTAGTGCAAATTCTCCTCATGAATGCTAGAGACAAGACAGTAAAGGAGGGGAAAGAATGAGCCAACAAACTCAACCCCTTCTTGACCCCACTCTTGCCTTTGGCCGAACAGATCAGGGGTGGGTTCTACTTAACTTTACTATCAGTTTGCAATGGAATCGCAGAAAGCTTCTGTGCATGCGCAGATCGCCTATGATGACATCCGGGGCAGTGGGTGGAGCCTCCTGCCAGTTTTACTACCAGTTCTTGTGAACCAGTCCGAACCGGGAGCAGCCCACAACTGGAACAGATCCTGCAGACTCTCATCTCCCCCATGACCACAACTCTTGACCCAAGTCAGTAGTTAAGGATGGTGTATTCTGCTCAGTCATCATCTGCAGCTACTTTTCATTGTTTGCAAGACTCGTGTAAGGTGTTTTTGACTCCCTTTGAAGATATTTCTCAGATAAGAAGCATCCAATCACTCATCTATTGATATTCTTTCTACAAGATTTAACAATCTTGTTAAATCTTGTAGCCTTTTTGTGAGCCAGAAGGTTTCATTTAGTGATCACCACTATGCTTAATTTGTTTAGATTTTATTTATTGGTTTTATATTCAGGAACTCAGGGTAGCTCTCCCTCCTCCAATTTCCCCCTTGTCTGCCCTATGAGATAGGCCGGGGAGAGATAGAGATAAAGATAGATAGATAGGTAGATAGATAGATAGATAGATCGATAGATAGATAGGCCTAAAGTCTTCCAGGATGCTTTGATGCCTATATGACTGGCTGGGGAATTTTGAGAATTGAAGTCCACACTTGTTAAAATTGTTGAGGTTGAGAAACACTGTTTTGGATGCATGGCTTCTTCTGATAGGATTATCAGTCTCCTGAGAATTTGACAGTAGTTGTCTGAGAAACAAAAAATTCAATATATCTGTGTCAAATAACCCTTTCCCCACCTCCTGGAAAGAAAAAGGTCTGTCTCAGTGATTCGAATTGCTAAGAATGAAGAGAGTAGAGTAGAGTAGGGTAGGGTAAGGTAGGGAAGGGTAGGGTAGGGTAGAGTAGAGTAGAGTAGAGAATAGAAATAGAAATAGAAATAGAAATAGAAATAGAAATAGAAATAGAAATAGAAATAGAAATAGAAATAGAAATAGAAATAGAAATAAATAGAAATAGAAATAGAAATAGAAATAAATGGAAAGAAATAGAAATAGAAATAATAAAAATAGAAATAATAGAAATAGAAATAGGGTAGGGTAGGGTAGAGTAGAGTAGAGAATAGAAATAGAAATAATAAAAATAGAAATAATAGAAACAGAAATAATAGAAATAGAAATAATAGAAATAAAAATAGGGTAGGGTAGGGTAGGGTATAGAAATAGGAATAGAATAGAATAGAATAGAATAGAATAGAATAGAATAGAATAGAGTGGAATCTTTATTGATTTAGTCATTTGACCATATCAAAGGAAGAGCTGAGCTGAAATATAATCAGAGGATCCTGTATCATCATGTTCTTCTTGCTTTTCCACTCTAGATTAAAAGCTGCTTTTTCCCACCCCACCACCACCCATTTCATGCTGTTGTGCGTGGGTGTATCTCACATTCTTTCCCTGCTTCGCTAGTTCACCCTCAACCCAGACACACTCACAGAGAATGTCCTGAATGTAACTGGATACCAAAGAGCAAAGTTCTTGGCTGACAGATCTATTGATCTCCTGACCGGTCAATATTCCAATGTAAAGGAAAAAAGACTTGCTGTCCAGTTTCTCTTGTAGCCAAAGCCAACAGGGGCAGAGAGCCACAGTGTCCAGCAATTGGATGGGGAAAGGCAATGTCCACAGCAGAGTCACTGGACCAGATGGAGTTAAGCAGATCAATGTCTCTGATGGTATCAACCCACATTCATCCCTCAGCCTCTAGAGCCGTGATGGCGAACCTATAGCATGCAGGCCACAGGTGCCCCACAGAGCCATATTGGTGGGCACGCGAGTGTTGCCCTAACTCAGCTCCAGCATGCATGCATGCGCTGGCCAGCTGATTTTTGGGCCTTCTGGGCCCACCGGAAGTCAAGAAATGGGCTGTTTCCAGCCTCCAGAGGGCCTCTGGATGGGGTGGGGAAGGCCGTTTTCACACTCCCAAGGCTCCTAGAAAGCCTCTGGAGACTGGGGAGAGCAAAAAACTGGCCTTCTGGTCCCACCAGAAGTCAGGAAACGGGCCATTTCTGGCCTCTGGAGGGCCTCGCAGGGGGGCGTTTTTGCTCTCCCCAGGCTCCTAGAAAGCCTTTGGCGCCTGGGGAGGGTGAAAAACGGGCCTACTGGGCCCACCATGCCATCACATGCAAAAGCATGGGGAGCGCGTGGGGGTCACACATGCATGTGTGTGGGGGGGGGTGCATTGAATTATGGGTGTGGGCACACGCGTGCATGACCCCCTGTGCTCCCCCAACATTTGGCATGCAATGGCAAAAAGGTTAGCCATCATTGCTCTAGACTAAAGTATCATCACAGAAAGTTTTGGTCCTAAAGAAGAAGGAAAATACCACTTCCAGTCTAGGTTGGCTAAAGTCTTCTTTTTAGGGCACCAGGATGACGTGGTAGTGAAATCTTGAGGATATGTCCTTCAAAAATAGTTAGTAAAGCCTTTTGTGTTGT
The DNA here is from genome assembly GCA_022577455.1 of Arizona elegans. Taxonomy (NCBI): domain Eukaryota; kingdom Metazoa; phylum Chordata; class Lepidosauria; order Squamata; family Colubridae; genus Arizona; species Arizona elegans. The sequence continues at coordinate 8,655,506 of JAKOOJ010000011.1, read as the reverse complement.
GACAAACAAGATCTGAGGAAGAGCCATATGGCTGGTTGTGAAGACTAACTCAGTGCAAGATATAAGACCACCCCAGTCCACCGAGGTATGCTGGTTGAGAATGATGGGAGCTAAATTCTGTGGAGGGATTGTTGATTTCTTAAAGCCATATCCATCCATATTTTTTTACCCAGAATTCCCTTTCATCCAAATTCTTAGTGAGTTCTGCTGACAGAACAAGTAGGAGAAGAAGGCCTCAATGACTTGCTGGTCTCTTTTCTAATTATACAAGCATGGGTCTTCCTGCCACTATAGTGGAAGAACAGCCAATATGCAAGCAAACCTTCTACCAATTTTACCCATGAGCCATCAAGGACTAGAAGACCTTGACTGAAACTGAATGCTTGAAGAAGGCTCTTAAAGTTGGAAGTCAAGTGAGTTTTTGACCTAAATCAGAGAAGTCTTTTTTGCTGTGTGTGCAGAATAGTAGGAATCGTGAACTAGCTGGAAAACTCTTGATATTTTGCTTCTGTTACTAACTTGGTGGCTTTGCTCTTTATAGTTAGAAGATAGTAACAAAGCCAGAGTATCATCTTTAACATATATTCTCCAAAACACACAAATGGATGGGCTCATAGAGCCCCAGGAGTTGAGAGTCACTCAAGGGACGTGTTACCTTGACCTTAGGTGGCATCTGAAACTTCACATGGATAACTTTTATTTGATGTGGTTTGGAGGAATGTGACGTTCCTGACAATGCAAGGAGCCCCCCCCTCCCCATGGGAAAAAGCAAAAGGCAGCCATAAAAGGCGACTTTTGCTCAGGCAGTGCTCATCCCAGTGATAAAACTGTGTTAGCTCTTTCTAATTTCTTTCTTTATCCTTTGGTTTTAGATGATGTCATTGTTGTTTACTGCTGGGAATTAGGTCTTAGTCTAGGCATGCAGATAGGTCTGAGAGGAGGACCGAGACAGGTTGAATATTGCTATCCCCCCCTCACCTCCATTGCCTCTCTCCTCCCCATGGTAGCACTGAGCTATTCCTTAAAGTTAGAAAGAAATAGATTTCTCTGCATTGGTGTTTTCCAACCTGGCATCCTGTAGAAATCTCAAATCTCAACTCCTATCGCCCACAGTCATATCACAGCCCCCGCTGGCTGAGGATTTATTTATTTATTTATTTATTTATTTATTTAATTTGTATACCGCCCTTCTCCCAGAAGGGACTCAGGGTGGTGAACAACCAAAATTAAAAAACATACAAATACAAAAGTTAAGATAATTAAAAGAATTAAATAATTGGCTACCCAATTTAAAACCCCAAATCCATAAAATTTAAAATCCCAGTTAAAAACCATTTAGGCTAGGCCGGCTTGATGAAATAAAAACGTCTTCAGGGCTTTACGGAAGGTCCAGAGGTCCGGGATCAATCGTATTCCGGGAGGCAGCTCATTCCACAGGGCAGGTGCCCCCACAGAGAAGGCTCGCCCCCTGGGGGCCGCCAGCCGACATTGCCTGACCGACGGCACCCCGAGGAGGCCCTCTCTGTGAGAGCGTATTGGCCAGTGGGAGGTTATCGGTAGCAGCAGGCGGTCTCGCAAATACCCTGGCCCTAAGCCATGGAGCGCTTTAAAGATGAGAACCAACACCTTAAAGCGCACCCGGAAGACCACCGGGAGCCAATGCAGCTCGCGCAGGAGAGGTGTTACGTGGGAGCACCACGTCGCTCCCATAATCACCCGTGCGGCCGCATTCTGCACCAGCTGGAGCCTCCGGGTGCTCCTCAGGGGGAGCCCCATGTAGAGAGCGTTACAGTAGTCCAGGCGTGACGTAACCAAGGCATGAGTGACTGTGCACAAGGAGTCCCGATCCAGAAAGGGGCGCAACTGGCGTATCAGGCGAACCTGATAAAAAGCCCCCCTGGCCACGGCCGTCATATGCTCTTCTAAAGACAGCCGTGTGTCCAGGAGGACGCCCAAGTTGCGAGCCCCCTCTGTGGGGGTCAGTGAGGATAAAAGAAGTTGTGCTTCTTCCAAATTGGAGAAGACTGGGAGAACCATGACATGAAGCATTCCCCAAGGTGGAAGGATGCTGGTTCTTCTGACAGCTTCCTTCTTTGGCTTATTTTTTAGCTTTTAGGAGGTATGTCTTCTGCATACAAACCATAACCCTAAATGATTTTTTAACAGGGTAGAGCTGAAAATTAAATCGTGGAACGGGACAGAGATATGCAAAGTTCTTCATTTAAGAAAAAGAAGTCAAATACACAGACATAGGACATGGATACCCACCTTGGTCATCCTATATATATGGAAAAGTGCTTGATTTAGAGAGCCTCTTTCCAACCTGAAATTCTTCAGCAGCATTGGGATGTCACTCCTGAACCACCATTGGCTATGCTGGATCTGAATACTATGATAGTGATAATTTCAAAAACTATTCTGGGACGCTATCTATCTATTATTATGGGATAGATTCAGCTACAGTGATGATGAATGCACCATTGGAAGACCTGAAAGACCAAGTTAGGGACTGATCCCCCATGGAGAAAACCTATTTATGTGGTTGCTAAGAATCAGCACCGACCTGATGGTCTATCGATCAATCTGGTGGGGAAAGTCAGTCCTGGATGTTTGGATGCCCCGCTGAGAAGCTCCTGGAGACAATAATGCTGAAAGGGATGGTATGATGCTTATAGCCAGAGGGGAAATTCTGCAGATGATTGTTGTGACCCAGGCCCAATTAGGTAGTATTAGACGAAAACAGTTCCAAAACAAACAGATTTTATTAGAACAGCTGAGAATTAACTCATTCTCAGCATAGTCCAAACTAAATTAAAACAAATTCTTCATAACACAAATTCTTCAGTCTAATCACCAACCTTGGTATAATTAGGCAAACTGCCAAAGGCTTCTCTTGGCAAAAGTTCAGAAGCAGAAGACACCAACCAGAGATAAGTGCAGCAAGACAAAAACAAGTCTATCAACATTCTTTTCTGACAAAGAGCCCAAGAGCCGTTGCTGGTCTTTTAAGCCTTATGGAAGGGGCCAATCATCTCTTGGCCCTACTCCCGAGTCGTCCTCTTTGCTATAGCTGCTCTTGCCTTCTGGCAGCTCTTCTCATATGTGCACTAGGAACAGGCTCCTTCTGTTCCTCTACCTCTCTACTGTCAGCCTCTGGAGGCTCCCGAGTATGCACATCACTTCCCAATGGCCCTGGCCCCATCTCTGCCTCCGATGCAGAGTCCTCATCGGGCCTTCCCCAGCCTTCAGGACTGGCCCCTGTTCTTCCTCAGCCTCATCGATGTCCGACTCCGCTACCAGCTCCACAGGCTCTTGGCGGACTACAACAATGATGAAGGAAATGATCTTACATGGTGCATGGTGGGCAGGGGTGGGTTCTAAATTTTTTTACTACTGGTTCTGTGGGCATGTCTTATTTTGTGGCTGTGGCTTGGTGGGGGTAATGTGACTGGGTGGACGTGGCCAACTTCTTTTTTTTTTTTTACTTTTAAAAGCATTTTTTCTACAACCTTAAGAGGTTGCAGAAAAAAATGCTTTTAGAAGCCTCTGACAATCAGGCAACTCAGCTGGGATCGCCAGAGGCTTTTAAAGGCATTTTTTCCCCTACAACCTCTTCAGCCAAAGAGGTTGTAGAAAAAATGCTTTTAAAAGTAAAAAAACAAAACAAAAAGCCTCTGATGAGGTGGGCAGAGTAAGTGAGCAGCGACCGGGCCAGGGACCGGTTCAGGGGTGTGGCCAGCCAATGTTATTACTGGTTCTCCAAACTACTACAAATTTTTACTAATGGTTCTTGCGAACCGGTGCGAACTGGGAGCAACCCACCACTGATGCTGGGCCTCTACCAGGCAGCAATGAGATCTCAAAAGCCAAGGAGTTGCAATTTGAGGAAGTATTCTTCCTCATATTCTTACTTGGCTTTATAGTTGGTTTTATGTCCCTGCGACTCCTGTTCCTGCTGATTGCAAGTCCTTAGTTCAGCATGGAAAAAAGAAAAGAGAAATTCATTATCTCAACTGAAAGACCTCCCACCCCCTCCTTCCCTGCAGAGGAGCTTCTTGGGCCACTCTTTCTGCCTGCCTCTCATTTATCTTCAGTAACTTAAAGATGCCCAGATATTTTTTAGAGAAAACCTTGCCACTCTGTGGCTGCATTCACATAACAGTCTTAAAGGTAAAGGTAAAGGTTCCCCTCGCACATCTGTGCTAGTCGTTCCTGACTCTAGGGGGTGGTGCTCATCTCCGTTTCAAAGCCAAAGAGCCAGCACTGTCTGAAGACGTCTCTGTGGTCATGTGGCCGGCATGACTCAAAGCCAAAGGCGCACGGAACGCTGTTACCTTCCCACCAAAGGTGGTCCCTATTTTTCTACTTGCATTTTTTACCTACTTTTGAACTGCTTAGGTTGGCAGAAGCTGGGACAAGACATGGGAGCTCACCCTGTTACGAGGCACTAGGGATTAGAACCGCTGAACTGCTGACCTTTCGATCAACAAGCTCAGCATCTTAGCCACTTGAGCCACTGCGTCCCCTTAACATGGATTAATTACAATCCACTTACTACACTTCACAACATTTTGATAGCACTTAGATTTATATGTTGCTTTACAGTGCTTTACAGCCCTCTCTAAGTGGTTTACAGAGTCAGCATATTGACCCCCCCCCCAACAATCTCGGTCTTCATTTTACCGATCTCGGAAGGATGGAAGGCTGAGTCAACCTTGAGCCGCTCAGAATCGAATTCCTGGTTGTGGGTGGAGTTTGCCTGTAATACTGCATACTAACCACTGCGCCCCCACTGCGCTTAATCACTTAATCTTGATCACTTAATAGTATTAACCTTGGGTTGTTTTACAACCTCAGCCATGCTATTAGTCCAGCGTTTAGTGTGCCCTTTAACTCCAGTTAATATTCTAGGAAAAAATGCAACTGCCACATGAGCATAATGTGAAGCTTTCATGATGGGCAATACTAGTGTATTCTGGGTCAGATGAAGTTTCTGAATAGTCTTCAAGGACAGTCCCATGTAGAAAGCACTGCAGTAGTTACAGAGATCTTAGCTGTCAATCAGTAAAAAAGATACAGTTTGAATAATCTTTTAGATGTCTGCTGGGACTGAAACCCCTTTCTTGACTTTCTTTCTTTCTCTTTCTTTCTTTCTTTCTTTCTTTCTTTCTTTCTTTCTTTCTTTCTTTCTTTCTTTCTTTCTTTCTTTCTTTCTTTCTTTCTTCCCCCCTCTCTCTATCTCTTAGACAGTCCAGTCCAAGCCCATATATGCTGCCCATTTTGCTGTTGAACAACTCTCAAATTCCTGCTGTAATGAATGGATCAACATTTGATTGATCCCCCCAAAAACCCCCAAAACCCAATCCCTTCAAGACCAAAAATGGATCTTGCACTTGTAGGAAAATGCTAGGAAGAAAATACACACACATGCACACATGTTACAAAAATAAATCAGGAACAAAAATAAGAGCTAAGAAAAAGGGGAAAAATAAAAGAATAAATAAACAAATGCTTATAACTGGGGATTTAGTGTATCTATTATTTACAGATTAATCATCAACATTAAATAAATTTGTCCAAAATCACATTTGTGCCGATGGGGACCATCTATTAAAGAAAATCTTTTAAATATGTGCAATAAATGGTATCCAAATTTAACTAACTCTATTTTTCATTATGGGGGTTTTCAAATGTTTGTATTGCTGAGGTTTAGTTTCTTGCCAATATAATTTCCCATCGTTTAGAATACATTTCATCCAGGGGCCATCTGGCTTCTTAGATTAGAAACTGAATAAATTTTTATGCAGTTTTTTTTTTCTATTGTAGAAAATATATACACTAATCCTGCTAGGCGATTGTTTTACAAAGGCTGTTTTGTGTGATTTTTTCAAAATATAAAACAAATGATTAAAACAACAAAAAAAAGAGGCTATTGTATATTGCCACCAAAATGAAAATATATGCTATTTGTTTACACCCTAGATTGCCAACCCAATCTAGAAAACATACTCATTTAATATAATGAAATTTTAATGAAGTAGAATGCCATTGGTGAATTATTACTATTATCTATTGATGATTCACTGAAATGGATTTAAAAAGAATTCCCTGCCAGAAAGAGCTCTGTTGAGATTCATCAAGTTTAAAGCTGAAATCTTGTTCCTATGTTTTTCCAGGCTTCCCAGAGAAACTTGTGTAACTGATTTAAAAAATCAGTTTGTATATAAAATTGATGAGCTTCCTTTACCATTATAAGAAGCATGAGAGTAGACACGGTTGATACTGTATGGAATAAAACTGGCTGAATCTGGATGTTCTGCTTCAGATACCACGAAGCCCCCCTCCCCAGAAGATAGCAAGGAAAACAAGTTGTGAAGAGGATGTGTAGCTCCCAAACAATCCCACAGACCCTGCTCAAGCAACGCTTATATGCTATGTCCTGGATAGAAGGAAGTGAATTGCCAATAATCTTTTCTGCCGTCCTCACCACTCTCTGCACTGCCTTCCTGCCTGAAGTTTGATTGAAGATTACAGCTTGTTGGCAAAGAGCCCTTGCTCAACAGAGCAATAATATTGGGCTAAATGAGATGATCAATTTGCCTTGGGGTAACACAGCTTCCTGTGGTCAATGGTTGATTAATCAACATCCCAGCTGAGTTTGAGCTGTAGCAACAAATGGGACAAAGAGAAGGTTTCTACAAAACATGCCTATGTTGATCAAATTGGATCATCATCTCTAGCACGGATTATCAGGTCATCACATGCTTTAGTAAGGATGGACAAATCTCCACTAGGTTTGGCTAATAACTCTTAGAAAACATGGCCAGCATGGGCAAAAGTCAGAAGTGGTTGATTTCTCCTTGGTAAGAGCTCTGGGCTGTTTCTTCTTGTCTTAAGCTAGGAAGGATAACCAATGTCCTCCAGAGTGGTCAAAGTCTTCAGCATTTTGTTTTGCCCCATATCATCAGTAAAAAAAAATATACGTCTAGTGTATGCATGTATGTTATTGCTGCTAAGTCTCTAAGGCGGGATGCTGACCTGGGAGATGGATGGTCTTGGTAAACCGTTATGCAAGCTTGTGGCCTAATCTTTCCATGTTCCATATTTAGAATTGCTGAATCAGGAGGAAGATATATTTTTGCACACATCTCATTTCTTTGTCTTCAGCAATCTTTGTTTTCCCTTTTATTTCTTTCTCCGCTAATTGTGCCAAAGATACTTTTCTGTTTTAAGGACACCTGGGTAATAAAACGAGCGAGCACTTTCACAGCGCTTTGCTTTGACATTTCAAATTAGTCCAGTTTGGGATATTACAGTTCCTTTTTTTTTTGAGCAAAAGGCTCTATTCAAATAGCAGGCATGGAACTGTGCACTTTTATGATTAATTGTTGCAAGAGACTGATGGGGGTGTTCAGCGTACGGAATCAAATAATGCCATTTTCTAGTATGTAGCAAAAGAGGGGGAAATATACAAGTGATCTAGACTGCCACAACCCCACAATGTTGGCAGCAGCCCACAACTATGAGTTGGCTCCTATCTCAATCCATGTCTGGAGTGCCTTTGTTTTTATATATAGCATTTCTATTTTGCCTTTTACGAGATGGCTATGGAAAGGCTGATGGCTTAAAATACTAAAATGCATAAGCTGGAGGAGGAAAAAAAAGCATCTATAATAAAGGACAAAATAAAAATGGCAGATAGAACAGTAAAGACAGTGATTTTAATTGCAAATAAGTGTTCTTGTAGAAGGCAGTTATAAATATCTCTGTGCCATTAAGAACCATGAGTTGCTGGAAGAATACGATGGATGCGGGGCAGCATTGAAAACATCGGAGATGGATAAGGATGACAGCAATTGCAATCTTAAATAAGAAGTCATAGGCCAGGCAATTTAAGCTACCTTTGGTGCTATTGGGAGCTAATCAATGGCCTGGGGGTTTGCACGGTATTAAAAAAAATATAAAAATAGCAAAGTTGCTGAGCAGGAAGTCCCAAAATATTGGGTGCCATCACCAAAAGGCTCTTGTTTTCTGCAGCTGAGAGGCCATTTTGCAGTCTGGGGCTTCTGCAGCCAAAGTTTGGCCTTTGAAATAAGACAGTAGATGGCTAAGTTAGGATCTCTCCACCCTGGAATTTGGCATAGCCAATCCAGATCCTTTGGAGCACAAGCATTTGACAGGAGTGGGTGGGAAACCAGTAACGGGACCAAGCCCTTTTTCAATTAATTGATGCTCAACCTTCCAATCTGCTCAGCCTTAAAAGCATTGCCATTCTGATTTTAATATATATGTGTGCCTGTGTTGTGGTTTCTGGTGGCTATTAATGGACCTTTTTTTAAAACCAGCATTGAATGAAGAGGCTTTATTTGTTTATAAATAACAGACGATGTAGTGGGAGAAATTTCTATTGCTTTATTTCTCAGGGAAAGCAATAAGTTGGAAAATGAAATGGATTCATTTGATTAAGGTTAAATATATATATCCTATTTTTTCTGGTAGCCCTAAAACGGTTTTTCTGGTTAGAGCTGAGTGATATGTTTTTACAATCGTATTGGTTGATAAGAGATGAGTGATGGGAAGAAGATATTTTTAAAAAAATTAACATACTAGAGAAGATGTTAAATCACCCAGGTTGTTAATACTTGTCTGGATGGACGAGGAAGTTATTTTTTTAAATATCTTTTTTCTTTATTGTTTTTTCTTATTTTCTTTTTCTCTGTACTTTTCTCTTGGTCTTCTTTGCTTTTTAAATTCTTCTTACTTTGTATTAGTCCTTTATCATTAAAGCTTATAAATGTCTTGTATTTGGAAGCTTTGATAAAATTATTAATAAAAGAAACATTGCAATTCTGTAATCTCTGTCTCTTCCTCTCTTCCCGTTTCTCTTAACAAGTTTGTTGGAAGCTTTTGCATTCTCTGTTGAGGCATCCCGTTAAAACCAACCGTGGTGATTTCTCCTGACTGCATCAGGATCCCCCTTCTTCCCTTTGTCAAAAGAAATGCAAAGACACTGATATATTTAGCTTGACTGCAGGTTGTCTCAGCTTTTAGAAATAACCAGTATCGGCAGAATTGAAATCCGGTGGGTTTGAATTTCAGGCATTGCCTTTTCCAACTCAGCATGAAATGAGTTTCAAATCTTTTCTTTCAGCACCTTTTGGTCTGGGCTTCAGTTTCCAACTTGCTGCAAGACGCCTTCCGAAAGCGCCAAAGCATCTGACTCACATTTCTTTAGTATTTCCAACAAAATGAATGTTTCTGTCTGGTTTTATTTATACGGTCAGAAGGAGGGAGGGAGAAAGAAAAAGAAGAAAGAAGGAAGAAAGGAAGGAAGAAAAAAGAGAATGAAAGAAAGAAAGAAAGAAGGAAGAGAAAGAAAGTAAGAAAGGAAGAAAGAGAAAGAAAGAAAGAAAGAAAAAAAGCGAAAAAAGAGAAAGAGGGAGGGAAGGAGAAAGGAAGACAGATCTAGTTCCTTCTGAAATTTTCCATCCCATAACTTGAAACACTCAAATATTTCATTAACATTTCATTTATGATTTGAAACTAAAAAGCTTTTAGGTCCGATCATGGAGTTGAATGTTGTTTTTCTTATTCTTTAAAATTATTAAATGCTTTAAAAAGGAAATCAAAGCAGTTAACTGTAACTAAGAGATAAAACCAACAATAACTAACCTAAGCAGTTGGAATTAGTAAAATTGCCAGCAGAAAGGCTGAAAATCTAAGCAAGTAAGCCATACTTGCTTAGGTGAGAAAAGAAATCTGTATGGAAGGTTAGAAATAGTGAAAAGGTTTATTATCTGAAAAAAATGTTGCAGGAAAGTTTGCATTCACGCTTAATTTGGTTCCTTTCTTCTGGATTTGCTCAACACTTCACAAATAAACCAACCAGATACAGTGGATTCTCTCAACATGCTGAAGCAGAAAATGAAATGATTAAGCCAAGATTAAACTTAGTTTTTGTGTACATGTCTGTCAAACACAAAGGCTCAGGATTATTTATAAAGTCGCAGCATTTAAGATTTATTAAGAATCTACTCAACTAACCATCAGCACTAAATTGGTGCCCCATAAGGGTCAACAGAAATCAAGGGGTAGGGGTGGGGCCTGAATTTGGGTCCCATGCAAGGACTCTAAACTGATAATGCATTTAACTCCACCCTCTCTTCTTCTGCTTCCTCCTTTCCTAGATTTTCACTGAATTAGATCCTGTTTGGATCTAATCTATGAGAATAGGTAGCCCCCCACCCATATAATAGATAAACAAATCTCTGGTTTCCTTTGTGATTTCATATTTAACAAGAATTGAACTTTTCCCCTAATCTGCAATTTTCATATATTGTTTAATACTTGATCTACAGTTGATATGCCTGCATGATTTCTCCCTTTTTATTTTGCTTATTATTGTTTGCTATTAATCATATTTTGGGTGCTTCCTTTTTAACTGGATTTGGGATGGGTTTTTTTTTGGTATTTTAGTTTAATAACTTGTAATTAAGTAAATAAATCCTAGTGTCTGCATCAGTGGTGGGTTTCAAATTTTTTACTATTGGTTCTGTGGGGGTGTCTTGGTGGGTGTGGCAGGGGAAGGATACTGTAAAATCTCCATTTCCACCCCACTCCAGGGGAAGGTTACTGCAAAATCCCCATTTCCTCCCAATCAACTGGGACTCAGGAGGCAGAGAATAGTTGGGGGCAGGGCCAGTCAGAATTTTTACTACTGGTTCTCCGAACTACTCAAAATTTCTGCTATCGGTTCTCCAGAACTGGTCAGAACCCACCCCTGGTCTGCGCATATTCAGAAAGAGAAGGGTGACTAAAACTTCCTTGGGGTTGCACAGAATTGTAATTTAAGTTTTAATCACACAATGATTTGGATTGGTAGACTTCGCATCTGGTGATGCTACATGGGGTGCCAAACACATTGAGCCAGGAAGTCTCAAGCGTAAAGATATTGAGGTCCTTTAACAGTGTCTCTTAACTTTGATGACTTTAAGAGGGGTGGACTAAGCCACCTAAGCTCTTGTTAATAACACTCCTGGGTTATTAAACTGTAATAGCAGAATCTTGAAATCTGGCAGTGGTTCTTTCCACTCCCTCTTAAATTAAAGTGAGTCAATCTTCAGTTTCTCCCTCATCCTTTCCTGTTTTCCTAGGCTAAGTTCCAGATATGCTAAATACTGTAGCTTCTTCAAGGCTATCTCTGTTTTTCTCTGAATGTGATGATAACTGCATCCATGTAGTTTTGTTAGCAGGCTATGAAAGCAATATGCTTTATTTTCTTCTGAATGTTGGGAGGGGGCAAGGGGGAGGTTTTCTCAGTCTATTTGATTGTTCTGGGATGTTCTGATGGTCTCCTATCACAGAACCTGTCAACCTCTTTTGAGACTAGTCATGTTTCCTTAGGTCCTGCAAGTTTAAATCTGGATCTAAATCTAGATGCTTGACAATCAGAAAACTTTGTGGTGTTCATCCCGATTGGAGAACTTAGCTGCATTTTGCTCATTCATTTGGAGAATAAGGAAGATAACTTTGATGGTCATCTGCATATCTCCATAAAGGTCTTCTTCTTTACTCTCTACATCTATCTTCTTTCCAGCCATTACCAAACCAATATGCATCACAAATATAGTGATTTCCCCTCTATTAGCATCTGAGATATATTTCTCTTGAAAATGGAAGTTCCACTTTACTGCTTTCCTCTTTAATGAAGTCTAACAAGTTTGTTATAATACTAATCACAGTTTAACACATCAGTAAAAGCAATATTATATTGTTTAAAGGCTCACTGGAGCTAAAACAAGCCTAGAAACTCCAATATATATATATATTTTACTTATACTTCAATCATGGACGCCATCTTGATTTTCTTTTAACACCCCCTCTCCCTGGATGGATAATCTTGGCTAAGACCAAGAGACTGTATAGTTTACATTTTAGGCTTTTGGAGAAAATGTTTCTAAATTATTTTCTATGCTGTCTGGGATTGGATTTGATTGTATGTACTCTTTTCATGTAATTCGCCTAGGGACCATTTCTTACAAGCAGACTGAAAATGCAATTGTCAATGAACCTCTTTCCAGAAGTTTGTGGATTTTTGTTTTTAAATAGCTCACAGTCATTGCCACATCTTTATTCACAATGGAGGAATGGTTGGTGAAGATGGCAGAATTTGCAGAGATGGAAAATTTGACTTGTTGATTAGGAAAAAGACAATAACTACATTTGTTAGTGACTGGAAACAGTTTATGGATTTTTTTTCCTGAAATGGAAAAAAAATGAACTTGTGATTTATGGGTTTGTTGATTAGGAAGGGTAGAATATGGAAAGAAGGGAGACATTGATGTAAACTTAGAAAGAGAGCATAAAATATAAATGCATTTTAAGTAAATAAAGATTGGAAGTCACTCCATATCTTTTTTCTTTGTTTTTTCCTATTTTTTCTTTCATTACTTTCTTAGGTATCACTTTTCCTTACTTTCTGTTTTTGCAAATTTGTATTGTTTTTACTTTTAAAAAAACGTCTTTTAATAGTAGTCATTGCAACATCTTATATTAGTGAATCTGTTTTGATTGTACATTGCATGTTTCCTTTTTACTGTCCTGCCCTTCTGGTCATCAGTGTTTGCCTTATAAAATACATTTCACAGCTCCGGTATGGGTTTCCTCCTGCTTTCCTCAAGCTTGTCCTTCATCTACCTCTGTTTTTCAAACTTGGCAACTTTAATATTGTGTGGACTGAAACTCCCAACATTCCCAGGTGGAGGAATTCTGGGAGTTGAAGTCCATACATCTTAAAGTTGCCAAGTTTGTGGAACACTGATCTAGATCAAGTTCAGTCATGGAGCTCCTTTCTCTCAGCCTAGCCATCCAACTTGGCAGGTTTGTCACAAGGGTAATGACAAAGTGTGGTGTGATTGTATGGCTGGAAATAATGATGTTTGCAATCTGTAGGACCCAGGACTGCACGTATTCCTTAAATATTCATTATTGAGTCCTCAAGATGCCCCTCTGTCTTTGCCAGAAAGAGTGGTTCATTTTCTCCTATTCTGATGCAAAACAACAACTATACATAAGCACCTTAACTGGGCTAAGCATAGTTGAAAAGAAAGAGGAAAAAAAGTCAAACTTCTTGCCACAAAAGGAACTCTTTCAAGCTTCCTTTGTATGGTGTCTCTTCCTGGTGGCCCTCAACTCCTCCTTAATTGAGTAATATCACCATTCTTGAGGAACACTTACTTGACTTCTAAGAAAAAATACGAAATGACATTGATGATGATAATGCTATTAAACACATTTTAGAACAGAGGTCTTCAAACTTGGCAGCTTTAAGACTTGTGGACTTCAACTCCCAGAATTCTCCAGCCAGCTATGCTTCTGGGAGTTGAAGTCCACAAGTCTTAAAGCTGCCAAGTTTGAAGACCTCTGTTTTAGAAGGTTGAAGCATATATGAAATGTATGTATCTCTATTTGCCATTATGCATGAATATTTTTTCTCCCATGTGCATTCATACCTCTGCAGAATTAAAGGTGGGCCTTTCCCGGGATTCCTTAGTGATGGGCTAAGACACTCCAATTTTGAAATTCTTTGCTTATCAGATTAAAAATAAAATAAAATAATATGCAGCAGATAAAAAGCTAACTCCTAAAGGACTGATCTAGGGTAGAACCTTTTTCTTCTGGGTGTGACTCAGGGCATTAGCTACCTTTCTTTAATATAGATTTATTTCTATGTGTATTTGTGGGGAGCATCCCAAGATCATAACTCCCCCTCCTCTTATTCCACACCTCAGAGGGAGATTTGAAGCTTTTCCATTTAGTACCAGTATCCCCAAATGAAACAAGAGTTGTATTTTGAGTGAGTTAGCATCAAGTGGGAGAAATTTTTAAGAAGATTCCATCATAGATGTATGTTTGAGAGATAAATACAGGAAATGAAACATGAGGAAAAGCCTAGAGCCTGGGATGTTTTATTTTCTTTCTTAAGCTCCTGATGCTGATAAACAATCATTTTAAGCTCAGAATATTTTGGGTCCGGAACTCTCAAATCAAAGTTATTGTTATGATCAAAGATCAGCCATTGCCCAGAAGGATCAACTTTGGAAGTTTCTCCAACACAACCGATTGTCCCATGCTGCCATCTATCAACAAAGTGTACACCTGCAGTTTGGTAAATGCACCTAAAACATGGACCTTTTTTTAGCTTATGGACTAAGTGGCTGCTCATATCCAAATTGTTTGTACCCAAAAGGCAGAAGAAAGAAGCAAACCACAAGTCTAGAGGAGATAACCAGGAAAAAAAACCACATTGTTTGTGGGGCTGTTCCTTTTTGTCCACAATGATGCTTCTTCCAAATGAATGGCTAATGGGCAGCAATGTTCATTTCCATCTGAACAGATGGGCATTGATCCACATAAGTCAAGGTCTCCTTCAAGCTAAAACAGGTCTGGATGTGACATAGTACTTGTCACCGGGGGATGGAGCAAGGCTCTGAGAGGATAGCTCCACATTCAAAGTTGATCCAGCCCCTTGATATATGGCGAACGAAAATTCAATGCCCTATTTCTCTTTTATCATGGCTTGCAGTGCTGCTGCCCCATTCCCCAAAGCTAGGAAGGTGGAAATTCAATTCAGTGTTCAAGGAAGAAGGGATTAGAAAATGGTAGGAGAAAATGTCCTAACAGGTCAGTTTGATAATGGAACCAGTTACCAAAGGAAGTGGTGGGCTCCTCATTTCTGGGTGTATTCTAGCAAAGGTTAAATATAAAATTATCAGGAATGCTTTAATTTAGATTATTGCATTGGACAGGGTAGTGGACAAGATGGCCTGAAGGGCTCCTTTGGATTCTTGGATCCTAAGATTCAAATTCTCAGTGTCTTCCTGGTCCTAACCCAACTCCTTCCCTACTACACTACCCTGTTGCTGAGACTGAGAAGAAAGACTGGCCTAAATTCCCCCAGGAAGCTTTTGGAGCTAAAAGAGGATTAGAACTGGGACCTCAAAACCTTCACCACCTCACCACATTGGCACAAATTTATTTGCGCTTCACCAAGTTTCCAGGTTCTGACTTAGGAGGAGGTCTTCACCACTGCTTGCTAACTTAGGGTTTGGGCTCAGCTAACCCAACTTTCCTTCCCTACCTGTTTTATACAAGAGAGAATCATGGAATGATACTATCGTAAGAGGCCATTGAGTCCAACCACCTGCTCAGTGCAGGAATCTCAAATCAAGCATCCCACAAAGGTGGTTATCCATCTTCCGTCTGAATCCATTCAATAAAGGGAAGTCTGTCCCAGGTCTGGGGAAATGGTTTCCTTATCCAAGAGGTCTTACATTTCCCCTCCTAGCATTTAATTAGGTCTTCCTTCCTGGAACTTCCGGATTGGCATTCCAAATTCTGTGCTCCTGTATGATAGAAAAGAGGTTGAAGCTAATCATAATAATTATCATTGAAGTAATTTATCTATGGAAAAGGCAAACCATGTCCACTTCCTTAGCTCCTGATCTTTAACAGATTTAACAGATTAAAGGCGACCTTATAGATCATCTAGTCCAACCCCCCCCCCGCTCAAACAGGAGACCCTATACCATTTCTGACAAATGGCAGTCCAATCATTTCTTGAAAGTCTCAAATGTTGAAACTCCCACAAACCTCCGAAGGCAACTTCTGTTCCACTGGTTGATTGTTCTCACTGTCAGAAAATTTCTCCTTATTTCTAGGTTGAATCTCTCCTTGGACAGTTACCATCCATTATTCCTTCTCTGGCCTTCAGGTGCCTTGGAAAACAGCTTGATCCCCTCTCTGTGGAAGCCCCTCAAGTATTGGAAGACAGCTATCATGTCTACCCTGGTCCTTCCCTTCACTAGACTAACCATGCCCAGTTCCTGTAGCCATTCTTCATATGTTTTAGTCTCCAGTCCCCTAATCATCCTGGTTGCTCTCCTCTGCACTCTTTCTAGAGTCTCAACATCTTTTTTATAGTGTGGTGACCAAATCTGGATGCAGTACTCTAGGTGTGGTCTTACTAGGGCTTTATAGAGTGGTATTATCTTCTCTATGTCTGTTCCAGCTTTTCAGTATCTTTCAAAAAACCCAGTGTCCAGAATTGTCAAGTGTCAAGTACTCAAGATGGGAGCCAACAGATGCCGAATAAAGTACAGCTAATATAGCTCATAATTTGGAAAGCATATTTTTTATTACTACAATCTAAAACTGAAATGTTTTTTGCAGCCAGATTACATTGGTGATTCATATTCAACCCTCGTTGTAACAAACATTCTATTTGCACATAACTAGTGTCCTGCTGTAACTGTGGGTTTAGCTTCTTTCTCCAAGTGAAGAAGCTTGCATTTGTGTCTCTCAGGTTTCATTCTGCTGTTTCCAGGACATTTCCCTAACCTCTTTAGATCATTTGGAGTTTTGTTTTTGTCTTTTCCAATTATGAGTTGGGATCCCCAGAGGATCATGAGAAACCTTGAGGGCAGAATCACATTTTTTATCAGGCTTGGCGCAGTTTGAGTGGGAACACTTGGCCTAACTCACTCCAAAATTTGATTCTCAGACAAGTTGTGATACCAGAAAGTCCTGTTTTCACATGACACAATAACTCTTGGGGGTTCTGGCTTGGGATAATCTATGTTCTCCTTTTTGTTCTTGCAGATTTATCCTGGTCTTCAGCTGTCTGATTTTATCTGTGTTTTCAACTATTCCTGAGCATCATACATTTGCCAATGAGTATCTCTTCATCCTGGTAAGGGAGACCTCCTTCTTTCTTCAGCAACCTTCTGGGGTTTTCTTCCTATATTGTTTGGTTTGTTTTGTTTTTTTTAAAATTGATTTATATGCCGCCCTTCTCCGGAGACTCAGGGCGGCTTACAATGCATTAAGCAATAGCCTTCATACTTTTGTATGTTTATACAAAGTCATCTTATTGCCCCCATAATCTGGGTCCTCATTTTACCTACCTTAGAAAGGATGGAAGGCTTGGTTAAAGCCAGACTGAGTCATTTGAGGTTCCACATGTTCTGAGAAACCAGCCATTGTCTCAGCCTGTTGGTTGAATGGTGTTTTTTGGGGGCATTGCATGGGAAGTGACTCACATGCATTTTGCTTTAGTAATTGAGCTTTACAGTTATCAACTTCTCTGTAGGTAAGTATAGGGAGATGTTCTGACCTAGGCTTCCTGAGACAGTAAAAAGCACACAATTAGTCCCAAAAACCCTCTTTTTATTTCAACCGCTGTGAATTCTGTTCATTCACAGCCCGTAATGAGTCACAAATAATTTGTAAAGAGTCCAACAGAAGTCTGCCAGAGTCCTTCTGGATAAGGCTGATAAGCACCCACCTTTGTCTCCCTTGACACGCTGCCAGAGACCTAATTGGCAATTAGCTTTGCAAGGTCATGTGGAGCACAGAGTCAAAACGGAGCTTCAGAATTTAAACTGACCAGAATGAACAAAGTTGCTTCCTGCAAAGGCTCATGTGCCTTTGCTTCTCCTTTTTGTCTTATGGGAAGGGCCAATCATTTCCAAGCCCTACTCCTGAGTCATCCCTTTTGTTTTAACTGTTCTTGCCTTATGGCAGCTCTGCGCATGCATGCACTGGGAACAGGCTCCTCCCGTTCTTCTGCCTTGCTGATGTTCGACTCTGGAGCAGGGGTGAAATGCTCCCAGATCGGACTGGATCAACCGGTCTGGTAGCGATCTTGGCCATTGGTTCGGCAAAGCTCTGCCCACCCGCCCGGGTGTCATTACTTCCTTGTTTTAACCTTTTTACCTTCTGTGCAAGTGCAGAAGGTCTGCGCACACACATGATGCGTGTGTGGGGCACATGCGCTTTCGAACTGGTAAGGAAAGTAAGTAGATTTCACCCCTGCTCTGGAGGCTCTGGAGGTAGCACATAACTCCCAGATGGCCCTGGTTGCTTCTCTGCCTATGATGCAGAACCCTCATCGAAGCCTTCCCCAGCCTCCAGGACTGGCTCATGTTCCTCCCCAACCTTCTCACTGTCCGACTCTGCTGCCAGTTCCACAGGCCGCTGATGGACCACAACAGGAGAGAAGTTCTTACAGTCATTGTTTTTCATTGCTACAAGAGGGGGTGAGGTGGGGCAGGTTGGTGAAGAATGTTTGCCAGGATTCCAAGACCACATGGTCTTTGCAGTTGTTGTAAACTCCCTTCCCACAAATACAGCCAAGCTGGAATCACATCATCCAGGAAGGTTTGGTCACTAAATTGGCTTAATTTTTCTGGTTCGTTCAATGCACTGAACCTGAAGGAACCAAACCAGCAGTGTTTGAACGTTTCTGTAAACTACTAAGAAACTGGCCAAGATGAACTGTAACCAAGCTTTAACATGTCATACAAATGGTACTGTTACGTTTTGGCCTGACTTTTTTGAGTATGTTGTCTGAAGATGCTCTGGCTCTGATTGCTGGTGTGTTCCAGCTATGGAATACAAAGATTACAATTCAGCAAAAGAGTCTCTGCCATTGAACTTGGATCTTGGAAACCCCAAGGCTTTGAAGCAGACATTTTGTTCCAGGGTGTCTGCTTTGGAGGAGTCAGAAAAGTCAAGAGGGCAGCCATAACCATGCTACCAAAATGACGCATGTTAAAACACATTGTGGTCACTCTCTTGACTTGCTTAATTCCTTCCTTTTGGTCACCTTTGTTAATTTTTTGAAGGGCTTAAAGGAAACCTGGGATCCCATCAGCCTCTTTTTGCCCTCTTCTTGATCCATAAATGAATCAGAATTGGGATTTACTTACCTACTTACTTACCTTCTTACTTACTTACATTCATTCATTCATTCATTCATTCATT
The DNA here is from genome assembly GCA_022577455.1 of Arizona elegans. Taxonomy (NCBI): domain Eukaryota; kingdom Metazoa; phylum Chordata; class Lepidosauria; order Squamata; family Colubridae; genus Arizona; species Arizona elegans. The sequence continues at coordinate 8,636,681 of JAKOOJ010000011.1, read as the reverse complement.
ATTTTATATCCTGTCTTTTATTAATTTTTTTATAAATAACTCAAGGGGGCGAACACACACACAAACAATACTCCTTGCTCCTCCTATTTTTCCCACAACAATGACCTTGTGAAGTGGGTTGGGCTGTGGCCCAAAATTACCCAGCTGACTTTGGGTCCATATGATGGGCCCAAAGCCAACCAGATGGCTTTCATGCTTAAGGTGGAATTAGAACTCACAGTCTCCTAAATTTCTAATCTGGTGCTTTAACTACCAGACCTACCAGACCAGTAGACGTTACTACCGGTTCACAAGATCTGGACCAAACCAGTAGCAATCCACCACGGAACTGTAGCAAAAAAGGTTGTAAAATGGGGCAAACTCATTTAACAAATCTTTCACTTAGCAACATAAATGTTGGGCTCAATTGCGGTCGTAACTCAAGGACTACCTGTATCCTGTATCTTTCTTGTGTTTTGGAGCCTGACAACAGCTTCGAATTAACATGCCTGCCCACCAGATATAGCTCACAGACTGGTTGTTCGGAGGGAGGATCCTGTGTCTTCCTTCCCCATGAGATTTTGATGGGCCTGCAGCTCCTACAGAAACAGATTGAATGGGTTCTTTGCAGTGGTGAAATCCAATTTTTTTTATGACTGGTTTTGTGGGCATGGCTTGGTGGGAGTGGCTTGGTGGGTGTGGCAGGGGAAGGATACTGCAAAATCTCCATTCCCTCCCCACTCTGGGGCCAGCCAGAGGTGGTATTTGCTGGTTCTCCGAACTGCTCAAAATTTCCACTACTGGTTCTCCAGAACCTGTCAGAACCTGCTGGATTTCACCCCTGGTTCTTTGCCCTAGAAGTACTTCACACCCACTGATCCATAGCTTGCTGTGCAGCAGGAATAAGATCCGCAGAGATTCACTCTTTACTCTTCCAACTGTTGGCAATCCAGAGATGTGTCTGGTCTCTCATTTTGGAATATTTGGGGAGAGAAGATGACATCTGGTGTGGCTCCATGGTCCTGGTTTGATAATAAGCTCAACTGTAATGGAATGTGCACCTGGAGAAGCCCTGGGCAGAGGGTGGTGGCAACATAGAGGTTTCCCAGAAAGAGACCCAGATCAAGAGATTGCACAATCCTGAGCTAGATGAGGGAGGAGGGAAGAGATTCAGGGTAGCCACACATTAATATCTCTCAAGTTATATGTAAGTAACAGGTTAGAAGGTTATAACTTCAGTTTGGCAAGATTCTGTCCATTAGGTGTAAGTAAATGAAGGACTGAACCAGGGGTGGGTTTCACTTACCTTGCGTGCTTGCGTGCGCTCACTTCACTCACTCGTGTACCACTTCTGCGCATACGCAGATAGTATTTTTTAATGATTTTTTTTTGTTTTAGAAACAAACAAACATACAATACATAATCAATCATTCAGTATATCATCTAGGTACATCTTTTGTGGCTTCTTCTTCTTCTTACTCCTCGGATCTTCATCATTTCTTAATATTTTCCATTCATTTGTTATAACATTCTCCCCACATTATTCATTTATTATAATATTCTCCCCATATTTCTTACTTACTATTAATACATTTATCTATCCAATCTATACACAGATCATATTTGATGATGTCTGAGTAGGTGGGTGGAACCTCCCGCTGCCACTGCTACTGGTTTGCCCGAACTGGGGCAAACTGGTAGCAATCCACCACCGGACTGAACTTGATTGGATCTCTCTGTCCCACAGAGTCCTATCTGTATACTTGGGCCTAATACCAATTGAATTAACTCTATACATGATAGGTATTTATATTTATTTTGTGGGTCTTTAAGGTAAAGGTAAAGGTTTCCCTCGCATATATGTGCTAGTCGTTCCCGACTCTAGGGGGCAGTGCTCATCTCCGTTTCATAGCCGAAGACCCAGCGCTGTCCGAAGATGTCTCCATGGTCATGTGGCCGGCATGACTAAATGCCAAAGGTGCACGGAACGCTGTTACCTTCCTACCAAAGGTGGTCCCTATTTTTCTACTTGCATTTTTTATGTGCTTTCGAACTGCTAGGTTGGCAGAAGTTGGGACAAGGAATGGGAGCTCACCTCGTTACACAGCACTAGGGATTCGAACTGCTGACCTTTCAATTGACAAGCTCAGCACTTTTTCTTAATTAATGGGTTTGTTTTTGGTGGTTTGCTCGGTTCATATAGTCCAGTTTTTCTCAAATTCAGCTGCTTTAAAATCAGTGGTGGGTTGCTACTGGTTCGCCCTGGATCATGCGAACCGGAAGCGGTGGCAGTGGGAGTCTCTGCACACCCACCCGGACATCTCTGCACATGTGCAGAAGCCACACACATGTGCAGAAGTGTTGCGCACATGCGCAGAAGCGTTGAGCATGTATGCGCCCATGAGCGAACAGGTAGTGGCCGAAATTGAAACTCACTACTGTTTAAAATGTATGGATCCCAGAATTCCCCAGCCAGCAAATTCACAATTTTAAAGTCACTGAGGTTGAGGAACACTGATTCAACCACTGAAACATTTATATATTAATATAAACCTGTAATATTTGTATGTATAAATATGTAGTATTTATTTATTTTGCTGGGGTGGCTGTGTTGAGCTAACATGGCAGTAAGAACAGTCAACAAAAATGACCATTAAAAATTTAAAAAGCCCAGACATACCATCTGTTTGTCAAGCCATATCATAGCATCTTCCAAGATGGATGCATTTAGCATCCTAGCCTGAATGCCTGAGGGAAAAGCAGGTTTTTAACGCTGTATAAAAGGCCAGCAGGGCTAGGACAAAATGAACCACTGGAGAGTAGAGACTCAGTTCCAAATCATTCAGTTTCAAATAACCTGTCAGCCTTCCCAGGTAAATCAGACAGGAACCAGACATCATGAGCTAATTCAATGTTATTGTAAAGCTACATTAACAGAATCTTACAAGTCTGAATGTAGAAATCTCCTGCCCTCTCTTTTACAGCCAGAGAAATTAGCAAACTTCTTTTCTGTATTTCTTTTTTCTGCCCATTATGCAGCTGTGGGCTCCCCAACTCTTATCTGACAGTCCCCTAGTTCTGCCTCCCTTCTCCCAAGGTCTTTCCTGCATACCATTACACCAGGGGTGAAATTCAGCAGGTTCTGACAAGTTCTGGAGAACCAGTAGTGGAAATTTTGAGTAGTTCGGAGAACCGCCAAATACCACCTCTGGCTGGCCTCAGAGTGGGGAGGGAATGGAGATTTTGCATTATCCTTCCCCCTGGAGTGGGGAGGGAATGGGGATTTTGCAGTATTCTTCCCCTGGAGTGGGGTGGGAATGGAGATTTTGCAATATCCTTCCCCTGCCACACCCACCAAGCCACTCCCACAGAACCGGTAGTAAAAAGATTTGGATTTCACCACTGCATTACACCATTATTCCAAAGAGTATTTCTGCAGTACATTGTTACTGTTAAGGGTAGACTTTTTCATTTCATTTCATTATTTTATTATTTTAACAATTTTAAACACAAGTTAATTTTTTTAAAAAGCAATTGCGGGTGTGATATCCATAAACATGAATGGAACTTCACACTGTCTTGACTTTTTTGACCATATCCTGCTGGACAAGGCTTGTCCACTCTGGGAGCTAAAGCAGAAATAGCCCCAGAGGTGGAGAGCCCCTTGGCTGAATAGGAGGGGCAATCCTGCAGGTGTTATCTAAGCTGTTCTGCTCTGCACCTCTGAATGAATGCATACAAGAGCTTCTTCCCTTCTCCAGTGGAAGCACCACTTTCCTGATGGATCTTACCGGTTTGCAAGAACCAGTAGTAAAACCAGCGGGAGGTTCCATGCACTGACCCGGATGTCATCATAGGTGATCTGCGCATATGCAGAAGCTTCTGCGCATGTGCAGAAGAGCATGTGTGGGTGCGGGCACGATCCGAACTGCTAGTAAAGTTAAGTAGAACCCACCCCTGATCTTGGGCCATCCTGGACTGAGAGGAGGCTCCTTTGTGAGGATCTCTCTTTAAGAAATGAAAGCAGATCTTCAAGAGCTGGGGCAATCCAGCTGGGTGGGTGATGGAGAGACCTTGGAGTTGATAAGAGACTCCACTAAATTCCCAGTGGTCGGTTGCTACCGGTTCACACCGGTTTGTGTGAACAGTTGGCAGAAATTTGGCCAAGGTCGTCGAACCGTTAGCGATGACCGGCTGACCATGTCTTGAACCATGTTTGAACCATGTCTGAACTGGTCTCCCAGTCGCCACTCACTCATCCCGGCTGCCATGTTCGTTACCGCCATGTTCTTCACCCACACGCATCCCATTATCTTGCAAGTCCAATGGGATGCGTATGCTTGAAGAACATGGCAACGACGGCAGCAGCTTTTTCCGCTGGTACTTTTTGGTGGCCTGGCTTCTTTGCCAGCCACTTTCTAGCAGCGGCGGCTGGCTGGGAGCCACCAAAAATTCTGGTCAGCTTGCCTTCCGGACTCTGGACCAGCCATCGCGGAAGGTAAGCAGGCAGTGGTACTCCTAGAAATTCCAACCAAAAGTCTTGGCTGGCCTTGAAAGAAAGAGATCCTGGAAAGTCACTCATTGGAACTCCTTGAGAACATTGGATGAATGGACAATCCTGAGCTAGAGGGTGGAGGAGGAAAGAGATTCAGGGTAGCCACACATTAATATCTCTCAAGTTATATGTAAGTAACAGGTTAGAAGGTTATAACTTCAATTTGGCAAGATTCTATCCATTAGGTGTAAGTTTTAGAATAACTAGAACTCAGTTATTCTATTGCCCCTCTCTTTGGCCTCTAACAGGCTGCCTGAGAGACAGAGTTAACCTAAAGAGTTTAGTCTGGAGGATGCCTATTCTGCTGTTAAAATTGGATGCTAAGCAGTGGTGAAATCCAGCCGTATATATCCAGTTAACACGAACTGGTAGCGCTGGGAGGCTCTGCCCATCTGCCAAGAGATCATTACGTCCCATTTTTGACCCCCTGCACATGCCGTGCACTCCCGTTCCTGAACCAGTAGCGAAGGTAAGTGGATTTCACCACTGATGCTAAGCTTGACTTCTGATATCTTTAGGGAGAGATCTGTGCAGCTTTCTTGGAAACAGCATGGAAGCATTTTATGGAAGAGATAAACTTTCCTCCTGAGATTCTTTTGTTTCCTTATTTTTCCAGAATCCCCAGTTTTGCTTCCAATGCTGGGATTTCATCGTGGTCTCCCATCCAAGTCAGAGGCACTGCTTAGCTTCTGAGTCCAGACCAAGTTGAACCAGTACTGCCTCCTAGTGGCTAATATATAAAAATACAGACGTAGAGAGAGCACTACAGATAGTTCTTGACTTACAACCACAATTGGAATTTCTATTGCGAAGTGATGTCATTGAGTTACACTCAGTTTTATAACCTTATTTGCTGTGCTCATTAAGTGAATCACATGCTTGTTAAAAGAAACTATCTTTCACCCGTGACTTTGCTGGCTGAATGCCCTGCTGGGAAGATTGCAAAGGGTGATCATGTGACACCCCCCCCCCCCATGTTGCAACTGTTGTAAATACATGTCAGTTGCCTAGGGCGTGAATTTTGATCACATAACTGCAGGGATGCTGAGATGATTACAACTCTGAGGTTATAAGTCTTTTTTTTCCCAATGCCATCATAACTTCAAATGCTCACTGAACGGATGGTCGTAAGTCAAGGACTACCTGTAAAGCATTTCGGAAGGACGAGGTAACTTTTTTCCGCTCCAGTGCAGCCCCTCTTGCTATTAGATTTCCCAAAAAGGAAATCTCCCATTGACACTAATGAAAGGTTATGGTTGGGATTAATAGCTGTGTGTGGGAGAAAGTTAGAGGGGAGAGACCGATTTGGCAAGGCCGGAAATAAGGAAAACTCCATCCTCAGCCCCAAAAATTTCAGCTACCTTCAAAAAGAGAAACTCTAGCAGAAAAAACATACTTTGTGGCAGAAGGAGAGGAATGCAAATGTTTATTAGATCTTGTAATTATTGATTTATTGCTCTAGTATCACAGGGATGAATGGCACTTTTGTCACAAAGCAGCAATTTAAGGGCACTTGTTCCAGCTGACCTACCACAAATTAAAGACAGCAAGAGTTTGAGTTTGGGCTTGTTTGCAGAGGGATTTAAGCGGCTCCTGCAGAAACGACAATTTTAAAGCCCCTGCAAGGAAAGGCAGCAAGGGCAATGAGGTGGTACTGATTGGGGAAAGAGAATTCCTCGGAGAGCTTTCAATGATGAAACTGGATAAGTGAACATAATTGGCAGGGAGGCGCCAGGAAAACAGAGTGATGGATGCAGGGATGGGAGGAAGCTCGGTCTGCAATTAAGGGACAAGGAACTGGGAGAAGGTTTTAAGGAGGAGGCACTGGCAAGCAGGGACAGGAAGGACACCAGATGGACCTGATAGGATTAGAAAGTGAAGAGACCAGAGAGGAGACAAGAGATGATCAACGAAGACATGAGTCAGAGTTCAACAATAAATAAATAAATAAATAAAATCAGACTCCAGGATCCTATTACCACATGTGGTGGACAAGCGGAGATGCAAAGAGATATTGGACTAAGATACACACGTGGTTGGAAAAAATGACTAAGAGACATATTGATTTTAAACCAGAGATATTTTTATTAGGGATCTTACCAGAGACATTTAATAGAGAATTGCAATATTTAATTGTGAATATTTTAACAGCAGCTAGAATTGTATTTGCAAAAAATTGGAAAGGAGAGAAGATAATTACTGATGAAGAAATTATTAAGAAAATATTTGACTGTGCTGAAATGAGTAGATTGACATTTGAAATAAGAGAACAGGAAGATAAACAATATTATTTGATATGGGAGCTATTTTATCAATGGATAGATAATAAAGCATGGAGATGAAATATTATATATGAAATGAAATTTGGATAAAATATGCAAATACTTGTTTTTTGTTAGAGGAAAGAACATTAGTCATATATTGAGATTTTGAAAAAAAAATTGTTTGGAAAGATGTTGTTTTTATGTGATTTTTGATAAATAAATAAGTAAGTAAGTAAGTAAGTAAGTAAGTAAGTAAGTAAGTAAATAAATAAATAAATAAATAAATAAATAATCCCTGCAGCATTCAGAAACATTCAGTGAAGCCTTCGCTGTTGGAAATAGGATGATCTCTTACTACTTCTTAGGCAGGGAAGAAGGAAAGTCCCGTTTCATGGAAGGGACTGGCTGAAGAAGAAAGACAAATGAATTGGATGTTTCCGCCATCAGCACAACTTGCTTGTTTTCATCTGCACAGGGGAAAAAAATACAAGTGACAGTTGGAAGAAAAGGAAGGAAGGAAGGAAGGAAGGAAGGAAGGAAGGAAGGAAGGAAGGAAGGAAGGAAGGAAGGAAGGAAGGAAGGAAGATGGGGGGAAGGAAGAGCCAGGAAAGAGCTAGGAAGGAAGAGAGGGAGGGAGGGAGAGAGGAAGGAAGGAAGGAAGGAAGGAAGGAAGGAAGGAAGGAAGGAAGGAAGGAAGGAAGGAAGGAAAATCTCAGAAAGAAAGATACCTCTCTTTTTAAGCAACTTTTCCCCAAACTCTCAAAAATAGCTGACACTGGTTTTCTTCTAACGGAGATGAAAACTAAATTAAGAAGGTCTGTGTGACTTTCCCATAGTAAGCAAAATAGGTACCTGTTTGTACAAAAATAGAGAGGGAGGTGACAAGGAGGCCACAGCTGACACTGCAGGAAAACAGGCCCTTTCTGATTCATGCAAGGAGGGATGCAGGGAGACCAGTTGCGGGGCCAGGTTTTTGCATTTCCCATTGGAGCAGGAATGATGGGCATTTGTGCCCATTTGTCCACCCTCTGGGAGAAAAGCCATAGGCCTCTGGTGGAGCCCTTACTTTGAATGCAAAGGGCCCTACCTTGATCACAACAGCTTCTGCTATTCAAAATAACCAGATTATGCATATACAGAAATACTGGGTAGCCTCACATCCAGGGGTGAAATCTACTTACCATCCCTATCTGTTCAGAAGTGTACATGCTGACCCTCTGCGCATGCGCAAACCCTTCTGCACATGCGCAGAGGGTAAAAAACAGGTTATTTCCTGGTTAAAACCAGGAAGTAATGATGACCGGGTGGGTGGGTGGGTGGAACCTTGAGCTGCCATGGCTACCGGTTCTCTGAATCACCGGCTGTCATCGCTATCGGTTCGGCCAAAGTGGGCCGAACCGGGAGCATTTCACCCCTGCTCAGATCTTAGCGTTAACTTGCGATAAAGAACTGAGGAATAAATGGAAAAACATCAGAGGAGAGAAACTCTTGATCATGGAAAGACATTTTAAAAAAAGGTTGCCAGACCAGCCTGAGAGGATGGAAGATTGCAGAATCAGTTTCTGGATTTAGTGCATCAATTTAATGCTGTCATCAAAAGGATTGATTGATTGATCCTCATTTAGAATCCGCCTCCCATCATCCTAAAACATCGGCTGCATTGGCTAACCAGATAAGGAGGAGAACTCAGGAACAAGAGAGTTGAACTCTCAGTTGTTATGGATTCTCCTTCAACTCGGTTGTCTTCTCCTGTTCCTACCACCCCACTTCTCTCCAATGGTCTCTTCCACACCTTAAATCAGGGGTTCCCAAACTTGGCAGCTTTAAGACTAGTGGACTTCAACTCTCAGAATTCTCCAGCTGGCTGGAGAATTCTGGGAGTTGAAGTCCACAAGTCTTAAAGCTGCCAAGTTTGAAGACCTCTGCCTTAAATGGTCACTTTATGTCTTATCGGACCTGAACTATCCATCTTTTGTAGCCCCCTGTTTACCTTGAGCAGTTTACCTGAGTGAGCCTTCACAACTTCCCAGGGATTCAAGGGAGGGCAAAGCCTCATAACTAGATGACCAGTCACAGTTGGTATTAGCCACAGGCAGCTTTTGAAAAGATCCCCCGTCAGGAGAGCAAATTGTTCCCCAGAGAACAATTCCTCCATGGAGGCCTTTGCACGCCAAGTTTTCTCCTGACGTGTCCCCAAAATGTCTGCTCCAAAGTGAATCTGCAGCAGCAGCATGAAATGCCACCCTGTGCTCCAAAGATGTCTTTGCTGAGGTCCGGCCTTTGTGTGGGGAGGATCAATGAGTTGCAACGAGCACATTTATATTTAGCAAACAGCTCCCTATGCCATCCTGCCCTTTTGGAGTTCTCGTTTCTGATTGTGGCCTCTGTGCAGTCTGGTCAAAATGCTGGGTCATTAACACCACGGTAGCAACTATAAAAGAGAAGAAGAGAGTTCCTTGATAAGAAGAACAGATGTAGAGTTTTATCTGACCTTTCCCCCATGACAAGTTTTTCCAAGTCAGCGGAAATTCAGATTGCTAGACGTCTTTGGAAATGTGCAAGTGGGTTGTGAAATTCAAATGTAATTCCCCCAGCCTTTGATTTAACAGATTTAACAGATTAACAGAGTTGGAAGGGACCTTATAGGTCATCTAGTCCAACGCCCCCACAAGCAGGAGACCCTACACCATTTCTGACAAATGGCAGTCCAATCATTTCTTGAAAGTCTCAAGTGATGAAGTTCCCACAACTTCCGAAGGCAACTTCTGTTCCATGGGTTGATTGTTCTCACTGTCAGAAAGTGCCTCCTTATTTCCAGGTTGAATCTCTCCTTGGTCAGTTTCCATCCATTATTCCTTGTTTGGCCTTCAGATGCTTTGGAAAATAGCTTGACCCCCTTCCTCCTCTCTGTGGCAGCCCCTCAAGTATTGGAACACTGCTATCATGTCCCCCCTGGTCCTTCTCTTCACTAGACTAGCCATGCCCAGTTCCTGCAACCGTTCTTCATATGTTTTAGTCTCCAGTCCCCTAATCATCCTGGTTGCTCTCCTCTGCACTCTTTCTAGAGTCTCAACATCTTTTTTATAGTGTGGTGACCAAAACTGGATGCCGTACTCTAGGTGTGGTCTTCCTAGGGCTTTATAGAGTGGTATTAGTACTTCACTTGATCTTGATTGTATCCCTCTGTTAACGCAATTTAGGATTGTGTTGGCTTTTTTAGCTGCCGCTGCACACTACTAGCTCATATTTAGCTGATTGTCCACTAAGGCTCCAAGATCCCTCTCACAGTCACTGCTATTAAGCCTGGTTTCTCCCAGTTTATATGTGTACTTTTGGTTTTTCTTACCTTTAAGACTTTACTTTTCTCTACATTGAATTTCATATGGTTAGATATTCAAAGGTAAAATATCTTTCCCCTTTCTCTTTTTAGTTTCTTTTATTTGCTACCTTTAAAATACAGAAAAAAATGTTTTCAAAATCAAAAGAAAGAAGAATGGCAGACAGACGTGGAGAGACGAGGGAGAAAAGTTAAAAGAGAAACAGCAAAAGCATGATGTATGGTGATTCACATATGGGAAATTATTCGGCCTAATTTTTCAAGGCATGCTTAAACCTTGAGCACACTGAACAATATTGATTTGTCTCTGCGCTATATCAATAAAGAGTCATTTTGTAAACAAAAAAGCAATCCTATATTAACCATCCTGGATATTAAATTTGGACTCACACTGTCATTACGACATTGAACAGTAAGCTCCACTCCTGCCCCAACCCCCCACTGTTCAATTAAATGTTCAAGTCTTCATATAGTAATACGTCCATAAGTCTTTCCTTAGTAATTCAAAAGTACGTCCACATCTTTAAAGGTATTGATCTTTTTTGACCAGCTGAACTCACTGATGGGTTTTGAATTGAAACAGGGCAATATTGGGACAGACCCGTCTCCTGTCAGCCATTTACACTTTTCAATAATAAGGAGGTTGTGTAATGGTATGTGGCAATGACCTTGGGAGATGGAAGAAAGAGCCACAGACTGGACAACTGACATGTAAAATATATATCATCCACAGAAGAGGGGAGGGCATGGGGAACATTTCAGAAGGGCCTCTCTCTGTTTTTCCAGAGAGTAAAAAGAAAGGATGAGAGAAATACTGTCATTCTGTTATTATAACTCTACAATAAAGATAGGGCAAGGATTTGTTGTGGTGCTTCCTACCTGGACTATCTCAAAGGGCTAACAGGTCAACAACCAGGCTTTTAAAAAGCTCTCATAAAGGTAAGGTAGAAAAAAATTTTTTTTTGTTTGAATTAATCTCACCTTATGATAAAAAAACATTCTGAATATTCTATAAGAATATTTGCCACTGGTTTGTTAATATGTAACAGTCCTGTTCTTTATTCCAAAATTCTTGCAAATAACTCCTTAGCAATACTTTAATTTTTTTATTAAATATATTGCCTATTGTTGTGTTTGGAGGCCCCGGCAACCGGGGACGCCACTCTGGGATTGGTTTAGAGGCGTGGTCTCCTTTAAGCGGGAGTATCTGGAGTTCCTGATTGGTTATGCTCTGACAAGTGAAGTGTTTTTCTATGAGGCTGTCTGTTTTCCCTCAGTTCAGTTCGCAGTTCCAATGTCTGTTGTAGTTAAATAAAGTGTTCAGTTAAAACACAACCTTCGTCCAATTTATGCCTGCATGAACTATTTAATACCTATCATCTGTCTGTCTGTCTATTATCTATCTATCTATCGTCTGTCTGTCTGTCTGTCTATCTATCTATCTATCTATCTATCTATCTATCTATCTATCTATCTATCATCTACCTACCTACCTACCAATGGTGGGATTCAGCCAGTTTGCACCACTTTGGGAGAACCGGTTGTTAACTTTCTGAGCAGTTTGGTGAACTGGTTGTTGGAAGAAATCATTAGGGCAGAGAACTGGTTGTTAAATTATTTGTATCCCACCACTGCTATCTACCTACCTACCTACCTACCTACCTACCTACCTACCTACCTATGTACCTATCTATCTATCGTGCTTTCCCCAAAATAAGACCCTGTCTTATATTTTTTTGAAGCCTGAAATAAGCTCTTGGCCTTATTGCCATGCACTCAAAAGCCTGATTGGGCTTATTATCAGGGGATGTCTTATTTTGGGGAAAACAGGGTATCTATCTATCTATCTATCTATCTATCTATCTATCTATCTATCTATCTCTATCTCATTTAATTTATATAACTGTTTAGAAGTGATTCTGGGCAATTTAAAAACAACCCCATCCAGGATTTTTAAATGGTGCTAATGCATTTGAGCCAATTGGTGAACTCAAAAGATGTTTTCATTGAATATCCTGCCATTTGGCAATTTTAGGCACTCCAGATTTTTCTTGCAGTAATTCAGATGGTTTAAATAACTTGAGGTGGAATATGCAACTTTAAAGAATTAATTCCTCTAGTTGCCCATGACTATAAAACAAGGCCTGTTTACATGAGCTCTCTATTAGGAGGAACAGTTAACTGAATGGAACTATATTTGTTTAACCAGAATTCATGTAACTGTCAGTCTTGGGAGATAGTCCAATTAGCAACCACGTCCAGATGAAATAATTCTACTTCACCATAAGGTTACTTTAACAGAATCTTGCTATTTGCTACATCCACGTTCCTTCTGAGGGCTAGGTAGCCTCTTATTTAACAATTCACCAATGGCGGCTCTTCCCCGTCTCCCAAGGCTACTCCCAAATACCATTACAATATAGCTCATCCTCTCATTAATGCTGAGAGTTTCAGCAATGGCTGTAATGATTGGGAGTTCTAATCCCAGTTAATTGGATGGCAAACAATTAGATTCTAAAAGAAGGTAAACATAATAGATTTCCTCAAGTCCAGCTTGACTCTTGGTGATTCCATGGAGTTTTCCAGGAAAAGTATACAAGTAGTTCACCAGTGTCTTCTTTGCAATAAGCCTTAGTGTTCTTAGCGGTGTCATTTGTATGCTGGCTGAGGAATTCTGGGAGTTGAAGTTCACACATCTGAAAGTTGCCAAGGTTGAGAAACACTGGTGTACATGCTGTTCCGGCTATACATTTCTTGTTCTAAAGCAGGGGTCTCCAACCTTGGCAACTTTAAGCCTGGAGGACTTCAACTCCCAGAATTCCCCAGCCAACTTTGCTGGCTGGGGAATTCTGGGAGTTGAAATCCTCCAGGCTTAAAATTGCCAAGGTTGGAGAGCCCTGTTCTAAAGTTCTTCAAGTAAATTGGGGCTTTTATTTAATATAACTTTATTTAATATAACTTTTGTGACCACTCTTTCTGTGCTCGCCCTCCGTGAAAAAAACCCCTCATATTGGCTTTTTCTGCCTTTCTTTTCTCCTTGTAGGAATTTGTCATGATTGTTGTTTTTGGAGTGGAATACATTGTCCGTGTCTGGTCGGCGGGCTGCTGCTGCCGCTATCGAGGATGGCAAGGTCGTTTTCGATTTGCGCGCAAACCCTTCTGTGTCATCGGTAAGCATCTGATGGGGACAAAGAGGCGTGTCAGAAGGATTCTTGATGTGTCCCATCATTATTGGGGGGGGGGGAAGAGGAGGAATGAGAATGGAAAAAGGTCCATTATTCTGTACTCCAGATAGCTGTGCAACTGTCATTTGTAGTTGTTGATTCTTATTGGTTACATTCACATGACACATGGAGTTGTCCTATTTTCCAGATGCACTCAACGCATCATACCACACATTAATAAACACAACTCCTAAATAAAAACTACATTAAGTAAGTTTGTCTAGGTGCTTGGTGCTTACTCTAGACATTTAGCATCAGGGGTGAAATGTTTCCGGTTCGGACCGGATCGCCCGATCTGGTAGTGATGGAGGCGGGTGGTTCAGAGAACCGGTAGCAAAAATCCCTGCCCCCCCTCCCATGCCCAGCTGAGCCGCGTAATCATCAGAGGGTTTTTTTTTAATTTTTAAAAGCATTTTTTCCACCGAAGAGATTGTAGAAAAAATGGTTTTAAAAGTAAAAAAAAAAATGCCTCTGATGATCACATGGCTCAGCTGGGATCGTCAGAGGTTTTTAAAAGCATTTTTTCTACAACCTCTTCGGCTGGCCCACCCAGTCACATTACCCCCACCACCACCAAGCCACGCCCATAGAACCGGTAGTAACAAAATTTACATTTCACCACTGCTTAGCATGGTGACTTTCAGGTATGTAAGATGACTTCTAGGCTGATGACTTCAAAGTATGTAAGATTTCAACTCCGGTTATTTCCAAACACTTGAAAAAGCCACTTGTGTTTAAATTTAGCAAACCCCAGAAAGCCCATCTTCGCAGAGTTTCTTCTCTGCCCACCAGATATGTAAGCTATAGCACTTAAATCTGCCTCGCTCAAAGTCACCTGAACTATGCAGTTCATGGAGTTTGTATAACCCCCAAATCTGACCTCCTTTTCCATTTGAGTAGCAGAAAAATGCATTTGGCCAATTTGGTCTCCATAGGAATTAAATGGGTTTGGATCTATTTAGGACTTGGCTGGGACAGGACCAGGGAATATCAAGGCTGAAGGTTAGACAAAGATGTTGAGGAAAACAACAATGGAAAACCACTTCTGTATTGTCACCAAAACACTGACATAGGTTATCCATGAATCCTCCAGGAAATTGTGCTTGAAGGAGAATTGACTATGTTATCCAAATGAAGTTCCATGTTCTCTTTAAATCAGAGAAAATAGGTGGAATGGACTGGGAGCAGGATATTCTTGGGGCCAAGATGGGAAGACACCTAATCCCCATTGCTGTGGTCATCAGAAAAATCTGGATGCAGGAAACACACCTGGTCCCCCCCCCCCCCAAGATCAAGTGAATTATGTTCTTCTCAAGCCTGGGTTTGTCCTTCTGATAGTTATGCGCATAATTGTTAAGAAAAGCCTTAATTATTTCTACCCAGCCTTTAACCCCAAAGAGATTTTAAAAGACTGAATGTTTTTGTTGTGCAAAAACCTTGATGTCGTCTCAGATGTCTCTACTCTGTGATATGGATATAGAGATAGTGCCTTTCATCTTACAGCTGCCATTTATTTTCTCCTAATTAGCCATGGTTCTGTAGATACCCAGAGGCTATTTCAGACCACTGTTGTTTTTGACTATTGATTTTGAATCCTTGACTGATACTTAAGTCCACCAAGCTAATTTATATTTTAAGGTTCCCTAGGGATTTCAGAACTACCCAAACGACACAGAAGAGCAACCTCGTATTGTGGAGAATATCCTATTTTTCATCTACTTTTATAATTCAGAGGCACCATCTCTTACAGAGGACAACTCCCATAGAGGACAACAAGTGTAAGGGTGTGCTTGATTGAATGGTGACTTTTAGCTCCTCTTTAAAGATTGGTTTCTTTGCTTTGCACCCAAGGAACTGATGTCTGGGCAATGCATCCATCAAGCTACTGCTTAGATCACAGATTGTAAATTGCCCTCTCTTTCCTTTCTCTTCCTGTGCTTCAGATTTCATCGTCTTTATTGCTTCTCTGGCCGTCATTGCAGCTGGCACCCAGGGGAACATCTTTGCTACCTCGGCCCTACGCAGCATGCGCTTCCTGCAGATCTTACGCATGGTGCGCATGGACCGCCGTGGCGGTACTTGGAAGCTTCTTGGCTCAGTGGTCTATGCCCATAGCAAGGTGAGTCCCTGGAGGCGTAGCAGCTCAAGCAAGGCACAAAAAACTGCTCTCAGAGACGGAAATAAAGACACTTGTTTTTTCTTCTATTTCCATTTTGGGAGAGGGAATTGCAGGGAATTGAAATAACTGAACACAACGGGAAGTTCAGGGATTGTCCCCCAATCTGCTTCATCCCAGAAGAAGTTCTTGTGTAAAAGCAGAGAAGACTGGAGAATCAATGGCTTCCCAGGGTTTCAGAGATACTGTTGGTCACACTGGCCAAGGGCTGCTGGGAAATGTAGTTCCATAGAGGGCCACCAGTGCAACGCAGAGGGATTCCTGAGGAGTTCCAGATGATTCCACATTGAGATCAGGAAGCAGCAAGATATCACAGATTTACTTTCTCCCAGCAGGAATCTTCATGCTCGTATTTAGGCCAACCTATTAAGCTCTTCTCTAGAATGTTTTTTTTTTAATTTTTTCATTGTTTTTTCATCTTCCCATACCCCATTTTTTTCTTCATTTGACACTCAATGTTTTCCAGTTAGCAAATACTTCCAGCCCTTATTAGGCTATCAGAAAGAAACAATTATTTCATAAGTTCTTTTTAAAAGTTATTGTTGCATGCAACCAATGGAGCTCATCGTTCTCTTGCGCATGGGACTGTCTGTCTTTTGAACTACTGTGTTCCTCTTTGGGCTCCATCCTCATTGATATTCTCCAGTTATGTTGGCAGGTGGAGGGAGTGATGAGGTATGAGGGTTGGAGTTCTCAAAGCAGAAGATGAGGACTACACAGAGAACCATTTTGGAAGCACAGGCCAGTTGCCACCAGTCAGCCAGCAGGAGTACAATAGGGACAAAGAATCCATTACGAAAGAGCAGGAGAAATAAGTTTTCAGCCTCTGCATGCACATGGACCTAGATTCTTCCTGGTGGTAGAAGCTGATCTCTGTCAGAACTAGACTGCTTGTCTCTGCAATGCTGTAACTTATTTACTCCACTTGGGTCCTGATTTTGCAGGGAAGCATCCAGTTCCTGAGAGGAAATGATTGAAATTTCCTGGAGGTATCTATAACGAGGTCCATGCCTCTTTGCAAGAAAGCTAGCTTTCACATTGACTCTCTTTCACTGTATTCTGCAGCCCCGTCCCACAGTGGTGGGTTCCAAAAAATTTCCTACCTTTTCCTGTGGGCGTGGCTAGGTGGGGGGGCATGTGACTGAGTGGGCATGCCCAACTTGATGTCACTCAAGCCCACTCAGTCACATGACCTCCCTCACCTAGCCACGCCCACGGGAAAACGTAGGGAAATTGTTGGAATTTCCCCGCCTTCCCTTCACCAGTGGCCCCCATTTCCCCTCCTTTAGCGGCCCCAGTCCTTGCCCCACTTCCTCCCCCACCACTGCCTCTTTGTTTGGGCTGCTTACCTTCTGTGGCAGCTGGTCCAGAGCTGACTGGAGTTTTCAGCGGCCCCCAGTCAGGTGCTGCTGCTGGAAAGTGGCTGGCAAAGAAGGAAAGTGGCTGGCTTTCAAAGAGGCAGTGGCTGGCTGCAGGCTGCCAAAAAGTACCAGAGGTCACGGAAAAAGCTGCTGCCGTTGCCGTCATATTCTTTGTGCATGCGCATCCCATTGAACTTGCAAGGCAATGGGATACATGTGCACGAAGAGCATGGTGGCAATGAACATGGTGGGCGAGGCGAGCGAGCGGTGACTGGGGGACCAGTTCGGGGGCTTGGCCAGCCGGCCATTGCTACCGGTTCGGTGACCTTGGCCAAATTTCTGCCAACTGTTCGCACGAAGTGGTGCGAACCAGCTGAATACCACCTCTGCCGTCCCCCAATCTTCATGCCCATGCCATGTAATTCTAGGTGTGTGGTGGAAAACATCCAGTGGTTTCCTGGCACCAAGAAAAGATGGGCATGCAGTTATTGCATCACCTTGAGAAAGCTCAACTGGAAAACCTGTACTGAACAGGGATTGTGCAAGTGTTGTGCAGATGTGATAGAGTCTCTCCATAAGTGTGACAGTCTCTACAAAGTGGAATCAATTAGAAACCAGACAGATGAAAGTATAGTAACATTAGAGCTCCCTAGGGAAAGCTTGCAATTCTCAAATGCCCCAGGGAATCACCAGGTGTGTATGTGTTTTGTGTCTGTGTCTGTGTCTGTAGTAATACAAGAATGTTCCATGATTCAGGCAGATGGTCCTTTTCTTTTCTTTTCTTTTTTTTAAATAATGTGACCTTTCTTGGCATTTTTATTTAGCCCTGTATCATCAATCATGTATTAGTATGAGGGATGAAAGGAGACAGGGTCAATCAGTTGGCATTCACCTCCAATTCCCAACTTTGCCTAGCTATCCAGTAAACCTGTCATCTTATCTAGCATCTTATCTACCTGCCAATGCATGAACAAGTCAGGTGCTTTTCCTCAGTGTAGGAAAATAGAGATGAAATGGAGTTTATTAGCTCCTTTCTTCCCTTAACTTTCAGATATGCAGACTGAACCTTGGTGAAGCCTTTGGCATTTCCTTAGTTTTTCCAGTAGGCCAGGGTGGCGGAATGGAGAAATTGATAAACAGGACCAGAAAAGTTCAAGTCCATTTACAGCTTGGTAGAGGTAGTCCTCGATGTACAACCACAAGGGAGCCCCAAATTTCTCTTGTTAAGTGAGACATTTATTAAGTGGACTTTGCCCCATTTTACCACCTTTCTTGCCACAGTTGTTACATGAATCGCTGCAGTTGATAAATTAGTAATCTGATTGTTAAATGAATCTGACTTCCCCGCTGACTTCGCTCGTCCAATGGTCGCAAAAGGGGATCCCATGACCTTGGGACACTTCCACCATAAGTAAGTATAAACCAGTTGCCGAGTGTCCGAATTTTGATCACACGATCGTGCACATGCTACAGAGGGTGGACCTTTGAAAAATGGTCACAAATCACTGTTTTCAGTGTCATTGTAACTTTGAATGGTCACTAAACAAACTGTTGTAAACCGAGGACTACCTGTAGATTGGAGCTGTGCGGGTGACATGGGAAGGAGAACTATGCATTCTGTTTTGAGTTCAGTGACGATGGTGAGGACCCTTAGGCAGGTTTCTGTCTTTTCTCTTGGTTTTTGTTGCTGAAATCTACTTTTCTCTGGTGGATTCTGGCAGGAGCTGATCACAGCATGGTACATTGGGTTCCTTGTCCTTATCTTTTCCTCTTTCCTGGTTTACCTGGTGGAAAAAGATGCCAATGATGATTTTCTCACCTATGCAGACTCCCTGTGGTGGGGTACGGTAAGTGTGTCTTTAAAAAAAAATCTGGCCCCTTTTTGGCTAGGCAAGAGGAAGAACTGAAAACCTAAGAACAAACTGACATGGGAATGAATAGTAGAAAGCTACCAAAAACATCAGGATCACAACAGGATTGCATTCGGAGCCATCCAGATCAGTGGTGGGTTTCAAAAAAATTTACTACTGGTTCTGTGGGCATGGCTTGGTGGGCATGGCAGGGGAAGGATACTATAAAATCTCCATTCCCACCCCACTCCAGGGGAAGGATACTGTAAAATCCCCATTCCCTCCCCAATCCAGGGGGAAAGTTACTGCAAAATCCCCATTTTCTCCCAATCAGCTGGGACTTGGGAGGCAGAGAATAGATGGAGGTGGGACCAGTCAGAATTTTTACTACCGATTCTCTGAACTACTCAAAATTTCCGCTACTGGTTCTCCAGAACTGGTCAGAAGCTGCTGAAACCCACCTCTGATCCAGTATGATCTGGATATCTGTGTCCCTATTTGGGACCTCCAGTTGTGTTGGAACTGGAACTCCTGGAAATGCCTCTAATGCTGAGTTGATGTCCCAACATCAGGAGAAGATCAAATTGGGGATGCTGATCTTCAAGATATGGAAATGAGATAGACAGCTAGACTGGGAAACAAACTCTGTAAATTGAAAGGCTGCAACCTAACCAGCAACTAGTACTGTCATTCCCTAACAGAGATATCTCCTTTGTAAGATATTTTTCTTTTTTTTTTCTATCAAGAACTCTGTGCCATGCAGGTACATTTTTAATACAGATAAATAAATTGGGGCAGGAATTAGGAGCAGTGGATTTTGCTGTGGGTCCAGAGGGATGGAAAATGCCAGGAAAGAAATGGTCACGGTATCAACCAATCAATAATATTTATTGGGACGCTGACCAGCAAAAATTTAAAAAAGCAAAAACATACAAAACAATAATTGTTCCGACCTAGGCTTCCTGAGTCAGTAAAACACACGAGCAGTCCCAAAAACCTCTTTTATTTTAATAGCTGTGAATTCTGTTCATTCACAGATGAGTCCCAAATAGTTGTAAAGAGTCCTTTGGGATAAGGCTGATAATCATCCACCTTTATCTCCCTTGACACGCTGCCAGAGACCTAATTGGCAAAGTCACACGGAGTCCAGAATCAAACAGAGCTTCAGACTTTAAATTGAATAGAATTAACAACGTTGCTTCCTGCAAAGGCTCACATGCCTTTGTTCCTCTTTTAAATCTTATGGGAGGGGCCAATCATCTCCCAGCCCTACTCCTGAGTCATCCCTTTTGTTTTAATTGTTCTTGCCTTCTGGCAGCTCTGCGCATGCACGCACTGGGAACAGGCTCCCCCTGTTCCTCTGCCTCGCTGAGGTCTGACTCTGGAGGCTCCGGAGACAGCACGTACCTTCCAGATGGCCCTTTCTCTGCCTCTGACGCAGAGCCCTCATCCGAGCCTTCCCCAGACTTCAGGACTGGCCCATGTTCCTCCCCAGCCTCCTCACTGTCCGACTCTGCTGCCAGCTCTGCAGGCCATTGGCGGACCACAACAATAGTATACTAACAACTAGCGGAATGAATCACAAAATATAACATTTACTCACTCCTCCATTACTATGTTATACAGTTATTACCTGGGTGATAATTAAATATAAAAAATTCGTGATTATAAATTATAAAATAAAAACTATAGATCCTTATAAGTTATTAGTTAAGATGTACTGGGCCAAAAGTAATATTTAAAACAAAGATGGATATGTCTTTAACCAATTATATCTTGCTTTCATTACAGCAACACAAAATTTAGCTACCACACTTGCTGTAATGAAGCCCTAAGAAAAAGGTGCCTATAAAATTTATCTGCTTCTGTGATTTCAGATCACGCTCACCACTATCGGCTATGGGGATAAGGTTCCGAAAACATGGCTGGGCCGGGTGCTGACAGCCTGCTTCGCCTTGCTGGGAATCTCCTTCTTTGCCCTTCCTGCGGTGAGTCCCCATGAGAAGGAAGAACGTCTGACTCCCTAGGGCTGGGGTCTCCAAACTTGGGACCTTTAAGACTTGTGGACTTCAACTCCCAGAATTCCCCAGCCAGCATATCTCCCTAAGCCTAGGGAGACTTAGAACTTAGACTTAAAATAACTACATTGTCACTTTGAATCACTAATCAGCATACATTAAAATGAAATTTCATTGCATGCAGCTCTCAAAGGCTCACCACTTCCAATATACACTACATAAACATGACAAAATAAATAAATAAATACAAAATTATGCAAATACCTACATATATTATACGACACAGAGAAACAATAGTCTAGTTCGAATGTATACATGTACATGGTGAGAAAAATGAATATGGTGAGTTTACCAGATGGATGGCATAGGGAACAAAGCTGTTACAGAATCTGGCAGTCCTGCTAGAAATACTTTGGAACCGCCTCCTAGAGGGGAGCAACAGAAACAGACTGTAAAGTGGGTGTGTCGGGTCTCTAACAATGCTTTGGGCTCTAAGCACATAGCGCTTATAAGCAGTATCCTGAATAACAGGAAGCGAGCTTCCTATAATCTTCTCTGCTGTCCTTACCACTCTCTGTATGGACTTTCTATCTGAGGTACTGCTGCCACTAAACCAAACAGTGATGCAGTTTGTTAAAACGCTCTCAATTGTGCCTCTGTAAAAAGTGGCCAGGACAGAAGGAGAAAGATGTGCTGTCCTCATTCGACACAGGAAATGCTAGTATTCTCCTAGGCCAGGCTCCAGGGATAGGCAGTTACTACTACTCATGGTAGTAGATTGGTTGTGACAGATACTATAGACTTCTATGTGCAAGTTCTCATTCAACCATAGAATCTCACTAGATAATTTCAGGCCCATCTATCAAGTGCAAGAAACCAGAATAATTTCATGAATAAGCTAAAGCAGTTTCTTTATTGTTGATCACCTATATTAGAAGAATTTTGTCAATTTGGCTACATTCCCTTGGGGACCAGTAGATAAGGTTTCGTTAAACTCATCTAGGATGTTTCCTCCAACAGAGCAACTCTATTTTATTTATTTATTTTATTTATTTGTTTCCATTTCTATACTGCCCTTCTCCAAACAGGACTCAGGGCGGTGAACAGCCAAAGTAAAAAACAGAACATACAAAATTTAAAAAACAGTTTAAAATAATTAAATATTTTGGCCGTAAATTAAAACAACCCAATTTAAAATCGATTTAAAATTTAACTCAAGCCAGCCCAGCTAGTTGGAATAAATAGGTTTTCAGGGCCCGACGAAAAATCCGGAGGTCTGTTATTGTACGTATCTCTGGGGGGAGGTTGTTCCAGAGGGTGGGTGCTGCCACAGAGAAGGCTCTCCCCCTGGGGGTCACCAGCCGACATTGTCTGGCGGACGGCACCCTGAGGAGGCCCACTCTGTGCGAGCGTACTGGCCAGTGGGAGGCTATTGGTGGCAGAAGGCGGTCTCGTAAGTACCCCGGCCCTAAGACATGGAGCGCTTTAAAGGTGGTCACCAACACCTTGAAGCGCACCCGGAAGACCACCGGGAGCCAGTGCAGCTCGCGCAGGAGAGGTGTCACATGGGAGCGCCTCGTCGCCCCCATAATCCCTTGCGTGGCCGTGTTCTGGACCAGCTGGAGCCTCCGGGTGCACCCCAGAGGAAGCCCCATGTGCACCCCAGGGAGAGCCCCATGTGCACCCCAGGGGGAGCCCCACTCTATGTGACATGGCTTTTTACTCCCTGCTCTCTTTTAGCCAGTGATCCACCACCCCATCAGTCTCAGTTATAATCAATTCATAAGGTTGTTTGGGGATAAAAATAAGATGTGATCTGAATCACACAACCCCAAGCTCCTTAGAGAAAAGGAGAAAAGCTCCTTGAATTTGATTCCCGTTGCCTACATGAATGTGTGTGTTTAATGATTTGTCATTAATCTCCTTCTGGGATATTTTTTAAACTTTCTAATGCCCTCTATAGCCCTGGGGTCTTCAAGAACTCTCTCACTCAAGGAGTAACCAAGTTAGACCCATCTTAGCTTTTTTGAGATCAGTCCAAGTTAGCTTTCCCAATAATGTCCAATTCTTGTAGATTGCCTGGACAAATCCCTGCAATTTTCTTAACAAGGTTTTTTAAAAAAATGGTTTGCACTTGCCTCCTTTCCTAGAGGTGAGAGAAAGTTACTGGTTTAAGGTCACCCAACTGGCTTAGTATCTAAAGTGGGACTAGAATTCACAGTCTCCCAGTTTCTAGCCTGGTGCCTTCACCACTGTAAGTCACCAAAGTGGCTGTCTCCAAGCTAGCTAGCTAGCTGCTGATAATTATCTGTAGTTTTTGTCTTTTTTCACAAAAAATGAGGAGAAGAAGAATTTCATACTTGTGCGCTAGTTGTCCCCATGAGCTGACTGTCTTGAAGGTCTTTAAGCCCCTGAGAAAGATGCTGAAATATTGGGAATCTCTTTGGCTTAGACATTTGACCTCTCATCATCCTAGATGGCTGGCTTTTTCTCAACAAATAGTACAAATTCCCCAATTTCTTAGAGCTTCTTTTTAGTTAGAACTTAACTGCTGTTTTGAAGGGTCCATTGTTGCTTGTCTTTTCATACAGGGAATTTTAGGCTCAGGGTTTGCTCTCAAAGTCCAAGAGCAACATCGACAAAAACATTTTGAGAAGAGAAGAACACCTGCAGCAAACTTGATCCAAGTGAGTAAGGAAGGAAGATCCTGGATTCCCCCCCACTCTTTTTTCCTCCTTCCCTCCTTGTTTAAAGAATGTGTTGAATGCTAGAAGCCAAAGACTGTTTGAATAAGTTTCTTTCCTCAAGCAATTGCAGGTTTGTGCTCTGGAGCTCCATTCCATAACTATTGGATAATATTAACAAACACATGTATATTTGTGAAAAGCACAGCCTCTTCAAAGTATTGCAGATATAATGATGTGCCTACACATGCATGTCTGAATGTGGTGATTGGCCCTTCTGTCTCTCTCTCTCTCTAGCACAGTATTTTTCAACCTGGCAACTTGTTAAGATGTGTGGACTTCAGTTCCCAGAATTCTCCATACACCATGGCTGACTGGTGAATTCTGGTACCTGAAGTCTATATGTCTTCAAGTTTTCCAGGTTGAAAAACATTGCATAGTAGATATCCCTAAGTTCCTTATTTCATTTTCCTACATTCCTGGAGTTATGAGGTACTCTGCCACAATTCTCTTTGTTTGAATGAAAATTTTATTTCTTCAGGAGAAGAGAATTGGCAAAGCTCCTTTCTTCTCTTAGCAGTTCAATTGGCAGCTGGCATATGCTAGAGGCATGTGGCTCTATTTATTACCTGTACCAGTGGTGAAATCTGAACCGGTTTACTACTGGTTCGCTGGCCACACATGCATGCCATGAGCCAAATGTGCATATGCAGTGCGCACCAAAAGGAGGCTTGGGAAGGTAAGTAGAACAGCGTGGGGGAGGGGGTGTTGATCAGCTGTGGCCCACATGTGGACTTTTTAAAAAACTTTTTAAAAGCATTTTTTACTAGCGGCTCGGGCAAATAGGTAGTAAAAAATGCTTTAAAAAAGTAACAAAAAAAAAAGGTTCCGACGATCGCGCGGCACAGCTGTGATCGTCGGAGCTTTTTAAAAACTTTTTAAAAGCATTTTTTACTACCTATTCACCTGAACTGGTAGTAAAAAAATGCTAAAAAAGTAAAAAAAAAAATCCGACGGTCGCACGTCGCTCAGCTGATCATTGGCACTTTTTTTTTTACATTTTTTACTACCGGTTCAGCAAACCAGTAGCATTTTTTACTACCGGTTCGGGTGAACTGGTAGCATTTCACCCCTGACCTGTACTGAAAGGTTTAAGTCTGATTGACAGGTCAGATTTACATTTTCCTGTAGGTTTTTCATTCTTGAACCTCTAGGACTACAAGAGGAGGTGGATTCCCAGTGACACCTGTAAAAATAAGTTCTCCTCTTTCCTGGCAGAGCCGGGGCAGGATTCCTGCCCACATGTCAGCCCTACAAGGTAGATGAGAGTAAGAAAGAAGACTTTGTATGTCTGAACTGCTTTTATTGTAACATCTATAGTAACAGAACTTTGCAAGTCTGAATATGTTTGCCCACCTCCTTCAATGTAAATTAAAGAGGGGCTTGTCCGAGATGTTTTCTCAAGTTAATTTCTTGGCCTGGTTTCAAGTCCTTCTTATCTGATAATTACTTTGGTGGCCACCCTTTCTTCTGTCTTTGAAGCCATTCCCCACCCCAGTGGTGAAATTCAATTTTTTTTTACTACTGGTTCTGTGGGCATGGCTTGGTGGACATGGCAGGGGAAGGATACTGCAAAATCTCCATTCCCTCCCCACTCTGGGACTAGCCAGAGGTGGTATATGCCGGTACTCAAAACTACTCAAAATTTCCGCTACCTTTTCTCCAAACTACTCAAAATTTCCACTATCAGTTCTCCAGAACATGGTGGATTTCACCCCTGCTCCACCCCCTCTGCACATTGCCATGGGAAAGCTCTACCATCTCTTCCCACTTGCAGAAACACCTTTATTTGCCTTAACTACAGACCCTGCTTTTAGCCCCATACCCAGCACTGCAGTGAGAACACCTTAAATTGTCCTTAGCTGCACTAGTGATAAAGTAATCTCTGCCCGCCCCCGCCCCCCTCATTTGGACACCATCCAAGGGCAGATTCAGGGTAAGTAAAATCATCTAGCTGTGTCATCTCTTTCCTCGGAGGAAAGTCAGGTGATTGGAATTGCCTGGAAAAACAGATGGGGTGGGCAGAAGAGGGATGGGTAATAAGGACCCATCCCTCTTCTGCCAGTCGAGTTTTCTACCAATATTGAGTTAAGACTTTACTCTGGGCATGTCTTACTGGCAGAGCAGTAGCCAAAGATGGGAAGAGGGGGTTCTCTGAAAAGGATTGTGACAGGGGTGAAATCCAGCAGGTTCTGACAGGTTCTGGAGAACTGGTAGCAGAAACTTTGAGCAGTTCGGAGAACCGGTAGCGGAAATGTCGAGTAGTCTGGAGAACCAACAAATACCACCTCTGGCTAGCCCCAGAGTGGGGTGGGAATGGAGATTTTGCAGTATCCTTCCCCTGCCAAACCCACCAAGCCACGCCCACCAAGCCATGCCCACCAAGCCACACCACGCTCACCAAGCCACGCCCACAGAACCAGTAGCAAAAAATTTGGATTTCACCACTGGATTGTGGGTAAACTCCCTAATGAAATCTATAGAATCTTTGGATAAAAGCCATAGAATGGAAAGAAAATAGCCCTTGTGTCTAATCAGGAGATACTGCCCTTTAAGTAAATATGTAGGAAGCATTCCACCTGGCCGCCCTCTTTGTCTGAATCCCAAAACACAGCCTTTCTAACTGGGGTGTGTGTGTGTGTGCCCCAGTTGGAACCTAAGAGCTTTCAAGGCAAGGCATATTGTGTTTTAACTTAATTTTTTTTAAAAAAAGCAATATCAGGTAATTGCATTAACATAACTGTATGTATAAAGAAAAAAACATATATGGTGATGCAGTGGTTAGAATGCAGTATAGCAGGCTTACTCTGTTCACTGCCAGGAGTTCGATCCTGACCAGCTCAAGGTTCACTCAGGCTTCCATCTTTCCGAGGCCGGTAAAATGAGGACCCAGATTGTAGGGGGCAATATGCTGAATCTGTAAACTGCTTAGAAAGGGTTGTAAAGCACCGTGAAGTAGTATATAGGTTTAAGTGCTATTGCTATATAAAATGCAAAAAAGATTATTACGAGGTCTTCTAAAAATATTAAAGTTTCTTATAAGATAAAATACAAATTAGAAGCCAATGTTAAAGAAGAAAGAAGTGATGACTTCTGACTTTTTTCCGTGCAGTAGAAAATATATATATATATATATATATATATATATATATATATATATATATATATATATATATATATATATGTCTTTTTCTGTTTTTCGTAGGCTTTTATGTGCATATTCTTTCTAGCCAGGTTTTACCTACGTAAGCTAGGTTGTTCTGCAGCTCTGACTGTGTGACACAGTCAGAGCTGCAGAACAACCTAGCTTACGTAGGTAAAACCTGGCTAGAAAGAATATGCATATATATATATATATATATATATATATATATATATATATATATATATATATATATATATAGGTCTTTGGTTATTCGGGTCTTCTCCCACGTAAAATTGGAAGTGTCTTGGCGACGTTTCGACGAAGTCCCATTCGTCATCTTCAGGCTGGTGTTCTCGGCTTCGTGCTTCCAGGAGCAATGTGAGATCGCAGCTGTCTCTTCCTTTTAACTGCTAGTGGGGGTGTGAGCTGATTGGGTGGGAACTTGGCTGTGTTCTGATTGGGTGGAGGTGTGTTCTGATTGGTTAGGGGCTTGGCTGTGCTCTGATTGGATGGGGGGTTGGTTGTGCTCTGATTGGCTGGGGGTGTGTTCTGTTTGGGTGGGGGCTTGGTTGTGCTCAGCTTAGTCTGAGTTGCAGGGGGATTTGAGCTGGTGAGCTGGGTTGTTGTTGTTTGGCTTCGTGTTTGTGGCCGTGAGATCTCTTCATGGTGGGTGTCAGTCTGCTTCATGTATGGATTGGAGGGGTTTAAAGTGGCTAATGATGCAGCTGCGGTCTGGCTTCTGGTCCTTGGTCGTGGCTCATTATCAGTGTGGGTTTGAGTCTGCTTTCTGCGTGGATGTGTGGTGGTGACATCCTGTGTGGCTCTCGTGAGTGTGGGTCTGGTGTCATTCGTCATGTTGGGGACTCGTTTGTCAATAAGGGCGGGTTTCCAAATGGCTGGTAGGCGGGAGGTATCGTCTCGTTTGTTCATGCTGTGTGGGCGTTTTTCTATCTCAATGGCTTCTCTGATTATTCTGTTGTTAAAGTGTTCAGTTTTGGCGATAGTTCTGGTCTTTTTAAAGTCAATATCATGTCCTGTGGCTTTAAGGTGTTGGACCAGGGAAGAAGTTGGTTCTTCTTTTCTGACTGAGTTCTTGTGTTCTTCTATGCGTGCACTTATTCGTCTGTTGGTTTGTCCGATGTATGTGGTGGGGCAGGCGGTGCATGGGATTTCATATACTCCTTGATTTTCTAACTCAATTTTGTCTTTGGGGTTCCTTAGGATGGTGGATATTTTTCGGTTTGTGCAGAATGCTGTCTTGATGTTATGTTTGTGGAGGATTTTGCTTATTCTGTCTGTGGTGCCTTTTATGTATGGGAGGAGGGCTTTGCCGTTTTCTTGTTCTCTGTCTTGGATTTTAGTGGGGGTTTCTTTTTGGATTAGGTTGGTGATCTTATTTCTTTGGAATCCATTGGATGTTAGTACGTTAGTGAGGGTGTGTAGTTCGGTTTTTAGGTGTTGTTCGTCAGCTAAGCGTTTTGTTCTGGAAATGAGTGTCTTGGCTACAGAGTTGATCTGGGCAGGGTGGTGGTGTGAGAGTGCGTGCAGATAGCGGTTTGTGTGTGTTTTCTTCTGGTAGATAGTGTGTCCTAGGGAGCCATTGGATTTTCTGTAGACTAAGACATCCAGGAAGGGAAGTTGGTTGTTCGCTTCTGTTTCCATGTTGAACTGTATTTTGGGGTGTAGGCTGTTGAGGTGTGTGAGGAAGTTGTCCAGTTTTTCTTTCCCATGTGGCCAGATTATGAAGGTGTCGTCCACATATCTGAGCCAGAGTTTTGGTTTGTGATCCGATTTTTCTAGAGCTTGGGTTTCAAAGTATTCCATATAGAGGTTGGCAATGACAGGTGAGAGGGGTGATCCCATGGGTGCTCCTTCTGTTTGTTTGTATTTCTGTCCATTATAGATGAAGTATGTGTTGGATAGGCAGTGGTTGGTCAGATCTAAGATGTGCTTGGGGGGGGGGGTTATATTTGTTTTGGATAACTGTCAAGGCTTCTTTGATTGGTACTTGGGTGAAGAGGGATACGACATCGAAGCTCACGAGTAGGTCACTGGGCTGTAAGTTTTGTTGCTTTATGATGTCTATGAACTGGAATGAGTTTTTTATGTATGAGGTGATGGATTCTGCATAGGGCTGTAGTTGTTTGGCGAGAAATTTGGCTAGGTTTTGTAGAGGTGAGCCGATGGAGCTGACTATGGGTCTAAGTGGGGTTCCACTGAGTGGGGTTCCACCTGAAAGAAGACACCAGCATAATAATCCTACCAGCAGATAAGGGCAATGCCACGGTAGTTATGAACACATCTGACTACCAAACCAAATTAACCAACCTACTGCAAGACTCCATATACAAACCCCTAAACACAGACCCCACCACCTACCTGGAAAAAACCACCAGATCCAAAATAAAAGCCTCCCCCATCAGCGAAGAGATTCAGCAAAGACTCATTCCCAGAGAGAAATCATCCAGATGCCCTAAACTTTATGGTCTCCCCAAGATACACAAAGAAGGAATCCCACTTAGACCCATAGTCAGCTCCATCGGCTCACCTCTACAAAACCTAGCCAAATTTCTCGCCAAACAACTACAGCCCTATGCAGAATCCATCACCTCATACGTAAAAAACTCATTCCAGTTCATAGACATCATAAAGCAACAAAACTTACAGCCCAGTGACCTACTCGTGAGCTTCGATGTCATATCCCTCTTCACCCAAGTACCAATCAAAGAAGCCTTGACAGTTATCCAAAACAAATATAACCCCCCCCCCCCCAAGCACATCTTAGATCTGACCAACCACTGCCTATCCAACACATACTTCATCTATAATGGACAGAAATACAAACAAACAGAAGGAGCACCCATGGGATCACCCCTCTCACCTGTCATTGCCAACCTCTATATGGAATACTTTGAAACCCAAGCTCTAGAAAAATCGGATCACAAACCAAAACTCTGGCTCAGATATGTGGACGACACCTTCATAATCTGGCCACATGGGAAAGAAAAACTGGACAACTTCCTCACACACCTCAACAGCCTACACCCCAAAATACAGTTCAACATGGAAACAGAAGCGAACAACCAACTTCCCTTCCTGGATGTCTTAGTCTACAGAAAATCCAATGGCTCCCTAGGACACACTATCTACCAGAAGAAAACACACACAAACCGCTATCTGCACACACTCTCACACCACCACCCTGCCCAGATCAACTCTGTAGCCAAGACACTCATTTCCAGAACAAAACGCTTAGCTGACGAACAACACCTAAAAACCGAACTACACACCCTCACTAACGTACTAACATCCAATGGATTCCAAAGAAATAAGATCACCAACCTAATCCAAAAAGAAACCCCCACTAAAATCCAAGACAGAGAACAAGAAAATGGCAAAGCCCTCCTCCCATACATAAAAGGCACCACAGACAGAATAAGCAAAATCCTCCACAAACATAACATCAAGACAGCATTCTGCACAAACCGAAAAATATCCACCATCCTAAGGAACCCCAAAGACAAAATTGAGTTAGAAAATCAAGGAGTATATGAAATCCCATGCACCGCCTGCCCCACCACATACATCGGACAAACCAACAGATGAATAAGTGCATGCATAGAAGAACACAAGAACTCAGTCAGAAAAGAAGAACCAACTTCTTCCCTGGTCCAACACCTTAAAGCCACAGGACATGATATTGACTTTAAAAAGACCAGAACTATCGCCACAACTGAACACTTTAACAACAGAATAATCAGAGAAGCCATTGAGATAGAAAAACGCCCACACAGCATGAACAAACGAGACAATACCTCCCGCCTACCAGCCATTTGGAAACCCGCCCTTATTGACAAACGAGTCCCCAACACGACGAATGACACCAGACCCACACTCACGAGAGCCACACAGGATGTCACCACCACACATCCACGCAGAAAGCAGACTCAAACCCACACTGATAATGAGCCACGACCAAGGACCAGAAGCCAAACCGCAGCTGCATCATTAGCCACTTTAAACCCCTCCAATCCATACATGAAGCAGACTGACACCCACCATGAAGTGCTCGCACGGCCACAAACACGAAGCCAAACAACAACAATGCAGCTCACCAGCTCAAATCCCCCTGCAACTCAGACTAAGCTGAGCACAACCAAGCCCCCACCCAAACAGAACACACCTCCAGCCAATCAGAGCACAACCAACCCCCCATCCAATCAGAGCACAGCCAAGCCCCTAACCAATCAGAACACACCTCCACCCAATCAGAACACAGCCAAGTTCCCACCCAATTCAGCTCACACCCCCACTAGCAGTTAAAAGGAAGAGACAGCTGCGATCTCACATTGCTCCTGGAAGCACGAAGCCGAGAACACCAGCCTGAAGATGACGAATGGGACTTCGTCGAAACGTCGCCAAGACACTTCCAATTTTACGTGGGAGAAGACCCGAATAACCAAAGACCTACATACAAACACCCGCGAAAACCTGTCCTAAAGATGCGAGTTCCAGGTATAGTTATAGAAGAGGTGATAGACATCATGATCTCCGGAACATTTAAAAGTTTAACATTTTTTATTTTAAAACTTGTGCTAAGCTTTCGTCGGCCCCTATCGACTTTGTCAGAGTATAAAATCCCCATTGAGGAGCTGCTTGCTTTTATGTGATGCTGATCAATTTAGTCATTGCGCATGGGGAAGGAGGCAGGGGAAAGTGCATCGTCATCGGTCAGCATGACTAAGGCAGAAAAAAAGATAATTACAGGGGGAAGGCAAGGGTGTGGGCCTGTTACACGCGCAATGACTAAATTGATCAGCATCACATAAAAGCAAGCAGCTCCTCAATGGGGATTTTATACTCTGACAAGTCGGTAGGGGCCGACGAAAGCTTAGCACAAGTTTTAAAATAAAAAGAATATATATATATATATGCATATTATATATATATATATATATATATATATATATATATATATATATATATATATATATATATATATATATGCATATTCTTTCTAGCCAGGTTCCACCTACATAAGGTAGGTTGTTCCACAGCCCTAGTTCTGTGAAATCTCATTCACAAGTTTCTGGGCTTTTTGTATCCTGCTGAAAAGCAACAACTCTGTGCTGCAATTTGGGAGATGTGTGTGTGTGTGTGTATAAATGTACCATAAATAAAGAGGATACCAAGGCATAATCTATTGCTATTTAGGTAAACTATAAAATCCAATAAAACTCTGGTGTTTTATTTATTTATTTCTATCCCACCTTTATTCATTTTACCAATAACTCGAGGTGGCAGACATATCCAACAGACCTATTTTTTGTCTCTGAAGTCTCATTATTTTATCTGAGATTTTTTTTTTCCTAACGTGGCAATTGAACAGGCATTGCTAACCCACAATTCAATCGTTTTATGTAGAGTTTTCCAAAGTTGCGTAATGATTGTTTTGGCTGCTTGTAAAATTAAATAGATAATAAGTTCTTTATTTTTAAACTGATGGTTTGGTCCTGTAAAGAAGTCTAATAAACCTAACGCTGAAGAGCGTTCAATTCTTTGCTTAGTGATGACATTTGCAAAATCCGCAAAAAAAAAAAAAAAAAAAATCATCAAAGAGGTATATCACATGACCATCACAAATTAAAAAAATACTGGTGGTTTTTTTTTTTTTTTTTTTTTTTTGACAACCTCTTCAGCATTTGGAAGAATAATTGCAAAGCATACTGTTCTACTGCTGAGCAAGTAAATTTCTAAAATTTCCTTGGAAGTCTTCCTGACCCCCTGCCTTCCTCCAAAAGTAGCTAAGACCCTGAGTTAGCAGTTTGCTTCTTCTTCTTCTCCTTTTTTTAAAATAATTTTTATTAAGAGAACATTTTACATAAGATTTAGAAAGCTGTGGAAATACTAAAAAAAAGAAAAGAAAGTAGATAGAAGAAAGAAGAAAGTTATAAAAAAACAAAAGAACAAGGGATGATAACAAAAGAAAAAGAAAATTAAAGAACCTTCTTTGCAATGGTCACAAATTGCATGTCATGGGTCTCTTTTCCTCCCCATAAACACAACATTTTCATCAATAAATCCCAAAGTCGCCGATTCCTTTTTCACCATTTTCAGCAGAAAAGAAATTCATAAAGGGTTTCCAGACTTCTCTAAAAGTAACTGTTATTCAATCCTTAGTCAAACAAGTCAAATAATAGAATAGAATAGAATAGAATAGAATAGAATAGAATAGAATAGAATAGAATAGAATAGAATTAGAATTAGAATTAGAATTAAGATAAAATAGAATAGAATAGAATTAGAATTAGGATAAAGAATAGAATAGAATAGAATAGAATAGAATAGAATTAGAATTAGAATTAGAATTAGAATTAGAATTAGGATAAAGAATATAATAGAATAGAATAGAATAGAATAGAATAGAATAGAATAGAATAGAATTAGAATTAGAATTAGAATTGGAATTAGGATAAAGAATAGAACAGAACAGAACAGAACAGAACAGAATAGAATAGAATAGAATTTTTTATTGACCAAGTGTGACTGGACACACAAGGAATTTGTCTTGGTGCATACTTTCTCAGTGTGCATAAAAGAAAAGATACGTTCATCAAGAATCATAAGGTACAACACTTAATGATAGTCATAGGGTACAAATAAGCAATCAGGAAGCAATATCAATATAAATCGTAAGGATACAAGCAACAAAGTTACAGTCATACAGTCATAAGTGGAAGGAGATGGGTGGTGGGAACGATGAGAAGATTAATAGTAGTGCAGACTTAGTAAATAGTTTGAGAGTGTTGAGGGTTATTGTCTGTTAGCTCTGCCACCTTCACAATCCATTGTTTCATTATGAGTATTTCCTTATTTTTCCATCTTTTGAGTTATGCTTTGTACAGTTCCTGTGCAGTTCCTAATTCATGACCTCCTTTCCAGTCCCATTTCCTTCCCCAGCCCCAAGCTCAAATCCAAATATCCTTTTTCTGGCTTCTCTGGCTTTGCACTCTATGTTGAAGAATGACTTCTGATCCGGCAATATTCTGCCCTATCATTCTCCTGTCTGGATTGGTTCCTTTGCTATTGTGGTCAGAAAGATGGAACTTCTGACACCACATTATCTCTGTGGTCCAGAGGATCCATTCAACAAAAGGTCTCCTTCTGGCAGCCTTGCCCTGCCATTCAACTCCTGGGCTGACAGGCCTCCAACAACAGCTGGAAATGGATGGTGGGCAAGACAAAAGGGATGCACGCAGTTGTTTTGGCACACAAGACTATCTTAGGGACACAGCTCTGCCCTCCTCTTTCCTGAGTGAGGATGCTGTTCTCTTCCCATCTGATACCACCGGCCAATTCACACAGCCCCTCTTTTCCAGAAGGTCAGGATATGTCTGCCTGTTCTTTCTCCTTGATAATTAATCTCTAATGGAGTCCCGTCCCCCCCCCCCCGCTTCCCTCAATCAGCCAGAAAAAGCTCAGCAGAAGCAGCTCCAGATTTAGAGTGGCTGCAATTTGAGAGTTCTTGAGAGAGAGGGGGAATGAGAGAGAAAGTCTCCACCAGTGGTGAAATCCAAATTATTTTACTACTGGTTCTGTGGGCATGGCTTGGTGGGCATTGTGTGGCTTGGTGGGCTTGGCTTGATGGGCATGGCAGGGGAAGGTTACTGCAAAATTTCCATTCCCACCCCACTCTGGGGCCAGCCAGAGGTGGTATTTGCCGGTTCTCTGAACTACTCAAAATTTCCACTACTGGTTCTCCAGAACCTTCCAGAACCTGCTGGATTTCACCCCTGATCTCCACACATTCCTAGTAATAATCCTATTTGTGGAACATCCCAGGTCCAATGGTGGGTTGCCCTTGGTTCAAACTGGTTCGCAAGAACCAGTAGTAAAACCGGAAGGAGGCCCCACCCACTGCCTCGGATGTCATCATCAGTGATCTGCGCATGCGCAGAAACAAGGTGCACACAATTTCATTGTGAACCGGCAATAAAGGTAAGTAGAACCCACCCCTGCCCAGGTCCAATCATCTCCATGGCTTTTGTCTTGGCCTATGTCTTCCAAGAGGTGTGAAATGAAGGCAGCCTAAGTGTTGAGATGTTGAAAGAAATGAAGGAGGCTTTTCTGGTCTTCTTGGTTGGAAAGATGGGGGTTGTAGGGCAAAGCTTCAGGAGATGCACCAACTTTACCCATCTCTGTGACGAAACCTATTTAAAAGGGGGCTTTTTGTTTGAGTCCAATTCAGAAAACACAGTCATTGACAAGGTCATGCAGATGTTGTCAAACTCAAGAGAAAAAAAGTTGTCTCCATTTTTGACCTGTGTGGACACTGTACCATAGTCTGTGGATTTCTGATTTAGAAATATCCAATCTGGTGAATATTTCTACCCTCCACTACAGGACTTGTCAGAGTAATATTTATTCCCTTTCCCTTCCTAGTATTTAACTTGGTTTCACGTACATACTGACAGCCAACCTAGACAATGGATGCCACATTTTCCCTTAACTATGATTTCATGAATCACTTCTAACCAAAGTCATAGCCTCAGTTTTACAGTGATGAGATTAGGATGAAGGTCAACCTGGTTAATTCACCATAAGCAGGATGCTGATTAGAAGAAGGGGAGAAAAAAAGCACCAGGCACCAGGATTCTGGTTTGTGAAGATGGTCGTGATGATGAGCAGCATCACTACCCCATTTCTGTTTCTTTTGGTACCAGTTCACTATTTCCTCCAGCATTCCTCCTGCTCCTAGCTTCTCTATACTGACAGAAAAACCAGCAAAGAGAACAATAGCAATATTTCATGCTGATTGTTTAAAGTATTTATTAAGGGCCATGAAGCTGGATTCTGCCATTGCTTTAAGCTATTGCATCTTTTGAAATTTGTCATAGTTATGAGTTGTATTTTTGTCATCTTTACTTATTTGACTCCTTGGTAAGACTCCCTTTATGATGTGTTTAAGATGATGGTGACTGATGATGAGAAAAAGCAGCTCACTGGGAAAAACACTGCCTGTGTTTTATAGCCGGGGTTAGAGTTTAGCAAGCTAAGGCCTTTATGCTTTTATTTGAAGCTTTAATCTTTTAATTAAATTATTTTTAATCTCTTCATTCAAGTTGTGACTTTCCAATTGTCTCTGGCTGTGCTATGCATATGACCTTGTTCCTTGGAGCATCTGAGCCTTCCCTTGGGGATCTTTCGCCAAGGAAATGCATCAAACCAGGAATGCCAGGGGTGGGATTGGGGTCCACTCTACTTACCTGCTTCATTAAGGCTGGGTGGAGACATTAGAGGAAGCCCTCTTAAATTGGTCTAGCTCTGACCTCTCTCTCTTCTCCTGTTCTTCCTCCTTGATTTAGGCTGCTTGGCGCCTCTACTCCACAGACATCAACCGATCCTACCTGACTGCTACCTGGTGTTACTATGACAGCATGCTTCCATCTTTTAGGTATGTGTGAAGTTACATTGGGGGTTCAAGGGATGGCAGTTAGAGCTTGGGGGCAGGGGTTCCTTGGAAATCATAACCAACGAAACAGAAAGAGCAAGTTGATGGTAATTGCAAAGAGATGGACCGAAGTAGGGAAAATAGATCAGAGAGAGCCAAACTTGTGCGAGTAATTGGTAGGGCTAAATATGCCTCTTTTTCCTACTCTGGTTGCTGCCACATTTCCAGGGAAATTCATGAGTCACTTTATGGGAGAACAGGGCAGGGAAATTAATGGGGATTGTATGGTGGCCTTGTTCTCCTGGCATCTATCCGTGGTAGATAGTGGATATTTGGTGCCTGATATTCTTGTGTTGGTTCAAGGTGAGTGTCAGGCAACTTTAGCAGCTGCCCACAGTCAAGAATGCTAGATTCTCTTGGAGTCTAATTCATTAAATTTTTGGAAAGGAAAGCAGGATTAGGTTACAGAATCTAGAAATTGGATGCATGTGTCCTTTAGCTTCTTTGATCCCATTGATCTTCTAATTATCTTTTGATGGTGGGGAGATGTTGTTTCCTGCTTTGACAGATAGCGAAGTGCCTTTCATCTGGCCTTCAACTCCCTTGCAAGTGGCCATTGCCTTACACAGAGCTCCTTTGATAAATCAGTTCTTATCCAATCCCAATGTTTAAATCCCATCCATCAGGAGAAGGTGGTAGATTAATTATGCATCATTGCAGAAGAAGGAACTGGCCACGGGGAAAGGATTAACCAGTGAGGCTGAGGCTTCGAAAATCCCTTCCTTTGAACATGTTTGCTGGGTTTTGAATGTTCAGATTCTGTGCCCTCTTCATAAGGCATCATAATTCCATCCACATCTTTCATAACATGTGATGTTTCCTCCACTCAAACTGGGCTCCAGGATCTTCTAGGTGGTGGAAGCTGCAATGGAGACTAATGGAGAGGTATGAGGGTAGGAGCTGGGCTATTAATGGGAGCGTGATTCTGGACCTTTGCATACATGTAGACATGCATGGGGTCACACGTGCATATACATGCAGGGTAGAATATTGTTGTTAAGCATAATTTATTCAATCAAAAAGCCACCCTCTTGCAAGACTTATTTGACCACGTTTTCATAGTCTCAAGCAGAGGCCTGTGGCAGCCCACAGGAACCCCTGTGTCTTATTTTTCTAAATGCATCTCCCACTTTTCTAATGTTTCGTACATTAGAAGGTTTGCAGTTGTCTTCAACATAGAACAAGATGAAAATACAAAGGAGACAAATTCTGTGGAATCAAGTGACTACCTTCAAAAATCAAAGCAAAACTAAAGACCAAACAGGCAGAAGCAGCACAAAACAACAATTAAAAATGATTATTTGAGGGGGAAAGCTGTGGCTTGTACATCCAAAAGCAACTAGCAGAGGGACTGAGTGGGCATACTCAGGAATTTCACTGAGAAGCATCGAGAGGCATCTATGGGGAGTGCTAACATCTGTAAAGTGACAGATGTAGCATCACAATGGAACATAATGCGTGCATATATTTAAAAGGGGTGGGGCTTCATTAGCGACACTATCCCTACTATCTTGCAGATTGTGATGCCCATGGCCATCCCTGTCTTAGGAGTTGTGTTTAAGTGGGGAGTTGGCTCAGCACCTCCAAGACAGATAGCACTAATTGACTTTGAGAACACTATGTGCAAGAGGCTGATCTCACCAAAAGAACACCACATCATGTCCTTCCCCAAAGGTGGGACTTCAACTCCACTTCACCAGTTCATTCCTACTAGAACTGGAAACCACAATTACTTAAACTCATGGTTGTGTCCCTTATAGAATACGGGGAAACTTATATTTGGAAGGTCTGAGTGTCCACCTGGGGAGAAATAAAAATGGCAAGATGGCATCTGCATGTAGAAAGGGGTGGAACTTGAATCATGCAGGCATGATAGACATCTTGACATTAGATCCTCCTCCAAGAACAGGAGAAGATGATAGGAAGGAAGATAGAAGTGGGGAAAGTAAGTGAGAAGAAATGTGGTAACAAGGACCAAAAATGACAGGTTTCTACAGCTCATGATTGGCTACTTTTGGCACATGGTCCTTCCCATGGATCTTTTGAATAAACAAGGAGACCAAGAAGATGACACCTTTGATTTACTTCCATACACTTCCATGCCACACGACTATCGTGTGTGGCTTGGTAAATCACAAATTGCATTAACCAGTGTAATAAGGGAAGAGAAGATTTGCAGTAGATTTATTATCACTGGCTACACTTTCCCCTTATGTGGAAAGATGGATTAAAAGAAGAAGCAGGAGGCCTATGCTGTCATTTCACTTTTTTCCCTGTTTCAAAATATCTGACATTTTTTAGGGGGGAAGACATTAAAAAAAAAACACAATACCAAGCATCTTTATCTCAAGGACTTTTGTCTGAATGTACATGACACTGGCTTGGAAGCTGTATCATGAAGCTTTTTGAATTGCAGACTCATTCAGTGCTGAATGCAAATTTTGGTGGGTTTGACCAAATTCATTAAAAAACTTAATTTTTTTTCCCCAGGAAGGCTACTGTTTCTGCACTAAGGAGAAAGAATAGATTATGCAAAACCTGCCCCCTTTATGATGGATAGTATTGCTTAAGTGGAAGCTTCCAAAGATTAACGTTGACCAAACATCAGGGAGAAGACATTTTATCTTCCCCTATTCAGTGATTTGGTCATGAAACTGCACCCCATCTTTCTTTCTCCCCTCCCCCCCCATATATATAGGATAGTCCAGAGCACCTGGCCATGGTATGGAGACCTATTTTCTTCCTTCATGGACAAACCACTGATCTGGACTAGTGATGTCTTAATGATGCACTATGGTCTCCACCCCAGTTTCACTGGTCCAAATGGCAGATCTTATGAGTTGGAAGTTCTTTGTGTCCTCTGTAGAGAAACATCATTATGAAAAAGGAAAACCCTCCTAGTATTTGCTCCAAATTACTTATACTTGACCCGTTGATGCAAATAATTTTAGAGCCTAACAGTAATGATGTGAAAGTCAATATAACTTAGCACCAATAGCATATACTTTATAAGCAAAGACCACTCTCCGCCAGTTGTAATTCTTAGATCATTTTTGGGCTATGCCCTCATATTCAAGCCATATTGGCTATCCAGTACTCTTTGACTCTGACTCCTAAATTCAGATTCTGCTTGGCCCTAGAGTCAGATATGGAGGAGATCTTATTAGCCTTCTTGTTGCTATTGAGTATAGTGAATCTAGATTTGTATCAACAGAATGTTTGTAGCTCAAGACTGATCTGTAGGGTCCTTGGTGGTCTCTGACATACAGGACAAATAGGCAGAAGACTAACAGAATGCATCCAGAAACACCAACTAGCAGTCAAAAGACATGATGAAGACTCCTTAATTGCACAACATATGGATAGACATCACCATAATTTCAACTGAGAAACTAAGCATCTGAAACCAAGCTAAGTCCAAAAATGCTAGATAATTTCTGGAAACCTGGCACATAGACAGATCAGCCATCAACAGGCACATTGAGATAAACCACTCCAATTTATTTATTTATCAAATTTATTTATTCAAAAAGGCAATAAAAAAGCTAAAAAGGAAACAAAAGAACAACAACAACAAAAAAAAAACCTTGCCAGCAATTAACACACAGATAAGCAGATATTAACACCAAAATTAACACTAGACCAACAATGGAAAAGTAAACAATATCCCAATCAAGAAAATACCAGCTTAAACGAATAGTCAAACAAGGAACAACAGGCTAGTCAAGGAACCGCCAAGAATATTTCCACCAACACTGACAGGGCAAGCCACTTGTATATAAAGTGAGAGTAAACCCCACTCCCTTCTAGCACTGATGATGTTACCTAATTGGGTAATGAAACATCTGCAAGAAAGCAACCAAGTTTGGAGAGTACCAAGGAGCCCACAATCTAGAGTTGGTGGAACAGTCCAGCACTCCATCTTTTACTTGAAGACATCCAATGAGGAAGAATTGACAGTTCTTCTGTGGGATTAGTTCCATATCAAATTATTTTCCAAGCCAAAGTCCAGTATGGAAGTCTGGCCAGCATTAGCTTTTCATCCCTTTTGTCTTGCTTCTTCCTTTTGCAAACCTTTGGACTAATTTCAGTTGCCATGTATATTTATTGTATGCTTACCTGCCCTTGGGAGACATATCTAGAATAAGTTTCATAGCCATCCTGAATTCAATAATGTTTATTACTGAACACTATCAATGACGAACAATCCAACAGTATGAAATGGGGCATTGTTTTGCATTGAAGACTGAATATTTCAATTAATGGTAAGATTCATTGATTGGTACTGTTGCCTTAGATAGTTCTGAATCAAATGTTCTACAGATCTGAAGAATGTCTGGTTTGCAGCTTGGATTACACTCAGAACAAAATTATGGTAATTCATGACAATTTGTTCACCTGCCCTCCCAAAATTGGAACTCGTGCTCATAAATTAGTGTTCCTACAACACACTTAACCAAATTACTTACAAATTTGGCTTTGTTTGCTAAGTTTAGACAGTTTGATCGTTCACTTTTTGTGGCTTAGTGTATTTTATGCATGTAAGCCATTTGGCTGATTTATAGTTCCACATATTCCACAAACTAAGAAATGGATTAATTTCTAAGTTAGATTTGGAGTTAAATTAAACGTGTGAACAGAGGCCAGTGTAACCCATTAGCCGTGTACCCTAATTCTAGAAGCAATGCCAATCAATGTAGTCTATCCAGATAAGTCAATCAAGAAAACAAAACCATTAGGTGATTCCTATTATTTTCTCCTATGGAAAAAAACAAGTTTTGCCTGAAGAATTTATGGGCAGTGGTCCACAAATATGTTTGTTTTAATTTTGTTAAATTTCTGCTAGGTTTTTCATTGCTTCTCCTTCCTGCCTTTCTCTCTGCCTCTCTCTCTGTGTGTGTGTGTGTGTCTCTTTCTCTTTGTCTCTTTCTTTCTGTTTCTCTCTCTCTGTTTCTCTCTCTCTCTCTTAATCCCCTTCCATTTTTAAGACTTTCCTTGACATTCTACTTTTTTTGCTTGCCTTTCTCTCTCTCTCTCTCTCTCTCTCTCTCTCTCTGTCTCTGTCTCTGTCTCTGTCTCTGTCTGTCTCTTTCTCTCTCTCTTAATCCCCTTCCATTTTTAAGACTTTCCTTGACATTCTACTTTTTTTGCTTGCCTTTCTCTCTCTCTGTGTGTCTCTGTCTCTCTCTCTGTCTCTCTCTGTCTCTCTGTCTCTCTCTCTCTCTTAATCCCCTTCCATTTTTAAGACTTTCCTTGACATTCTACTTTTTTTGCTTGCTTGCTTGTTTTCCCCCCTTTCTCTCCCATTTGAAAGCTTTTAATTTCTCCATGTTTTTATTTGAACCCAACCCTAGAGAACTGGTCCCTATGTTTGAAAACTTGCACCGAGCTCGCAACGGAGGGCTTAGGATCTCTCAGGTGAGGAAATTTCCTGATGGAGCTCCACCGTCGTATCACTCCTTCACCTCTGGCCTGAAAGCCTCCACTCCTACTTTTTGCACAGGAGAAAGGTAGGGTTGATGCCACCTCCTTGCACGTTTTCGTGCCCCTGGTGTGTCTCATGCCCTTCTCTCTCTCTCTCTTTCTCTCTGGTGTGTGGACTCTGTCTTGTGCTGCTGCTCCCTCCTGGTTTTACTCCTTTGTTTGTTTCTACGTGTGGTACGAGTTGAGTTGGCTTCCTTTGGGTTCCTCCTTGACCCTTGAAAGAAAGGCAGAACCATGCACAATTCTTTATCTCTTTCTTCTGGCTGGAGGCCATCATTACACCCCCACCCTGGGATCATTTTCATAGTTGCATTTTCAAGGGAGAAATCTAGGTGGTGCCACCAAAAAGATGAACCCAACACACACAACATCATGGCTAACCCAGAATCTCATTTTCTAGCAGGACTTGTGGCAAAACATTTTCAGCACCAGTTTCTTTCCAGAAAGAGAGTCAGTATGGCTGGGTCTGGACTGTTTCCACCTTCTTCCAAGTCTCCTTTGCAGTCCACCTCATTTCATCATCTTTTCTCTCTCTCCTCCTCCTCTCTGCCTCCCTTGATTCCTATTTCTCTGACCATCTTCTCATCACTTCTCCATTCCCTATTCATTTCCGGAAGCTGGATAGAAGAAGAAGCTCCGTCACCCAAGTGTTTGCGCCTAAGGTAACCCTTCCCTTTAAAATGGCGGCATCTGCTTTTATTCCCTCCTCAGAGAGAGGGAGGCAGCAGGACGGTAGGTTTTCCTACAAGAGGTGCTGGTGGTCTGAATCTCCTGCTGAGGTAGGGGGCAATAACATGTTGGGGAGGGTGAAAGGAGAAGCAGCACTGAAAATGGAAATAACTCAAGGGGACCAAGGAAATTGTTTGCTGCATCAATGCTTAGAGACAAGGGAGGTCAATTTCCCAGGAAACCAGGGCCCACATTTTACAGTAATTCCTTAGGTCCTCAAGTGGTATTTCTAATTCACGTTGTAGTGTCACCGGAAGTGGAAAGACCAAACATCTGAATCAGGGATGTGAGGAAGGGTAGTGTTTTCTCTCTTCACTTCTCCAAGTAGGAAAAAAAAGTCTGCATGAGATTGTTTTTTTCTTGAAGGAATAGGGTTTTTAAGGGGGAAAGGTTGTCTTAAGCCCCCGTAAGGTTTAAACATGACTTATATTTGCAAGAAACAATATAATTAGTATAATCTAACAATTTTGGAACTGAACTGAAAAAAAATCAAGTCCAGTTGCCTTTAGGAAAAAGCACCTTTGGGACAATAATGAACTGGATGATTGAGAATCTCCATAGACATGTCCACATGTCTTCATCATGTCCCTAACCCAGGACATTAGTGTTAAATCATCTTTGGCTGTTCCAGTGTAAAAAAAAATATTTCCCCCATAATACCTTTACAAGCTTTGTTATGAGCACAAGATGATATATTTCCAATGGTGGGATTCAACTGATTCGCACCACTTCAGCGGAACCGGTTGTTGAATTGCTGGTTGGCCCCTCCCCTCTCTGCCCCTCCCCTTCCCCCACAGCCTGTTTTTGCTCCCAGGAGGCTGCAGGGAGGCCTACTAGACCCAAAATGGGGCATTGGGGTGGCGCATGCCCCCCACGGCCTATTTTTGCTCCCAGTGGGTTGCAGGAGGCCAAATGCTGCCTGTCACACCCCCTGGCCACACCCACCATGGCCACATCCACCCAGCCGGTCATTA
Organism: Arizona elegans; assembly: GCA_022577455.1. Taxonomy (NCBI): domain Eukaryota; kingdom Metazoa; phylum Chordata; class Lepidosauria; order Squamata; family Colubridae; genus Arizona; species Arizona elegans. The sequence continues at coordinate 8,593,330 of JAKOOJ010000011.1, read as the reverse complement.
GGGCAGAGAACCAGTTGTTAAATTATTTGAATCCCACCACTGCTTTTTTCACCAAGCATTCTGTTGGTGCAGTCAGATGGACACTTCAGGTTGACTCTTCACTCCATGGGAAGAGTCTTCCAGGTCTATTTTGATTTGGACAACAGGCTTTCAAAGTAGAATCACCTCTTATACCTGATTCAGAAGCTTAGATCAACTTGAATAGCATCTCCCCATCAGTGGTGATGTGGAAGTCACACAAGAAAGTAGAAATGAGAGGCGCTTCTCTGTTGCTCCCTAGCATAGTTTTCCCAGCACCTATCAACAGTGGTCCTAAGGCTACTGAGCACTCTTCCAGAAGAGCAATGAACTTATGTTCAAAAGAAGCATAAAGAAATGATGACAGGTCTAGGGAATGGTTACCCAGGGAAGCAACAGAGAGACATCCTATTTGCCCATTGCCTGTACAGAAGACCTGTTAAACTCATATTAAAAAGCAGCCAGGTCTCTGAGCAGAGGACTGGTTGTAAACTGATTGTAAGAAGCAATTGGGATTGACAGAACAGAAAACGCTATTCTATTTTGGGTGTCCTCACAAGTCAAGAGGAGGACCCTTTAATGGAAGTATTGGGAAGAGCTATCAATAGACAAGAAGAACATGAGTAATGTGATCTTCTTGGCCAATATGCCCATTTCCAGATCTGAACTACACTGATCATTTTTAAAACCAAGCTTTCCTCCAGCAAGCTCTGGTGATGGTGGCTTGTTTCATGGAGGCCAAATGAATTATCCATATCAATGATGGGATTGGGAATCATAGTGAATTTTGGGATGTCCTGAGAGGTATTCTGTGGATGGTGCTCTCACAACATTCATCAAGTCCTGTTGGCCTCAGCATGGCTTTCCCCTCTATCCTTCCCCTTACTAACCTTTTCCCCTCTCTTCCTTTCTTTTTCCTTCTTGTCTTCTCTCCCCCCCCTCTTCTTTTTGTTCTTGGTTTTTTTGTTTTTGTTTTTGTTTTCCTTCTCCTCTCTCTAGCCAGATCTTTAGTAGTAAAAGGAATTTCTTTCGGATTCCCACCGGCTGGAAACAGAGGTACCGAGGCTTTGGATCTGCTGTCCAGGAGATGTTTGGGGACTTGACTTGATGTTCATACTCTATTTGCATTATGTTGTCCCATTGATTCAAACCCTTCCCTTTTTTTAATATCCAAGAGGGCATGCTGTAAAAATCATGTGCAATGGAGAAGTGCATGGGGATGTCCTTCCTTCCCATTTGTTATGATGCCCTTCTAGGGTGGAGATATGTTTGCTCTCCTGAAAAAAAATAATGGTATGTCTCCAGTGCAGCTTTCAAGCAAGATTCAAAACAAATGCACTTGGATTCAACATGGGCCACATTGGGACAGAAGACAAAGAACCCAGGGACCCCACTTCCTACTTAACACTTTCTGAATTCTTCCTTTCTTCTAAAACTTTCTGCTTCTTTTCTCTTCTTCATCCTTGCCCCAACCATCCCAGCCACATTATGTTGACCTCTGATGACCCTAAGAGACTAGCTGGATTAATTAAAAGAAGTCAAAACACTTCAACATGCTATGGATTTCTTAGGATGTTTAAAATGTAGGGCAGGAGAATTTGTCCAGGTTCCCAAAGCAACCAACTATGAAATGATTCTAAAAGGGTTCTATGTTCCTTGAGTCGTGGAGAGTGAACCTAATGGACAACAGTACCTGATGGTTGAAGGTTTGGTCTAATATGGAATGCGATTAATCATTTCAGGCCAAGATAATAATCTAGTGGGCCACCATCATGACACTTTGTACCTCAACCTCACTTCAGTTTATTTTGGGAGTTTTTGTGTTTCTCTCTGATTTTTCATACTCCCAAATCTCAAATCAGAAAGATTGGTTTCCTCAGGTTCTACTTTCAGACAAAAGTATAAAGCTGTGCTGGAGATTTACCTTCATGTAGCTGCCTGATTATATTCTGGGTCTGGAATAACTCTTAGGGCCAGTGGTAGCCACTTGGAAACATGAATGCATGAAGACAGGAACTTCTCCCTCCTCCTTCCAGATATAGTGATTCCACTTCTTACAAATGGGCAGATTTGGATTTGAGATATGAATGCAATCCATGAACACCTTAGCTGGATAATCTAGCAGTCCTGGAAAGATTTAGACTTAGTCCATTGGCTTGTCAGATTGAACCATACAATAAAAGGTATTGAAAGAATCTTGATTATGTACAATTTCATGCCCTTTTTCTTCTATCCATGACATTAAGATTTGGCAATTGTCATGGGAGAAGTCTCACCCAAACTATGTTCAGCTGAAGAAGGAATCTGACCTTGTTGGAAATTTTACCCTAGGGCTGGCCCTGAAGTTATTCCAGTTTTCTTAATTGAGCTGCATGGGGGGAAAGACTAAAGGAACGGGGAATTCTGGAGATTGAAAACTGGCTGTTGGAACAATCTCCAATCCAAGGTGGAAAAACCAGGGTCTTTTGCCCTTCCTGGAAAAAGGCAACTCACCTGAGAATGCAGAGTTGCTTTGAAGTTCCTCAAGAAAATCAACACTGATGACCATGCTGCCTAGTAAGACAGGCCAAAAAGAGCGGCCAGTTTTCCTCCATGGGAAATGTGGATGATCTCAGCGGCGCATTCTTGCAAGATGGTGAGAAATTAGCAGGTCAATGATCAGTGTGATGGTGCCTCCCAGAGTGACCCTTTCACAATGCCTCCAGTCATTGTGCAAAGACATTCTTGCAAATTAGATGACAAACTATCCGCCTGTGATTATTAAAAAAAAGAGGTCTTCACTTCTCTTTTTGGAATCTGCTGGGCCATGGCTGTGACCAGAGACCAGTGCTGTTGCGGCTACCTTATTCCTTCATAGCTTGTTTCAGGTGGAGATCTCAGATCTTCACAGGGCTAATGTAGCAAAAGCAAGCCAGACATGTGGCAGCTCTAGTAGCTTTAGAACACAGGAATGTATCTTCTTGAATTATGAAAGCTACTGCAGCATGACAAAAATATTTCTTGGGAGTGAGGAAAACAAGAATCAATCCATTGGCTCCTGAACTGGTATAGAGTCACCTCTGTAAAGCAAGTATAGCAATTCAGTTCTGGTCATTTTCTCTTTTTGAAATACTAAAGCATTTTTCCCAAAGTTGTCCTCCAAATCTCTTGTACTACAGCCCTTCATCCCTAAACTACTGCTTTTGGGCCATTGTAGCCCAACACAGCTGGATGAAACCACGTTGGGGGAACAACGTACGAAAGGTATCCAATAAAAACCTGGTGCTTGTTGGAGGATTGGTCAAAAAATGTTGCTTAGGTGTTACTTGGGAACGGGATGGGATTTCTGAAATATCAACTATTTCCCTAAGTTCAAGTCATACCTGCAGCTTTAAACCCCATTGCAAACAGGATATTTTGTTAAACAAACTTTCTGGAGAAAAAGGCCACTTGTGATTCCTTGCTTAGCCAACTGTGCAGTGAGAATTATGTCCATTAATGGCTCTAAGATAGCTAACCAAGGTTTTCTTTTGTAATGTGGGTGGTATCTTTGAGCCAAGATGGATTCTTGGCAGCTGCCTGGACAAGTCCCTGCAATTTTCTTGGCAAGAAGGTTGCCATTTCATCCTGTCTTAGGGTTGAGACAGTGGGATTGACTCAAGGTCACACAGTTTCCTTTGTGCCTAAGGTGAGACTAGAACTCCTGATCGCCTGGTTTCTAGCTTGATGCTTCACTGCTACACCAAACTGTCTCTCTGAACCAAGTTTGGCAACTGGCATTTCTGCATGCCAATTTTATCTTGCTTTCATTCCATCATTCTCAGACCCTTGCTGAAAAGAGGAATTAATTTCCTGGACCTTGCAGTTCCTATAAATCTGGAGGCATTTCTTCATGCTTTGGGCTATAGATGGCCTTGAGGTCCACAATGCGGTGATTTCTTTATGCTAGGCATGGGTGAGGCAACCTTTCCTATTTCTTTGGATGCCTCTTCAGTCCAGTAAGAACCGTTTCATCTCCTTTGGATCACAGGCAATTCTACATTGGGGGCTAAGCTGACATTGCACAACTTTCCATGTCCACAAAATCAGGGGCTTCTGATTTTGCCAGTTCCCTAAGAGCTATAGGGAACAGTTGTTTTTTTTTTTTTTTTTTTTTTTTTTACAGATGGTAAAATTCTATCCTTCCTTCTTCTCAGATGCTGGGATTTCCCCACTCCTGACACACAAAGACACGGTTCTACTGTGTCATCCCCTTTCACCAACCCACCACTCTAGATTTTTGACTCTTCCCATTTGGTGACCAATCAGCATTTTAAGGCTGCTATGCCTTTCCTCTCTGCCAAAAGGAATGATGGTAAGCAAAACAAGCAGAAAGAGGGAGGTGATAGCCACCAGTTTTTGTTTCCGTAACCTTCCATTTGCCAGCTGGAAGCAGAATTGTCCAATTCAAGAAGAAGAGAAAGAGAAATGTCTGCAGGCTGGTGGTTAATGACAGGGACATGAAGGTTTGCCTGTTTTCTAGGTGCAATGGTCCACCCAGAACTTTGATTTTACTATTGTGGCCACCTTTAATCATCATACCTAGTGGATGCCCTTGATCAAGACATGAGCCCAAAGTGCTATTCAGTGCATGCTTGAAGCTGAGTAGGATGGAGACAATGGTTGCGAGCAAGGGATTGTAATTGATGTTTAGCTTAGGCCCGTGGGAAATGGTTAGCGAAGAAATTTAACAGTGAGGTCAGAAATTACCGTTTTCTGCTTGGGTGGGAAGAAAAAGAAGCTCTGCCACTGAAGTCAGATTCTTGGCCAAGCCATTGCTGGATCTGTTAGGTCAAGTGCCATTTGGATCTGTGGAGTTCTCTCTTTGGTTCTGAGCAGAACTGAGGGACCAAATATCCTTGAAAAGGAGAAGCAATTTGTCTTTTGCATTTTGGTTCTGGATCCCTCATCCAAAAAGACACTGTCTGAGATGGCATATCATAAAGCTGTCCTATTTCATCTATTTGGCTGTGGCTACTAAAAATGCTACAATTGGTTAGGTTTAACTTGGTTAATTTTTCCAGTGACTTAGGGTTGTGGTATGAACCCAAATGGTTTGGTTAGTTGAACAATTTCATAAAGCTGAATGTTCTGCTAGAGCAAACGTTTCCATGGTTCTTGAGAGTGCAAACTACCTCAGATGGAATTAGCTAAAGTTAGTAACTGAAACATATGTTAGTTTTGATTAGGGTTAACTGGGGTTAGATTCCTCTGGAAGGATATAACTGCAATCCTGTGATTGAAGCCCCTCCTTTTTTTTTTACATTCATTTCACATGCAACACATTTCAGAAAGGGGCAGGACCAGTGGTGAAATTCAAATATTTTTACTACCGGTTCTGTGGGCGCGGCTTGGTGGGCGTGGTTTGGTGGGCGTGACAGGGGAAGGATATTGCAAAATCTCCATTCCCACCCCACTCTGGGGGAAGGATGTTGCAAAATCCCCATTCCCTCTCCATTCAGGGGGAAGGATATTGCAAAATCCCCATTCCCTCCCCACTCCGGGGGGAAGGATATTGCAAAATCCCCATTCCCTCCCCACTCCTGGGGGGAAGGATAGTACAAAATCCCCATTCCCTCCGCACTCCTGAGGGAAGGATATTGCAAAATCTCCATTCTCTCCCCACTCCAGGGGAAGGATACTGCAAGATCCCCATTCCCTCCCCACTCCGGGGAAAGGATATTGCAAAATCTCCATTCCCTCCCCAATCCTGGGGGAAGGATATTGCAAAATCCCCATTCCCACCCCACTCTGGGGCCAGCCAGAGGTGGTATTTGCTGGTTCTCTGAACTACTCAAAATTTCCACTATCGGTTCTCCAGAATCTGTTAGAACCTGCTGGATTTCACCCCTGGGCAGGACTTTATTACTGATGTGGCTTGAGATTTTTCACCACCACCACTACCCACAATCCCCTTTGCACTTGGGTGAAACAAAATATTTATCTACCTAATAGTTGCAAGTGATGTGCATGTAAAAAGGACACAGGGCTTCAATCACATGGTTGTAGCTGTCATCTAGATTTTTTTTTTTTTTAGCACTTGTCCCCCACAGACCCATCTCCATCAGAATCCTCCTCGATACTTTGAACAAATAGGCAAATTGGGACAAGCATAGGATCCTTGGTGCTCTCTGAGCTTGATTGTTTTCTTACAGACATTTCATTACCCAACTAAATAAGATCATAACCTAGGAGGAACAAGTCACTTGTATATAGCCTTGGAAGAGCCTTGGTGGTGCAGCGGACTAAAGTGCTGTTAAGTAGCACTTAGCTGCCAGCTGCCTGCAATTACTGCGAGTTCGAATCTCACCAGGCTCAAGGTTGACTCAGCCTTCCATCCTTCCGAGGTAGATAAAATGAGGATCCAGATTGTGGGGGCAATAAGCTGACTTTGTATAAAAAAGAACACCACTTTGGGGGGGGGGCAAAAGCCCTACTAAGAAGGTATATACAAAAGTATGAAGGCTATTGCTTAATACATTGTAAGCTGCCCTGAGTCTCCGGAGAAGGGCGGCATATAAATTGAATCAATAAATAAATATAAATACCGTGTTTCCCCAAAAATAAGACCCTGTCTTATATTTTTTGAACCCCGAAATAAGCGCTTGGCCTTATTTTCGTGGAGGTCTTATTATTTTGGGGCTCATGGAGCAAGATGGGGCTCCTTTTGCCATCTTGTCTGATTTCCAGCTCTGCATTTAAATATTTTTGGGGAGGGCTTATTTTCGGGGTGGCTTATTTTAGCGCATGGGCTCAAAAGCCCAATTAGGCTTATTATCAGGGGATGTCTTATTTTCACGGAAACGGGGTAGAGAGCAAACCCCAGTCTCTTCTAGCAAAAGAAAGCTAGCACTGATGAGGTTATCTAGTCAGGTAATGAAATGTTTGCAAGGAAACAGCCAAGCTCAGAGAGCATCAAGGACTCCACAGTTCAATCCTGAGCTACACTGTATTCTCTTCTGTTGGGTCAAATATCTTGTTAGGAAGGAAGGAGAAGTGTTATCTGGGGAAAATGGCTTCTTCCTTCCACAGCCACATTTGCTTGGGCTGTAGGCCTTCCCTTGCTATCAAGGAAGATGTTCTTGGTTTATTGACCAAAACATTATCTTAAATAAAGCTCTCAGCCAGCTTATCTTGTGTTGAGCTTGCTGAGCTTCCAAACATCTCCTCTGCAGGCATCCCTGGTCTTGTTGGGTCTTTCAGTCTCTTCATCTTTTAATTGTTCTAACGTTTCATGTTTGATTTGTTTGCTTGTTTCCTTTCAATCTGTATTGCAAGTATTTTGGAAAGGGCTCCGGACTATGAATGGAGTTGTGGCATGAGCTAGTTTGGGCCCTTTTCCTCTATCCTTTCTCTAACTGAAATCAGCTGCTTGACTTGTGGTCCAACCTGTAGTCCCTACAAATGGATAATGAAGGAACTGCACCAAAGTCATAAATTCTACAATGAGGTGGGTGCTGCAGAGAAGTTGGTGTGGATTTGCATTGAGACTTTTTTTAAAAAAATATTTTTAAAAATATTTTATTGAGACTTTTTATTTAATCTTTTACAGAAAACTAGTGCTACAGGGAAAGCCTTATCTTCCTTATATGCTTGTTTTCTACCTGCAAAGACACGTTCGTGGTAGTGGGAGAGATATATGTTAGTTAACAACTCTTGGCCCCTCAATCGGAAGGGGAATCGTTGGGCACATCTCCAGAGAAACAAAACCAAGGTTCCTACAAGAGGATCAGGTTGACACACTCTCAGTTCTGCCACTACTTAAATATCTAAGTCAGTGTTTCTCAGCCTTGGTAGCTTGAAGATGGGCGGACTTCAACTACCAGAATCCCCCAGCCAGCAGCGCTGGCTGGGGGTTTCTGAGAGTTGAAGTCCGCCCATCTTCAAGCTACCAAGGTTGAGAAACATTGATCTAAGTGGAAATGATCCTTAGCTCCATTTGTTGACAAAAGTATAGTTTTAAGTGTACAGCAGTAATGCATGGCCAGAACTGAGAATCATGCACCAAAACCCCTAAGTTCAACCTTTCCCTCACTTAACTGCCTCCCATTGCTGACCCCCCCCTCCCCGCCAATGACCAATCAGGTTCAAGCAAGATGTTTTCAGAACAGTCACTTCAAGTGTAGGTTAGTATGCAGCTCCTTTCCTTTCCCAGTCGGTTGACTTTGAAGCAGCATCTCAGGGAGATACAGAAGTCACTTTCATTTTCCCCAAAGCATTCCCTGTCCTGTCAACACTCCTGAGAGTTCATGGCAGACTGTCACTGCACAGCGAAACAGAAGCAAACGTAAGGTGGCAGCTTAGACATACTACAGTATTACTGTGTATACAGAAAAAAAAAAATAGTGCAGGATAGAAGTTCTCATTGACTAAAGTATTATTTCAAGTTTGAATGCTGATCTGTTAAAATACTTAGTTATTTTATTCCAAGTGCTTATATTTGGGGACCAAACTTTCCTTCTGATTTTCATCCATGTTTAGGGGTTTCTACATAAAGACCTCAAATTACGACCATTCAAAGTTATGACAGACCCCCATGGAGCTACTTACAACCTAGATATAAAGTCCCAATAAGACCCTCCCCCCTGCAGTCATGTGGTTGATTGTGGACACTTGGTATCTTCATTTGCAGGATACCACAGTCATATGACTGTGATTTATGATGTTTTGTTTTGTTTTTTGCTGGAAATAGGCATTTACTTCAAATTTCCAGCAAAAAACGCTCATTGTACACAATAGATCTCTTAATGATTAGAATGCAGTATTGCAGGCTAACTCACTGCTCACTCCAGGAGTTCGATTCTGAATGTCTCAAAGTTGACTCAGACTTCCATCTTTCCAAGGTCAGTAAAATGAGGACCCAGAATGTTGGGGGCAATATGCTGATTCTGTAAACCGCTTAGAGAGGGCTGTGGAGAGGAATATAAGTCTTAAGTGCTATTGCTATTAGTATTCGTGACTATGGTGCTCATTTAATAACAGGCATGATTCACTTAACAACTGCCTCAGAAAGTCATAAAATCAGGCACAGTCGTGTGGTGACCCTTTTAACAACCAGTATAGCTTATAATTGAATTCTGGGCTCAGTTACAGTTGTAAATTGAGGACTATCTGAGCTGTATAGGATTTCAGGGCCAATGAGCCCGCTGTGATCAAAACTGTAACCTGTTCAAAGGGTAAGCAGAGGAGTGCAGCAGATTTGAGTCTAGGGCCCCCTTCAGCTGTGGCTTTGCATCCTCCCCAGTTAACACGTTCCCCAGTTAACTTCCACTCTAAACCCTTTCCAGCAATAAAATGGGACTCAAAGACCGCATCCGAGTGAGCAATTCTCAGAAGCAAGGTAGCCGGGGGAAGCAGCATCTGGTGCCTCCACTCCATCGCTCCCCCAGTACAGAGAACGTCAATGAAGGCATCAGCCCCAGCAAGGTACAGAAGAGCTGGAGCTTCAATGACAGGACCAAGTTCCGGACCTCATTGAGACTGAAGCCTCGGACACCAGTGGACGGTAAATTTTGGAAGCATCCAAAGCTGGAGGTTGGGAAATTTTCATATGGTTTTAATTCATAATAGTTGATCTTAAGAGGAAATCAACCAAGCTTGCTAAGAATTATTTGTGTTTATTCCATCTCTTCTCATGTTTCTGAAGAGTTCGAAATGTGGTAGTTTTTGTTATTGTTGTTAGTTGCAAAGTCGTGTCTGCGACCCCATGGACAATTTCCTCCAGGCCTTCCTGTCCTCTACCATCCCTTAGAGTCCATTTAAGCTCATGCCGACTGTTTTAGTGACTCCATCCAGCCATCTCCTTCTCTGTCGTACCCTTCTTCTTTTGCCCTCAATTGTTCTCAGCATTAGGCTCTTCTCCAGTGAGTCCTTCCTTCTCATTAGGTGGCCAAAATATTTGAGTTTCATCTTCAGGATCTGGCCTTCTAAAGAGCAGTCAGTCAGGGTTGATCTCCTCTAGGACTGACCGGTTGGATCGCCTTGCAATCCAAGGGAGTGGTAGTTTTACTATTTGGTATATTTTATTAAATAGTTTCTTATGTTTATATTCCACACATTTCCCCTAGGACAGTGCATTCCAACCTCAGCAACTTTTAAGATGTTTGGAATCCAAGTCTCAGAATTTCAAAGCCAACACAGTGGCTGAAGAAATCTGGGAGCTGAAGTCCACATATCTTGAAATGACTAAAGTTGGGAAACCCTGACCTAGAGGCTAGTCCTCCCACCAAGTCATGTTTCCATCCACAGCTGATGGTCCTACAGAGGAAAGTAGTGAGGAGAAGACCCATCAATGTGACTTGACTTTTGAAGACATCATGCCTACTGTAAAGACCTTGATCCGAGCAGTCAGGTGAGTTCTGTAAAGCTGGAATCAAAGCTAAGAACTCCAGGTTTGGGTTCACAAGGTGGCCTCTGGAGAAATCCTTCCTTTGCTTTGAAGCATCTGGTCCTCTCAAATCAAAGTTTCAGCATTTGGGATTGCACAGCCAAATAGAATAGCCTTTTTGTAGCCTAGATGTTGCTCTCAAGAGAAATTGAGATTAAAGAAATTGGCATTAAAGCCAATTAGAGTTGGCTTTAAAGGAAGAAGGGAAAGGGTCTCATGGCTGAATATATACTTTAGGCAGACTTGCCCTGGAGAAATCCCTGAAACTAAGGGAAAGATTCCAGTTGTACATTAGCAGTAAGAAAAGGATGACAGTGAAATTCACAATTAGAAGATGTGATGATCTCTCTTTTGCTCCTTGAAGTTGATTGATCCATGAGATGGGTTGAAGTGTGCCCATTTGTCCTTCAAGGCATTTTTGGTAGTCTATCAAGTTCCATTGGGAGATTGCTCCAGCAATAACAAAATACTTGAATTACTCTTAGGATAGATGGAGTGAGGGTAACTGTTTCGGCTCTGACTACTACTGCCACTGTATTCAGGCCAGCCCCAGAATATATCTTAAAAATTGTGCTTGATTTTGTTCAAGTAGGAAAGCCTTTGGTAGGCTCAACAATTCTACACTCTTTGACACTGATGCAATTTTTGCCTTCTGGTCCTTTAAAATGGAGAGCAGAGTGGTTGGGTGATTATACCTGAGTCATTTAGTTAATGTTTTAGAATTTGCTGTGGTCTTTGTTGAACTTCAGTTGAAGTGGTTGACCTGAAACTCCTAAATATGAAAGTCTATTTGTTCTATAGTCTTAAAATCTGATTAAATCTGGGGACACCGGGTTGAAGAAGACTGGGCCACAGCATCTCCTGCTTTCAGGTTGCATTTTTGGCATCTGTGGTTAAGGAGTTCCCTCCCCACCAGCAGTTCTGAAAAGCACTTACCAGTACTAAATGGGAGTATGCCATGCAAGGTTACCCAGACCAGTAAAAGGTTACCTAGATCTCTCCTCCAGGTTTTGGTGCCTTGCATTTTAATTTTTTTAAAAAATAAGCATGTTTTCTTGCAGAATTCTTAAATTCCTAGTAGCCAAAAGAAAGTTCAAGGAGACCCTGAGACCATATGATGTTAAAGATGTGATTGAGCAATACTCAGCTGGCCACCTGGACATGCTTGGCAGAATCAAAAGTCTCCAGACACGGTGAGGAGAAATACTGGTGCTCAATGGTGCTCAGGGTTATTTTTCCCAGCAACTTGAAAAACCAAAACTAGTGATGGTGCTGGTGGCAAGACTACAACTGGAGAGCAAGGTCAGAAGCAACTACAGATTTGGCCAGCATTGGTTGAGTTTCTTTCATAGGTTTATGATGCAGCTGCAGACAAGAGACTGTGAGAGAATCCCAGTGACAATAATAAGCCCAATCGGGCTTTTGAGCGCATGGCAATAAAGCCAAGCGCTTATTTCAGGGTTCAAAAAATATAAGACAGGGTCTTATTTTTGGGGAAGCACGGTATTAAAGACTTAGGTTTTGGGAGAACTGTTGCAATTATTTTTATGCAGAGATGTTGGGGATACACAGTTCTGGAGTATATTAGAAAGTGACAGAATCACTTTTTTTTTTTTATTTATTTATTTATTTATTTATTTATTTATTTATTATTTATTTTTATTTTTATTTTATTCGGCTTATTTCTTTTAGACAGAAAAAGCCCTTTCAGGTGGAATTCTCAGAGGTGGACCTAATGTTCTTGCCCAGGGGTGAAATCCAGCAGGTTCTGACAGGTTCTGGAGAACCAGTAGCGGAAATTTTGAGTAATTTGGAGAACCGGTAGTGAAAATTTTGAGTAGTTTGGAGAACCGGTAGCGGAAATTGAGAACCAGCAAATACCACCTCTGGCTGGTCCCAGAGTGGGGTGGGAATGGAGATTTTGCAATATCCTTACCCCAGGAGTGGGGAGGGAATGAGGATTTTGCAATATCCTTCCCCGAGGAGTGGGGAGGGAATGGGAATTTTGCAATATTCTTTTCCCAAGAGTGGGGAGGGAATGGGGATTTTGCAATATCCTTCCCCCATGAGTGAGGAGGGAATGAGGATTTTGCAGTATCCTTCCCCTGCCACACCCACCAAGCCACACCCACCAAGCCACGCCCACAGAACTGGTGGTAAAAAAAATGGATTTCATCACTGTTCTTGCCTTGATCTAGTTTCCCAAGTGACCCAGATAGCCTCATTTTGTTTCACCTGATATCATCTCCCCCACATCTCTCTCTTCACTCTTTGCAGTGTGGATCAGATTGTGGGCCGGGGAGGTCTCACCATGGATAAGAAGACACGGGAGAAAGGGGAAAAAGCACCATTGGAGGTCGATCTGGTGGATGATCTCAGCATGATGGGCCGAGTACTAAAGGTGGAAAAGCAGGTAAGGCTGGGCCTGGGAGGAACATGGGTAAAGGGAGGTGGGCTCCTCATACATGATGTGATCAGGCCACTGCTTGGATCTTCTATTTCATTTCTTGGATAATTAGATTTCCATCCCCCTTTTGTCTAAGAGCTCTTGCTGCAGAGGTGGGTTTCAGCCGGTTCTGACCAGTTCTGGAGAACCGGTAGCGGAAATTTTGAATAGTTCCAGGAACCGGTAGTAAAAATTCTATCTGGCCCCACCTCCATCTATTCTCTGCCTTCCGAGTCCCAGCTGATCGGGAGGAAATCGGGATTTTGCAGTAACCTTCCTGTGGATTGGGGACGGAATGGAGATTTTACAATATCCTTCCCCATCCTTCCTGCCACACCCATCAAGCCACGCCCACAGAACCGGTAGTAAAAAAATTTGAAACCCACCACTGTCTTGATGGTATTCCCAACATGCATTCCTTCATTTTTCCCTTTAAAAATGAGTTGGTCTGAAAGTGGGGTGATTCCATAGCTAAGGATGGACTTGAACTTGGACCTCTCCAATTCTAGTTCAACCCCTTAAGGCGTCATGAGCATCTGTGGAGGTTGCCACAAGTGACCTCAAGGGGATGATGACATTTTCATGCAGATGGCATGAATGGGTAACTTGCATTTTGTGCATCAAGATTTCATGTCATATGTGACATCACTGTAGCTTCCACTGGAGGCTTCTTAGATCATCTTGGTTCACAAGCCAGGAACTGATCCTGGTCATCCTCTTCTTAGGAAAGAAGAGGCTGTATGACTCTAATATGCTCAACCTGATTGCTGAATTAATTCATTTTATGGGTTTGCCCAACACAGGGGTCAGCAACCTGTGGCTCTGGAGCTGCATGTGGCTCTTTCACCCCTCTGCTGCGGCTCCCTGTCACTCAAAATATGCATCACAATCACCAATGTGTGACACCCACCGGCATGCTATTTATTGAGCTTTTCAACTCCCAGAATGCTGGGCGTTGAAGTCCACAAGTCTTAAAGTTGCCAAGGTTGGAGACCCCTGGTCTGGAAAGCAGTTCTGATCATTTTAAATGTTGTGCTGCCCCCTGCATTCACATGACTTTTAATTCTGCCAAACATGCGATTTGCAACATTTTTTGCTGTTTTCTGGCAGCCCTTTGAATATGCTGTGTTCTCTTAATGACCACATGGACTGCTTAATGACCAGAGTGACTCACTTTGCAACCCTTCTGGGAGAAGGGCGGTATACAAATTAAATTAATAAATAAAATAAATAAATAAATAAATAAACCATTGTTAAAACAATCATAAAATTGAGTCCGGTCACATGGTGACTTGCTTAATGACTGCCCCAAAATTCTGGGCCCAACTTGTGGTTGCCCTACACAGGTTACAGCCCAATTTTGATGATGCTTTTGGGTATTTTTTCCTGGAGTAAGGCACTCGGCCTGTAGTGAAAAATGGAAGAATAGGATTTGCACAGTTAAAAACAAAATTAAAGATTTTCTTCCCCAAATCTAAAAAATCTCAGACCCACCTATATGAATGCTGAAGCTTTGCCCCTTTTTCACCATTGCCTTGTCAAATTCTTGGACATCCCCCACTCCCTGTTTATGCACCTGAATTCCCTTCATTTTATAGCTGCTGATTCTGAAGAATAAATGTCCAACCTCATAACTTAGATCCATGTTTTAGAGCAGGGGGTCCCCAAACTTGGCAGCTTTAAGACTTGTGGACTTCAACTCCAGAATTCTCCAGCCAGCTGACTAGAGAATTCTGGGAGTTGAAGTCCACAAGTCTTAAAGCTACCAAGTTTGAAGACCTCTGTTTTAGAGCTTGGGGAGTTTTTCATCTCTCTCTCTCTCTCTCTCTCTCTCTCTCTCTCTCTCTCTCTCTCTCTCTCTCTCTCTCTCTCTCTCTCTCTCTCTCTCTCTCTCTCTCTCTCTCTCTCTCTCTCTCTCTCTCTCTCTCCCCTTCTCCCTCCCTCCCCTCCCATTCTCCCTCCCTCTCTCCCTCCATCCCTCCCACTGCCTCTCTCCTTCCCTCCCTCTTGCTCTCTCCCCCTCCTTCCTTCCTTCCTTCCTTTCCACCCTCCCCCTCTCCCCTCCTCCCTCCCTCCCTCCCTCCCTTTCCCTCTCTCTCCCTCTCCCTCCTTCTCTCTCTCCAGGTTGAGTCTATTGAGCACAAGCTGGACTTGTTGCTAGGCGTTTACTCCCAGTGCCTACGGAAGGGTTCCATCAACTCCATTAGCTTGACCGCTATACCAGTTCGCAGTGGGGAACCAGACAGCACCTCTGACTATCATAGTCCTGTGGACCATGAAGACATCTCTGTCTCTGCTCAGACCTTGAACATCTCCCGATCGGCTAGCACCAACATTGACTAATGTGGCCTCTCCAGACTAGCTGTGTAACAGCCACACACCAGCTACATGCGAGGAGAGGCTGGGAGGGAGTCTTTCGTTCGAAGGAGGACTTGGGAGAGAATTCCGGACTACTCTTATGGACCGTGCTCGACTGAGCCAAAATCTTCTCCAGCCTCACCTTGTTGGTGTTTCCCCATCAGATTCGTCTGCCTTTGCACCAGAATGATCACCTCAACTTTACTTGAAGTCTTCCAATTGGGGGGAAAGCCACTAGCACCAGAGCATTTAGAGCAAATGTAGACAAATGGTTAGGCCTCTGAAGCAGCAGGGTGGTCCCAGCACCCATCAGCTGTCAGCCGTAACTTCGCCAGTGTTTCTGGGCTTCCCCCAGTGGTCGTGATAGAATGTAAAACTCAGTCAGCAGCTTTCTCTGTTGGGAGGCAAGCCTTGTTAGCCTGAAGTAATGGGCAGAGGAATCTGTCTTTCACCTCTCAGCCTCCTGTAGACATCTGCCATGGTTCCCAGTTAATTCCAGAGTTTTCAGGTGCCTCTAGGCTACCGAGGAAATCAATTCTCTTTTGATAAAGAGCAGTCAAGATGAAATGGCCACTTTGGACTCTTGAGTCATTGTGATGGCCAACCCATCAAGGAAAACCATGCAAATTGTGACAGCCATGACATGACAACCACCGACTCTAGACGTTGACTTTACTGGGCAACCCAGGTTGACGATGTTTTTTTATTCAGCTATGCAAAAGCTAGGTTACTCTTTTCTTCAGCCCTGCTCGACAAGGGACGTTGCAACTTGACTGAATGTGGTTTCTTGTCTTTGCATTTAGAAGCAATTAATGACTGGCAATGCCTAACCCTACTCTTGGCAGCCTTCAAGCACCTTTCTACTTCTCTTTTAGCTCCCCGTTCCACCAGGTAGCAGACATCACTTTATGCCCCCCCCCCCCTCGGGTTCATGAGCACACAGTGGAACTTGCCACATAATGGAAACATGTTTAGGGGGAGATGGGCACCGCTATATGCAACTATCTTGAATATGCAACCTGAAACCAATCTTTAGCAGTGGTTAAGGTGCCTTCTCTGCCTGGGAAGCAAGCAGGGATTTGGGGGTCTCTATGTGCACCCTTGAAGGAAACTCAATTCAGGTAGCCAAGAGTAGAATCATGGGTCCTGGTGTTCTCAGGGGGAATTTCATCAGCTTGCTGTCTCTGGAGGAAGAGTTGAGTATTGCTCTCTCCCAGGGAATTGCGTGTGTGTATTTGTATGTGTGTGTGAGTTTCCTATTCATTCAACAGCAGTGAATTAAGGTAGAGCTTGGCTCAGGTACTATACATTTGTAGAATTATCAGTGCTCTGGTGTAGCTTTTGAGTAGCCCTCCCCAAGCTGAGGTCCTCCAGTTGGGTTGGATGATGTTTCTAATATGACTGCTTGGGCTTTTGAAATTTAACATATCTGGGGTCCACACGTTGGAGAATCATTGCTTTAGACTCAAATTTCCTACCAGCTGTGAGCACATCCTTTCTATTACTAGTAGAAGATCCCTGGATTACGATTTCCATCCAGGGTTTTTCTGGAGGCATTCCCCCTTGCAGTCTTTCTAAGACAATGTTCCTCAACCTTAGCCACTTTAAGATGTCTAGACTTCAACTCCAAGAATTCATCTGGGGAATTCTGGGAGTTGAAGTCTAGACATCTTAAAGTGGCTAGGGTTGAGGAATACCGTTTTAGGATATGAAGCACCATTGTTCCAATTATTCCATTATTCCACCTGCCTCTCTGATGATGCCCTTCAGATTTCACCTTCCTCCTTGCCCATCTGCCTAAGTTTTAACTTCTGCAGCTTTCATGGGGGACTTTGGTCTTGAGTGTGCTTTCCTTGGGAAAGATCAATAACACAAGCAGACCATCTTGGCACATTCAGTGTTTAGGAGCCCAGCATTTGAAAAACAGAACATTATTAGGTTTATGTTGAATACAATGCAATGTATGAATAGATCATCAGCCAGGATTGTCTGTGACTTCTTTGTTGAGTCTCTACTCATGCTCCTGGCACAGATTGTGGTTACGGTTTTCTTCCCAATGGTCATTCACTTGGATTTTTTTTGAACCACAGACCCATCCCAGAACATGTTCTAAGTCCAAACAGCCCCTTCCTTCCAGTCCTTTTGCTTGGATCGCTGCTTAGCTACCAAAATCTGCTCCTTGGTGGGTTGTCTTGTTAACTTTAAACAAGAGAACCAGCAGAAGTCCTGTTTTTCTATTGAATGTCTTCATTCTCACCTTTATGATTGCTGCATAGATACTGGCTTTCCAATTGTATTGAGCTATAGCTCGCATGGCAGCTAGTGGGCATTATGGGAATGGTGATAGAACATATCTGGTGGGAGAATGCTAACTTACTGGGAGAGAACAGAATTAAATCTGGAAGACTTTCCCATCTTCTCAGAGCTAACTCTGCCAACACCATTGTGGTTGAGTTGTTCCATAGAACACGCCCAGCTTTCATTTCACATCTCCTTTAGGCTGCATGTCCAAAGTCCCCCACTTGCCCAACTGCATCTTCACTTTGCATGTCCATGCATGTGTCTTGAAGAAATGGCGAGCTTCTCCCCCATCAGACTATGACTCTTCTACTCTCAATGCACTGAACACACCCTCATTGGAGAGCACACCCAAGTCTTCATCCAGGATGGTCATCTCCAGAAATAGGGGAGGGGCTGCATGGTGAAGGGCAAGAGGGGGAGGAAGGGAGCAGGGGATGGCTTTGACCATTCAAAGACAAAAAGGTGGGCCTCGGGGTAGTTTTCCTAATAAATTTTGTTTCTGAGACAATGCATAGTTACCTCACTTTATTAACTTATTAACTTATTTGTTTCATTAAAATTTTCAGTAGATGACTGCCTGTGTGTCTCATTACTTCTTTGCTCATGGGAGATTCTATGGGACCTTTGTTGGAATAAATGAATATCTGGAAAAGGATGGTTTTTTAATTTTTCTAAAGTGAGGTGAAGGGCTGGAGAAGAACAAGTGTCCTCTGACTTGCTGTTACAAGGCTGAGAAAGTGGTCTGGGAAGGAAAGGCACTATGGTTGGGTGGTAGAGCAAAAAGCCTCCTTCTCTTCCCCCCTCTTCCTCCTCCTCCTCCTCCTCCTCTTTCTCCTCCTCCTCTTCCTTCTCCTACTGCCAATGATCTGAAGAGAAGATCAAACTGCACAGCAGCCAACATTTTCAAACATAAATGGAGGGTTGGTTGACAAAGATCCAAACTGGGCATAATACAGTATTTGGTTTATGTTTACATTGTACAAATGGATCAGAGTATAACTTAATATATGGAATGGAAGGTTTTAGCAAGAGGACCTTACACCCTCATTCCTTCTTGACATTATTGCAGTACTGCAAAGATTTCCATGTGGAGCTGCCCCTGAAGACTATTTTGAAACTTTAGCTGGTGCACACACAAAAAAAGGAGAGGGCGAATGGCTAGCATCAGTGGTGGGTTTCAAAATTTTTTACTACCGGTTCTGTGGATGTGACTTGGTGGGCGTGGCAGGGGAAGGATACCGTAAAATCTTCATTCCCTCCCCAATCCAGTGGAAGGTTACTGCAAAATCCCTATTTCCTCTCAATCAGCTGGGGCTTGGGAGGCAGAGAATAGATGGGGGCGGGGCCAGTCAGAGGTGGTATTTACCAGTTCTCCGAACTACTCAAAATTTCCGCTACCGGTTCTCCAGAACTGGTCAGAACCTGCTGAAACCCACCTCTGGCTATCATGTTAGTGGATGAGAACCACTTTAGCACGGCTATTAATATTGTGGATGCCACATTGTTTGCCAATATAATTTAAGGTGCTGGTTAGTATCTAAAAGTCTTTAACGAGGGATGGTCTTCTGTCTAGAGCAGGGATCTCCAAACTTGGCAAGTCTGGGAATTGAAGTCCGTAAGTCTTAAAGTTGCCAAGTTTGGAGACCCCTGCTCTAGAGCATCTTCCCACCCTGGTCAAAATACCCAGGTAGCAAACTCCTCCCATACTGGCTGGGGAATCCTGGGAGGTGAAATCTAAAGATCTGAAAGTTGCTAAGTTTGAAAAACGCTGGTCTATCACATGCATAACTTATTTGTTTCCCGTTGGGTTTCCCTTCTTATCAAGACCATCTCTCCTGTCCTCTCTCTTAGCTGCTATGTGAATCCTATCAATAAAAGGCTCCCTTCAGTTTAGCAAAACTGAGTAAAACAACAAAAAGCCTCTGGTTATTCCTTTTCATTGCCTCTAAGCGGAGCCATTGCTTTTCTAAACTGTTTTTAAACACATGGGTCAAAGACAAAAGGAATACACAGACACAAACAGACAGAGAGAGAGAGAGGGAGGGAGAGGGAGGGAGAGGGGGGGGAGTGAGAAATATACTATGCAAAAATAGGTTTGGTACCTTTATCATGTCTTCGTCTCTTCTTCCCTAATGAGTGACCTCAAGCATCCTAATTTGAGATTTCTGGATTTAGGGATTTCTGGCAAACAAATCGGAGCATTCTTTTTCAAGGTGAAATGAAGTACATTTCCTATTGGTATGAAAAAGACATTTGGCTTTGTGAAAAGATCAGTTCCTTTCCCCATTGAGGGTTTATAGTACATTCATAGTAACCCTAAACCATTGGTGGAATGATATAAATTACTGTTTATATCATTTGGCATCATGAAGGTTGTATTAACATCATTACTCACTATTGCTTTTTGGGCACCTTTTAATTTTATTATTTAATTTTATTATTTATTAATAATTAACTGGCTTTCTAATTCCTGTGGGAAACTAGGAAAATACCCATAAAATATGTTTTGAAAATCTCGATAAGCAACATGAATTATCTGGGTGTGAGGACCATTCCCCTGCTTTCTCTCTTATTTACCAAATTGTAGGATTTGAATTACGACTGTTACTAATTCTGGAATGTTTTAAGGGTATAAAATTTGCAATAAAACTATTGATAGCCCTGCTGGGATGGTGAAATAATGAGGGGGGATTATTGGGGATAAAGCAGTTTATCAACAAAAAAGCAGACTTCCCCTTAGCTCAACAACAGCAACAAAAACCCAAATAACGAGTGAGAGCTGGTTAGCACAAATTTTATTGTTTATTTTATTTTATTTTATTTTATTATTTTATTTTATTTTATTTTATTTTTTTATTTTATTTTATTTTATTTTATTTTATATTTTATTTTTTTTATTTTACTTTATTTTATTTATTTTATTTTATTTTATTTTATTTTTTATTTTATTTTATATTTTATTTTATTTTATTTATTTTATTTTATTTTATTTTATTTTATTTTAATTTTATTTTATTTCATTATTTTATTTTAGTTTAGTTTAGTTGTTTATTATTTTATTTTATTTTATTTGTTTATTTTATTTTATTTTATTTTATTTTATTTTATTTTATTTTATTTTATTTTATTTTATTTTATTTTATTTTATTTTATTTTATTTTATTTTATTTTATTTTTTTTATTTTACTTTATTTTACTTTATTTTACTTTATTTTATTTAATTATCTCCCATACCCAGGTTTTCAAAGACTCCTTCTATCCTATACAGTATTCCTTCCAAAAAAAGAAAAAAAAGAAAAGAAAGAAAGAAAGAAAAGAAAGAAAAAAAAAACACTTTTTGCTAAAGTGTTCCACTCCTTTCACCACCATCCATGCCCTTGATTGGCACTTCTGCCTACCTTTTCTGCTCTGCCCCTCCCTCTCTTTTGTGAGTTTTCTGACAGGAGGACTCAAATTATAGAATTTGATATAGAAACCCAGGGGTTTCTATATTGGTCCAGCCAAGAGTTTTATTGCCCACGTTGCAAGCTTCATTCTGCAAACAAGGCCAGAGTGAGCTCTATACACCCCTTGGAATGTTTTATCAGAGAAAATATTTCCAGGAAGCTCAGAGTTGACACTGCTGTTGACTCTAGACCTGCAAAAAAGAAACAAACAACTAAATGGACCAAAATAAACCATGAACCATATAAGTCTCAGGCATGGTACTGGTAGTGCTTGTCTTACAACCATAATTGAGCCTGAAAATATAGTTATGATTCATGTAAATCATGCCTGTTGTTAAGTTAGGGGTGAAATGCTACAGTTTGGGCCGGTTTTCCCAAACCGGTAGTAAAAAATGCTACCTGTTCACTGAACCGGTAGTAAAAAATATTAAAAAAAAAAGTTCCGATGATCAGCTGAGCAATGCGCGATTGTCGGAACTTTTTCTTTTCTTTTACTTTTTAAAGCATAAAGTAAAAAAATGCTAAAAAAGTAAAAAAAAAAAAAGTTCCAACGATTGTCTCTCAGCTGATCGTCAGAACTTTTTTTAAAAAAACTTTTTAGGCATTTTTTTACTACTGGCTTGAATGAATAGGTAGTAAAAAAATGCTTTAAAAAAGTAAAAAAAAAAAAAAGGCTCCGATGATCACAGCTGTGCTGCACGATCATCGGAGCTTTTTTTAAAAAAAAATTTAAAGCATTTTTTTACTACCTATTTGCCTGAACTGGTAGTAAAAAAAAATGCTTTTAAAAGGTTAAAAAAAGGTTCCGATGACCGTGCGGCACAGCTGTGATCGTCAGAGCCTTTTTTAAACTTTTAAAAGTATTTTTTTACTACTGGTTTGGGCGAATAGGTAGTAAAAATAATGCTTTCAAAAGTAAAAAAAACCCCAGCTGTGCCGTGCAATCATCGGAACCTCTTTTTTACTTTTTAAAAGCATTTTTTACTGCCTATTTGCCGGAGGCGGTAGTAAAAAATGTTTTTAAAAAGTTTTTTAAAAGGTTCCCACGATCGTGCGCCGCAGCTGATCACCTCCTCGCGCTGTTCTACTTACCCTCCCAAACCTCCTTTTGGCGTGTACTACGTGTGCACATGCGCAGTTCATTATTTGGCATGGACTGGGCATGCGTGCACGGAGCACACATTTGACACGCTGCACACATGCGTGGCCAGAGAGCTGGTAGTAAACCAGTTCATATTTCACCACTGAAGCAAGTCATCACATGACTGCACCTGATCTTGTAACCTTTTTGGAACAATCATTAAGCAAGTGCCAAGGTCATTAAGCAAACCTATTCTCTACAACCCTCATTTCTCCCCGGAAACCAGAAGTAAATGCTGGTTTCCAGCAAAAAAATTTGTGGTGACATGAGTGTAGGATGCTACAAATAGCTGTAAATGCCGGCTAATTGCCAAGTACCCAAAATGCTATCATTTATTATTTATTTATTATTCGTATTTCTATGCCGCCCATTCTCTGAGGACTCTGGGTGGCTTACAACAATCGACACTATACTAAATAGCATATTGCCCCCAACAATCTGGGTCCTCATTTTACCCACCTCGGAAGGATGGAAGGCTGAATCAACCTTGAGCCGGTGAGATTTGATCTGCTGATCTGCTGAACTAGCAGTCAGCTGAAGTAGCTGCAGTACTGCACCCTAACCACTGCGTCATCTCGGCTCATGACCTGGGGGGGGGGGGGGGGGAGGCAGCTGTCAGAATTTAAAATACTGGTCATAAGTAGCTTTTTGGGGTCCATCAGAACTTTGAGTGGTTGATAAGTCAAGATCTACCTGTATTTGGACCAGAGGAACCTGCTTCTCAGCCCTACTAGTCTATGGAACTCACTGTGTGTCTTTGGGTTCATCACTTTGTCTCACTTAGAATAAAATAGAGCTGGAAGGGACTTGGAGGTCTTCTAGTCCAGCCCCCTGCTCAAGCAGGAAAACCTATACTATTTCAAATAAGTGACTGTCTAGTCTCTTCTTAAAAACCTCCAGTGATGGAGCGCTCATAATTTCTGGAGGCAAGCTGTTCCACTGGTTAATTTTCCATGCAGTTAGGAAGTTTCTTCTTAATTCCAGGTTGCTTCTCTCTTTGATCAGTTTCCAACCATTGTTTCTTGTCCTGCCCTCTGGTGCTTTGTAGAATAATTTGAAACCCCCCCCCACTCTTCTTTGTGGTAGCCCCTGGAATACTGCTATCATGTCACTCCTTTTCTTTTCTTTTCCTTAGACTAGCCAAACCCAAATCCTGTAGCCGCCCTGAGTCTTCGGAGAGGGGCGGCATATAAATTGAATTAATTAAATTAAATTAAATTAACCCCCCCCTTTTTTTAGCCTTTTAAATTGTCAATGGGTTTTAGTTTAAATGTTTGAAATTTTTGGGCCAAAGTCATATGATTCTTTTAAAAATTTTAAATTTTGTATTATGTGTTTTAGTTCTGGCCATGCACCGCCCTGAGTCCACTAGGAGAAGGGCGGGATACAAATTGAAATAAATAAATAAATAAATAAATAAATAAATAAATAAATAAATAAATAAATAAATAAATAATAAAGTAAAGTAAAGTAAAATAAAATAAAATAAAATAAAATAAAATAATAAAATAAAATAAAATAAAATAAAATAATAAAATAAAATAAAATAAAATAAAATAAAATAAAATAAAATAAAATAAAATAAAATAAAATAAAATAAAATAAAATAAAATAAAATAAAATATGTTTTAATCTCCAGGCCTATGATCATCTTAGTTGCTCTTCTCTGAACTTTTTCCAAAGTCTCAACATCTTTTTTTGTAAAATGGTGACCAAAACTGGTTGCAGTATTCTAGGTATGGTCTTAATAGGGTTTTATAAAGTGGTACTAATACTTCACGTGTTCTTGATTCTATGCCTCTGTTGATACAACCCAGGATTGTATTAGCTAAGAAAAAGGACCCACCTACCTGCCAGGGTTACGTTGTCCAGTAAAACAAGGGTGGAGTGGACATGTCTCTCTTCTTTACATTCCTGTAAGAAAAGGCAGGATAAAATACTAGTGGAATTATAAAAAAATAATAAAGGCATAAACATCATTAAAATGAAGAATGGACATGTAATGCATTTTTACTTCGATTTTGCTGCCAAATATAGGAAATGCTGGAACAAACGTCTTCTGGGAATTCCTACAGAAAACATCTCTATATTAAAAATAGACAGAGTGAAATTGAGAAGAAAGCAATCTGCAAATATCACCGGGCTTGCTAAAATTCTACTGATTTACAGATACAACATTTGATAGCTATGCTTTCCAACTAATATGTCCTCTCTGCATCAATCAGTGTGGTTTACAGCACAGGATCAGTGGTGGGTTTCAAAAATTTTTACTACCGGTTCTGTGGGTGTGGCTTGGTGGGCGTGGCAGGGGAAGGATACTGTAAAATCTCCATTCCCTCCCCAATCCAGGAGAAGGTTACTGCAAAATCCCCATTTCCTCCCAATCAGCTGGGACTTGGGAGGCAGAGAATAGATGGGGGCGGGGCCAGTCAGAATTTTTACTATCGGTTCTCCAAACTATTCAAAATTTCCCGTACCGGTTCTCCAGAACTGTTCAGAACCTGCTGAAATCCACCTCTGCACAGGATCCATTTACCACATTCCAAAATACTGGCAATATTTTTAAAGTCCCATTTATTCATTCTAATGAAGAGACCACCACATAACAAATCATAAAATAATGAACATGGTATGTACAGGCAAAGCAAATTACAATTTACAATCTATAAATACAGAGCTTGGGCTGATTATATCAATGCCTGATTCAGTCTTCCTCAAGATGGGACTGAATATTGCAATATCGATTTGAGCTGAATTCCTTGGGGGTGTCCACAGGGGATCAAAGAAGTCAAGATAATGGCCATAATCATTGCAATGAATCCCAGAATCATAGGACTGGAAGGGATCTTGGAAGTCTTCCAGTCCAAGCCCCTGCCCCAAGACAGGAGACCATGTACTATCCTGGACAAATGGAGGATGGAGTGAAGGAGCACCCACAACTTTGGAGAGCAACCTGTCCATTTATTAATTGCTCTCACTTTCAGTAAATTTCTCCATAGTTCCAGTTAGGATCTCTCTTTAATGATCTTCCATCCATTTCTTCTTGTCCTGCTCTCAAGTACTTTGGAGAATAGGTTGACCTCCTGTCTTCTCTGTGACAGCCTCTCAAATACTAGAAGACAGCTATCGTGTACATTCTAATCCTTCTCTTTGTTAGACTAGACATACTTCGTTCCCTTAACCGTTCATTGTACAAATTAGCCTCCTGACCCTTGTTGCTCTTTTCTCCACTCTTTCTAGGGTCTCAGCATTTTTTCTGTATCATGGTGATCAGAATCAGACTCAATATTCCAAGTGTGGCTTCCTCCCTTTTTCTATAATGGTTGTAAATTGAGGATTATCTATACTCTGCCTTGTCTGTGGAGATTCTCAGTCATTCTGGTTATGTTTGTCCCAAATGTGCTTTTTCAAAAGGCAACATTCAGTTGAAAAAGCACCTTTATGCTCTATGTCAGTGAAAGCTCATTCAGCATTGGGACGTTTCTATTTCAGTGCAACAGAAACAATTCAAAAAACTAATAAAACATAAACTTAATAAGATAAGACAATTTATCAAAGAGATAGGCCCAGCTTAAAGGAACAAGAAAAAGTTCCAAAGTGAAAGTGGAACCAAACCAAACATGAAAGGGAAAATGGAAGTTCTATAGAAGTTAATTGGGAGCAAAGATTTGTGTAATGACCTACAGTTTAGATAAAAGGCAATGAATGGTCAAGCATGAACAAAAGATAAAAAAATCAATGGAGAAAAAAGCAGATAAGAACAATTTCATAGATGGCTAAAGACTTTAGTAAGGGGCTGTCTACTGCATATCAGGAATTCTGAACCTTGGCAACTTTCAGATGCATGCTGGTTAGGAAATTCTGGGAGTTGTCCATGCACCTTAAAGTTGCCAGGGTGGAATACATACATACATACATACATACATACATACATACATACATACAAAGTGTTTTTCTATCGAGACATCTGGTCTACCCCAGCATGTGGGAGGGACCAGGTATCTCGATAGAAAAACACTTAATCTCTCCCCTGGCTCAAGATGATGAAGGGAGAACTTGTGGCTCAGAGGTTAATACAACTGCCTAACATGCAGGCAGCTCAAGTTCAAATCCAAGTAAGGGTATGGCTAGTTGATGAGAGCTAAATAGTTTGAAATAGATCTATACTAGTCTCCCTTTATTTCTTTTCCTTCTGATGTATCCTTCCATTGTCCAATGTTGTGCTTCTATTAATTCATTCTATAGTATTTGTCCCATCTATGACTGATGATAAGACCTAATCTTAGTGATTGTCACTGTTATTTATATTATTGTTGTATTAATTTTATGTTTATGTACTTTTATTCCTTGTTTCGTTGTTGTTGTTTTAATTCCTTTGAGTCAGTGTTGACTCCTGGTGACTGCTAGACCAGTCCCTGCAGTTTTCTTGGCAAGATTTTGGAAAGTGGATTACCTTTGTTTTCTTCTTCCAGGGGCTGAGAGAGAGGGACTGGCCCAAAGTCACCCATTTGGCTTCTTGCCTAAATCAAGACTAGAACTCCCAGTCTCCTGATTTCTAGGCTGGTGACTTCACCACTATACCAAACCGGCTCCCTACTATGCTTACTTTTTAGTCTTATCCACAATCAGATAAAACAATCAGACAAAAAAGGGGAGGACCCTCCAGTGGCTTAACAGTCAGCAGAAGACACTCTTGGAAGGACCTGTTCTGATGGATCAGAAGGTTAAAAGTGGCAGTGGGAGGTCTGTACTTTTAGACTTGCAAGATTGATGTCAGCTCTCCTGGGTAAACCAAACAGGAAACATGACTAGATGAGCTAATCCTACTTTATTGTAAGGCTGCATTAACAGAACCTTGCATGTCTGAAGGTATGTTGTGACCTAGGCTTACTGAGTCATCACAAGACACAATTAGTTCCAAAAAAAAAACCTATTTTATTGTAACAGCTGAAAATTACGTTCATTCCCAGCTGAGTCCCAATTAGTTGCAAAATAAATCCTTCGGAAGAAGTCCTTTGGGATAATCACCAACCTTTATCTTCTTTGACACCTTGCCAAAGGCCTTACTTGGCAAAGCCCCACAGAGTTCAGAAACAAGCAAGAAATGCTGACTGGAAACAGAGTTAGCAATGTTGCTTTCCTACAAAAGGCCCAAGTGCCTTTGCTCCTCCTTTAAGCCCTATGGGAGGGGCCAATCATCTCCTGGCCTTACTCCCAAGTCATCCCTTTTCCTTTAGCTGCTCTTCCCTTTTGGCAGCTCTTCACATGCGTGCACTAGGAACAGGCTCCTCCTGTTCTTCTGCCTCTCTGCTGTCTGACTCTGGGGGCTCCGGAGTCCGCGCATCACTCCCAGATGGCTCTGGCCCCATCTCTGCCTCTGATGCAGAGCCCTTGTCCAGGCCTTCCCCTGACTCCAGGACTGGCCCATGTTTCTCCCCAGCCTCCTCACTGTCTGACTCTGTTGTGGCCCGCCAGCGGCCTGTGCGGATCGTGGCTGATCCTGACGAAGAGGAGGCTGGTGTGGTGTCGCACCAGCAGCTGCACAGCCAGCGCTCGCATCGGACAGCCAGGAGGCTGAAGAAGATGTGGTGCCAGAGGCAGAGGCAGAGACTCAGCCATGGCCTTCAGAACCTCCAGAGGTTCCTTCAAGTGGAGAGAGCAAAGTGGAGGAGCCTCTCCTCAATGCTCGACATGAACGGCTGCCAAAAGGCAGGAGTGACTACTCAAGAGGAGGAAGTCTACTCGAGAATAGGGCTTGAGGATAATTGGCCACTCCCTTAGCCTATTTAAGTCGCACGCAGCTAGTGCTTTCTTGCTGGAAACAACTCGTATTTACTATCAGAGTATTTTGGTTTATCATATCTTATTTTCTGGGCTGGTTGCCAACCTTTGCCGGTCTTGTTTACTCTTGCTACTTAATACATTTGATAAGGACCGTTGGTGTGTGTCAATATCCTCGGAAATCCAGAGTTGGGGCAGAACAGACTCTGCTGCCAGCTCCGCAGGCTGCTGGTGGACCACAACAAGGTACAAACTCCCACCGGCACTTTTAACTGCTTGATCCTTTAGGGAAGATCCTTCCTCAGTTTTTCCCTCTGGCCTTTTAGCCACCGAGGGCTCCTGCCTCTCTTGTTTAATAGTTCCCTAGGCAGCATCCCCTCCCCTTGTTTCCCAAGGTCATTCTCACATACCATTACACCATCCCTGTGCCAACTTCAGGCTCTCGCACATTTCTTTTTTTTCCCCTTCCCAAGAGTCATATTTGTCACATTCACCCACTCATTCCACAGGCTCTGACTTCAGAAGCATCTCAAGAAAATGTGCATCAGGACAATGTAGGTTTTGTGTGACCATTCTGGGCAGACGTGAGTTTCCTCTGGTTAGCCAGGAAAAGAACAGGGCTGTTGTTTGACAGAGTTCAGAGCTTCGGTCTCTGAATGCCTGAACTATCTGGGGACGTCTTTGGGAACATGAATTCTCTGGGAGGAGGGTGAGGGGCAGTCAGTGGGTCCATCTTCAGTTGATAGATGCCACAGAGGGGGAAACCATTTTTCCTATTCAGTTTGACACAACATTTGTATAATTTGAAGAGCTGATAAAAGAGAACAACTGTAGCTCAGGGTTGAAATGAGGGGTTCTTGATGCTCTATTTTAATTCACAAACCCCACTCCTTACTAGGTAACTGATTATGTTACCTAGTTTGGGCAATGAAATGTCTGAAAGAAAACAGCCAAGCTCAGAAAGCCCCAAGAACCCCTAATTTGAAGAGGACTCAGAAGCTGCGGCATCAGTATAGGCATTTTTATTTTATTTTTTGCATTTCTCGTTGCAATTGACTTATGTCCTCTATCTCATTGCAGATAGTAACAGAGTTTGCCCATCATGGTTTTAACTCGTGATCATTATAAATGGGATCGGTCATGTGACTGACCTGATTTTATGAACTTGTTTGCAGTGGTCATTAAGCAAATGCAACAGTTGTAAAATGATCTCTGTGGTCATTAAGCAAATGCCATTTGTTTGTTCTGGGCTGATTGATGTATGTTTGTTTATTTATCAAATTCTGAAACTGCCTATCTCCCTCATAGAGGGCCAGTCACACATCTATCCAAATGTGCCCCCAATGCTGAGGTTTTGAACAATAACAACAATAATAATGTTCCTTTCAAAGAATAAAGATTATTAATGGACAAGCATAAAGCAAGGGTTTTATTTAGCATGCCCAGGTCAGCATTTGACAGCTCGTAGATCAGAGCGGATCTTCCACCAACACATTTCTGAATTTTCAAAGGAGCACCTTGGTTAACCTCTGTGGAATTTATTTGCACTTTCATTCTTCTGCCAGGGGGAACTGTGTCAAAAGTTGCTTGAGGATTTACAACCTGGGGGTGTGCATAAGTGCACCAGCGTGCCTACCATCCCTGTCCTACTGTCCCCATTGATATGTAATCATTCTATGTGTTTATGGCTATGTTTTGCCTAATTATATCCTTTTATTTGTGCCAGTTTTTTTTCATGTCTCCATGTCTATGTCTATACTGATACTTGTTTCCTTGTACAAATAAACAAACAAGCTAACAAACAAACATCTAGAGTTCACCTGAGTTTCCGGCAGGCCAGCATTTCTCAATCTTGACAACTTTGAGATGTGTGGATTTTTAATTCCCAGAATTCCCAGCATATTGGCTAAGGTATTCTGGGAGTTGAAGTCCATACATCTTAAAGTTGCCAAGGTTGAGAAACATTCAAGGGGTTATAAGACTTAGATCTCAGATATTTGTGAAACTTTGCTTCTGGTAAGATCTTTGGGAGAGAACATATTGATGATTGATTACAATCATAAATAAATTCAAATTATGTCTTCTGTGAATGCAGAAATCTTCTGCTCTGAATTTCCTTCTATTGGAGTTTCCTCCATCATCCTCTGCTTCTCTGGACCCTGAATTGTTCAGGTGATGTGGAACTCCCTGGTTTTATCCTTGTGTTTTCAAAACTTTACCTTAATGTAACCCATCTATTATTTTGGTATGATGGGTCACATTAATAATTTTGTTGCTAACAATTAGAACTATCTAATGATGCATTTCAGTGCACTGCTAGTGAGATGGGAGAAGAGGGAGGCAGAAAGATAGGACTGAGACTTTGTATTCTTCACACATATGAAGGTTTGTTCATAACTGCACACAAGCTCACAGGGATGTTGACTTCAGATTTTGAAGATGTGTTCCTCTCACAAAGAAACCAGGAATATAACTGTACATCTTCAAAAAGGAGCATCTATTAGAATGGTTTTAGTCCATTTTACCTTAAGCTCTCTGTGATGAGATGAGAGAGAGAGGGGGTGGGTGGGTGGGGGGGAGGGAGGGAGGGAGGGAGAGGATAAGTAGATGATGGATAGATGGATGGATGGATGAATGGATGGATGGATGATAGATAGACACACACACATACACATACATACATACATATATACATAAATGAAATATAGAGATATCTAGGTAGCTAGGTAGAGAGAGATGGGTGATAAGTAGATGATGGATGGATGGATAGATGATTAGATTAGATTAGATTAGATTAGATTAGATGATGGATGGAGAGAGAGAGAGAGAGGCAGACAAACAGACAGTTGATGATAGAGGGAGAGATAGATGATAGACAACAGATAGATAGATAGAGCTAGCTAGCTAGCTAGCTAGCTAGTTGAGCATAGGTCCTGGATAATTTCTAAAGCTAATGATTGTATATAGTCATCTAAAGTGCAATGATACCTGTAGAGCACGGTTGTCAAACTCGTGGCATCACATGACGTATCGTGACATTTTTCCCCTTTGCAGAGCTGGGGTGGGCGTGGCCTGCATGTGACGCGTTGGCCCACAGGCCACCAGTTGTAGCAGACACCCCTGCTGTAGAGGGTTTGACCAGTGGTGAAATGTAAAATTTGTTACTACTGGTTCTGTGGGCGTGGCTTGGTGGGGGGGTAATATGACTGAGTGGGCATGTCCAACTTTTTTTTTTTTTTTTTACTTTTAAAACTATTTTTTCTACAACCTCTTTGGCCAAAGAGGTTGTAAAAAAAATGCTTTTAAAGCCTCTGACAATCCCAGCTGACTTGCCTGATCGGCAGAGGC
The DNA here is from genome assembly GCA_022577455.1 of Arizona elegans. Classification (NCBI taxonomy): domain Eukaryota; kingdom Metazoa; phylum Chordata; class Lepidosauria; order Squamata; family Colubridae; genus Arizona; species Arizona elegans. The sequence continues at coordinate 8,562,086 of JAKOOJ010000011.1, read as the reverse complement.
TTTCTTTCTTTTTTTAAAAAAAGCCTCTGATGATCCCAACTGAGCCACGCGATCATCAGAGGCTTTTTTTTTTTTTTTACTTTTAAAAGCATTTTTTTTGGCCAAAGAGGTTGTAGAAAAAATGCTTTTAAAAATAATAAAAAAGCCCCTGATGATTGCGTGGCTCAGCTGGGCAATGGGGTGGTGGTGGTGGTGCAGGGATTTTTGCTACCGGTTCTCCGAACCACCCACCTCCATCGCTACTGGATCGGCCGATCCAGTCCGAACCGGGAGCATTTCACCCCTGGGTTTGACCCTCATAGGATAGGCCATGTATTATCTGATCAGTTCCATTGAGGATGAAATTGGTCACGTGCTATTTCCTGTTGGTCAATGTAAGATGGACAAAGGGGTTGAAAAGCTTATATTTGCAACTCATGGAAACCTAATCATAGTCCTTTCAATCTAAGCATGATCAATACAGTGGGGGACGTTTCCAAGCACAGTCATTTCTGCTCCATCTCTCTTCTTAAGTAAGGATTCAATAAGTTTTGCAAGATGCTTTCACTCATCTTTTAGATTATCATCCAAGACCAGACTTGGTTCTTGCAGTGCATTCCCTGATAAGACCACATGCAATTACCAATATGCAATTCTTGAGCCTTTATTCCACCCCCCTGTCACTTTCCTTTCTGCATGTTTTTAGCACTCAGAAATTGTGTTCTGGTTGTGTGTGTGTGTGCCTTCCTAACAATATAGTGCTGCAAAGTTTGTGATAGCAATAAGTGCACAGACAACCATTGATGGGACAAATATCATCTTTCACTGCATACCTCTGAAAAACTTGGACTCGTGTTTAATTCTGGGCACATGTTTGACCTAGAACTGTTTTTTCCATTTTATCACCTAACCTATGCAAGTGTAGGATAGTTATGATTACTTCTTCCTCTTGGAAGTCAGTTATATAAAGCTGGTCCTAAAAATGGCATTGGAAGAATTGTCCTGCTGCTGTTGCTTTAGTGTCCTTGCAAGCGTTCCAGAGACCTTGTCCTTAAAAAAGGTCATTGCCAGTAAGTAATGTTTGTGCTATTTTGATTGAACTCTAATCCACAAGGTTCCTTTCTCTTCACAGGAAAAATGGGAAAATGTAGAAGTAGCAATTCCACCGCCTGGGAAGGAGACAAGGGTGTTGGCTTGTCTCTCAGGAAGGTCCAACCACTTGGAGACTCATATCCGCAGCTCATGTACTTTTGATGGTAAGAGAGAGCGGATGGGAAGTCTTTTACCTCTTGTGTTTCTCATGGGCCTCTGGGGAAAAGCAAAACTCCCCTCTTTCAATAAGGACATTTCTTCCTGGAATTAGCCTTGGCCATTGTCATGCAGGCAAGATAAAGTCTCCCTGGTCATTCTCTTTTCTCTCAATCCAGTCCAACATTTAGCGGTTCTTTAGAATAGAATAGAATAGAATAGAATAGAATAGAATAGAATAGAATAGAATAGAATAGAATAGAATAGAATTTTTTATTGGCCAAGTGTGATTGGGCACACAAGGAATTTGTCTTGGAGCATATGCTCTCAGTGTACATAAAAGAAAAGATATGTTCATCAAGAATCATAAGGTACAACACTTAATGATAGCCGTAGGGTACAAATAAGCAATCAGGAAACAGTCAATATAAATCGTAAGGATACAAACAACAAAGTTACAGTCATACAGTCATAAGTGGAAGGTGATGGGTGATGGGAATGATGAGAAGATTAATAGTAGTGCAGACTTAGTGAATAGTTCAACAGTGTTGAGGGAATTATTTGTTTAGCAAAGTGATGGTGTTCGGGGGACAACTGTTCTTGGGTCTAGTTGTTCTGGTGTGCAGTGCTCTATAGAGTCATTCTTACCATCAAAGGTTCAACTGTTTGGGACAATGGTGTTCCAGACTCTGAGGACTGACATGCCAATGTTGAAAAAATGAAGCTGACTGGTTTTCTAGGACCAGGTTACACTGGCTCATGCCCTTGTTCCCATGCTATTAAACTACTGCAGGGAACTCTACATGGGTCTGCTTTTGAAGACTACAGTACTTGCAATTTGAATTGGTTCAAAATGTGGTGGCCCACTTATTAATCGTTATGAACACACTATACCTGTCTTACAGAACTTGCACTTGCTATCAGTAAATGTCTAAGTGCAAGTCAAATGATTTTGATTTATAAAGCCAGCTCTACCTGGCATAACAGATCCTTGTAGGATGACTGACTCCAAATGGAATTGACCCACCTAAAATGGTCTGAGTATTTGAGTTGGTACCCAATTCTAGAGATGAATCAATCTGGTCTCCTCTGTGATGATCCTCTAGAACAGTGATGGCTAATCTTTTTGCCATAGTGTGCCAAAAATGGGGAGAGCACAGGGGGGTCCCACAGGACATTGGCAAATGGTTCCACTGGAAGTTGGCAAACAGGCCATTTCTGGCCTCCTGAGGGCCTCTGGGGGTGGAAGTGGGGGTGGGGAAGGCCATTTTTGCCCTCCCCAGGCTCCTAGAAAGGCTCTGGAGCCTGGGGAGAGCAAAAAACAGGCCTTCCAATCCCACAGGAAGTCAGCAAATGGGCCATTTCCACCCTCCCCAGCCTCTCCTAGAAAGGCTCTGGAGCCTGGGGAGAGCAAAAAATGGGCCTTCCCCAGCCCCCTCAGGCTCTCCGGAGGCAGGAAACAGCCTGTTTCCCTACTTCCGGTGGGCCCAGAAGGCCTGAAAATCAGTTGGCCAGTGCACACATGTGTGCCGGAGCTGAGCTCGCGTGCCCATCGATATGGCTCCGCGTGTCACCTGTGGCACGTGTACCATAGGTTCGCCATCACGGCTCTAGAAGCTTTTAGACCAGACTCTTCCAGAAAGAAGGTCCTTAAGGAATGACAGTTTGCCATCTTTATTTTGATGAAATTTATTATTATCTAATAATTACATGTACTACTGATATAGTTCTTGTGTATTGTGTAACTGTGTAAAATGGCACAGCATTTTAGGACATTGTTTTAAGTTGCTCTGGATTTGGTAAGTAAATAAATACATAAATAAAGTTACAGTCTTCAAAAATTCATCAGACCTAGGTCAAGTACCAAGTGAAGTGCCATTGCTTTAGTGTAGCTTTCCCCAATCTGTTCAGTCTCCAGATGTGTGTACTTCAACTCCTAAAGTTCTCCGCAATTGCCAGGCTTGCTGGTGGATTTCCAGATCTTAGTATAGATCAGTGTTGTGACCTTGGCCACTTTAAGATGTGTGGACTTCAACTCCCAGAATTCCCCAGCCAGCACAGAGGTCAAGGTTGAGAAACACTGTTAGAGAACCAACAAGATATAGAGTGAGCCCCCTGTTGATCACATCATGCTGTGAGTAAGTCCTTTCCTGACATGGGGGCCCTGTGTTGGACATCATTAAAGGAGGAAAACAGCAGGAAATTCAGCTGCAGGAACTAGAACATATTGCTGCTTGAAATGCATTTTATTTGTTTGTTTGTTTGTTTGTTTGTTTGTTTGTATTCCACCTTTATTATTTTTACAAATAATATAAGGCAACAAACATATCCAACAGACCTTTCTTCTCTGATTTTCCCCACAACAACCACCCTGTAAGATGAAGTGAGTTGGGCTGAGACAAAGTGACTGACTCAGAGCCACCCAACTGGCTTTCATGGCTAAGGCAGGACTTGAACTCACAGTCTCCTGTTTTCTAGCCTGGTGACTTAACCGCCAGATCAAACTGCTGTCTCTGGGTCTCTCACTAGACCAAATCATCCTATAGAGTCTGTGCTGCTATGGAAGGGGACGCTGGGCCTCTCACTTCCCAGTTCCTGGGATCCAGGCATGCTTACACAAGAAACAATCATCATACCAAGATAATGAGTGTTGCCACCGCTATGCCAAGGAGAAATACTAGTAATTGACCATTTTATTATTATTTTTAAGTTAGAAGGCTTTCTGTGTGACACTGAGAAGGAAGGAGAAAATACCAGTTCCTAGATAACAGCTGAGCACTTATTTCTGCACCAGTATTGACCAGGAATGACAAATGCTGATTGGCTGATGGTTCTACATGAGTTCTACAGATTTGTAAGCAACTAGATAACCTGTGACCCATTGCATTTCAGAGATATTTCCTTACCTAAACCTTTCCTTATTTTACAAATGGGCAAAAAAGCAATGACAGTTAGGCGCGTCTTCTGACTTCCTGCCAGCTTCCCCATTGACTTTCCTTGTAGGAAGCTGGCAAGTAGTGTTGGAAATGATGATCATGTTACTGTGGCTGACTGCGGTAGCACTGAAGTGGCCTCAACGTTGCCAAATTTCAATTCCACAGAAGCTGGATTTTGGACGCATTCTTTAAATTAGCCACTTTGAGGTACATTGATTCAAAAACGTTTGCCCTATGATGCACCATTTCACCCAATTGGAGATTACAAACAAACAGAAATGTTTTAGTAGTATATATATCGTGTTTCCCTGAAAATAAGACATCACTTCAGCCATCGCTTGTTTTATTGCTTGATTGCTCGGCTGCCATTGTAATGGGGGGAGGGGGGAGCTGTTTGAATGTCTGGGAGGGGGGAAGTGAGCTGGTGGAGAAGAGGGAAGAAAGTTTTCTTCAGCGTTTTCTATGCAGCTGGAAAGAACGCTGATAACCACTCAAGGCAGTGGTGGGATTCAAATAATTTAACAACCGGTTCTCTGCCCTAATGATTTCTTCCAACAACCAGTTCACCAAACTGCTCAGAAAGTTAACAACCGGTTCTTCCAAAGTGGTGCGAACCGGCTGAATCCCACCACTGACTCAAGGTCGACCATCGTGGCATACCAGGAGGATGACACCATTGGAAGCTGCACCCACATGGCCCCTAGGGGGGATGCGGATTGGATAATCCTCACTGGACAATTGAGGGGAGGGTTCTAAGGATGTTTTCTATATGTGATTTTCGCACCTATTGCCTCAGACCTTGCTTTTCTTTGGTTGCATTCAGTTCATACTCAGTAAAAGTACCTTTCTCTATGAAAATGGAGTCGGGGTTTTTCTTTCTTGAGTACTGAAAGGAGGCACGCCTGACACCCAACCAGAAAATAAAAGCCCTAGCTTGATTTTTCAGGATGCTCATAATATAAGCTCTACCCCAAAAATAAGCCCTAGTTAAGATTGTCACCCAGAAGGACACATTTAGTACCGTATTTCCCCCAAAATAAGCCCTAACTGGAAAATAAGACCTAATGTGTCTTTTGGAGCAAAAATTAATATAAGACCCGATCTTTTTTTTTGTGGAAACATGGTATCAAAGCAGCATAGTGGTTTAAGACACTGAACTTGTCAGCTGGAAAACTGATAACCTGGGTTGAAGACCCGAACATCACATAATGGGGTGAGCTCCTATCCTCACCCCAGCTCCTCTCCACCTAGCAGTTTGAAAACATGAAAATGCAAGTAGATGAATAGGTATCACTTCGGTGGGAAGATTACAGTGTTCCGTGCGCCTTTGGCATATAGTCACGCTGGTCAGATGACCAAGAAAAATGTATTTGGACAACACTGGCTCCCTTGGCTAAAGAAATGGGGATGAGCACCATGCCCTGGAATTGGACATGACTGGACAGGGAAACCTTTATATCAAAGCAGCCCCAATTTGCATCCTCAGTTAAAATCAGAAGTGGGCAACAGAAAGTTTGATCATCAGGAAATACCCTAGAACTTGAAATCACTGCACCTAGAAGGCAGGGGTGGGTTCTAATTTTTTTTACTACTGGTTCTGTGGGCATGATTTATTTTGTGGGCAAGGCTTGATGGTCATGTGACAAACACTTCTTTAGGATTTAGCAGAGGTACTGGTCTACCAGGCTTTTAAGTGCTTGCAGAGCTGTACCGGTCTACCCATTTGTTCTTGGAGCATACCGGTGGAGCATTCTGGTCTACCTATTTATTTTTGGAGGGCACTGGTCTACCACCACACTGCCTTTTACTGCTGATCAGCAGTAGGGTGGCCCTTTGAAGTGCCGCGGCAAAAACAGTTTTTTGCCGTTCTGCCACCACCGAAAGCATCGGAAACCGCTTTCAGGCAGCTTGGCCTCAGTTGCGAATCTACCACCACTGAGCGGTTTACAAGGAGTGGATCGGTTGTAGCCAATCAGTTGGGCGGCTTCTTGGCTTCCCAATTTAAAGCTAAGGTGTCTTGTTTTTTTTTTCTCTCTCTCTTGTTTGTCAAGTGAGCCCTGATTTTTTCCTTCTAGCCGATCAGCTGGGACTCAGGAGGCAGCAAATAGATTGGGGGCGGGGCCAGGCAGAGGTGGTATTTACCGGTTCTCCGAACTACTCAAAATTTCCACTACTGGTTCTCAAGAACCGGGAGAACTGGTAGCAACCCACCACTGCTAGAAGGTGTCCAAAAATGGGGAACCCCATTTAGAGATTTTTCTGAACTGTGTCAAATTTCAACATGTGCTCAGTTTTTAAAGATCACACCCTTCCCTTTTCATACCATATTTGATGCTCACATATGGGTGATAGGAAGGCAGGATTGTCCCACACTGTCTTTTTAAATAGTTTGAGATTGCTCACGTGAATCTGTGGCTGACTATTCAAACTTTCCAGGAACTCTGGGCTCAGCACTGCTACCATGTGTTCATAGGTCAAAAATGAATATAAAAAGTGCTTCTTCAACAGAGTAAATATGGAAGAGATGAGGCATCAAAGTAATGCTGAACACCAGGAAGGTGGTTTTTTTGATTGGACTCGTCATTCTTTAAACAACTAGAAAGATGCCTTGAGAAGATTTCGCAGGACCAACAGCTAAAAATTATGACTGAGTTACAGTAGTTAATTATTCACATGGCACAGACTTGGAACAGAGAACATGGGTGGAAGAAACCAAGGCCCTTCTTTGGTATCTCCGTTTCTTCACCCCACCCCATCCTCCGTGGTCTTGCAGATAAGCATGTCTAAGAGGCACTTGCCCTTCACCGATGAGTCATATTTCCTGGCATTCTGTACATTTTTATTTTTATTTTTTGCTCTAACAACGTCATCCTGGTGAATATTTAACTCTCCTGGAATTCTCAGTTGGAAATCAAGATCAAGCGTTCTTTGATAGCAAAAGCAAAGAGCGAAACCCAGTCCAAGTCTTGCACCCCAATTGGTCCATTGTCAGAGATTTCCAATTGGTCCCGACACGGTTAAGCTCTGGGAGATTCCTCACTTGGATCAGCACTTTCTGGGTTAAAAGAACGGTCTTCCTGTATCACTTTCCTGTTTTCAGGAAACAATGGCTGAAATTATTTCAAAGCTGGGGGAAGAGTTGGGGGGAGAGGAATTATTCTATTATAGGAACAAGTAATTGCTTGTAGGCAGATTTGAAGAATAAAGTATTGGAGCTCTTTGAAAATGGACCACTCGGAAAGGAATCTTCTAGAGGTAGTCCTTGACTTATGATCACAACTGAGACCAAAATTTTCACTGGTAAGCAAGACAGTTGTTAAGTGAGTTTTGCCCTGCTTGCAACATTTCTTGCCACAGTTGTTAAGTGAATCACTGTATTAAGTGAATCTGGCTTCCCCATTGACTTTGCTTGTCAGAAGGTCACTAAAAGTAATCACATAACCCCAGGACATTACAACTGTCATAAATACATGCCAATAGCCAGGCGTTTTAATTTTGACCATGTCACCACAGAGAATGGTGTAGAAGTGGTATTCAGCAGGTTCTGACCAGTTCTGGAGAACCGGTAGCGGAAATTTTGAGTGATTCGGAGAACCGGTAAATACCACCTCTGACTGGCCCTGCCTCCATCTATTCTCTGCCTCCCTAGTCCCAGCTGATCAGAAGGAAATGGGGATTTTGCAGTAATCTTCCCCTGGAGTGGGGAGGGAATGGAGATTTTACAGTAACCTTCCCCTGCCATGCCCACCAAGCCATGCCATATCCACCAAGCCACGCCCACAGAACTGGTAGTAAAAAAAAAAAATTGAGTCCCAGCACTGGAATGGTGTAATGGTCAGAAGTGTGAAAAACAGTCATAAGTCATTTTTTATCAATGCTGTTTTAACTTTGAATGGTCACTAAACAAACGGAGGTAAGTCGAGGATTCCTCTATTTCTAAAAGAGTAGTAAAACTCTTAATGCATTGTAAGCCGCCCTGAGTCTCCGGAGAAGGGCAGCATATAAATCGAAACAATAAATAAATAAATAAATAAATAAATAAATAAATAAATAAATAAATAAATAAATAAATAAATAAATAAATAAAAACGGGCCTATAGACACCTGCAGAAGGCAAGAAGACAAGCTGGTGTAGGTGCTCCCCCATCTAGCAACGTCTCATGAGGTTTCTCCTTCCCCATTTTGTTCTCATCTTTTGAGGACAAGTGACTGCCCTCCCCAGAAAAGCTCTGGCCTCCCACCATCCAGCTGTTTCATTTCCTAAGACATCCATGGGGCCTCTGGAGAACATCTGTGTAAATAAAAATAGAGCTAGAAAGCTGAAGTTTTAATACCTTTTTTTTCCTTTTAAAAACATCTTCTAAACAAATAAGCCAGGTAGATCAGAGGAAGCTTAGTTAGCTGGGAGTACACAGGTCGGATATCCTGCATTAGACCTCTGCTTCATGCTAGAGAAATTTTTCAACATTTCAAAAGCAACTCTGTGCATCAATGACAGAATGCCTGATTATTTTTCTAAACTACCCAGTAAATAAACTCTTTTGGAATCATGGACATGTCTGGATTTTTTTTTTTAAATTGAAGAAAATGAGTATAAAATAAGAATACCAAGCAATCAATAGTTTTGGGAAATCATGCAATATATACTGCCTTCTGGTCTGACACAAATTGGCCATTGGAAATTGAGCCGGGTGTGAAAACAATGAAGAAGGGATGTGTTTTTTTGCCTGGCAAGAAAAGAAAATAAGGAGGGTACCTACCAGCCATGCCATCTTGCTGAGAAAGCAGCTAAAGCCAGTTTTCTGCTGCTTTAGAAGCTTTCGTTTAGGCACTCTCAAATGTTTTGTTAAGCATCTTCCCTGTAGCGTGAAAGGCAGACAGGGCTCCAGCAAAGAGGGTAGCTGGTTAAATAAACAGAAATGAAAAGATGAAGGCAAATAAAACTTGGAAGAGATCCATAATGACGGTCCGTTAAAATGACAGTCAAAGATGAGAGCTGGTGCCTTTCACAATTCATGTGTGCAACTAACTGCCCTTTGCAATGTATGCATCCAAGGGGAATCTCTCTCGGCCAAGGGATGGAAGCCTAACTTGTCAATGGAAATGTTGGATTTCTTCTATGGGATCCTTGGAGCTTTCTGAGCTTGGTTGTTTCCTTGTAACACTGATGACGTCATCTAGTTCTGCCCTTGGGCACTATAGAGAATAAATTCACACAATCTTGCACAAAGAAAGAAAGATAATTAAGAGTCTGGAGGTTAAAACATATGAAGAACGATTGTAGGAACTGGGAGTGACTAGGGGTGATGTGATAGCAATCTTCCAATATCTAAGGGGCTGTCACAAAAAAGAGGGGTTCAACCAATTCTCCAAAACACCCCAAGACAAGAAGTGATGGGTAGAAGATCATTAAAAAGAGATCCAACCTAGAACCAAGAAGAAATTTCCTGATGGTGAGAACAATTAATCAGTAGAATGATTTACTTTCAGAAGTTGTGAGTGCTCCATCACTGGATTGGACAGCCATTTGTCTAGAATTGCATAGGCTCTTCTGCTTTGAATGTCCCTTCCACTTTGTTATTCTGTATGGCAAACCTTAGGGGATGCGGGAAAGTCTGGAAAGACTAGCACATATGTGCGAAGGGAACCTTTACCTTTACCTTACCTTATGGCAATCCTTGGTTTCCTGCAGAAGCCCAAGAGAAAGATGTGTTGGAGGACATGGGGTAGAACTGGACAGCAGATGACCAAATTTACATTGAGGGCAAACTGTGATGACCCATGCACTTACATTGGGGTGGGAGTGCCTTGCCATGTCACCACATCCATTTTCTTCTTTTAAATTTTTTAAATAATATTTTATTAGGTAAAGGTAAAGGTTCCCCTCGCACATATGTGCTAGTCTTTCCCGACTCTAGGGGGCGGTGCTCATCTCCGTTTCAAAGCCGAAGAGCCAGCATTGTCCGAAGGCGTCTCTGTGGTCATGTGGCTGGCATGACTCAATGTCAAAGGCTCACAGAATGCTGTTCCCTTCCCACGAAAGATGGTCCCTATTTTTCTACTTGCATTTTTTACATGCTTTCGAACTGCTAGGTTGGCAGAAGCTGGGACAAGTAACAGGAGCTCACCCCGTTACATGGCACTAGGGATTCAAACTGCTAACTGCCGACCTTTTGATCGACAAGCTCAGCATCTTAGCCACTGAGCCACCATGTCCCTGCAACATTTTTTTACATTATAGAATAAAATTTAAAAAAAAAATACAAAAGCAAATAGGAAGACACAGTGGAGAGGGGGAGAAGGGGAAAGAAAAGTGAAGAGGGGAAGGGGAAAAGAAAAAAAAGTGTTGACTTCCGACTGTTGCAGTAGAATAAAGCATTCACATCTAACCTCAACTTTTTTATTTTTCCATAATAGTATAAACTAACCATTTCTGTAACAACAAATCTATCTAATCAGTAAAACCCAAAGTCAAAGTTTCATTTTTTTCCACCTCAAACACAAAGTCCAGAAACGGTCTCCATGTGACAACAAAAGTACTTATATTCTTTTCTTTGTTCAAAATGGTGAATTTAGCCATCTCTGCCAACTGCATCAGCTTCTGTAGCCTTTCGACCATAGTGGGAATTGAACTGTCCTTCCTTCTAAGACTACAGCCTACTGTAGTCTTGCTGACATCAACATATATAAGATCAAAGTCCCAAATTTTTTCCCCAAGTTTTTTTTTCCATTAAACCCAGAAGAAAAGTTTCTGGTTTCATCTTTATCTTCGCTTTAAGAATTTTCTGTGTTAAAATATGAATCCTACTCCAATATTTCTATGCTTTATCACATACCCACCATAAATGATACAAGGTCCTGTCTTTGCATTTATATTTCCAACATTCATTTGAAATACCTTTATGCATCCTAGATAACTTATCCAGTGTTTAATACAAATGATACATCATCTTATAATTTTTTTTTCTTTTAAATTATAGTTTAGTGTGAATTTTAAACAACATTTATTTTTATCAGTTTTGGGTCATTGTCGTTCTGACTTAGGCTTCCTGACTCATTTAAACACACGAGTAGTCCCAAAAACCTGTTTTATTTTAACAGCTGTGAATTCTGTTCATTCACAGATGAGTCCCAAATAGTTGTAAAGAGTCCTTCGGGATAAAGCTGATAATCATCCACCTTTATTTCCCTTGACACACTGCCAAAGACCTAATTGGCCAAGCCACACGGAGTCCAGAATCAAACAGAGCTTCAGGCTTTAAACTTTGCACAGAATTAACAATGTTGATTCCTGCAAAGGCCCATGTGCCTTTGCTCCTCTTTTAAGTCTTATGGGAAGGGCCAATCATCTCCAAGTCCTACTCCCAAGTCGTCTCTTTTGTTTTAACTGTTCTTGCCTTCTGGCAGTTCTGCGCATGCGCGCACTGGGAACAGGCTCCACCTGTTCCTCTGCCTTGCTGAGATCCGACTCTGGAGGCTCCGAAGGCAGCACATATCCGGAGGCCTCCCAAATGCCCTTTCTCTGCCTTTGATGCAGAGCCCTTGTCCGAGCTTCCCCAGACTCCAGGACTGGCCCATGTTCCTCCCCAACCTCCTCACTGTCCGACTCTGCTGCCAGCTCTTCAGACTGCTGGAGGACCATAACAATTGTGGTCTCAGGGCATGAAGCCAGCATGATTGATTAGTTTACCATCTTACATATTGGGGAACCCAGAAAGCGGGTTAGTTTAGTAAGCAAATTCAGCACATTGCACATTGCACACTCAGTCAGTGGAAAAATTTCAAAGGTTCACCTGACTGCATTTTTCAGCCACTTCTGACTTTTCTGTCCTGCATTTTCTTTCTTTGTCTGGCAAGAGCGAGAGAGAAGAAGGGAAGTGATGCTATAGAAGGTCTTGCTTCAGTAACATTTGTTCGGACTTGACCTCAAGGGTTGACTCAGGGATGCCGTTTTGCATTTTCCTAGGCTCACTGGCCCGGGTAAGGCCGGGCCATCACGATTTACTCAGAACGGGTGGCTTCTTTTGCCTTTTCTTAAAAGACGGTTCCCCCAGCTCTTCACAAAAACTGGCTTTCAGTTCTCCTTAATTTCTCCTTTGTAATGCAAAAGTGACAGTTGTGCTGTTGTGCAATGAGAACATTGCTGCAATAGAACTTCACATTTGGAATTGTGCAACGGGGCATTGGCAGGTCTATCCTAGGCCACGCAGAGGAAACTGCTGTTATCTTCCAAAGAGACTAGAACAGAAGTGTCCAAACTTTGCAACATTAAGACGTGTGGACTTCAGTTCCCAGAATTCCCCAGTCAGCCATGCTGGGAATTCTGGGAGTTGAAGTCCACAAGTCTTAAAGCTGCCAAGGTTGGGCAACCCTGGGAAAGAGTGAGGCGGGCAGATGGACAGTAGGACATATCCGACTTACGACCATAGTAAGACTGTAACTGCCCATTACAGTCATAAGTTATGACAGTTGTAAAGCAGATCACCCAGGTGACCAACCCAATTTTAGAATCTTTTTCTGTGGCGGTCATTAAGCAAGCACCATGCTTATAATGTTGGATCCATTGTTTGCTATATGCCATTTTTGCTGAAAACCAGAAGTAAATGCTGGTTTTCAGCAAAAATGTCATAAAATGTGGCCATGTGACTGTGGGATGCTGCAAATGACCGTAGATGCAGTACGGTTGCCGAGTGCCCGACATGCAATCACGTGACCATGGAAGGGAAGGGGCAGCCATTGGAAGTTTGGAACTGGTTTGTAAGTCCCTTTGTTGGGAGTGGGGGGTATTCACGGCAACTTCCAATGGTCACTAAGTGACCAGTTTTAAATTGAGAGTTACTTGTGTTGCAAATTTAGTTAGGTTAAGGTAAGGTAAGGTTCCCCTCACACATATATCAGAGGCTTTTTTTTTTTACTTTTAAAAGCATTTTTTCTACAGGCTCTTCAGCCAAAAAAATGCTTTTAAAAGTGAAAAAAAAAAGCCTCTGAAGATCCTGCGGCTCAGCTGGGATCGTCAGAGGCTTTTCAAAGCATTGTTTTCTGCAACCTCTTCAGCTGAAGAGGTGGTAAAAAAAATGCTTTGAAAAGCCTCTGACGATCCCAGTTGAGTTGCCTGATCAGCAGAGGCTTTTCAAAGCATTGTTCTCTGTAACCTCTTAAGGTTGTAGAAAAAAATGCTTTTAAAAGTAAAAAAAAAAAAGTTGGCCATGCCCACCCAGTCACATTATCCCCCCCACCAAGCCACGCCCACAAAATAAGCCACACCCACAGAACCGGTACTAAAAAAATTTAGAACCCACCCCTGGAGCAGTCATCTATCTCAGGGGTCTCCAACTGGGGAGACTGGGGAATTCTGGGAGTTGAAGTCTGCCAGGCTTAAAGTTGCCAAGGTTGGATACCTCTGATCTATCTGGTAGATAAACCTGCCCAGTTATATTTTGGATCCTTAAATTCTCTTGTATACAAGGGCTCCTCTAAGATATTCACTTCACAAAAACTATTAAATTGATGGAATAATGCATGATCATTTGGACCCAGATTCCCACCAATTACCCTGTTTCCCCGAAAATAAGACCTCCCCTGATAATAAGCCCAATCGGGCTTTTGAGTGCATGCGCTAAAATAAGCCTCTCCCCAAAAATAAGCCCTCACTGAAAATATTTAAATGCAGAGCTAAAAATCAGGTAAGATGGCAAGAGGAGCCCCATGTTGCTCCACGTGCCCCAAAATAATAAGACCTCCCCAAAAATAAGGCCAAGCACTTATTTTGGGGTTCAAAAAAATATAAGACAGGGTCTTATTTTCGGGAAAACACAGTAGTATTGCTACTACTGGCTATTTATCTAAACAACTGAGGATAACAGTTTCTATGTGGGTTGATCGGACAACCTTACTCAACCGCCCTCTAAAAATGAGAGATACTTCATGAATCAGGAAGAAGAGATTTACAGATTAGTCTTCAAATATCGAAAAGGAACATGTAGGAGGACACTTTTCGAGAGAGGACAGAACTTACAAAAGAAGGATTGTCCTCCCTAAAGGAGGACTATTGGTCACCTTATTAAAAAAAAAAAATAGGCCAAGCTCTGGCCAGTTCTGAATTTAGCTAAATCCACCCATTTCTTTTCCTATTCTAACCAGCCTGAACCAGCAGCCACCAGCCTGTCTGACTCCCCTTCAACTTCCTGAGGTCACCGTTGGCAGCCTGCCTATAGATTTTAATTTTAAATCACACAAATCCCCAGTTTCCGTGCACAGGGCTTGCACCGCCAGGCATTATGTCATTCTGCCTTAGCACAGACTGTCGTCTGAGATGGCACGCGGTGTGGCACACTTTACAGCAAAATGAGGGTGTAGCTACCAGGCTGGGGAATCCTCCCTTCGAAACATCCTTTGCAGAGGTGGGTTTCAGCAGGTTCGGACAAGTTCTGGAGAACCAGTGGCAGAAATTTTGAGCAGTTTGGAGAAACGGTAGTAAAAATTCGGACTGGCCCCGCCTCCATCTATTCTCTGCCTCCCAAGTCCCAACTGATCAGGAGGAAATTGGGATTTTGCAGTATCCTTCCCCCGGAGTGGGGTGGGAATGGAGATTTTACAGTATCCTTCCCCTGCCACGCCCACCAAGCCACGCCCACCAAGCCATGCTATGCCCATACCAAGCCACACCCACAGAACCAGTAGTAAAAAAATTTGAAACCCACCAGTTATCCTTTGCTAAAATAGCTTTACTCACTCTGGGGAAGAAATCTGGCTTTGAAGCACAGATATTGCCTTTGAATTCTGCTGGGAGGGAGGGCAGCAACCTGGCAATGGAAATTTGAGCAGAATTGGATTATCGAGTGATTCCTGCCCCCCAACAGGTGAGGGGCAACTTCAATTCATCCTGTTCCTTCCTCTGAAATTAAAGTCTCTTCACCCCCCACCACCCCCCACCACCCCGTGTGTGTGTGTGTGTGTGTGTGTGTGTGCGTGCGCGTGCTAAATAAAGATGAGTCTTCTTTCACTGTAGATTGTATTACTCTATTATTGTGTTTCTCAACCTTAGCAATTTTAAGCTGTATAGACTTCAACCAGAATTCTCAGAATTCTGCAGCCTGGCTGGTTGGGGAATTCTGGGAGTTGCAGCTTAAAATTGCTAAATTTGAGAACACCGTCCTACAGACTGCACCCCACTTGCAATTTTTTCACTTTTACACCTGAGAATCCACTTCAGTGCTGGGATTCAAATTTTTTTTACTACCGGTTCTGTGGGCATGGCTTGGCGGGTGTGGCTTGGTGGGCATGGCAGGGGAAGGATACTGCAAAATCTCCATTCTCACCCCACTCCAGGGGAAGGATACTGCAAAATCCCCATTCCCTCCCTGCTCCAGGGGAAGGATACTGCAAAATCCCCATTCCCACCCCACTCCAAAGGAAGGTTACTGCAAAATCTCCATTTCCTCCCAATCAGCTGGGACTCAGAAGGCAGAGAATAGATGGGGGTGGGGCCAGTCAGAGGTGGTATTTATCTGTTCTCCGAACTATTTTAAATTTCGGCTATCGGTTCTCAAGAACTGGTCAGAACCTGCTGAAACCCACCTCTGAATTGAGCCCAACATTTCTGTTGTTAAGTGAATTTTGCCCCATTTTTACCACCTTTCTTCCCACTGTTGTTAAGCGAATTACTGCAGTCATGAAGCTAGTGACACGGTTGTTTAGTGAATCTAGCTTTCCCATGGACTTCGCTTGTTCAGAAGGTCACAAAAGGGGAGCACGTGACCCTGGGACACTGCGACTGTCATACGTTGCCAAGCATCTTAATTTTGATCACATGACTATGGGGACGCAGGGGATGGTGGTTAAGTGTGAAAAATGGTCATAAACTCATCTTTTTCAGCACCGTTGTAATTTTGAATCATCACTAAATGAACTGATGTAAGTCGAAGACTACCTGCCTTACAGCAGTGGTCCCCAACCTTTCTGGCTCCATGGACCGGTAGTGTTGTGGCCCGTACGCGGCCTGTGCGGCTGGTGGCTGATTCAGACAGTGAGGAGGCTGGTGTGGTGCTGGGCCAGCAGCCTGTGCAGCTGGCACTCGAGTCGGACAATGAGGAGGCTGGAGAAGATGTGGTGCCAGAGGCGGGGATTCAGCCAGGGCCTTCAGAACCTCCAGAAGCTCCCATAAGTGAAGAGGACGAAGAGGAGGAGCCTCTTCTCGATGCACGGGCGCACAGAGCTGCCAAAAGGCAGGAGTGGCTCCTCAGGAGGAGGTCTCCTTGAGAGTAAGGCTTGGGGCTAATTGGCCACTCCCTTAGCCTATTTAAGGAGGAACACTGACTGAAGCAATTTGCAGGGAACAACTTGTTCACTCTCCTTCGTGCCTTGAACTTAATTCTCTGCAAATTGCTTCTGGGCTTTCTGCCAACCATAGTAAGATTAAGATTATTTATTCTTTGGATTCTTGCAGGCTGTTAAGAAAGTTAATTAACAGCCTTTGTTTGAAAAAAAAAACTGTTTAATTTAGTAAACTAAGGTTTGTACAGACTTTGTGTGTGCTGCGTTCTCTGGGGTCTGTAGCTGGGGCAGAACAGGTAACAGCAGTGGCGACGACAGCAGCAAGGGCAACACTGCACCTTTGGTAGGGGGAAGGGGATAATTTCACATGCGCAACTAGCTCCAGTGCATGCCCAAATGAAACTTCACGCACTCACCCACTGGTTGTATGGCCTGGTTCCCAATGGGCGACGGATTGGTACCGGTCCATGGATCAGGGGTTGGGGACCCTTGCCCTACACAACATGGGGCCCGGCTTTACTTGCAAGATGGCCTGTCTCCCACTACATGCTCTGGGTTCCTTTGAGTATTCCTTAATCTTTCAATTCAACCATATCGTTCCTCCGAATCCCAGAAGGGCGCCTTCTCTGCAGCAGCCCTTGCACTCCCCACCCTCCTTGTTGTTATTTACAAGTGCCATGAAGCAGTGGTGAAATCCAAAATTGTTTACTACCAGTTCTGTGGGCGTGACTTGGTGGGCATGGTGTTGCTTGGTGGGCGTGGCTTGGTGGGCATGGCAGGAGAAGGATACTGCAAAATCTCCATTCCCTCCCCACTCCAGGGGAAGGATACTGCAAAATCCCCATTCCCACCACACCCTGGGGCCAGCCATAGATGGTATTTGTCAGTTCTCTGAACTATTCAAAATTTCCGCTACCAGTTCTCCGAACCGCTCAAACAGGCAAGAAAGAATGCAACGCTACTTGCCAGTAACAATATTGGGGATGCCCACAAGATATGCGATGCGTATAAAAACCGCTGCGGTCGCCATCCTGACTTTTTTGACCGCATCCTCAGTAGCTTATCGCAGCTGCAGCGGTTTCCAGGAGAAGCCGAAGTTGGAGAGCGGCTGCTTCGAGGCCGGCGGGCGAGGTTGGCACCGAGCCGCGCTCGGATTGAGCCTCGAATTCTGCCACTGGCACTCAGGAGCGAGTCCAGTCAGCCTGCCCACCAGCCAGCCAGCCCGCCAGCCCTACCTGGCTCCCTCTCTCGGGGCTCCGAAGTGTGCAGGAAGGGAGGGCCCGAGGGAGGGGAGGTGGGCTGGGAGTCCCCGACTCCATATAAGGGCGAGGGCCGGGACGACCAGGGGAAAGGGAAGCGCGCCTGCGACGCCTGACTTTGGCCCGGCGCGCTCAGGCAGAGACGGAGAGACCGAGCGCTTCGTTTGCGCAGAGACGCGCCAGGTACAAGCGTTTTGGCGGGGCAAAATTCCCTCTCTCTCCCTCCCCCCCTCTTCCCACTTCACTTTCTCTTCTTTCGCCTTCTCCACCTCGCTTTCCTCTGATGCTTACAGGCAGGTTAGGGCCCGGAGAGGGGGTGGGGATGATGGCGAATGCAGTCTCAGGAGCCGGGAGGAAAGCAGGGCTCCCGAGATTTGGGCAGTAGCTAGAAGGGGGTTTCGTCCTCTGATGCTCCCCGTTTTGAAAGGTGAAGAAGGACATCCCCTCCAGAAGATGCTAAGTCGTCCTTTAGGTATGCATCTTCCTATCTACTTCCGAATCTGAAAGGAGAACTCCTTCGCAAGGAGAGCGGTGTTAATTTGCCTGGCAAGAAAAATCTGAGGATGTCTAATGGCACCGTTTTCCGCAGACAAATTTTATTAAATGGCACAAACTTTCAGGAGCTGCCCCTCACAGAGGCATCTGATGAAGTGAGCAGAGCGCTGGTGCCTTTTAATAAAAGAAAGAAAACTCCTGAGTTTCCATTGCAAAGTTTTCCGGTTTGGACCCCCTCAAAGCCGAAATCTCTGTTCCTTCTGGAGCTTTGTGAAGGTGTGGTCTCTTGGCTGGAGTCTCAAGCACGCCTAACCTTAACTTTAAAAACAAAACAAAACTGCCTTTGCTTTTTCTGCTCTATGCCAAGCTTGGTGAATGTGAACGGTTCGTTTTTTGAGATAGCTGAGCGCCTTGTGTGAACTCCAAGCAACTTGGATCGTTTCAGGAATAGTGCATTGGGTGATTCTCCTTCCCGAAAATGGGTTAATTCTGAAAGCAGGTGAAGGGCAGTGTGTGAACCCAGCTCTGGTGTTTGATCAAGCGGAACTGGCTTAAATGGGCACAGCAGGTGATTAAAATGCTGAACAGGCAAGAAAGAATGCAACGCTACTTGCCAGTAACAATATTGGAGAAAGGCATTTCTAAAATGAGGGGAACTTAGTGCTCTCTGAGCTTGGCTGTTTTCTTGCAGGTGTTTCATTACCCAAACTAGGTAATATCATCAGTGAGTGTTGTTACCTAGTTTGGGTAACATCTGCAAGAAAGCAGCCGAGCTCAGAGAGCACCACGGACCCCTCATTTCAACCTTGAGCTACTACTAATATTCTCCTTTATTGAATAAAAATATCCCGTGCATTTCTTTAAGACTCAGGAGTACTGAAACAAAAGAATGGATTGATCGATCAGCCCTAAATGATGATGTCCTTGATTTTTATCCCCTTTCTGTCAGAGGAAGCTCATCAAGATCTAAAAAAAAACACACACACACACAAAAGATTAGGAGAATCATTTCGGAAAGAATACGCTTACCTTTCTCCCAAGGTGACAGAAGTGGCATGCAAAGCATTTTAGAAGGGCATTTCCCCATTTATAAATCATTTTCCCAGTGCTATTCTAAAGCTTCAGAATTGGGTTTTTTTTTTTAAAAAAAAATCCATATTAGTTAAGCATTCAAGTAGAGGTGGACTCTGAGCACTTAGACAGATTGTCATGTATTCAGTTTAAAACATGCAGCTGATGTTTGCATTTGAGTGGCCGGCCAGGCGTAGATTTCCTTCATCCGGTGTAGCTGGGTGGGGCAGCAAAACAGGCCTGTTGACTAGATGGCCATCAGTGCAGCTTTTAAGAACTCTATAAACCTTCCTTGGGTCACCAGAGGGACTTGGGAGGTCTCTAGTAGATCAGTCTAGACTTCTGAGATCGCTGCATATTCCTGCTGCCCCTGTCAAAATGCTTCTGAAATGAAGCGAAAGAAAGAAACGAATCCTTTCTGAGCTTGAACATACCTCTGAAGCCAGAGATCCCACAGTTCACACTGCTGGTCAGGGCAGATAAGGCACATGTGTATAAAAGCAAACCTTCGGTTGCCTTGGACTTTGCTGAGAGAGGTCAGGGAGCAAAGTTAATCAAAATGAAACTCGAAGCTCGGTGGGACACTCCCTGCATCCCGGAAGACCAAGT
This sequence comes from Arizona elegans, assembly GCA_022577455.1. NCBI lineage: Eukaryota > Metazoa > Chordata > Lepidosauria > Squamata > Colubridae > Arizona > Arizona elegans. The sequence goes on along the minus strand of JAKOOJ010000011.1, from coordinate 8,542,216 downwards.
GAAAGGTGGACGAGAAAGGCAGAGGAAATGCCTTCCTTGGCTTTTGACCTTCGGCTCCTTCCTCCAGAGTTGGTGGCCACCGCTGTTGCCTCTGCTTTTGGAATTGGTGACTCTACTGCATTGCTACAGGCTGAGATCATCCAGGAGGTCTTCATTCCTTATGAGGGGAAGGTTTGGGGAAGTTGGGGAAAGGCAGGAGAGGCTTTCCTTGCAAAGGGGTGGAGATAGTGGCTACCTGGCACATGGCTTCCGAAACAGGGGATGCAGGACTTCAAGCCCAGATTTTCTTCTGTACGAACACCTTTCCCCCAAGCAGGTTTATTTGGGTGTTCTAGGTTTGTAGTTTTCTGCTTTTTGATTAGTTCACATCAGAGATGGGTTTCAGCAGGTTCTGACCAGTTCTGGAGAACTGGTAGCAGAAATGTTGAGTAGTTCGGAGAACCGGTAGTAAACATTCTGACTGGCCCCACCCCCATCTATTCTCTGCCTCCCAAGTCCCAGCTGATCAGGAGGAAATGGGGATTTCACAGTATCCTTCCCCTGGAGTGGGGAGGGAATGGGGATTTTACAGTATCCTTCCCCTACCATGCCCACCAAACCATGCCCACCAAGCCACACACACAGAACCGGTAGTACAAAAATTTTGAAACCAACCACTGGTGAAGGTAAAGTGAGAAGCTGAAGGAGCCTAAGAGTAATAGAATTAACTTGCTGTGACATAACAGCTTCTGAGTATCTTCTCCCCTCTCAGTTCAAGTGAGCTGTTTCAGGTTGAGAGTTCAAACTTTTTGCTTGCTTTTCTGGGTGACTGTGTAAACAGGACAATGTCCTGAATGTAATCTTTCTTTCTAAAAGCTGGTTAGGAAGCTGGTGCTCAAGAGACATGGTGGGGCCAGCGATGGACATGACAATGTAACAGAAATGATTAAGGCCAGATTTGGAATTTTATAGGTAAAACACTCACCGAAAACTTACCCATGCTAAAGTGCTAGAAAGGACAGGACAAGAGATTCCAAGGGGGACTTGTAGAATATTTGGTTAGAAGCAAAGGTATTGACCTTAACTCCTGGTGACTCCCTGGACTGTCGGGAAACTCCCAGCCAGGCAAGGAGGAGGGATTAAGCAGGGAGTTTGTCTTGAGTTGTTGCACAGCAGCAAGAGACCAAGGTTTGACACCCTCTAAGAATAGAATAGAATAGAATAGAATAGAATAGAATAGAATAGAATAGAATAGAATAGAATAGAATAGAATAGAATAGAATTCTTTATTGGCCAAGTGTGATTAGACACACAAGGAATTTGTCTTGGTGCATACGCTCTCAGAGTACATAAAAGAAAAGATACATTCGTCAAGAATGATAAGGTACAACACTTAATGATAATCATAGGGAACAAATAAGCAATCAAATCATATTAGGAAAAAGTTAATATAAATCTAAGGATACCAGCAACAAGGTTACAGTCATGCAGTCATAAGTGGGAGGAGATGGGTGATGGGAATGATGAGAAGATTAATAGTAATGCAGACTTAGTAAATAGTTTGACAGTGTTGAGGGAATTATTTGTTTAGCAGAGTGATGGTGGCATTAGGGAAAAACTGTCCTTGTGTCTAGTTGTTCTGATGTGCAGTGCTCTATAGCGTCGTTTTGAGGGTAGGAGTTGAAACAGTTTAGGTCCAGGATGTGAGGGGTCTATAAATATTTTCACAGCCCTCTTTTTGACTGGTGCAGTATACAGGTCCTCAATGGAAGGCAGATTCCATGGGTCCTTATCTGTTTATTCACAAGAGAAGGCAAGTAGCCTGGGGAGATTCTTGTATTATAGGTAGAATACAATGAACCTGAACCCTTCATATATGGATCTGGTTGCTTGCACCTGACAGGGATGCCTTCATGTAGTTTTGATGGCTGTAATACAGAATGAATGGGCTAGTCCTACCTTCCAGGTAGTTGGTTCCCCTATTGTCCTGGAATTTCTAATCCAGGTGAAAACCAGGAGTAGAAGAAAGAGGAAATGGCCTTGAGGGACAGGAGGAAAAATTGCTACCAAGACATTGTCCAGATAAAAGGAACTTGAGTTTGAACAGGAATGTAACTTGAGGAAGCATCTCACACAGGACCCTTCCTAGTTCTCCCAAAGATAAAGGGAGGGAGGGGGAAACATATTCAGACAAAAAGATTCTATTCCTATAGCTTTACAACAAAAACATTTGACCTGCAGGTTACTGAATTCCTGGTCTGATCTATCTTGAAGGATTTACCTCAGGTTGTATGTGATTATAGTTAGCAAAATTTCTTAGGAGAATATTCGCCCTCTGCTTCCTGATGATCCAGTTTAGGAAACATACTTGCAAAAGAATCAATGCTTCTCCCAGTGCTTTCCAGTTCACCTGTGGGCAATTCATATCTTTCCAAGGGGTCTGTTCTTAGCAGACTGGGCTAGGTAGAAGTTGTGCTATGTGATTCCAGATTTATTTGTCTCCTCTCTCCAGAACATCTGGGATTCAGTAACTCAGAAGACACCATGAAAAGCTGGATTCTTCTGTGCACCTTGCTGTTGATGGGTGAGACTCTTCCTGCTCGGGTGCATCGTACACGGAGGGAACTGGCACCTGGATTGCACGAACAGGGGATACGGGATGCAGAAGGCTCGTACTGTGGACGGCAGGATGCTTGTTGTCATGGGAGGGATGATGCCTGCACCATCTCCTACTTTGATACCCTTTGCTACTGTGACCTCTTCTGTAACCGAACCATCTCTGACTGTTGCCCTGATTTTTGGGAATACTGTTTGGGCATTGAACCACCATATCCAGTGCAGAAAGGTAAGCTGTGGATCTGAAGTTACACCTGATTTGAAGGTACTGTAGGAATTTCCTGCTGAATCAGAATAAGGTCTGGATTAAGGCCAATTGATGGATATCCTAAGCCCAGCCCAACAACGGTTCCCCTTGGCCCTTCCATTGGTTAAGTGACAAGATGCTAAGATTCATTCAGGGCTGAAAACAGTGAAAGAATTAGAATTAGAATAGAGAATAGAGAATAGAGAATAGAGAATAGAGAATAGAGAATGGAATGGAATGGAATGGAATAAGGAATGGAATGGAATGGAATGCAATGGAATAAGAAATGGAATGGAATGGAATAAGGAATGGAATGGAATGGAATAGAATTAGAATTAGAATTAGGATAAAGAATAGAGAATAGAATAGAATAGAATAGAATAGAATAGAATAGAATAGAATAGAATAGAATAGAATAGAATTTTTTATTGGCCAAGTATGATTGGACACACAAGGAATTTGTCTTGGTGCATACGCTCTCAGTGTACATAAAAGAAAAGATACATTCATCAAGAATCATAAGGTACAACACTTAATGGCAGTCATAGGGAACAAATAACCAATCAAATCATACTAGGAAACAGTCAATATAAATCGTAAGGATACCAACAACAAGGTTACAGTCATACAGTCATAAGTGGGAGGAGATGGGTGATAGGAACGATGAGAAGATTAATAGTAATGCAGACTTAGTAACTAATTTGACAGTGTTAAGGGAATTATTTATTTAGCAGAGTGATGGCGTGATTGAGGGGGGGGACTCTGTGGTTTCCCTTTCCCTTGGTATCCTAAGCACATCCTTATTCTAATGGTGAATGCAGGACTGATCAGAATGGAAAGAAGGTCTTTAAATCTTATAGTCTTACACCTTCTCTTACCACCAGTCTTATCCTGGGCTGTTACTTGCCATTAGTTCTTTGTTTGTTTGTTTGTTTATACTTGCAATTCAATAAAAGAGAATATTTGTAGTTCTGGGATGAACTGTGGGGCCAATGGTGTTCTCTCACCTTGGTTGTTTTCCTACAGATGTTTCATTACCCAACTAGGTAATATCATCCGTGCTAAAAGGGAGTGAGGTTTGCTGTCTGTTTATATATAACAGATTTGCTCTTTCAGCATTGGATGGGAGTGTGGTTTTCTTTTTGATCGTGTCTACCAAGAAGAAACTTGGAAAGCATGAAGAATTCCACATTTCCCATTCAATATACTTTTTTGCCCTCTCTGTGTGTATGTGAATGTACTTTTTAAAAGAAGTTTTGTTTTATATATTTCTTTTGTTTTTCCCTTTTTACTTTGTTTTTCGTTTTTTAAAGGATTTATAATGTTCTTTTCTGCAACAGTAGTACAGTAATATAGCTTTGTATTTATTTATTATTTCAATTTTTAAAGCTACAGACTTGTGAACAACTCTGGTGGCTCACTAAGGATTAAAAATAAATAATGCATCCATTAAAAGACAATGAGAGAAACTGACATGTTGTGGAGGGGAGGGGCATCACAACTATTATTTAATTGATATATAATATTACAAATTAGTCACTCATTTTTGTTTAAGAAGTGTTCACCGTTAGGATTTATAAACCTTTATAAATAAGTTCAAAAATTGAGCAGTGTGAATGTATAGTTGTATTGTTGCTTGCTAAATCCATATGGGTTTCCACCCACCCACATTTCAGAGGTCATTCCTGGGTTTATGAAACAGCCTTTCCAACAACCACAATCAGTCCCACCATGGATACAAGTCACTTCTGCAGCAACCTTCATCTTCCTTGGCCCCCAATAAGGAAAATCTGATTTTCTTGCTTTGGTACAATAGCTCTCTTTCTACTGGATTCCTAATGAAGAGGCTGGAAGTGATGTTCTCAGCAATCTGCCTTTTCTCTAAACCCAGGATATTAACCTGAATGCTGCTTTAAGAGATAGCAGAAAAGAAGAGAAAGAATAGAGAAAATAACAAAATCTGATATGAGTTATATTATCAGTGGTAGGAAATAAAAGGGAGTAAAGATGTAATTTTATGTAAATAAAATGTAATACTATATATCAAGGATTATAAAAGTAAGAAATCCTACGGGTAGTATCTTTAAACTAAGACAATGAACTAATACTATGTAAAGAACAATGTAAATATTATGAAGGTATATCTTATATGTATATTGACACCATGAAACCGGAAATGATGGAATTGTACTATAATTCTTAAATAATAAAATTTTTTAAAAAAATCTAAAAATCTGCAAATAGTAGAATGACCATGGCAAAAGAAAGCAAAGGTAATATCAATAGTAACAGGTGTCTTGGGTGAACTCCCAAAACAACCGGGACATCACTAGAAGTTGTCCCAAAGATGCTTTTTCAAGAGGCGCCTGGATTTTGTTTTTCCTTGAAGACATTTCACTTCTTATCCAAGATGGGAAGCAAAATGTCTTCAAGGAAAAACAAAGTTGAGGCACCTCTTGAAAAAGCATCTTTGGGACAACCATGACCTGGAGGACTGAGAATCTCCATAGAGAATCTCTAGAAATCCATCAACATTGAGAAAATCACCATCAGTCAATTGCAAATGACAACTTTACTTAGAACAGCCTATCACTGCTCCCTTTAACACCATCAAACAACATCTGTCTAACCCAGGTCTTTGGGAAGCACTCAGTAGGTGGATCAAAAAAGTGTAACCCAATCTAAACATCTGACTGACTATGCGGCAAACCATAAGTTATTAGGCAAAAAAATCCTGCAGGTAAGGAAATGCCTGTCTGGTCTACCACTGCCTCTTCTGAGAACTGTAGAGAAATAGTTCCTAAAAGTTAAGCCAGGGAATTTAAAAATTAAATTGGATTTGAACATTCTGTGATTGAAAGATGTCCTGTTCCATACAGCTGAGGTCTCAGTACAACCCTTTACATTTTCAAGACCTGAAGTTTAACCTTCAAAATGTTTTTCTGGGTGGAAGTCTTGGATCAAATCAAACTTTGACCTCTTTGGATCCATTTCCACCCAACCTTGTTGAATAATGGTGGGGTTTTAAATACAGTTTAACTTTTACAAGCTTCCCACCACCCTTTGGATAGGTTAAAAAGCCAGGCATTTTTCTGATCCATGTATATTTATGAGGGAGTGGGGTCCTGAAACTATAAGTAATTGTTCAGATGAAAAAGGGAGTGGGAGGCCAAAATTAGAAAATTCTGGGAGTTGAAGTCCACAAGTCTTAAAGTTGCCAAGGTTGGAGACCACTGCTCTGGAATGTCCAGGGCCTGTTGCTTGGAATCCTGGAAGTGATCGCCCAGAGGCTACCACCTGCGCAAATACTGTTCTAAGGAACAGTGTATTCCAGATGCAGGAGGGGAGAGATTGCCTGCCAAAGGGAAAAGTGTTCAACCTCTAGTTCCCCTGAATGAAAGATCACCCCATAATAAGCCAAGTTTTCCACAAGCCATTGTATCATAAGCATTCAGGACAAACTGTGGCAGCCTCACTGGCATTGTGATGCCATTGCAAAATTCATCCAGAAGGTGTAATTTGCCTTGCAACTGATATCAACCACACAATTCATGCCATTTGTGCCATTACATGATGCATGTGATGCCACGGGCATACATACATACATACATACATGCATACATACATACGCACATTTCCATGATTTTGGCTAATAACAGAACAAGGACTTTGCTGCCTCTTCAAAAAATTAATCTGAATCAGAGTCTGCAGCCATGACAACTTTAAGACTTGTGGACTTCAACCAGAGATGGGTTTCAACAGGTTCTGAACAGTTCTGGAGAACTGGTAGCGGAAATTTTGAATAGTTTGGAGAACCAGTAGTAAAAATTCTGACTGGCCCCGCCCCCATCTATTCTCTGCCTCCCAAGTCCCAGCTGATTGGGAGAAATGGAGATTTTGCAGAAACCTTCCACTGGATTGGGGAGGGAATGGAGATTTTACAGTATCATTCCCCTGGAGTGGGGTGGGAATGGAGGTTTTGCAATATCCTTCCCCTGCCACGCCCACCAAGCCATGCCACGCCCACCAAGGCACACCCACAGAACCGGTAGTAAAAAAAATTGAAACCCACCACTGGCTTCAACCCCCAGAATACCCTAGCCAGCATGGCCGGTTGGGGGATTCTGGGAGTTGAAGTCCATAAATCTTAAAGTTGCCAAGGTTGGACAGTTCTGGTCTAAATGTTGCGCCATCTTACAATATATAGAGTTCTGTAGATTAACTCTCTTTGTTCTGGCATCTTCCCCCCTCCCCAGGCTGCATTCGCAATGGTGTCAAGTTCCATGCTGGAGCAACTTACCGTGATAATTGCAACCTGTGGTAAGTCTTTAGTTTTGTTTGGGCTCTCAGTCTGTTTCTTCTCTCAGTTTTGCTCTGGCAGACAGGATGCTACACCTGTTGTGAATACACATTGGTTGCCAAGTGCTGAATTTTGATGAGTGATTGCAGGGATGCTGTGATGGTTGTAAGCACGAGGATTGGTTATAAGTCCCTTTTTCCAGTGCTATTGTAACTTTGGATGATTGTTAAACAAATGTTACCAAGTCAAGGACTAACTGTATTCCCACAAGAGCCAAAAAAATGAACCAGAATCCCACAATACATTGGAAGAAATTTTGCAGCACTTCCTTGGAAAAATAGAAAGGGACTCCTTGTGGTTAAAAGTTCAAACACTCTGGATCAGGACCAGCTCTGGAGGTGGTCGTGGTCCCCCATGTTACTGGATGGCCAGAGAAAATGGCAAAGTGGTTAGAAAGTCCTCATTTAAATCAGGCGTGTCCAACCTTGGCAAGTTTAAGATTTGTGACTTCAAGTCCCAGAATTTCCCAGCCAGTATAGAATTCTGGGAGCTGAAGTCCATGTCTTAAAGTTGCCAAGGTTGGACACCTCTAATTGAAATCTTCCCATTTTTAATCTCCTATCATGCCTTGGAGTTATGTGATGCTGGATGCTCTGGGAAATGTAACATGGTAGCTTTCTGCCTCCCAGTCAAATAGGGGTTGAAGAGAAGCAACAAACCTGGTTTGTTCAAGGACTTTTCTCAACCCACCATCTGTTCAGGGGAAACCAGATTCTAACCTTGGGCTTGTTGTGGGTTAATGAGTCAATGTGCAGTCCAAAGCAGCCTTTTTTAATCGGAATCCCTTCCAGAGGTATTGGACTACAACACCCACTCAGTGATTCTGCTGGCTGAAGAATAATGAGAACTGTAACTTAATGCAGCTGGCAAGTACTGTGTGTAGAAGGGACAGTCCTCCCCAAATCAGTGCGATGCCCATGAGTTTGAAGGGCTGCAAAACTACCGATCTCTACATAATAGATCTGGAAGTTGTGCTCTGAGAATTCCCTGCCAACACTTAAGAGTGGGGACTGTGGATGTTGTAGTTCCATGGTATTAAAAAAAAAAAAAGACAAAATGAAGGCAAGGCACATCTCCTCATCTCTTTTTCCATTCTTTCCATTCTCCCGTTTCTCCCTCTCTTGCCCCACCCTTGTTTCCAATGCCTTCCCCCTCTGAAATGAGCTTAGAGGTCCTATAAAAGGAATGAAGGCCATAAGGCCAATGACTGCCTTAAAGGTCTAGGGTGGGGTGTACTTCCAAGTAGGGCCTGGGGGTCTGTTTATGGTTGGGAGCAAAGGGGAGAAACTTTGGAATGGAGAGGAATTTGAATTATGTGCGTTCCCAAGTGCCCGGGGCTCCTGACTACTCCAAGCCACACAGATACACTGAACAGAACTGGGCAGGACAGCTTTGAAACTGGAGTTTCAGCTGCCATCCGTCTCATTTCCACTGACTGCCTTTCATACAGACTGCTCAATACAGTTCCTTGAGGAACCGATTTCTGGGTTTAGCCAAGATGCTGAGTCCTAAACCAAGGAACAGCCTGGATTCACACCACCACTCAGCTGCGTTGGGGGGGCGGGGGAACCAAGTGAAAATCAACTAGGTTTCAGAAATTGAATCACAGCTAGATTGTTCACTGCCCCAGTTCAGAGGGTTTATTTATTTATTTATTTATTTTGTCGCATTTCTATGCCGTCCAACTCCCAAGGGACTCTGAGCAGTTATATGAATACAGCCACAGGCTAAAGTGGATGAAATGGAAACAGGTGGGAAAAAGGTGGGATTATTCTTTCAAAATGATGGGAGAGAATTTCTTCCCTGCTGAATCTGGGGCTGTTCTTAGAAGCAGGTGTCGAATCAGGCGAGTTCTGATCTGCAAGCCAGAATTGGAGCCACCAACTGGCCAAGCTGGGTCTCTCTTGACCTCAGAAGCACCAGACTTCAGAAAGTCTGGTTTCCAGCTGGCATTTCCTTAAAGGACTTCCCACCTTGGGATGCTTCCAGAAACCAGCCTCCCTCAGCACCAACTCTCAGAAAAACGTATGAGCTGCTTTTTGCTAACCCAGTCCATAAAAGGAGAAACGTTTGCTGTCACTGGAGGGTTAGGGGGAGGGAAGAAGGTGGGGGAGGGTATGGATTTTTGGACCAAATGAAAATGCCAAGCATTGCCTGAAGGGTAGCTAATACTGCTTGGGGCTCCTTGTCAAAGAGGCAAAAAGTTTTTAATCAGTGTTTCTTAATCTTCTGTGAAAGGGAGAGTTGTATTCCACATGGCCAAGGTAGCTGCTTAAATGCAGCTCCATCCCCCAGATGCAGCCTGCACAGTCCCTATCCCCAACCTGGGCCCTGCCAGATGTGTTGGACCATGACTCCTTTTCCCAGCCAGCCAGCAAAGCCAAATTTGGACAGTGCTCTTCAAAGGAAGCCAGACGTAGAGGATGATATTTAATATCACGTCAGAATTTCCATGCCATTATTCTGTAAAATTCATTTCTGCACTGATAAAGAAGAATATTTGTAGCTTGAAGGGAGAGGTCCTTGGTGCTTTCTGAGCTTGGATGTTTTCTTGCAGGACATTTCATTACCCAAACTAACACTGTTACTGGTAGCACTAATGATGTTACCTAGTTGGGTAATGAAATATCTGTAAGAAAACAAGCTCAGAGAGCACCAAGGACCTCTCATTACTGCATATCCTGGTGATGGCCATTAACCTGAATGGCTTTAAGAGGGGCTAGTACAATACTTTGGCCACCTAATGAGGAGGAAGGACTCACTGGAGATGAGCCTAATGCTGGGAAAGATTGAGGGCAAAAGAAGAAGGGGATGGCAGAGAAGGAGATGCCTGGATGGAGTCACTGAAGCAGTTGGCGTGAGTTTAAATGGACTCCAAAGGATGGTAGAGGACAGGAAGGCCTGGAGAAATGTTGTCCAGAGGGTCGCAATGGGTCGGACACGACTTTGCAACTAACAACAACAACAAAGAGGGGCAGGGCTAAATTCATGAAGGCAAAGGTCCATGAAAGGTTTTAACCAGTGGTGGGTTTCAAATTTTTTTACTACCGGTCCTGTGGGTGTGGCTTGGCGGGCGTGGCATGACTTGGTGGGTGTGGTTTGGTGGGCATGGCAGGGGAAGGTTACTGCAAAATCCCCATTTCCTCCCTATCAGCTGGGACTCGGGAGGCAGAGAATAGATGGGGGCGGGGCCAACCAGAGGTGGTATTTGCAGGTTCTCCAAACTACTCAAAATTTCCACTACCGGCTCTCCAAAATTGGTCAGAACCTGCTGAAACCCACCTCTGGTTTTAATGTTTCAATGGTATTTCTGGGTTGGGGGCACCTTTCCTCAATATTACCATCCTCAACAGGCACCCTCAACAGGAATGAACTTCTAAGTTGATATCTTAGTTTGTTTCAGCAAGACTTTTCTTATTTTCCTGATAACTCCAGCTTTTGAAAACTAGAGACTAGAACTCACAGTGTCCTGCAGTGGTGGGTTCTACTTACCTTTACTACCAGTTCACAATGGGACTGCATGCGTGCTCGCGCCTCGCTCACTCGCATGCACTTCTGCGCATGCACAGATCACCCATGATGACATCGTGGTGGGTGGGAGGAGCCTCCCACCAGTTTTACTAGCGGTTCTATAGAACCGGACCAAACCAGGAGCAACCCACCACTGATCTCCTGGTCTCTATTCCAGTGCTTAACCACTAAACTGGCTCTCTTTTCCAGTTCTACTCCCCAGCTAATACCTTCCTCTATTACGGTGTTTCCCAACTTTGGTAGCCTGAAGATGGGTGGGGGATTCTGGGAATTGAAGTCCACCCATCTTCAAGCTTCCAAGGTTGAGCAACACTGCTCTATTAGGTTTAAACTGTGTAAGTCCAAACTAAGCTTAATGAGGCTTCAAAACTAGAAATTAGTTCATCCATAAAAAATAATAGAGATTTCTTGGGAAGCAAAGCTGCTGCTGCCTGTAGTTGGGGTCAGAAAGCTGCTAAATCCACTTTGTTTTGGGAGATTCCCTGCAGTTTTCTTGGCAAGATTTTGGAAGTGGCTTGCCATTGCCTTCTTCTTAGGGCCAAGAGGGAGGGACTGGCCCAGGGTCACCCAGTTGGCTTTGTTCCAAGGCAGGACTAGAATTCCCATTATCCCAGTTTTAGCCTGGTGCCTTAACCACTAAAGCAAACTGACCCTCAGGTTCCCTGATTAGGCACTGAAATGCCTAGTTCTGAAGGCACATTAAACAAATTGAAACAGGATCCTAGCAATATTCAAGGATATTTTGTGTGGGAACAAAAGCAAATAAACAAAGGGAAAAAAGGGAAAGTTTGAGGAGAGAGGAGATATCCTGCCCCCCATTCAATTACAGGAGTTAGCAAGGATTTCTTCCTTGCCTCTCATGCAGTAGAACTAGCCACGGGGTGAAATCTACTTACCTTCCCTACCGGTTCAGAAGTGTGCACATCGCGTACGTGCACTCGCTCCGCTTGCCGCATTGTCACGTCTGATTTTTGACCCTCTGCGCATGCACAGAAGGCTTTGCGCATCCGCAGAGGGTTAAAACCTGGAAGTAACAATGTCTGGGTGGGCGGAGCCTCGTGCTGCTGCCGCTACCAGTTCGTCAAACCACATGCCGCCGGCACTACCGGTTCGCGCGAACTGGACAGAACTGGCAGATTTCACCACTGACTAGCCTATTTCCAGGCTGGACAGAAAAAGCCTAAGTGCAGCTTCTTTGGGAGTAAAAATATCTGAAGTTCTCTCTTCATTTGCAAAGTTTATATTTGCAGCCTGTAGAATTTGTGTATTATTGACAGCAGACTAAGCAGACCAGCCTTCTGTTACACATGCCATATTGTGTATTATATATTGTATTTCCTTTTATGTACTGTGTGTCTGTGACCCATAATAAAGTTAAGTAAGTAGAACTAGTTTTAATGAAGTGAAATTGCAGGAAAGCTGTTTTTCCAGAACGTTAGGCCACAGCCTTAACGGTGCAATCGGTCTGACAATTAAAGTTATTTTTTTCCAAAAAAAATCCACTTAGTTCCCTGACTGCTTATCTAATTCAGACTTTTGTAGCTTGTAGTCCATGCTCAGCACTTATACTAAGAGAGCTAATTTGGTCTAGTGGTGAAGGCGGCAAGCTAGAAACCAGGCGATCGTGAGTTCTAGTCCTGCCTTAGGCATGAAAGCTGGTAGGATAACTTTGGGCCAATCACCAAGAAGTTGTGAGTTCTAGTTCTGCCTTAGGCATGAAAGCCAGTTGAGTCAGTCACTCTTTCGCAGCACAACTCATGTCACAGGTTTGTTGATGTGGGAAAAAGACTGTTAGGTATATTTGCCACCTTGAGTTATTTATCAAAATAATAAAGGTGGGATACAAATAAATACAGAATGAAATTATTTGGTTTACTCCTGCTAGGAAGCTACTGGGAGAAAGTACACCAAAGCATCACATGGGAACACCAAGCATGGCGATTTTAACTTGGGCATGTTGAATCTGATGAAAGAATTATGAAATGGACTAGATCCCATTGTGCTATCTAAGCAGGGGTGAAATCCAGCAGGTTCTGACAGGTTCTGGAGAACCGGTAGCGGAAATTTTGAGCAGTTCGGAGAACCGGCAAATATCACCTCTGGCTGGCCCCAGAATGGGGTGGGAATGGGGATTTTGCATTAGCCTTCCCTTGCCATGCCCACCAAGCCATGCCCACCCACCAAGCCATGCCCACAGGTAACAGTTACAGAGTTGGAAGGGACCTTGGAGGTCATCTAATCCAACCCCTGCTCATGCAGGAGAACTATACGAGGGATTCGACCTGCCGAACTGCCAACCTTTCTGATCGACAAGCTCAGTGTCTTAGCCACTCAGCCACCTAACTGGTAGTAAAAAAAAATGGATTTCACCACTGTATCTAAGGTCTAGTGCAGTGTTTCTCAACTTGGTAGCTTGAAGATGGGTGGACTTCAACTCCCAGAATCCCCCAGTCCACCCATCTTCAAGCTACCAAGGTTGAGAAACACTGGTCTAGTGGATGCCCAATTAGTTGAGCTTGGTAGATCCCTAAAAACCAAGGAGGTTTGAAAGACCCAGGAAGAAGGTGAATAGAAGCTTTTCAAGGATTGTTAAGGCTGCAATCTGGAAGTCAAAATGCTTCCTAAGAGAAAGCCATGGCCGACCTACTCTGCATGGCTGCCAAGAAAACCACCTCACTCCATCCATGATGTCAGCAGGAATTGTACTTGACGTGAAGGAGACTTTGAATGGGCAACGGATAAAGGAGAAGTGGGAAGGAGGGGGTGCCCACGTCTCCACTTCTCTCCAAAGATTATTGATGGGCAGGAAAGGACTGATGTCATTTTTTTCCTTTTTTAGTAACTTACATCAAACGCACAGGAGTAAAGAGGAATGTTGCATCTTACGTGTGTCCTTATGCCTGTCTGACCCAGAACATTGGCCTGAAAAGAAACAGCAGCCACTGGAAGCTGAATGCAGTCTTCCTTTTAAACCCCATTTACTTCTCCTGCTGTTAAACCTTTGCACTCCCGTTCTAGATCCAGTAGCTTTTTTGCAGTAGGTTTGCCAACTGAGCACAAGGACAGAGTCGCTCAAGAAATAAACACACAAATAAGTTTTTAGGGCAATTCATAAATAATAATAATAATAATAATAATAATAATAATAATAATAATAATAGACACTGCCATACCTGGTGACAGCAGAATTGATGAGAAACAACGTGAAAAAATCACCAGATATCAGGACTTGAGAATCGAACTGCAGAGACTCTGGCATAAACCAGTGCAGGTGGTCCCAGTGGTACTCGGCACACTGGGTGCTGTGCCTAAAAGACCTAGGCAAGCACTTAAAAACAATTGGTGCTGACAAGATCACCATTGGTCAGCTGCAGAAGGCCACCTTACTGGGATCTGCTCGCATAATCCGCCGATACATCACGCAGTCCTAAACGCTTGGGAAGTGTTCGACTAGTGATTTGGGATACGAAATCCAGCATGGTCATCTCGTTTACTGTGTATACTATGATAATAATAATAATAATAATAATAATAATAATAATAATAATAATAACAACAACAACAACAACAACAACAGGAGTACTGAAAAAAGAAACAGAAAGCTTTATTTTATCAGCTCAAGAACAAGCCCTAGCCACAAACTGCATGAAGGCAAAAATTCAACATGTTACCACCAACAGCAAATGCTGCCTCTGTAATGAGAAAGATGAGACAGTCAACCACCTGATCAGTGGGTGCAGCAAAATTTCACAAACTGACTACCTACAACGCCATGACCGCATTGCTAAAATGACTGGAAATTGTGCCAGAAGTTTGAATTTGAGTACAGCAAAAACCACTGGGAACATCAGGTTGAGAAAGTTTTAGAGAATGAGAAACTCAAGATCTTGTGGGACTTTAGGATTCAGATTGACAGGCACTTGGTCCACAACACACCTGACATAACAAAAGTTGAAAAGAAAAAAGTATGGTTCATTGACATTGCAATACCTGGTGATGCGCGGATTGAAGATAATCAGCAAGAAAAAATCACAAAGTACCGGGACTTGCAAATTGAAGTTGAGCGACTGTGGAAAAAGAAATTGTGTGTTGTCCCGATTGTAATTGGAGCCCTTGGAGCAATACCCAAAGGGCTACCCCACTATTTAGAAATTCTAAATTTACTGGATTTTAACATTTTGACTCTACAAAAAACCACCTTACTTGGAACAGCTTACATCCTCCGACGATACCTTAACAGTTCCTAGGTCCTTGGTTAGGACTTGAGCTGCTGAACTATTAACCAGCCTCAAAGGCTGTGAATCTCACTAAAGATTAACCAATAATAATAATAACAACTTTATTGTCATTGTACATGTATACACAGTATACCCATACAATGAAATTCACTTAACACCCAAAGACCAGGCCCAACACACATAACAATCCCCAAACACAACCCCACCCACCAGAAATTCCCCACCCTTAAACCCCCCAAACATCCACACAACAGAACAAGTAATGTTGTCCAACAGCTCACTGATGGTTGCCCCTTAGTTCATTGTTGAGTGCAACTATAGCTCTGGGATAAAAACTATTCAGAAAACATGTGGTCTGAGTTTTAATTGTTCTGTATCTTCTGCCAGAAGGCAACAGTCCAAAAAGATTGTAAGCAGGATGGGAAGAGTCTCTGAGAATGTTCTTCAACTTCTTCAAACAGCGAGATTTGAAGATGTCGTCCAGGGCTGGTAGCTTTACCTCTTGCACAGCAAGTCAAGATCTGCCCTTGAAAAGGTGGTGGAGCTGAGATCCCAGTGGAAAGAGCTTTTTAAAAATATCCATTTATTTTTAAAGTTTATTTCCTCCACCAAAGATAAAAAACAAAACAATTAATTATTGCTGAGCCCTCCTCGCACTCCCCACACCTCCTTCATCCGTCTTGGTTCCGTTTCCTGGAAACAAACAGCAGGAGATTATTTGATCTTTGTTAGATGGCCTCACTAAATGGTACAGGAATCGCTGAAGTCTAAAAGTGTTGAGGCATTCTGGATACTTGCCAGATCATACATGGTCCCTGAGCTGTTACTTTTGTATTATTGGTTTAAATCAATGTTTCTCAGCATGCTGGCTGGGGAATTCTGGGAACTGAGGTCCACGTACAGTTGCCATATATGATGAACACTTGTTTAAGTAGTCCAATAGTTGCTTCTTTTCCATTTTTTTTTTTTTTTTTGGTGGTATGATGTATGGTTTCACTCAACCCCATTAAGAAGATTGGTGCCAACCCATGCAGCTGCTTGGTACAATATGCTAGATTTGGTTGGTTGGTTGGTTGGTTTTAATCTTGAACAGTTCATTATGATAAAAACGTTTTTACCCCAATCGTCCTCCTTCTCAATATAGTATGTGTAAAGTCAGAGAATGGGTTAATCAGATTAAGAGTGTGAATGCAGCCAATGGAAAAAATCAGATAAAAATCTGTTCTGTATAACATGTAGTTTGGCACAAAGTTTTGGCTATCTCTCGATCAGTCCTGCCCCCTGTCCTGTCCTGTCCTGTCCTGTCCTGTCCTTCCCTTCCCTTCCCTTCCCTTCCCTTCCCTTCCCTTCCCTTCCCTTCCCTTCCCTTCCCTTCCCTTCCCTTCCCTTCCTGTTCTGCCCCAGTTACAGACCTCAAAGAACGCAGCACACACAAAATCTGTTCAAACCTTAGTTTACTAAATAAACCAGTCTTTTACAACAACGGCTGTTAACTAATTGCATTAACAGCCGTCAAGAATTCAAAGAATAATAACTGAAAGCTTACTATGGTTGGCAGAATGCCCAGAAGGAATTTGCAGGAAGCTGATAAGATAAGCAAGACAAGACACGAAGGTATGTGAACGAAGTTGTTCCCTGCAAATTGCTTCAATCGGCGTTCCTCCTTAAATAGATTAAGGGAGTGGCCAATTAGCCCCAAGCCTTACTCTCGAGGAGACCTCCTCCTGAGGAGCCACTCCTGCCTTGAGGCAGCTCTGCATGCCCATGCATTGAGAAGAGGCTCCTCCTCTTCGTCCTCTTCACTTAAGGAAGCTTCTGGAGCTTCTGAAGGCCCTGGCTGAATCCCCACCTCTGGCACCACATCTTCTCCAGCCTCCTCATTGTTGGACTCAAGTGCCAGCTGCACAGGCTGCTGGTGCAGCACCACACCAGCCTCCTCGCTGTCAGAATCAACTACTAACTGAACAGGCTGCCTACGGGCCACAACACTTCCCTTCATCTTCCTTTCCTTCTTTTCCCACTTTTTACCCCATCTTGGACTGTTCTGCTCCTATCTTGACAGTTGCTTGAAACACCAGGCATTGCCTTATTTGATACTTCCAAACTAACAACAGGTCAAAAACATGTCATCTAAATATAGAGAGAATCCTCAATTTACAACCATTCATTTAGCAACTGTTTGAAATTACAATGGACCTGAAAAAGTGACTTACGATGGGTTCTTGCACTTACAACCTTCATATCATTCCACCCAGTCATGTGATCAAAATTCAGGCTCTTGGCACGTATTTATGATGGTTGCAGCATCACTTGATCATCCTTTGCAAGCTTCCCAGCTGCTTCTGACAAGCAAAGCCAGTGAGGGAAAGTCAGATTTGCCTAACAACAGATTATTCATTTAATAACAGCAGTGATTTACTTATAAACGTGCGAGAAAAGATTATAATATGAGGTATGACTGATTTAACAGCTGTCTTGCTTAGCAATGGAAATTCTGGTCCCAATTTTGGTCATACATTGAGGATTACCTATAATTGCAGATCTCAGATTTGGGTTTGGGATTAACCCAGTCTCCTTTTGAGTCCTTAATGATCCTTTCTGCGTCTTTTCTCCACAGTACTTGCAATGGGCATGGCAAATGGAAGTGTGAAAACCGTGTCTGTCTTATCAATGGGGACATGATCGATGCCATCAACAGAGGGAATTATGGGTAAGTACAAAAATTCTATTCTTTGAATTGATGGAGCATGGGCTGAACTGAAGAATTTGGGTCGCATCCCAGATGCTTTTGTAGATCAATTCAAAATCAAAACCATGGGCGTTTGTAAAACCATCGCTGGGAATTAAGGCTCATGTTTTCTGAACCAGTTGGAACAAACCAGCTGCCTTAGATCCGAGTTCCCCAACTTTTCCGGCTTTGTGGAGAGGGTCTGCATCTGCACACATGCACACAGCCAGCTCCGTTTGCATGAGAAGCACACACATGCTCCTGCCACTCATGCGAATGGCGTGTGCATGCATGTGCTTGCCCGTTGCTCACCCAAGTGGGGATGAATGTGTATGTGTATGTGCTCTCCTGTTGTTTCTGTGACCCAGTTCAAAATTCCTCACAGCCCACTAGTGGGCTGCGGTCCAGAGGTCTGGGACCAGAAGTGGGTTCTACTTATCTTTGCTACCGGTTCACAACGGGATCGCGCACGTATGCCAGCTTCGCTCGCGCACGTGCCTTACTTCTGCGCATGCACAGACCGCTGATGACAACATCCGGGGCAGTGGGTGGGGCCTCCCTCCAGTTTTACTACTGGTTCTTGCGAACCGGTCTGAACCGGGAGCAACCCACCACTTTCCGGGACCCCTGCCTTAGATGCTTAATCCATTCACTAATTCAGGCTCCAGGAAGAGCAGGACTTCCGCTTTTCATTCTGAGCTAATTAGCAACCAGGAAAGAGGAAACCAAACTCATCTTACAACAGATTCCAGATGTTACAACCTGAGATGGAAATGTTACCATGGCTCATTCTGAGTATTCTTCCTTGGCAGAGACAAGCTTTGTCTTTTTAGCAGATTGTCTTCTGTCTTTCTTTAGCTGGAGAGCTTCCAACTACAGCCAGTTCTGGGGGATGACACTGGAGGAGGGCATTCGGTATCGACTTGGCACCATCAAGCCTCCCACATCTGTCATGAATATGAATGAGCTTCATGTAAGTGGTTTTCTCATTTATTTGTTAGATTTATTCTGATTTTCTGGCAGGAACTTCACCTGGGGTGCACAGTTTTCATCCTCTAGTTTCATCCCTACAAGCTATAACCTTTAAGTAGACTGGGATGATGTTTCTACACAACATATTCTTTGAAGAGCTAGTAGTTTCATTCACACAACCCATTGGTTCTTTTAAACTTTAGTAAAGGTAAAGGTTCCCCTTGCACATATGTGCTAGTCGTTCCTGACTCTAGGGGGCGGTGCTCATCTCCGTTTCAAAGCCGAAGAGCCGGCACTGTCCGAAGACATCTACGTGGTCATGTGGCCGGAATAACTAAACGCCAAAGGGGCATGGAACGCTGTTCCCTTCCCACCAAAGGTGATCCCTATTTTTCTACTTGCATTTTTTACGTGCTTTCGAACTGCTAGGTTGGCAGAAGCTGGGACAAGTAACGGGAGCTCATCTCATTACGCTGCACTAGGGATTCGAACCGCTGAACTGCCAACCTTTCGATCGACAAGCTCAACATCTTAGCCCCTGAGCTACCGCATCCCCCTTTTTAAACTTTAGTTAAGGTTTTTGGAAGGGAGAGTAAATGGGTGTTAGTTTGTGGTTTAGGGTATTACATAAATTCAGAAAGTGAATTAATTCATAATTAGATCCTCTTTGTTATGAGAACCAAGCTGCAAACTTAGTCTACCATCTTTTAGATTGGTTGATATGGTCTATGAGGCCTATGAGTGCAGTATGGGTTTGCTTTGATTTTGGTTATGTAAAGATTCAGTGTAGTACATTAGTCCAGAAACTGGTTAGTTAAATATTCTTGGTAAATGAATTGTGTGGAAGTATTAGGACCTGTCTTGAAATTACCCGAATAAAACAAGAAGGAGAGGAGACAGACATCATTTGATTCACAGAGCACTTGAAGGGCAAATGCTTTATGGCTGTGGTTTTTGTGGGAATTGAAGGAACTGGGTCCATTCAGTAAATCCAGGTTCAGTTTGCTATGTTGTACCAAGATAGCTCTTCAGTGTTTTAAAATCCTCGGAGGAAAAGTCGAATCTAAGCAGAATATAGTAAATATTTCACGCCACGTTTGTAGCAGTGATATCCAAGGACTAGGAAGCGTGCTGTTCCATTATGTTGACTTCTGGCATTTGACACAGTAGAATGTCCAGACTGTTGCAATGTACACATTGAAGGGAAGACACACACATACACATACAAACGCACCCCTCAGCTTTGGCATCTCTACAAAATGTGGAATGCTGGTTGTAATCTCTTGAATCAATAACAGGAGTGGCAAGAAGGTCAGGAATGAAAATATCATGTTTTGGAATCTGTCCCATGAAAGAGAAAAATGCTTTGAACATTGAGATGTTTTGTAAGCCTACAGCCTTGGGGATCTGATACCACCCTGCTGCTGCCTAGGGGTATGGAAATGTGTGTAGACTCCACCACTTGTCCTCTTGCAGCCTGCATATTCATCAATAAAAGGATTGCAAAACTTGCTCAAGTTCCTGCTAAATTCTAAATCTATTCTGAAAATTGTTGTTACTTTGAGAAATGGACAAGAGGAAAGGATATTGTTGGTTGAATAGATCAGTATTTCTCAGTGGTGAAATCCAAATATTTTTTTACTACCGGTTCTGTGGGCGTGGCTTGGATACTGCAAAATCTCCATTTCCACCCCACTCCAGGGGGAAGGATATTGCAAAATCTCCATTCCCCCCCCCACACTCTGGGGCCAGCCAGAGGTGGTATTTGCCGGTTCTCCGAACTACTCAAAATTTCCGATACCGGTTCTCCAGAACCTGTCAGAACCTGCTGGATTTCACCCCTGGTATTTCTCAATCTTGGCAATCTTCACCTGTGTGGACTTCAACTCCCAGAATTCCCGAACTGGTATGCCGGTTGGGGAATTCTGGGAGTTGAAGTCCACACAGCTTAAAGTTGCCACGTTGATAAACATTGGAGTAGATACTCTGCGGGGTAGGGTTCAAAATAGAAAAATGATAGGTTTGACGCTGCAATGTAAGTTCAACCTCTTCTTTCTTTGTGTCTTTCACAACATTTCTAAAAAAGTGGAGCTCCAATCATACTGTTGTGGCTGCTCATCTTAAACTTTTTACCCTCCTTGTACCACTGCTCCTCTTGCTCTGTTATTGACAAGGGTTGAGTGTCTCCATTCCAAGTTGCCATAAAGGAGAACAACCATTTTGCGGAAAGTTTTATGGAACAGCAGTTCCTGCTGTGGGGGATCTGGTTGGGATCTCAGAATGTTCATAGC
Source organism: Arizona elegans (assembly GCA_022577455.1). NCBI lineage: Eukaryota > Metazoa > Chordata > Lepidosauria > Squamata > Colubridae > Arizona > Arizona elegans. The sequence goes on along the minus strand of JAKOOJ010000011.1, from coordinate 8,521,254 downwards.
CTTTCCCCCCAGCCCCCAATCACACTTTTCCTACGACTCCTGGGAAAATTGTTGTGTTTATTGAGTGATTCATTCTCTTTCTGCTTTCCTCTGTTTTCTGCAGATCAACATGGCCATCAATGAAGTGCTCCCTTCCCATTTCAATGCTGCCGATAAATGGTCTGGGATGATCCATGAGCCTCTCGATCAAGGCAACTGTGCGGGATCCTGGGCCTTTTCCACAGCAGGTAGCAACCCTTGGATGCAAATGTGACAGCGTGAGCATAGAATCATAGAATCCTAGGACTAGAAGGAACCTTAGAGGTCTTCTAGTCCAACCCTTGCCCAACATAGCAGTCCTTATACCATTTAGACTGTGCAGGGTAAGTAGGGTAAGTTGTCTCCACTGTGGTGTGCAAACTATTGTCTGCTTCTGTTGTGGTCCACCAGCAGCCCACAGAGCTAGCAGCAGAGTCGGACAGTGAGGAGGCTGGGGAGGACCATGGGCCAGTCCTGGAGTCTGGAGAAGGCCCAGATGAGGGCTCTGCGTCAGAAGCAGAGAGGAGACCAGGGCCATCTGGGAGTGATGCGCGGACTCCGGAGCCTCCAGAGTTGGACAGCAGAGAGGCAGAGGAACAGGAGGAGCCTGTTACTAGTGCACACATGCGCAGAGCTGCCAGAAGGCAAGAGCAGCTAAAGCAAAAGGGATGACTCAGGAGTAAGGCCAGGAGATGATTGGCCCCTCCCATAAGGCTTAAAAGAGCAGCAATGGCTCTTGGGCTCTTTGTAGGAAAGCAATGTTGCTAAATCTGTTTTTTAGTCAGCATCTCTTGTTTCTGAACTTTGTGGGGCTTTGCCAAGAAAGGCCTTTGGCAGGGTGCCAAAGGAGATAAAGGCTTGTGATAAGCCCGAAGGACTTTTTCTGAAGGACTTATTTTGGACTAAACTGGGAATGAAGTAATTCTCAGCTGTTATAATAAAATAGTTTTGTTTGAGACTAATTGTGTCCTATAATGACTAAGTGAGCCTAGATCACAACAGCTTCTTATGCCCTTTGAGGGCTCTCAAAATATTTTTTTTAAAAAAAAATACATCCTCCAAACCTATTCCAACTTCATAGGTGGTATGGCCCCCACCCACTTGGTGGCATGTAGCTCCTTAAGGCATGAATGACTGGCCTTGGCCTTCAAAAGGTTGCCAGTTCTCATTTCCTACTTAAGCACATTGAAAGACAGACTTATGAGATAGTCCTTGATTTACAATCCATTCATTTAGTGACCATTTGAAGTTCTAACGACATTGAAAAATGAGATTTACAACCGGTCCTGGCACCTATGATCCTCGCAGTAACCCCATGATCACATGATCAAAATTGGGATGGTAGGCAATTGGCATGTATTTACAATGATTGAAGCATTCTGGGGTCAGGTGATCTTGATTGGTGACCTTCAGAGCAGTGGTGGGTTCCTCCTGGTTTGGCCCGGTTTGGCCAAGCCGGTAGCGGTGACGATATGACGTCACTGAACCGGTTCTCTTTGTTCGGGAGCTGGGCCCTCCCGCCCCCCTCCGCCCCCCTCCCCATGTTATTCTTACCTTTTATTTGGCCCCAGCCCCAATCTATTGCTGCCTCCTGAGTCCCAGCTGATCAGCTAGAAGGAAAAAAAATGTTTAAACTCTTGCTGCGGGGCTTCAAAGGGCCGCCCTATAGCTGATCAGTGTTAAAAGGCAGTGTGGTGGTAGACCAGTGCCTCCAAAAACAAATGAGTAGACTGGTGCCTCCAAAAACGAATGTGTAGACCAGTGCCTCCAAAAACAAAAGGGTAGACCGGTGCCTCCAAAAACAAATGGGTAGACTGGTGCCTCCAAAACGAATGAGTAGACCGGTACAGCTCTGCAAGCAGTTAAAAGCCTGGTAGACCAGTACCTCTGCTAAATCCTAAATTGTCACATGACCATCAAGCCACACCCACAAAATAAGCGATGCCCACAGAACCGGTAGTAAAAAAATTTAGAACCCACCCCTGCTTCAGAGGCTTTGCTTCCGACAAGCAAAGTCATTGAGGGAAGCCAGATTCGCATAACAAACCTGTGCTTCACTTAACAATTGCAGCGATTCACTTAACAATGTGGCAAAAAAAATGGTCATGAAATTGGATTTGACCAGCTAAGCAACTGACTTGCTGAACAGTGGAAATTCTGGTTCCAATTATGACCGTAAGTCAACAAGTACCTATACTCAGTCCATTTATAGCTCCATATCATCTGCACCTGAATCAAATTACAGGACCCTCAGTTTCTTTGCACTTGTTGACTCCAAAGACTTGTTGACTTCCAGGAGAATTTCTTCTTCTTGATTGGCTTCTGAAAATCTCTTAAGCACTTGCAGGGTCTAGAGCAGGGGTGAAATACTCCCAGTTCGGACCAGATCGCCTGATCCAGTAGCGATGGCGGCGGGTAGTTCGGAGAACCAGTAGCAAAAATCCCTGCCCCACCCCCCATGCCCAGCTGAGCCGCGCGATCATCAGAGGCTGAAAAAAATGCTTTTAAAAGCCTCTGACGATCCCAGCTGAGTTGCCTGATCATCAGTCTTTGAAAAACATTTTCTTTTTACAACCTCTTAGGCTGAAGAAGTTGTAGAAAAAATGTTTTTAAAAGAAAAAAAAAGCCTCTGATGATCAGGCAACTCAGCTGGGATCATCAGAGGCTTTTAAAAGCATCCTCTTCGGAAGAGGTTGTAGAAAAAATGCTTTTAAAAGTTAAAAAAAAAAAGTTGGCCACACTCACTCAGTCACATTACCCCCCCCCCACAAGCCACGCCCACAGAACCGGTAGAAACAAATTTTACATTTCACCACTGGTCTAGAGATACATATGGATGTGTTTTGCAGTAGCCTTCTGAAGCACGATCTGATTCCTTTTTCTCATGCTTATGGACTTGCACTTCAATGTTTTTGTCCCTCTCTTCACTGACCTTCAGTTCCCCTTTTCCTGTTCTTCAATCCTGGATCTGCAGCTGGAGAGTTGGATGGAGGGAACACAACAGGTTTCTAACCACAAGTTTCTTTTTTCTCTCTAGCGGTGGCCTCTGACCGGATCTCGATCCACTCCATGGGACACATGACACCTGCCTTGTCCCCCCAGAACCTGCTGTCTTGCAACACTCGCCACCAACAAGGTTGCAATGGAGGCCGCGTGGATGGAGCCTGGTGGTTCCTGCGCAGGAGGGGGTGAGTGGCTGATGGTCCTTTTCTGCAAATGATCTTGGGAGAATTTGGATTTTCCTGTGAGGCCAGCAGCATGGGAATAGTGAAAGGGACATTCATTTCCAAGAGTACAACATACTAGACTAGACTATGGCTGGAACCATTGGTGGGTTTCAAATTTTTTTACTACCGGTTCTGTGGGTGTGCCTTGGTGGGCTTGGCATGGCCTGGTGGGCATGGCAGGGGAAGGATACTGTGAAATCTCCATTCCCACCTCACTCCAGGGGAAAGATACTGCAAAATCCCCATTTCCCCCTGATCAGCTGGGACTCGGGAGGCAGCGAATAGATGGGGGTGGGGCCAATCAGAATTTTTACTACCGGTTCTCCAAACTACTCAAAATTTCCACTACCAGTTCTCCAGAACTGGTCAGAACCTGCTGAAGCCCACCTCTGGCTGGAACTAAGGAGAAATTTCCTGACAGTGACAACAATTAATCAATGAAAAACTTAACTCCCAGAGTTTTGGATGCTCCATCACTGGAGGACTTCAAAAAAAAAAGATTGGACAGTCATTTCTCCAGGATGGTGTAAGTCTCCTTGGGCAGGGGGTTGGACTAGAAGACCTACAATGTTCAATCCAACTCTGTTGTTCTGTATTCTGTATGGCAATCTTTGGTTTCCTGCAGAAGTTCAGGAGAAAGATGTTTAGAGAACATAGGGTAGAGGGTGGACAGCATATGATTCTATGGTTCCATGGCTTTGTGTTAGTCAACAGTCTGGATCACATTTTTCTAGGTTGCTATTTATCACCATGATCTTCAAGCACTGCTAAGCTAGCTCACAAACAGTTTGATCTTTGGAAGTGAGCCTGGTCATGAGTCCTGAGTTCCAAGACACCTCCAAACTATTCTCTTTTCTCCCTTGGGCCTTCTAGGGTGGTGACTGATGAATGCTACCCCTTTACCAGCCAGGAAAAGGAGAGCTCTCATGCCAGTCCACCTTGCATGATGCACACCCGGTCCACTGGCAGGGGGAAGAGGCAAGCCACAGCACGTTGCCCCAACTCACAAACTGACTCCAATGAGATCTACCAATCCACACCTGCATATCGTCTCTCCTCAAATGTAAGTCCTGCCTTTTCTTTCTTCCTTCCTTCCTTCCTTCCTTCCTTCCTTCCTTCCTTCCTTCCTTCCTTCCTTCCTTCCTTCCTTCCTTCCTTTCTTTCTTTCTTTCTTTCTTTCTTTCTTTCTTTCTTTCTTTCTTTCTTTCTTTCTTTCTTTCTTCGATTTATATGCCGCCCTTCTCCGGAGACTCAGGGCGGCTTTCAATGCATTAAGCAATAGCCTTCATACTTTTGTATATACCTGCTTAGTAGGGCTTTCACCCCCCCCCCCCACAAGCGGTGTTCTATTTTATACAAAGTCAGCTTATTACCCCCACAAATCGGGTTCTCATTTTACCTACCTCGGAAGGATGGAAGGCTGAGTCAACCTTGAGCCTGGTGAGATTTGAACGTGCAGTAATTGCAGGCAGCTGGCAGCTAAGTGCTACTTTAACAGCAGTTTAGTCTGCTGCGCCACCAAGGCTCCTTTTTATTCTTATTAGCATGCTGGTAAAATCTCTGAGGAGGGGTCAGGGTCTATGGGAAATGGAAATAAGACTAGGCATTGTTATTTGATTTAAGTAGAACACTGCAGGGGTGAAATGCTCCCGGTTCAGCCTGATTCGGTGGTTCGAAGTATCGGTAGCGATGGCAGCTCAAGGTGCTGCCCACCTGCCCAGTCAGTTTTAACCAGGAAGTAACCTGTTTTTTACCCTCTGCGCATGCACAGAAGGGTTTGCACATGTGCAGAGGGTTGGGGGGCACATGTGATGCACATGCACATGCGAGTGAAGCTAGCGCCCGTGGGGCGCATGCAGTTCCAAACTGGTAGGGAAGGTAAGTAGATTTCACCCCTGGAGGAGTGGTCAGCAAATCAAATTTATTATTTTTTTAGTTGTTTTTTTTTTTAGTTTTTTATTGAATTTCTATACCGCCCTACTCCCGAAGGACTCAGGACGGTGCACAGCCATGAAATAAAACACATAGATATACAAAATTTAAAGTCGAATAAAATGAATTAAATAAATTTGGCTGAATTGATACCCATAATTTAAAATACCCATATTTTAAAATACAGTAAAAATTTAAAATTTACACTTAAAAGGGAGAAGATTTAGGTGAGGCCAGCTTGATGAAATAAAAGCGTCTTCAGCTCGCGGCGGAAGGTACGCAGATCCGGAATCCTCCGTATCTCTGGGGGGAGCTCATTCCAGATCGTTGGTGCCCCCACAGAGAAGGCTCTCCCCCTAGGGGCCAACAGCCGACATTGTTTGGCCGACGGCACCTGGAGGAGCCCCTCTCTGTGGGAGCGTACTGGTCGGTGGGAGGCTATTGATGGTAGTAGGCGGTCCCGTAAGTAACCAGGTCCTAAGCCATGTAGCGCTTTAAAGGTGGTAACCAGAACCTTGAAGCGCACCCAGAAGACCACCGGGAGCCAGTGCAGCTCGCGCAGGAGAGGTGTTACATGGGAGCTCCACGCTGCTCCCATAACCACCCGCGCGGCCGCACTCTGCGCCAGTTGGAGCCTCCGAGTGCACCTCAAGGGGAGCCCCATGTAGAGAGCGTTACAATAGTCCAGACGACAGGTGACGAGGGCATGAGTGACTGTGCGTAACGAGTCCCGATCTAGAAAGGGACACAACTAGCGAATCAGCCGAACCTGATTATAGTCTTTGATCAATCTTTACAATAAAAAGGGTATAATAAAAAAGTGAACTTGTTTACAGCAACAATTTGCTATTGGGGAAGGAAAAAATTAAACAACATCTCTAATTAAAGGTTTTGCCAAAACAACAGCATTTATTTCTGTTTTTTTAGCAAAACTGGCCCATAGTGAATAGTTGGTTCACTTAACAAACACAATAGTCACTTAACAACTGCAATTGTTGCTTAACAAGCACAATAGTTGCTTTACAACCATGGTGTTTGCTTAACGACTGCTTCAAAAACGATAGTAAAATGGGTAGGTCACATGGGTGACCTATAGCATTTAGCAATAGCAGTTGGACTTATATACCACTTCACAATGCTTTACAGCCCATTCTAAGCAGTTTACAGAATCAGCCTGTTGCCCCCAACAATCTGGGTCCTCATTTTATCGACCTTGGAAGGATGGAAGGCTGAGTCAACCTTGAGCCATGTCAGGATCGAACTGAGAACTGCTGGCAGCTGGTAGTCAGCAGAGGTAGCCTTCAGTATTGCATTCTAACCACTGTTCCACCACCATTCTTATGGTCGTATGTTAAGGATTACCTGTAGTCAGTGGCTTAACGCCATTAAAACTGGGAGAATATCAGGGGTGAAATGTAAAATTTGTTACTACCGGTTCTGTGGGTGTGGCTTGGTGGTGGTGGGGGTAATGTGACTGGGTGGGCATGGCCAACTTTTTTTTTTTTTTAACTTTTCAAAGCATTTTTTCTAATGCTTTGAAAAGCCTCTGCCGATCAGGCAACTCAGCTGGGATCGTCAGAGACTTTTCAAAGCATTTTTTTACCACCTCTTCAGCCAAGAGGTTGCTGAAAAAAATGCTTTGAGAAGCCTCTGACGATCCCAGCTGAGCCGTGCGATCATTAGAGGCTTTTTTTTTACTTTTAAAAGCATTTTTTCATTGGAAGAAGTTGTAGAAAAAATGTTTGAAAAGTTAAAAAAAAAAAAAAAGCCTCTGATGATCGTGCGGCTCAGCTGGGCATTGGGTGGGGGGTGCAGGGATTTTTGCTACCAGTTCTCCGAACCACCCGCCGCCATCGCTACCGGATGGGGCGATCTGGTCCGAACCGGGAGCATTTCATCCCTGAGAATATGGTCACCCATTTTGATGCAGCATGTAAAACCTGGATGCACCGGGCTCTATTTTGGTAGGACAATGGGCTACCTAAGCCCAGCAAAGCAAGAAACTCTGAAATTGAACCTGCCCCTGAGCTAACTTTTTGCATCTCTGAAAACTTATATTGAAATTCTTGGGAGAAAAGTGAAGAAAGTTAAGGGAGTCCTTGGTAGTCTCCATTATTAAGTAATATCAGCATGATTATATATCAATTTTCAGTTCAATCAGGCACTCTTTAAATGCCAGTATTAGAGTACACATCAATCCCCTGACTAACCATAGGGGTTGATGATGATGATGATGGACACTGGGAAGCACCAAGGTAGAAAAATATGTTAATAGGATCAACTTGGCCCTTAAGTTGATCAGAACATAAGCTCCTCATCTAGGGAGAAGCCATGAGAAATAAATCTGTCATTTCTTTGCAGGAGAAAGAGATCATGAAGGAGTTAATGGAAAATGGACCTGTGCAAGGTGAGGTGGGCTCTCTGAAATACCCATCAGGGTGGAAAGACACACAAAGGAGAAACGATTTGTACTGCAAAGCAGTGGCTGAGTTGCCCCTTTATTAGTAAAATGTCTGTATTTTTTTTTTCTTTTTGGAAATGATTTATTTCACGACTACTAAGAATCAAGAGATTGCTATGTAAATAATCCGTTGCAAGCTCCTCCAATGTCAGTGAGCAGACCTTCTTTCTCATGAGATCGTAGGAAGGTTGCCAGAAAGAAAATCAGAAGGTCTCTGCCCAGTGATGGGATTCAAGTAATTTAACAACCGGTTCTCTGCCCTAAAGGTTTCTTCCAACAACCAGTTTGCCAAACTGCTCAGAGGTTAACAACCGGCTCTCCCGAAGTGGTGCGAACTGGCTGAATCCCACCACTGTCTCTGCCCTAAAGTTCACAGGGATGTAATGGTTTTAAATTGGAAATAATCCAGTGGCTGGAATTCTTGTAACCTTATTGACTTCATCTCAATAAATCTTACTAAAGAGAACTCCGTGAGAATTATGCATGGAAAGAATCTAGATAGCTAGAATAGACAGAATGTCTTTATTGGCCAAGTGTGATTGGACACACAAGGAATTTGTCTTGGTGCATACGCTCTCAGAGTACATAAAAGAAAAGATACATTCATCAAGAATCATAAGGTGCAACACTTAATGATAGTCATAGGGTACAAATAAGCAATCAGGAAACAATATCAATATAAATCGTAAGGATACCAGCAACAAGGTTACAGTCATACAATCATAAATGGAAGGAGATGGGTGGTGGGAACGATGGGAAGATTAATAGTAATGCAGACTTAGTAAATAATTTGACAGTATTGTGGGAATTAGTTGTTAAGCAGAGTGATGGTATTCAGGGGAAAAACTGTTCTTGTGTCTAGTTGTTCTGGTGTGCAGTGCTCTATAGTGTCGTTTTGAGAGTATGAGTTGAAACAATATGTCCAGGATTTGAGGGGTCTTTAAATATTTTCACAGCCCTCTTTTTGACTGGTGCAGTATACAGGTCCTCAATGGAAGGCAGGTTGGTAGCAACTGTTTTTTCTGCACTTCTAATTATCCTCTGAAGTCTGTGTCTGTCTTGTTGGGTTGCAGGGCCAAACCAGACAGTTATAGAGGTGCAGATGACAGACTCAATAATTCCTCTGTAGAACTGGATCAGCAACTCCTTGGGCAGTTTGAGCTTTCTGAGTTGGCACAGAAAGAACATTATTTGTTGTGCTTTTTTGATGACGTTTTTGATGTTGGGTGTCCATTTTAGATCTTGTGATCTAAGAAAGCTAATTCCAGCAATATTTTTATTTTATTTTTTTGTATTTAACTTATTTATTCCCATACAGACATTCTAATTTTCTTTGTAACAGCCTGCTTATGATTTGGTGAAGTTATGCTCACCTATAATGGAGAAGTTTGCAGCTAGCTATTTACCCAACAGTCTCTCAAATCTTAAGCTGCTTAGGAAGCAACAATCTACTTTTCTGTTCTCCAGAAGGCAAAAAGAAATATCCTTGAATTGGGCTATAACAGAAAACCAAAGACAACATAATATTAAATAAATGAAGTCAAAGGAGATCTGTTTTTTTTAAGGAACCATTCTTAGCCACAGATAATTGACTATCATTGGATTCCCACAACATGCTGAAGCCTAAATCTGGGTGAACAAAGGCCGGCTGGGCAAGAAAGTGGTGGCACCTAGCAAAGCTTGGTTGGGCTCAAAATTAACCAGGATTTAACTGGTTATCATTTCAGTGGGAAATGGAAAATACCAGGGCTGTCTACCAAGGAAATACCAAGGAAGCCAAAAGAACAAAAACTCCAGGAAGAAAGCAATAAGAAAACTTTTCCATAATGTTATTAAAAACCTGTGTGGACTTGCCCAGGAGGTCACCAGGAAAAGGAAAATGAGCAACACTCTCTCTGGACAGTCATTTGCAGCCATAGTAATCGGGGCCAATAATGAATCAGGAAACAGCCCAGGCTTGCTTTTAAAACCTCTCAGGGTTAAATACCACTGGCATTATGACAACTCAGAAGCAAGCTGAGGAAACAAACTTTCCAACCTGCTGGATGCCCAAAGCTGTTCCTTGCATGCTATTTTAATGCTTTTTGGTTGGAACAGTCCACAATATTCCTGTGACCCAGTGGTGAAATCCAATTTTTTTTACTACTGGTTCTGTGGGCGTGGTTTGGTGGGCGTGATGAGGCTTGGTGGGCATGGCAGGGGAAGGTTACTGCAAAATCTCCATTCCCTCCCCACTCCTAGGGGAAGGATATTGCAAAATCTCCATTCCCACCCCACTCTGGGGCCAGCCAGAGGTGGTATTTGCCGGTTCTCCAAACTGCTCAAAGTTTCCGCTACCGGTTCTCTATCAGAACTTACTGGATTTCACCCCTGCTGTGACCCTCCTGCCCCCCCTCCGTCCCACTTCCTTAAGTGGGCGTCCTTAACTTTCCAAGGTTGGGTTCTTATGAGTTGAATAGAATAGAATAACAGAGCTGGAAGGACCTTGGAGGTCTTCTAGTCCAACCCCCTGCCTAGGCAGGAAACCCTACACCACTTCAGACAAATGGTTTTCCAACATCTTCTTAAAAATTTCCAGTGTTGGGGCATTCACAACTTCTGCAGGCAAGTTGTTCCACTTATTGATTGTTCTAACTGTCAGGAAATTTCTCCTTAGTTCTAAATTGCCTCTCTCCTTGAACTGGGGAAAGCCAGGCATCTTGGAAATCGGGGTGGAAGATACTCTAAGGTGCAGTTATGGCTGATCTTTAGAAGCTTGTCAGTGGTTCATCTTGAGAGGGCTAAACTCTGCTCTTCAGGTTTCTACAACTGCATGAACAAAAGGTGCAAAATGTTTTGTCTGGTCAAGTGTCATTACGCTTGGGTACCTTGATGGGGAAGGCAAGAGAGCACAACTGCCATCAATAGGCCAAATTTCTTGACCATAACAAGGTCCTTCCTGGTTCCACCTTCTATGCAAGCAACAAAGTCTTCTGTATGTCATGGCTCTATGCATCGTCCTCTTTGGTGCAAGAAGTATAGAAATTGGTTGGAGAATTCGATGAGCTCTAGACGTTTTCCCAGTTCCCTAACTTTTGTAGTGTGGGTGAGCCCAGAAATATTGGTATTTGAGTTATGAAGAATAGAGTGTTCATATCAGATCCTTTTCTAGCCTAGATCCATAATTTACCTCCTTTCCATTCCTCTGCAGCCATCATGGAAGTGCAAGAAGACTTCTTTGTGTATCAAAGTGGGATTTATCAGCATACTCCAGTAGCAGCTGGGAAGCCAGAGCAGTACCGACGACATGGTACCCATTCTGTCAAAATTACTGGGTGAGTGAGATCACTAGAAGTCAATGAGAAACCCAAATCCAAGGTGTTGCTTTGTGAGTGAATATTTTGTCTAATGAGAAATGTCAAAGTTGTGTTTGCTTTGGCATTGCGGTTCCAGCAGTCAGGAAAACTCAAAACTACAGTTAGTTTTTGACTTGATTTATGATGTTTTTGCTGAAATCCAGCATTTATTTCCAGTTTTCAGCAAAAATGCTTCACAGCGACAATGGGTTTGCTTAAGGACCATAGCATTAACAACCACGGCGTTTGCTTAATGACCATCACAAAAAAAGGCATAAAATCAGGTCAGTCATATGGGCAGGCTCTATTACCATTGTAAGTTGAGTGCTTGTTGTTGTTAGTTGCAAAGTTGTGTCCAACCCATCACAACCCCTGGACAATGTTCCTCCAGGCCTTCCTGTCCTCTACCATCCTCTGGAGTCCATTTAAGCTCACACCGACTGCTTCAGTGACTCCATCCAGCCACCTTGTTCTCTGTCGTCCCCTTCTTCTTTTGCCCTCAATCTTTCCCAGCATTAGGCTCTTCTCCAGTGAGTCTACCTGCATATATGAAATTATGGGCCTTCTCTGGAGGTTTGTAGCTTTATTTACATCTGGCTTTTCTCAAATTCATCATCCTACCCAATATTTATTGGCCCTAGAAATGTGTTAGAAATTCATTATTTTCCTGTTCTAGAGCAGTAAATTTTGCTCTCTGTCTACCCCAAACCAATCTTTCAGAACCAGCCAGAACTCTGTTTCAACTCTATTGGTATTTTTAATACATTATAACAGTATACTACTTAGTATTTGTTAAAATTTCCAGGTGTCAGTCCTAGGTGATTTATAACTTCATACTAACCCATTTTCATTGAGGAAACAAAAGGTAATGCAACTCCAAATGCACATAGAAATTTTGCAAAATGATAGTACTAATGAGAATGCATGTATACAAACACACATACTCTGTCTCATACACACTTAGTGTCACCTATAAAGAGTTGTGAGAGTGCAGTGATTAGAATGCAGTATTGCTGTCTGACTCTGCTCATTGCCAGGAGTTCGATTCTGACTAGCTGAAGGTTGACTTAGTCTTCCATCCTTCCGAAGTCAGCAAAATGAGGACCCAGATTGTTGGGGGCAATAGGCTAACTCTGTAAATTGCTTAGAAAGGGCTGCAAAGCACTATGAAGCAGTATATAAGTCTAAATGCTATTGCTATAAAAAAACAGGCAGATTTTCAACCACACCATCACAACCACAATTTTTACTTTTATACTTGTCCTTTGAGGACGCCCCTGTCTTCTACAAATCTGTTATATGTCTACATTAGGATACTCTGTACATTCTGGTTGAAAAAGGACTAAAGTGACAATAACAGGCTGGAAAAGGGCAACTGGAACATTTTCAGTTAAGAAAAGGCTAGGAAGTTTGGGATCCTCCCACTTAGAAAAAGTCAACTAAAGATTGAAGTTGATCAAGTCATGTATGGCATGGAGTAAAAACATAGTTCTCATTGCTTTTTCTCTGTAACCAGACTGAGAGTCAGCTGGTAATGCTGAGCAAAAGATTTTAGACAGGCGAAATGAATAACTTCCTCTCACACTACACACCATTAACCTATGAGATGTGTTCCTTTATTGCCCCTTCTATACGACAGCTGAAAAGAAAGTCACTTATTTCTCTCTCTTCTCTATGTTCCTGGCCACCGTGATGAATTTATCTCAACCTGTTCATTTTAGATAGCTACTGTCACCCACAAAATTGCCAGGCAGAGTCCTGCAGCTGTTAGCATCTGCCATTTACTGATAGCAGATTGATAACAGGTGATTTCAAATTGATTTTTTAAAACAGTTTTTTTGGACAGCTTTTACACTACCGTTGTTTAAATATTCATTTTTTAAATTGTCCATATTTATGTTCTTTCTTTGCAATACCTTTGCATTATTTTATCTGTAAAAGGTAGGTATTATCCCAAAATGGAATGATGATTACTATTCACTTGGATGGTTTAAAAACAGACTAGTTAGTTAATTAGCTTGTTAGTTAACTATTTATTTATTAAATTCATAGATTGCCCAACTCCATCCTGAGTTTGGACAACATACAATATGAATGTAAAAGCATAGAATACAGAAAATATAAAATATAAAAATAGCACAAAATTATCACAATCACTCTACAAAACTCTGCCATCTATTTTATTTATTTATCATTTTTTAACATTCTGCAGCAAATATACCTAATATTCTTTCTTCCTCCTATTTTTCCCACTGTGAGGTAGGTTGGGCTCAGAGAGAGAGATTGGCCAAAAGATACCCAGCTGGCTTTAATGACTAAGGGGGAACTAGAACTCACCATCTCCTGGTCATTAGCCCAAAGTCTTCCAGCCAATTTTTGTACCTAAGGTGGGGCTAGAATTCACCATCATTTTGGTGAGTGGTCCAAAGTCCACCTTTCTTGGTGATTGGACAAAGTCACCCAGCCAACTTTCATATTTAAGTTGGGACTAGCTAGAACTCACCATCTCCTGGTTTCTAGGCCAAATAGGTTTGGTGTAAGTTTGGGGAAAGAGGCAGGTTTTAAGGGCTCTTTATTAATAATTCTTTATTGTTCAAGTGTGATTGGACACACAAGGAATTTGTCTTGGTGCATATGCTCTCAATGTACATAAAAGAAAAGATACGTTCATCAAGAATCATAAGGTACAACACTTAATGACAGTCATAGGGTACAAATAAGCAATCAAATCATATTAGGAACAGTCAAGCCAAGCCATTCATTATTTAAAGAAGAAGGGATGTGGAATTTCAGATTGAAGTTAATAAAGGTAAAGGTAAAGGTTCCCCTCGCACATATGTGCTAGTCGTTCCTGACTCTAGGGGGCAGTGCTCATCTCCGTTTCAAAGCCAAAGAGCCAGCGCTGTCCGAAGACATCCGGCATGACTCAATGCCGAAGGTGCATGGAACACTCTTATCTTCCCACCAAAAGTGGTCCCTATTTTTCTATTTGCACTTTCAAACTGCTAGGTTGGCAGAAGCTGGGACAAGTCACGGGAGCTCACGCCGTTACACGGCACTAGGGATTCGAACCGTTGAACTGCCAACCTTTCCATTGACAAGCTCAGCTTCTTAGCCACTGAGTCACCACGTCCCTTACTTGAAGTTAATAGGCTCCCTCAATATGATCAACAGGAGCTCACAGGGACCAGAAAATTGCTTGCTAAATCTAACCTTCCCTAAACTGACAATCACATTCTTTAAAGTTAGTTTTAACGTTTTTCGCTCTGTACTTCATCAAGACAGATACGGTACAATCCCTGTGGCTGCCCCTATTAGCCCCTGTGATGACAAGGAGGTTGAAACCGTCTCACACGTATTACAACATTGTACTTTTTACAGAGACATTAGGTCAATCTACATTGTACCCTTAATAGATAAATAACCTGGATGGCCAGATCAATTTTAGATGAACTTTCTCCTTTAGGGTCTAAAACCATTGATTACATGTGCAGTAGCTAAATGTTCTATTGCCTCAATGAAAGCAAGACATAACTGGTCTTTGCTAGCTGCTGATTTATTAGATTTATTTGCTTCACTCTGATTTTGTTTGGTTGGTTCTTTTACAGGTTGCTGGTCATTTTCTGAATAAATATTATTAATTGCTAGAAATTGCTCTTTGAGGAGCATTAGGGGCAAAAAACCCACACAAATGAGAATTTCTCTGTCTAGAACTGGATCAAACTCGGTCATGAAAATGAAGCAGGCAGGATGGTCCGAAGCTAGTATTTATCTCTGTTTTGGTGCTGAGTATGGATGAAAGAGTTGGCCTGTTTTTATCTGCGTCGTGGAAAATTTTTCAAATCTTTTGTGCTGTGAAATGCAGATGATTAAACCTTCTGGATCCCTGCCAGGAGTACAGTCTTGGCAGCTGGATTCCTCACAAGTCAGCCAACTTTCCTCCAGTGATGCCTTCTCCTCACACACACACACACACACACACACACACACCCACTCACCACAGTTGCCTTTTAAAGGCAATCTTTGCATCTCAGCTTCTGAACCATTTGGGCAACACTTGAGCGAAAATTTGAACTGGATTGTAGCAGATCAGGAAAGCTGCAAAGCGATAAGCCAGAGGTTCCCCCTCCCCCCACCAGACTTGGCAACTTTAAGATGTGTGGTCTTCAGTTCCCTGAATTTCCCAAACAGAGCTGCATTGTCTTCACATTGGTGATCACAAAAGCCATCCAGGAAAACACTCAGCATTTGCACAAAAAAGTAATGGATGGAGTGGCTCAGTGGTTAAGACACTGAGCTTGTCAATTGGAAGGTCGTCGGTTCAGCGGTTTGAATCCCTAGTGCCGTGTAATGGGGTGAGCTCCCATTCCTTGTCCCAGCTTCTGCCAACCTAGCAGTTCGAAAGCATGTAAAAAATGCAAGTAGAAAAATAGGGACCACCTTTGGTGGGAAGGGAACAGCGTTCCGTGAGGTTTTGGTGTTTAGTCATGCCGGCCACATGACCACGGAGACGTCTTCGGACAGCGCTAACTCTTCGGCTTTGAAATGGAGATGAGCACCGCCCCCTAGAGTCGGGAATGACTAGCACATATGTGCGAGGGGAACCTTTACCGAAGTAAGAAGAAATTTCCTGACTGGGAGAACAATTAATCAGTAGAACAGCTTAACTCCCAGAATTAAGGGTGCTCCATCACTGGAGTTTTCAAAAATATACTGGAGAACCATTTGGCTGGGATTGGAATAAAAGACCTCTGAGCTCCCTTCCAGCTCTATGATTCTGTGTTCTAATCTGGAGCACTGAGCCCCTTGTACCACCATGCTACTTGGATGAGTTCAGGGCAGTGTTTCCCAAACTTGGCCACTTGAAGATGGTGGACTTCAAGTTCTAGAATTCCCCACTCATATTTGAAATGTAGTGCTCCGAGGCAGAGGTGGGTTTCAGCAGGTTCTGACCAGTTCTGGAGAACCGGTAGCAGAAATTTTGAGTAGTTCGGAGAACCGGTAGTAAACATTCTGACTGGCCCCACCCCCATCTATTCTCTGCCTCCCGAGTCCCAGCTGATCGGGAGGAAATGGGGATTTTGCAGTATCCTTCCCCTGGAGTGGGGAGGGAATGGAGATTTTACAGTATCCTTCCCCTGCCACGCCCACCAAGCCACGCCCACAGAACCGGTAGTAAAAAAATTTGAAACCCACCACTGCTCTGAGGAAACCTTCGCTTCAGGCAGCCCATGTGCTTCATTTTATCCTGAATTCTGAGCTGCAGCAAATACAGGATTGTCCCGGTTACTCATTTCATCAAGAATATCAAAATGCTGCTATGCTCCTCTCCTTTCTGTTGGAATGAAGGAGAAACTGAAGCACAGGGCGAGTTGTGACTCTCAGCCAAAAAGTCTGTGCTGTATTTTCCATTTAACCTTATTGTCTCATGCTGATTGCTAAAGGAAAATCAGGCTCTTCCTTGAGCTTATCAGCCAGAAATGAAATGGGAAATCCCTCGATCGAGTGCCAAGTCTTCGTTTCGGCTTCTCTTCATTTCTGAAGAGAAGAAATAAATTATGCGTGTCTGCATTGTGCATTTCCCCCAAAGGTTCCTGACCAGTGGTGAAATCTGAACTGGTTTACTACCGTTTTGCTGGCTATGCATTGGCAGTGCACACCACGCACCAAATGTGAGGTGCGCAGGCACAATGCACGCCAAAAGAAGGCATGTGGTAAGTAGAACAGCGTGCGGGGGGGGGCGTGATCAGCTGTGGCGCGCAACGATCGTGCGGCTCACCTGGGATCGTCAGAGGCTTTTTTTACCTTTTAAAAGCATTTTTTTTTACAACCTCTTCACCCGAGGAGGTTATAGAAAAAATGCTTTTAAAAGAAAAAAAAAAGCCTCTGATGATCAGGCAACTCAGCTGAGATCGTCAGAGCCTTTTTTTTCTTTTTCTTTTTTTTTAATTTGATTTATATGCCACCCTTCTCCGGAGACTCAGGGCGGCTTACAATGCGTTAAGCAACAGCCTTCATTCTTTTGTATATTTTATACAAAGTCAGCTTATTGCCCCCACAAACTGGGTCCTCATTTCACCTACCTTAGAAAGGATGGAAGGCTGAGTCAACCTTGAGCCTTGGAGAGATTCGAACCAGCAGAAATTGCAGGCAGCTGTGTTAATGACAGGGTACACCAAACCACTGTACTATCAAGGCTCTTTTAAAAGCATTTTTAAAACAACTTCTTCGGCCGAAGAGGTTGTAGAAAAAAATGCTTTTAAAAGTAAAAAAAGCCTCTGATGATCGCGCGGCTCAGCTGGGCATGGGGGGGCGGCAGGGATTTTTGCTACCAGCTGCCGCCATCGCTACCGGATCAGGTGATCCGGTCCAAGCCAGGAGCATTTCCCCCAAAGGTTCCTGACCAACTGTGGTTTGCAGCAGACCACTTGCACAGTGGGAAGTCAAGGTGAATCGTGGAGAAGGAGTCTACCTGTGGGAATCTTATTTATTCAGGGTGTACAGGTAGTCCTTGAGTTACAACTGTAATGGAGCCTGCCCATCACAATTGTACCTCGTGGCAGTTTTAAAGCAGGTGTGTCAAGTGACCCACCCAATTTTATAATCTTTTTGTGATGGTCATGAAGTGAATCGCTGTGGTTGTTAAGCAAATGGCTGCGTCAGTGTATAGGGGTTTATGAATTGGAATAGACATGGTAACAGGTCAGCCAATGGGGACTGTTTGGTGACCCAGACGGCTCAGAGCCTGTGCGTGGCTTAGGTTCACTGATCTGTATATATACAAGTGCTTCTATGATTATATTGATTCTGTACTTCTGGATTCTGAGTTCTGGTTCTGGCTTTTGCTGCATGAGTATTGTATATAAAGAAGTTTCTTATATAAATGAATCCTGCTGAATTGTTTACTTGTGTGCTGGTTGGATTGCTGCAAACTCTAACAGGCTGCACTCATTAAGTGAAAGCCGAGGGTTTGCTATGGGCACAGTTTGGCCAAAAACTGGAAGTAAATGTTGGTTTTCAGTAAAACAGTTGTAAAATGTGACCCCGGTGACCGTGGGATGCTGCAAATGGCCATAAATGCAGTCTGGTTGCTAAGGCACCCAAAGTGCAATCACATGACTGGGGGTGGGCTGACTGTTGCAACTTCAAATCTGGGTTGTAAGTATCCCTCAAGTAGATCTGATGGAACCTGGAATGGTTGCTAAGTGACCAATCATTTTATTTATGTATTTATTTTTTCCTATTTCTTAACCATCCATCTTAAGCTAAAGACTACCTGTGTTTATTAGTAGAATTTATATATAGCCGAATTTGTTGAAAATGACTACATTTTAAAGGGACACAGTAAAATGGTTGGGCCTATGATCATAAATTATTCCAGAATTCTCACTGGAGGCTCAAATGTCCAGGCTCAAATTTTCCTTGTTTGAACACATTATGTGAAAAGTTCTAGCTCTCTGGAGAAGTTTGTCATTCTGGGAAAGGTAGAAGGAAAGTGGAGAAAATTGATGATTGGCAGGAAATTGGATGGACTTTGTTATAGGGGTGATGGGTACAATGTTGGAAGATCTGAAGGACCAGATTAGGGACAGATTGTCATGAAGAAAATCCATGTAGCTGCTAAAATTTGAAGTGGTGATGATGGCACATTGTCAATATTGCCCATTGAGTCTGCATTTCTTTTTAATTTTTCTATTCCATGTTCATTCCAGTTTCTTTTCCGTGCTTTCGTGTATAGATTTCAAAACTCCTAATATCCATCTTGAAAAGATTAGATTGCCTACTTCCTCTTTTCCCACGGTTGTCTTCTCCATCTTGCAACCTTACAGATGTGTTAGCTGTTCATCTCATTTTTCCCTTTTTCCCTTTCCATGTCATTATTATTGGATTGTGGTCTGCCCATACATTTATTCCAATATCAATTTCTTGTATTTTAGCTATTAATTCTGTTGACATCCACATCATGTCTATTCTTGACCACAATAGATGTCTATTTGAGTAAAATGTGTACTGCTTTTCTTTTGCATGGCTTCGCCTCCAAGCATATTGTAGACTTCATTTATCTATCATTGTGGAAAAAGGTTTTGGCAATGTTTTTCTTATCTTCCTATTTAATTTTGTAGGTTTTATAGGTTTATAGGTTTTGTAGGTTTTATAGTCCAACTCATTGTCTATTATTGCATTGAAATCCCCTAATATACGTATCTCTTCATATTCATATTCTATTATTTTTTTATGTAACTCTTTTTTTTAAAAAAACCACAGATGGGGAGAAGAACGGAAGCCGGATGGGTCAAAAGGGAAATATTGGGTGAGTGCCACCACCAAGGATGTATTCCTTCTGTCAATAAGTTCACAATATCACAATTCAACACAGTTCACTTAACCAGGTCAGGCAGAGGTTTCCATCTAGAAACCATCAGTGTTTCTCAGTCTTGGTAACTATAAGCCACGTGGGCTTCAACTCAGTGGTGAAATCTAAAATTTGTTACTACCGGTTCTGTGGGCGTGGCTTGGTGGTGGTGGTGGGTAATGTGACTGGGTGGGCGTGGCCAATTTTTTTTGTAACTTTTAAAACCATTTTTTCTACAACCTCTTTGGCAAAGAGGTCATAAAAAATTGCTTTCAAAAGGCTCTGACGACCCAGCTGAGTTGCCTGATCGCCAGAGGCTTTTTTTCTTTTAAAAGCCTTTGATTATCCCAGCTGAGCCGCACAATCATCAGAGGCTTTCTTTTTTACTTTTAAAAGCATTGTTTCGGCAGAAGAGGTTGTAGAAAAAAATACTTTTAAAAGTAAAAAAAAAGCCTCTGATGATTGTGCGGCTCAGCTGGGAATGGGGGAGGGGGCAGGGATTTTTGCTACCGGTACTCCAAACTATCTGCCTCCATCGCTATCGGATCAGGTGATCCGGTCTGAACCGGGAGCATTTCACCCCTGGTTCACAATATCACAATTCAATACAGTTCACTTAACCAGGTCAGGCAGAGGTTTCCATCTAGGCCAGTGTTTCTCAGTCTTGGTAACTTTAAGCCACGTGGACTTCAACTCCCAGAATCCTCAGCCAATGCAAAGAATTCTGGGAGTTGAGGGCCATACATCTGGAAATTACTAGACTTCTGAAAAAATCTGGCCTATTATCCTAACTGGATTCCTTTAGTGACCATAACTTATCCTTATCCTCAATTTACGACTGGTCATTTAGTGACTGTTCAAAGATATTATGGACCTCCCTATGGCAGTTCTGAAGTTCCAACATCTGGGTCTGTCCAGACCGCCCCCCTCCACAGACAATCACATGACTGCATTTTGGGTGCTCAGCATCCCTCCTGCATTTACAGCTGCTTGTAGTATGACCACATTTTACAACAGTTTTACCAACACCAGCCCATAGCAAGCCATTGCTTTGATTAATGACCGCAGTGTTTAGTTAATGACCACTGCCAAAAAGGTCATAAAATTGAGTCAGTCACCTGACCCAATCACAATTTACAAACATGATGGACAGCTCCATTACAGTTGTAAATCGAGGACTACCTAGGACCATAATGGCGAACCTATGGCACGCGTGCCACAGGTGGCATGTGGAGCTATATTGGGCACGTGAGCTCAGCTCCGGTGTGCATGTTCACGCTGGCCAGCTGGTTTTCGGGCCTTTTGGGCCCACTGGAAGTCAGGAAAAAGACTGTTTCCGGCCTCTGGAGGGCCTCCAGGGGAGTTGGGAAGGCAATTTTTGCCCTCCCCAGTCTCCTAGAAAGGCTCTGGAGCCTGGGGAGAGCGAAAAACGGGCCTACCTTGCCATCGCATGCCAAAAGTGGGGGGAGTGCAGGGGGGTCACAAATGCATGCACAGGGGGCAGGGGGCATAGAATTATAGGTGTGGGTACGCACGTGAGCGACCCCCCGCACTCCCCCCACTTTTGGCATGCGATGGCAAAAAGGATAGCCATCATTGACCTAGGATATATGATACTTAATCTCTATAAGGAAGCTCCCATAAAACAATGCCTGTAACCAATTGAAATAAATAAATAAATAAATAAATAAATAAATAAATAAATAAATAAATACAATGCCTGTAACAAATTACAGTATTGTTAAACAATCCAGATGTGTAGTGACATCATCATGAAATGTCACCATTGGTTCCCAGGGTCTACAAATCAAGGCAATTACACAAATCAAGGTAATGGCATGAAGATATCATCACACCGATGCTATTATTCATTTCTTCCTTTCTCCTCTTAATTCAAGACCCCCCCCCCCCATTTGAGATGACATCCAGCGCCTTCGTCATGATTCTTGCTGTTGTTCAGTCAGGAAGGCGTGTCCAACTCTTTGTGATCCCATGGACCATAGCATGTCAGGCTCCCCTGTCCTCCCGTCTCCTGGAGTTGCCCAAATTCACGTTCATAGACACAGGGCTACACTAGTTTATTTATTCATGTTATTTATAGCCTGCCTTTATTTTTACAAATAACTCAAGGCGGCAAACATATCCAACATACCTTACTCCTCTGGTTTTCCACACAACAACAACAACCCTGTGAGATGAGATGAGCTGAGATAGAGAGGCTGGTCCAAACCCACCCGACTGAACTCCGTAGCTAAGGTGGGCCTAGAACTCACAGACTGCTGCTTTTTATCTTGGTTCTTTAACCTCTAGACTTAGACTAACTTTATTGTCACTTTGAATGTACACTAATCAGCATACATTAAAATAAAATCTTGTACCACATAAACATGACTAAATAAATAAATATGCATATACCCACATATATTATATGCCATAGAGAAACAATACGGTCTAGTTTGGATGTATACATGTACATGGCGAGAGGGGAGAAACAGAAACAGACCATGAAGTGGGCGTGTGGGGTTTCTAACAATGCTCTGAGCTCAAAGCACATGGAGCTTATAAGCAGTATCCTGAATAACGAGAAGCGAGCTTCCTATAATCTTCTCCACTGTCCTCACCACTCTCTGTATGGACTTTCTATCTGAGGCACTGCAGCCACCAGACCAAATAGGGATGCAGTTTGTTAAAATGCTCTCAATTGTGCCTCTGTAGAAAGTGGCCAGGCCAGGAGGAGAAAAATGTGCTCTCCTCATCCAACGTAGGAAGTGCAGATGCTGGTTTACATGCTTCACTAAGGATGACGTGCGGAGAGACCAATTCAGCTTATTAGTTATCAAACTGGCTCTCACTATTGATCAATGGTTCCCTATTGACCTGTGCT
The DNA here is from genome assembly GCA_022577455.1 of Arizona elegans. Lineage (NCBI taxonomy): Eukaryota > Metazoa > Chordata > Lepidosauria > Squamata > Colubridae > Arizona > Arizona elegans. Next base: position 8,499,044 of record JAKOOJ010000011.1, on the reverse strand, counting down.
TGAGGGTTGTTGTAAGCATTTTTAAAAGTATACAAATGTAGAACTCCAGTATTAGACAAACATCCATGCTCTTCTGTTGGAAACCCCTTTTATAGCCTATTCTATCTGTGTCTTCAGATTGCAGCCAACTCCTGGGGCAAGGCGTGGGGTGAACACGGCTACTTCCGCATTGCCAGAGGAATCAATGAGTGTGAGATCGAATCCTTTGTGGTAGGCGTCTGGGGCCGGGTTGGAATGGAAGATATGCACCACAAGAAATGAGGAGATTGGACCCGTCAACCTTGCATTGTGATAACAGGAAGAATTTCTTTCCTTCTGTTGGCTCTATGTTTCCTTCTCCTCAAAGCATCTGGTATTTAGAACAATCACAGGACACAACTACTATGGGTTTGGCCTCCAAAAACTTTGTCTCTGTTCTGGGGGAAGCCTAGAACCATCATGTGGATTTTGGACCTGGGATGTCTTTGGAGGATCCTTCCTCAAATGATGGGGAGGAAAAACCTGAGAACTTCTGAAATGGCTACCAAAGTGCTAAACAATTTCTTGCAAAGGACCAAGAGAAGATATCCAATCTGACATTTTGTTATGTATAACTCACATACCCACAACCAAAGGGACCTGGAGATATCAGAAGCAAACCTTGCCAGGATTCCCTACCAAGGATGGAAAGTTGCAGGTAATTTGAAGAAACCTGCTGACTGGGAGACCAACCAACATATTTTTTTAAGTCCTTCCTGTGATCTACTTTACAGAACCTTCTTGGAAGTGATGACCTCTCTAGCATGAGCTTCCCCAGAGGCAACCATGGTAAAATAAAGAGTTGTCATCCTCTTGGGCCAAATTTTCAAGCATCTCAGGTAGTAAATCTATGGATGAGTGGATTTTTAGTCCTAGCAGGCATGTCTGGCCACAGACTCCAAAATGGCGGATTAATTAGATGAAAGAAACCTTGCCTCATTTTATGTGTCTGCAACATGTCCTAAGAGTTTCAGGAATAGCTATATAGGCTGAAATCAACCCATTTGGATAGAGGCCAGGCTTAGGCTTGCGGGAGGCTGGCTTAGCCTTGATTTTCTGTCAACATGGAACAAATGGTTTCTTGCCCATCCTATCTTAGAACATAGAATGACAGGACTAGAAGAGACCTCAGAACAGGGGTGAAATCCAGCAGGTTCTGACAGGTTCTGGAGAACTGGTAGCGGAAATTTTGAGTAGTTCGGAGAACCAGCAAACACCACCTTTGGGTGGCTCCAGAGTGGGGTGGGAATGGAGATTTTGCAGTATCTTTCCCTTGCCATGCCCACCAAGCCACACCTATAGAACCGGTAGTAAAAAAAATTGGATTTCACCACTGCCTCAGAGGTCTTCTAATTTAACCCCTACTCAAGGCAGTAATCAAAGTAATCAATGTGGAGTAAGTATCTGATACCCTTTAGGCCATACCCGCCTTTCTCCAACAGTCCTTCTCAGCTAGGTTGGGCTTCCGAGCCCCACAATTTCTAACATGGCCATCTATGGACATCAAGGCACAAATCTCTGGAGAGCACCAGGATGAGGTCAAGCTGCTTTGCTTGTGTGTCCACCATAATGGAAGGAGGACTTCCTGTGTTTCTTAAGCTTCCTGGTTCAGCCCACCATGAGGTATTGCTGCCCCAAAGACAATGCAATTCCACCACAGCTTCAGCAGCTGGGTGCTTTGCCAAAGTCCTTCAGTTGACTTTCCCAGCCTAAAGCTCAAATCAGCCCCCAGGCCACCTGTTTTAGGTCCATCTCAACTGGAAAATAGGAGGAAATTCTCCTCCTCCTGTCTCTCCTCTGCCTGGTTTCAACTCCCATGGATTTTTTATTTTTATTTTTCCCATTTCCCTGCCGCATAGCCGAAAGCCCACTTTTGCTGAGTCCGATGACTCGGGTGCACCATCATGGCACGGGTGACCCATTGTGAAAACTTTTATCCTCCTGCCTGAGGCCACTCTCCGTTTACCCCGCTGCCTTTCCTCTTTTTCTTTTCCTTTTTTCTCTTTTGACTTTGGATGCCCGTCTCTGCACCTTCCGTGCTGGCGTGAGAGTCTCTGGCTGCTAAGCCTCCCTTGGCTTAGCGGCCCTTTGTTGAGAACTTAAGGCTGCTGAAAGGGGAGGCCTTCAGCCAGCCAGGCAGGTTGGTTTTGTCCCATTCTGCAAACTTTGCAAGCGCCAATGTAAACACCGAGCGGCTGCCATTTGTGTGAAAGAAGTGGAAAAAAAAGCGCATTAAAAGGCCCGTGTTCACGCATGACCAAAACAGGGAACTTTGGAAGAAGTGCCTGTGCTAGCAGTCCTCCCATGGAGCCGGAAAACTCTTTTATGTGAGGATGAAGGGAGAAAATGGAGCTTCCTCTCCTAATACCTGATCAAAGCAGAGATTAGGGGAATCTCAGCCTAGTTGTCCTGGTGGGGAGAAAGGTGGGGGAGATGGGGACCAATCAAGGTTAGCCTTCAGGCTGCAATTAGATGCCGGTCTAATGGGCTGCTTAGCTGCCTGCATTTGAAAGAAGAGGAACTTCCCTTGATGCTTTCAACTTGGTTACTGAAAACACCCATTTTATGGATTGGAACAATTGGTAGAAAGCCCACAAGATGGACTTGTACCGTATGCTAAGCTTCCAAAGGACAAAATCAAATGAAAACCAATGCAACGAAGCATGGTCCCTAAACGCAGCTGCTAGATTTGTAACAGATCCGCTGAAACATAATTGTGCAAAGCAGGATAGAAAGCTAGCTTTATCAGGCTGGGCTTGAATCTGTCCTGTCCTAGTAAGCTTTCTAAGTGCGGGGCTTTTTTATGCCTATTTAAATATATAAATATATAAAATTTATATTTTGCTGATAAAGAAATAAAGGGAGAGTAGTGTAGACCTATTTCAAACTATTTAGCTCTCATCAGCTAACCATACCCTTACCTGGATTCAAACTTGGGGCTCTTGCAAGTTAGGCAGTTGAATTAACCTCTGAGCCACAAGAGCTCTTGGTAGAAAAACACTTAATAATATATATATATATATCCTTCCGGTGAATTGAAACAGGGCTTATTTATTTATTTAGTGTATAGCTGGTCACACACAGTATTAAAACACTTCATTTTTACAGGTTAAAAACAATTAAAACAATAAAAAAAAACAGTAAGAAAACCTAAAAGGAAAACAGAAATAACATTTCAAAGTTTAATGTCGAGTTTGGAGATCCAGTCAGTAGCTGCTGTTGTCATGCAGAGGAAGTCCCTAGAATCTCCTGGATACCTTCTGTTAGGGCATTCCCTCACTATATGCTGAATAGTCTGTCGAGGGGCCCCACAATCACATTGTGCTGAAGGTGTCTTTCCCCCTTTATACAGGGAGTCAGCACACACCCTATGAGTTGTTCTAATTCTATTATATGTCACCCATATGTGTGGGTGTAAAACAGGGCTGTAGACTGTAGACATACAGGCTGTAGACATGCAACCACCATCCACAGGCAGCCGTAATTCCATTTTAGGTAAGTTTTGCAGCCACTCAGTTTGGCTAGGACTAACCCCCTCCATGCTAGCCTACCTGTCTATTCTATCCATTGCTTAGGGCCTGTGCTCTAGAAGTGAAGATTCAGATGTATATCCAAAGGGTAAAATCTCCTTTCAGTTGAGCTCTGATGTGACCCAGTAGTGGTATTCACTTACCTTCGCTACCGGTTCACAAATGTGAGCATGCACCACCTCTGTGCATGCACAGAGAGTCTGTGATGATGTCCGGGCAGGTGGGTGGAGCCTCTTACCATTGCCGCTACCGGTTTTCCCGAACCAGGTAGAACCGGTAGAATCCCACCACTGATGTGATCCTTAAACTATACCTGGGCAGTTTCCTTGGCTACGTTATGGAAGTAGTTGACAATTGACCTTTTTCAGATTCCTTTTCAACTTCCCAGTCTAGGTCTGCACCCTTGGGATGTTTTAGAAGTCTCATGTCTCCCAGGACTTTAATCCCACTTAACTTCTGAAAATTTCCTGTTCCCTAATCAAAGATGACACCTGAGTGAATAAGGAAAACTCCAACATAAGTCCCCAGGTGGTAAATGTCATATATCTATATATATATTCCCTTATCAGGTAAAAATCTTTATTCCTGGAAAAGAAAAATACTGCTACCTTGACTAAGCACGAAATATCTGCAGTTCAATTTCAGTATTTATTATTTTGCTTTTGTTTATTTGTTTCTTGTGAATAAAGTGCATCGAAGATGCTGGCAAGAATTGATTGTGATTAGTTTATCAGCCCTGTCCTAGATTCTCAGCTAAGTTTTATCTAGGTCCCTTCCTGAATTAAATATGATGATTAGGCTATTTTTTTTAAAGCTTGTAGAATTAGTAGTTGATGAATTGCAAAAGTTATTTGTAGAGAGGTTTTTTTTTTCTTTTCTCCATGAAGAACTACTGAATTTTCACAAAGGCATTGAAGCCTGAAAATGCGACGGATATAGATTAGCATTAGGTAGCAGAAGTAGAAATATTAGAAGAGAAGAAAGGGAGAGAGATAATAAAGATAGGATAGAGAGATAGAGAGATAGAGAGATAGAGAGATGAGATAGAGATAGATAGATAGATAGATAGATAGATAGATAGATAGATAGATGATAGATGAGAGAGAGATGATTGATACAGGAGAGAGAGAGAGAGAGAGAGGAGAGAGGAGAGAGAGATGATTGATACGATAGATAGAGAGATAGAGAGATAGATAGATAGAGGAGAGAGAGAGAGAGAGAGAGAGAGATGAGAGAATGAGGGAGAAAGATGACAGATAAATAAAATATGGTAGATGATAGATAAGAGATGATAAAAAGAGGTGGGGGGGAGATCCTGGCTTATTATAGATCATGGATAGAATGAAAGATAAAGCCCCTATGAAGTGGGCTGGTTCCTGGTGAAATACCTATATAGCTTTCTTGGTAATTCAGATATGCTTTGCCCCGGCCTCCTTTTAGGATGCTTTTCGAATTTCTGTACAGTTGTACAATTCCTTGCTGTTCTCCCTGCTTGGGGCTCAGTCTGCTTTGACTTAGTGCTGCCCCCTGCTGTAAATAAAAAGTATGAAGGGAGTGAAAGTGGGAGACTTAAAACAGAGCTTTGCTGTAGGAAAATTGGCATTTTGTTCATATTTTCCTTGTCCCCCAGGAGCGCGATAAATTTGTGACGAGGATACTAAGTTTCTAGTTTTCCCATCACTCTTCCCTTCCCTATAAGGGCTCCTTATAGCAAATCAGCAGCGGAATGCCAGAGTACATTTTCTTTGGCTGCGAAGGGAAAGAAAGCCTGAAAATCCAGATATTATCCAGATTTAAATTGCTGGGGTTGCCAAAAAAAAAAAAAAGTATAAATGAAATAGTTGAAAATGCCACTGTTATATCTGAATTAGAGCAGATCCCAGTGTCTTAGGCGGACCTCCAAATGACGGGTTGCACGTTAAGCACCGTAAAATGAAGCCAAATCGGAAGGATCACCGCCAGTAAAGGCTCAAAAGCAGCTTCTTTGGCCCCTGAGCCCCTGCTCAACTCCTCATTTAGGAAAGGGGGGGGGACTTGCATACTTGGCTCCCTTCCTCTCCATCGGAATGCTTTCATGGGTGGAAAGGCCAAGCCTGGGAAGCTGGGCAGCTGAGATAAGGCCTCCTGCCTTTGTCTCGCTTCCTGTTGTGCTGGGATGTTGTCACCTTGGAAATCCTCCTTTGCAGCCCTTAGCGCCAAAAAGAGGGAAACCCAGAGCATTGGCTGTAGGGACAGTGTGTATCTGTGTGTGTGTGTGTGTGTGTGTGTGTGTGTGCAAATACACATCCAGGTGTGTATGTGCATGCATGTGTGTGTGTGAGAACGTGCATGTTTGTGTGTGCACGTGTGTCTACGTGTGTGCTGAGGCCCCTTCTTCCTCTCCACTGTGTTTGGCTCTTTCAAGCTACAAGGGAGGATCTGTTTTGTCCTTGAGCATTGTTTTGAATGCGGACCACTTAATCAGGGCACACAAAGCCAACACAAATAGGCAAGGAGTCATAGTCGGTTTGTTCCATCACTCTCTATCACAACCACACACACATAAACACAGGTAAGGTAAAGGTAAAGGTTCCCCTCGCATATTCCCATAGTCGTTCCTGACTATAGGGGGATTTATTCTGATTTTCTGGCAGGAACTGCACAGTTTTCATCCTCTAGTTTCATCCCTACAAGCTATAACCTTCAAGTAGACTGGGATGATGTTTCTACACAACATATTCCTTGAAGAGCTAGTAGTTTCATTCACACAACTCATTGGTTCTTTTAAACTTTAGTGAAGGCAAAGGTTCCCCTCGCACATATGTGCTAGTCGTTCCCTACTCTAAGGGGTGGTGCTAATCTCTGTTTCAAAGCCAAAGAGCCAATGCTGTCCAAACACATCTCCGTGGTCATGTGGCCAGCATGACTCAATGCCAAAGGCGCACAGAACGCTGTTCCCTTCCCACCAAAGGTGGTCCCTATTTTTCTACTTGCATTTTCACCTGCTTTCAAACTGCTAGGTTGACAGAAGCTGAAACAAGTCACGGGAGCTCACCCCGTTATGCGGCACTAGGGATTCGAACCGGTGAACTGCTGACCTTTCGATCGACAAGCTCAGTGTCTTAGGACCACAATTGGGAGCAGACTTTCAGTTGCTAAGCAAGTTCCCTGGTTGTTAAGAGGATGACTGCACTTGTTAAGTGAGCCTAGCTTTTTCCTATGACTTTGCAGGACAGAAACCGGCTGAGGAGGTGTCAAATGGCATTCCCGTGAGGCTACAACTGCCTCTGCCACACCTGTCCAGGACCAAGTGCCCAAATTTTGACCATGTGACGGTGGGACTGCTGTGACAGTTCTGTGAGGACTGGTCGTAAGTCACAGTTTCCTGTGCCGTTTCAACTTTCAGTGGCCACTAAACAAATGGTTGTCAGTCAAACACTATCGCTATAACATTATATGTAATGCAACATTACATTATCATAATATACATATACATAATATATCATAATACCATATAGCAAACTTTATATATATAATGTATGTTATACATAATGCTATATAGATGTTTTAAATAAATAAATAAAATTTCCTCAAAAAATGAAGAAGCACTGGAACTTTCAGAAGATTCAGTTTCTTTTGCAGGTAGTCCTCGGCTTACAGCCACAACTGAGACCAGAATTTCTGTTGTTAAGTGGGACATTTGTTATAAGTGAAATTTGCCCCATTTGAATGACTTTTCTTGTCACGGTTGTCAAATGAATCACTGTAGTTGTTACATTAGTAACACACTTCTTAAGTGAATCTTGGCTTCCCCGTTGACTTTGTCAAAAAGTCACCACTCCCCCAAGGACACTGTAACTGTCATAAATATGGGTCAGGTGCCACAGCTCAGAATTTTGATTGTGTGACCATAGGCCAGGGGTCTGCAACCTTAAACACTCAAAGAGCCATTTGGACCCATTTCCCACAGAAAAGAAAACACCGGGAGCCACAAAACCTGTCCTGTGCCTGACTATTTCTTGAGCGGACACAAAACTACCATATGTAGTTGAATTCTTCTGAAACTTTTCTTTTCTTGGATTTATCCATGGTTGGCCTACCAGGGATTGAAAAGCTCAATAAATTGTGTGCCGGCAGGTGTTGTACATTGGCGGTTGTGATGCATATTTTGAGTGTCAGGGAGCCACAGCAGGGGGCCAGAGAGCCACATGCGGCTCCAGAGCCGCAGGTTGCTGACCCCTGCCATAGGGAAAAGCGCAATGGTTATAAATGTGAAAAATGATCATGTCACATTTTTCAGTGACGTAATTTTGAATGGACACTAAACAAACTGCTGTGAGTTGAGGACTCCCATCTATGAGCAATTCAGTTTACTCCAGGAAAACTCTGTCAAAGGTCCTTTGAAAGGGAAACCATTCAACACTAATAGGGTTGCCTCAGTGGTGAAATCCATTTTTTTTACTACCGGTTCTGTGGGAGTGGCTTGGTGGGCATGGCAACGGAAGGATACTGCAAAATCTCCATTCCCTCCCCACTCCAGGGGGAAGGATATTGCAAAATCTCCATTCCCACCCCACTCTGGAGCCAGCCAGAGGTGGCATTTGCCGGTTCTCCGAACTGCTCAAACTGTTCGCTACTGGTCCTCCAGAACCTGCTGGATTTCACCCCCGTTGATTGCGAGGCAGACTCAATCCTTGCAGCGTTCATGGCAGTTGGTTGTCCATCAGAAAGGACTCTTCCTCTGTAGGAGTTATTTTTGTTAAGTGTATTGTTTCTCCTAATGTTCCTGGAATTGATGTTAAAATGGCTGGCCTGTAATTTCCTGGATCTCTCCTTGTCTCCTTTTTTTTTTTTTTTTAATGTTCTCTTTTTAAAAGTTGGCCGAATTCCCTGCTCTGGCACTGAGCCATATTTGAGAGACAAGTTCCATATTTTTGTTAGAAGGACAACAATTTCCCCTTTCTTTACAACCTCGACTTATAACCATTTGTTTAGGAACCATTCGAAGTAACAGCAGGACTGAAAAAAAAGTGACTTGTTCCCACTGGAACAAGGCCCTCCAGCTCTTCGCCACCAGCGGCGCTTCCCTTCAGCCTTCGCCCAAAGCCCCGCACCAGGAGGCTGAAGCAGACCCCAAGTTTCTTTCCCCCTCCGACCCACACAAAAACACCCCAAAGGGGGAGACTCTCTGCAGTAACACAAACATTCATTGCACGTATCTGTCCCAAGGGCCGTAGTTTGAGGACCCCTGATTTAGTGCAATATAAAAAATGCAAATAATTTTTCTGCGGACCACCAAAATTTTCTTGTGGACCACCAGTGGTCCATGGACCACCAGTTGGTGACCGCTGATCTAGGCCACATCATTGCAACAGACTCCTTGATTAGACTTTCAATGACATGAATTGGACCAGGGCTGGCCTGATCCATTTCAGGTTTATCTTCTCTAAGTTGACCAGAAAACCAAGCTTGTTTTTGTTTTTTTTTAAGTCGCTGCAGAAACCAGGATTCTGGTCTCCTGCAGAGTAGGCACCAAGCCCCAAGGACCAGAAAAAAAAAAGTGGTCCCACAGAACTGCCAGATCAGTTTGGGCTAAGAAGACTAGGTGGCTCAGTGGCTAAGACACCGAGCTTGCCAATCAGAAACGTTGGCAGTTTGGTGGTTCAAATCCCTAGTACAGGTCTCCTGTGTGAGCAGGGAGATGGACTAGATGACCTCCAAGGTCCTTTCCAATTCTGTTACTGTTAAGATTACTGCCTCTGAATGCATTTCCAAAACCATCTCCTCCTCCTCCTCCTTCTGTCTCTGATGGCATTTCTCAAACCTCTTACGGTTTTTACTGTTTTACTCAATGGTGTTTTTGTAATGGATTCTTCCAAAATTTTGGCGTTCCTTTCTAATAGCCTAAACTCCCATAGAAAGTTAGCACCCACCCCTCTCCTAGAAGAATGGAATACTTTGAGAAACATTTAAAAGGGCCGAATATTATATTTCCCCTAAAAGAGAAATAGAAAATCTTAAAGGAAACAGAAACTCAGAGCAGGACAATTCCCTGCCCCCCCAAGCAGGTACTAAACTGAGGCCAGCTTTTAGAAATATGGATTTGGTAATTCATTCAAGACAGGATATTTTGAACAAAGGCAGAATTACTGTGTTTTCCCGAAAATAAGACCTGTCTTATATTTTTTTGAACCCTGAAATAAGTGCTTGGCCTTATTATCATGCGCTCAAAAACCCGATTGGGCTTATTATCAGGGGATGTCTTATTTTAGGGAAAACAGGGTAGGTAGAATAGTAGGATCAGCTCTCACTCAAGATCCAAACCAAGAAAGCCATTAAGACACAAGAGGAAAGGCCCAGCACAAACTTCCTCATTACATCATCTCAAAGAGTCCAGGCTTCAATCAAACTTAATTCAGACAACCTAAAAAGCCTGGACTCTCTGAGATGAGAAAGGCTCTGGAGGCTGGGGGAGAGAGAAAAACGGGCCTACTGGGCCCACCGTGCCATCGCGTGCCAGGAGCGGGGAGGGGGAGAGCAGGGCAGTCGCACACACATGCATGGGGTGGGGCGCATAGAATGATGGGTGTGGCCACGCATGGGTGCAACCCCCCCTCCCCCCCCGCTCCTGGCACGTGATGGCAAAAAGGTGAGCCATCACTGCTATAGGACGTAGTGCCCCCTGGTGTTTCACTTGCCTTTCTCAATGAGGAAAAAAGGCAATATATTCATCATATAGGAGATACTGCCCCCTGATGACTTACATGAGTATTGCAGGCTTCAGAGCCATAAAAGGGTAAATATTGAAGCTGTAGAACAGGAGTTTCCAAACTTTGCAACTTTTAAGACTTGTGGAATTCAACAGGTCTTGTGGAGTCGAAATCCACAAGTCTTAAAGTTGCCAGATTTGGAGAGCTCTGCCTTGTGGTGGATCTCTTTGCATATTGCAGGGTGAATAGGGGGAAATAGAACGCTAAATTGAACTCGTGGTACACACTGCCCCCGGTGGCTCACTTGCATATGGCTCACTGGAGAAACTAGGGCAACGCATTTATCACACAGGACATTTGGCTCATAGTGTGCAAACAAAGAGAAAGATTCCTTGCCATCTTCTGAATTTAATGAGAGCTTTTTCTCCAGGTGATAGGGAGTAGTTTGGGGAACTAAGTTTCTCACTCTGACACCAGGTAGGGAAAAAAAACATCTCAGCTTAGCCAACCCTTGCCAAATAAGGTATCGATAGCAGCAGCCCCATACATTCCTAAAAAACGCTTAGTGAAAGAAAGAATCCAATATTTCTTCCAGAATCAAACGGCATCCAAAGGAAACAGAGCTGGATGGAGAACATTCCAAGTGTTAGAAGAAATATCCTTCTAGGTTCAGCTCCAAGTGGGGAAAAAGACACTGGAAACATGGAGACTGCTTGGAAAGATGGTTTAATGGTGGACAGGATCACATGGTTTGAGTTCCTGAACAGAAAAGGGCCGAGATGCTGTAGTCCCCGGGTTTTATGCCCTCTCTAGCTTTGAACTTCCTGGGGCCCCGAAAGAGTATCCTGATTGGTTGTCAGACTCCCAGGGGGTGGGGGTCTTAGCTAGCCTTGCTGGCTGATGTAATCTTCCCAGGTGCCATGTGGTGAGTTTCTGTTGCTAGATGGGTCCTATTGTGTTGCAGATGATGGTCCATTGACACAGATGGGAGGGAATTGAGTTTCTGCCTCTGGCCCATTGACAAAATGGGGGGGGGGGAAGGCAGGAAGGTGGGAGCTGCTTTGTCTTTAAAACATGCTTCTCCATTTCTCATCCAGGGAAACATAATATTCTGCCTTTTTAATATTTCCTAAAATATTTCATTCTTCTAGGAAAGGGGTGGGTGCTAACTTCCTACACAAGCAAGATGAAATCACATAAAATAGGCAAAACATAGCCATAAACACATAGAATGATTACATATAAATGGGGACAGTAGGACAGGGACGGTAGGCATGTTGGTGCACTTATGCACGCCCCCTTTACGGACCTCTTAAGAAACGTGAAAGATCCACGGTAGACAGTTTAAGGTAAAAGGTATGGGGGTTAGAGAAACTAACAACAGGATCAGGTAGAGCGTTCGAGACATTTATTACTCTATTGCAGAAGTCATATTTCCTACAATCAAGATTAGAGCGAATTACATTGAGTTTGAATCTACTGATAGCCCTTGTGTTATTACGGTTGAAGTTAAAGTGCTCATTAACAGGAAGGACGTTATGGTAGATAATCTTGTGTACTAAGCTTAGGTCGAAAGGTAGACGGCGTAGTTCAGGGCTATCCAGGCCTAAAATTTAAAGCCTGGTGGAATATGGAATTTTATTTTGAGCAGAGAATTTGAGTATCCTTCTAGTAAAATATCTCTGGACCTTCTCTAATGTATTGATGTCTGAAATACAGTGAAATAGGCACATAGGCAGGAGAAGATGCAACATTTTGGCTATGAACTGCAGCCACATGTTCCTGGAAAGAACCATTTTTAGTAGAATGTGGGTTTTTGCAGTTTTAAAATCTTGTCTGTTGCAGTGGAACTTTTTTTTAAAAAAAATCCTTTGTTGGAAAATATAATCTCTTTCCAGTTGACACCAAAAACATAAATGTAAAAAACATTTCCCACTACAATCTTGTTGAACGATTGACCAGAGACAGAAAGGCTGAGTCCAGATGGTGGAGAAATTCAGCCTCTTCTCAGCCAGGCCCACCTGGCACCCACACTGATGTTGGGTCATTTCGATCAGTTTACCTGAGTATCGTAGGCCTTAAGGTCAGCAGATGTCCAACCCTTTGTTTTTCTGTCCTGCAGGTTTGATTTTGTCTTAACTTCTTTTTCTGACTGCTTCCTTCCATTTAGCTCTTTATTGCTTTTATCGTTTTATGTTATGTTGCTCTGGGAGCTTTTGTTAAAGGACAATTAAATATATCCTAAATAAATGTGTGAATCCACATGAATAAGTAGGAGGGTTTGCCTTCGGGACGGATTTGAATGTCTGCAGTAATTGATGTGTAGTCCAGATTTTCCCAGTGTGCATATCTATGTGTCACTTAATCTCCTTGCATTTTAAACACTGATAGAAATGTCTTTCTTTGCCGAGAATATGTAATCTACTCTGCTAAACACATTTAGAGCGGTATTTCTCAACCTCGGGCGGACTACAACTCCCATGCTGGCTGAGGGAATTGTGGGAGTTGAACACTGAGAGCCTATGTACCAAAGACAAATTCCTTGTGTGTCCAATCACACTTGGCCAATAAAGAATAAAGCAAGAAGTCCACCCATCTTAATGTGGCTGAGATTGAGAAACGCTTGCTCTAGATTTTCTCTAGAAATTAATCAATTGTGATACTTTGAATTTTTTATTTATATTCTTCGTAATTTTGTTTATAAACAACCCAAGGCAGAGAGCATATCTAATACTCCTTCCTATTTCCCCTTTAACCACAACCTTGTGAGGTGGATTGATCTGAGAAAAGGCAAGTGGTTCCAAGATCACCCAGCTGGCTTTCATGCCTAAACTGGGACTAGAACTCACCGTCTCCTGGTGATTGGCCCAAAATCACCCAAGTCACCTTTCATGCCTAGGGCGGGACTAAGTACTCACCATATTCTGGTGATTGGCCCAAAGTCACCTAGCCAGCTTTCATGCCTAAAGTGGGACTAGAACTCACAGTCTTCTGGTTTCTAGACCAGCACTTTAATCACTAGACCAAACTGGCTCTCTCACACTTTTTTTTTTAATTATTATTATTATTATTATTATTATTATTATTATTATTATTATTTAATCTTTAGTGAGATTCACAGTCTTTGAGGCTGGTTAATAGCTCAGCAGCTCGAGTCCTAACCAAGGATCTAGGAACTGTTAAGGTATCGTCGGAGGATGTAAGCTGTTCCGAGTAAGGTGGCTTTTTGTAGAGTCAAAATGTTCAAGTCCGGCAAATTTAGAATTTCTAAATAGCGGGGTAGCCCTTTGGGTATTGCTCCAAGGGCTCCAATTACAATCGGGACAACACACGATTTCTTTTTCCACAGTCGCTCAACTTCAATTTGCAAGTCCCGGTACTTTGTGATTTTTTTTCTTGCTGCTTATCTTCAATCCGTGCATCACCAGGTATTGCAATGTCAATGAACCATACTTATTATTATTATTATTATTATTATTATTATTATTATTATTATTTGGACTTCTATACCGCTTCATAGTGCTTTACAGCCCTCTCTAGCGTTTACAAAGTTTACAAAGTTAGCATATAACATATTGCATTAGCATTAGCATATTGCCCCCAACAATCTGGGTCCTCATTTTACCCACCTCGGAAGGATGGAAGGCTGGGTCAACCTTGAGCCGGTGAGATTTGATCTGCTGACCTACTGAACTAGCAGTCAACTGAAGTAGCTGCAGTACTGCACTCTAACCACTGCGCCATCTCGGCTCTTTAACTATATCAGCAGTTAAAACAGAGCAAACCACTAAAAACACCACACCAGATTAGGAAAAATTATAGATTTACTTCGAAAGGCACCCTAATTCTCACTGGGTTTAGAGAAAGATGTCAGGGGGTGAGCTAGGCACATAGACAAATGGCCCATCTTCTGAGATCTAGAACCTGATGTTTACCCATTGTAACTCACAACTTTTCACTCTCTGCAATATATTTTCTGGCTTTCCACAATACACTGAATCATAAACTATCCCCCACCCTCACAAGGTCTGGTTCACACCACAGTTTGAGACAGTGGTGAAATCCATTTTTTTTTTTTTTTTTGCTACCGGTTCTGTGGCTGTGGCTTGGTAGGCATGGCAGGGGAAGGATACTGCAAAATCCCCATTCCCACCCCACTCCAGGGAACGATACTCCAAAATCTCCATTCCCACCCCATTCTGGGGCCAGCCAGAGGTGGTACTTGCCAGTTCTCCAAACTGCTCAAAATTTCTGCTACCAGTTCTCCAGAACCTGCTGGATTTCACCCCTGGTTTGAGCAACAAAGCTAGAAACTGAAGTTAAATTAAGTTTGCAACTTTGCTGCACAAATGTATAGTGTGAACCCAAGGGGAGAACTGGGAAAGGCTGCATGGAAGCAGGAAATAGAAAACACCACTTTTCAACAGGAACACTTTTCAAAATCCAACACAGCTTTCAAAATGCCAAGAAATCTCCCTGAAATCGCTGAGTCCATTTTTATTACTAAAATCGCTGCTTATCACTGAAACACCCCTTCCTGCTGCCTAACTTCAGTTGGCCACCTCAATATAAATTTAATAGCGGTTCGTGTGAGCTTACAGAAACCAGTCACTGAAATTTACACCCAGCCCTTAATTGCCTACTAGGGATTTATACTATTTTGACAGTCTGTAGGGCCACAAATCGTATTTTGTTCGTTATGGAACATCAGAGCACCTTCTGATGGGGTCCCAGATATGCAGTTCAGCTTCCGTCCTGCAGATGGGGCTGGAGACACACTGAAGTCTCTCACGGGCTTCTGTCAAGATTTGGAGAGTATTTTGGGAGAAGAGAAGCAGGATTGGGGATTGAAAATTAAAATATATTCTGTAGGTGATGTGAGGAGAGGATGTCTGTGGTCCAAAAGAGAAAATGCCAAGATGCCAAAAGCAAAATAATCCATAGAAATTGTAGTGTATTAGTGTGGATTGAAAGTGTTTGAACTCAGGGAAAAACCACATAGAAAAGGGTTGATTTCAGGGCCACATCTAACCCAGCCGAAGGCAGCTGGGGCTTCAAACAGGCACCCCGTCTTTGAAATGATCTGCCTTGCTTTTCTTTGATCAAACTATAATGTCTGGGTTGATGAAGATGATTCATAGCTAGAGAGATGGATGAGAAAATTCTCCATTAATCTGATGTGACAGTTATTTCTTTTCATTCTTGATTCATGGTATAAATGCAAAAGGAATCTCTAAGCATTTCTGTCAGCACACAGATTTTTGAAAGCTGTTTTTCCCTAACTTGCAAGTTCTCTATTTTGTTGAAAATTACATTTGGGTTTTTCTGTTTATGGCACGCATAGGTACTGTATCTGTCCTTTCTCTCTCTCCCTCTCCCTCCCTCCCCTCTCTCTCTCCCTCCCTCCCTCCCTCCCTCCCTCCCTCTCTCTCTCTCTCCATCAATCCATCATTTCTCCTTATCAATCTCTCTATAACTATCTCTCTCTATTAGCTCTCTATTATCTATTACCTATGATCTACCAATTTACCCATCCATCTTCTCTCTATTTTTTTTCTCTCATCTCTCTTTATCATTATCAATCCATCCATCCATCCATCTATCATCTCTAGCTATCATTTTTTCATCTCTTTCTCTTATCTATTATCCATCCATGATATCTGTCTATCTATCTATCTATCTATCTATCTATCTATCTATCTATCTATCTATCTCTATCTATCTCTATCTATCTATCTATCTATCTATCTATCTATCTATCTATCTATCTATCATCTATCTATCTACAGTATCTATCATCTATCTAATCAATCTCTCTGTTATCTCTCTATCGCCCATGCCGGTGGTGGGTTGCCCCTGGTTTGGACCGGTTTTTAAGAACCGATAGTAAAACCGATGGGAGGCTCCGCCCACTGATGTCATCATAGGTGATCTGCGCATGCTCAGAAGAGAGCACACAGGCACGAGGCGAACCAGTAGTAAAGGTAAGTAGAACCCACTCCTGATCCATACATCCAACTATTCATTCATCTCTATCTATTATTTATCCATTCTCCCTTTCTCTCTCTTTATCCATCTTGTTTAGGATACGTTGAGTTTAGGCTGGGAAGTCAAAATGGCCATTCCAGAAGGAAGGTCAGGCCACTTACATAGTGTTGCCATGAAAACTGCATAACCAGGAATTGACTCCAGAGAGATTTCAAGGGTTAACTCATCTAGCAGCAACTCCCAAATTGTATTCTGGGGGGTGTCTTAGTGTGCTATAAATTACTTCCACAATTAAAGTTCCCTATAAGGCTGCAGGCTGCTGCTCTGCATGACTCTGAGCCTTGAACTGCCTTTTATTTGTTTTGCTGGGAGGAAGGGCAAAGGTCCTGGATTGATACAGAGCCAGGCCATTCATCTGTGAAATCTCTGCCCTCTGAGGAGGCTGCCCATAGCGCTCTCGCCATGAGTCTCTGTTCTGTTTCAAAACTGTCCTGTTGGGCTTGATGATAATGCTATCTAAGCAAAATGCAATTTTCATATGCTGAGTCCTTTCCGCACAGCATTCTCCTGAGCAGGTTTCTGCTGCCTGTTGTAGTCCACCAGCAGTCCGCGGAGCTGGCAGCAGAGTTAGACAGTGAGGAGGCTGGGGAGGAACATGGGCCAGTCCTGGAGTCTGGGGAAGGCCCAGACGAGGGGCTGTGCATCAGAGGCAGAGATGGGGCCAGGGCCATCTGGGAGTTATGCGTGGACTCTGGAGCCTTCAGAGTCAGATATCAGAGAGGCAGAGGAACAGGGGGAGCCTGTTCCTAGTGCGCGCATGCGCAGAGCTGCCAAAAGGAAAGAACAGTTAAAACTAAAGGGACGACTCTGGAGTAAGGCCAGGAGATGATTGCCCCCCCCCCTCCAACCAGGCTTAAAAGAGGAGCAAAGGCATGTGGGCCCTTTGCAGGAAAGCAATGTTGTTAATTCTGTTCCCAGTCGGCATCTCTATTTGATTCTGGAATCCGTGGGATTTTGCCAGGTAGGTCTTTGGCAGAGTGTCAAGGGAGATAAAGGTTGGTGATTATCCCGAAGGACTTTTTGCAACTAATTGGGACTCCGCTGTGAATGAACGGAATTCACAGCTGTTGCAATAAAAGAGGTTTTTGGGACTACTTGTGTGTTTTAATGACTTGGGAAGCCTAGGTCACAACACTGCCTTTATTCCAATGTGATGGCAAGGCAGCTCTTTAACGTGTCCATTGGAATTGATGAGCAATAACAGCATCCAGCTTGGAGGGAGCATGACCCCGTTTATGATGTCTTAAGCATCTTCTATTAAAAGAGATCAACTGCATGCATAGTTAGCCCAGCTCAACACTGGTTCATTTTACCCAGCACGATGGGCCAATAATCACGCTGATAGAGGAACCTGGGATCCAATATTTTATTTCTGCACAGAAGGAAAGCTGGATACCCACAGAACTGGTAGTAACAAATTTTAGATTTCACCCCTGATACACTAACATTCCCCCTTCTCTTATTTCTATCACTTATTCTAACTTTTAATCATATCACCCAGCGGTGAAATCTGGCCGGATTGATCTGGCTCATGCAAACCAGTAGCGGGAAGCTCCACCCACCTGCTGGGATGTCATTATGTCCCATTTTTGACCCTCTGCGCGCCCACTCCCATTCCCGAACCGGTAGCGAAGGTAGGTGGATTTCACCGCTGATATCACCTTTTACTAAAAAAACACATTTTCTTTCTATCCTACCTTTTAATCATGTCACCAGCTAAAAAAAAGAAAATAAAGAGAGAGAAAAAGGATAGCAAATCAAAACAACAGAGAAGAAAAATCATCTATGCGTCGTCCCTTGTCCGCTTCAATACTTTAATTGCTATGCTTTTTTAAAAAACTTGCCTCCCAAATTCCTCTCCTGGATCTCTATCTCTGTCAGAATCTGCTTCTTGGCTGTTCAATCTGGGTATTTCTCCCACCTCTATCCTCTTCCATTGCCTAGTTCCCAAAATTTCTGTCCAGACCCCTATCTCCCTTTGAAAGAATAGAATAGAATAGAATAGAATAGAATAGAATAGAATAGAATAGAATAGAATAGAATAGAATAACAGAGTTGGAAGGGACCTTGGAGGTCTTCTAGTCCAACCCCCTGCCTCTTCCAACTCTCTTAATACATTTTCCCTCTGATTTAATTCATCAATCACTGTTGTTTCCATTGTTATCTCCTCTTTGTCTTCTTCCTTCGTTTCTTCTGCTGACTCCTCCCTTTCCTGGGGGTCTTGTTCTTTACTCATCATCCCTCATATGATATTTTCCATTTTTTTCCATAATTTCCTTAAATCCTTTCTCTATGATGTCTTTTGTGTTTTGGAAGATTAACCCCATCTCCTTTGAAATTCTACCCATTTCTGCCTCATAAAGCGTCTTGTTTTTGTTTTTTTAAATTCAACTTTTGTCCAACAATCCAAGAACTATTTATTCAGCCCTTAAGTTGCCCTTCAGGGAGTGTACTGGTCCCAGTTCTTTATATCCCACACATAAACAGTCAGTTCCATTTAGATAATCCCAAAAGTTATCCAGAGCCTCTTTACATCCCCTTTACAGGTTCAGTCTTCCTAGCAGAACATTCAGGGGTCCCTTTAGTTAAGAAAACTTCCTTATTTTCGTATTTGGATCTCCAGTAGTCATAGGGTAGTTAAAAGTATTCTTATTTTAACAGTCCTTCATGTAATTTTTCCTTTCGTCAGCAGATGGCACTCTCAGCTTAAATTTCAGTATTGCCAGTAATCTAGCGATCTTTTAGTTGTAAAACAATTATAAAAGCATAATAAATTTTGTAAGTAAAGGATTCCAGCATTTAAAAATGCTTTCCCAGTACCACATCTTCCCAATTTGAGAGTCCAATTTTCTGTACATTTCAAAGTTTGTTATTTTTCTCTTCCATGTCCCTCACTTCTGGTAGTTTCTCAGAATGGTCAGATGCTGCTTAAACAGATAATTATGAGCAAATAGTTCTAAATTGTTTCTTGGGGTTTATTTTAAAGCAAAAGGAAATCCTCTGCCCCAGTTCCAATCACTATTCACCATTCACCTACTTTGCTTCAGCACCATTCTTAGATGTTCATTGGTTGTCCCAGCTTTGTAGCAGCTATCTTTAGAAACCCCAGGTCAGCAGGAGAGCTGGGATTCTCCTCGACCTCACAGGGTGCCCCTCTTTGCTTCACCATCCCCTACAGGGTGGCTTTGGCTCCTCTCGGAGCCCACAAACAGGGAGAAGTCAGCACAGTGAATGTGGAGACCCACCATGTCGTGGAGGGCGCCATGACGTCAACCGGAAGTCTCCCGCACAAATGGTGTGTTGAAGATGAAGTACCTCTGGATGAAGGTCATTCATGGATCCCTTGCAAAAGCCTGTAATAGTTTGCTAATAAGTTAACAGGCCAGGTTTTCAGCATCATTTTGCAGCCTTCAGGGGTTTGAAGACAAGGACTCCTGCGATCCTTGGCAGGTCTTCTAAGTTCCAGAAATTAATACTCTGGATGCCTTAAATATTATACCTGGATGTTCCTCCAATGACTCTATTTCTCATTCCAATGAGTGGTCTTTTAACTAGTCTTTACATCTCAGTTTTTTTATTTACACGTCATCATAATAGTACAGGGGTTTAAGGCACCCTGTTATTAAGCTGGTTATTAAGACCAGCTGCCTGCAATTACTGCAGGGTTCGAATCTTGCCAAGGCTCAAGGTTGACTCAGCCTTCCATCCTTTCTAAGGTAGGTGAAATGAGGACCCAGATTGTGGGGGCAATAAGCTGACTTTGTATAAACATACAAAAGGATGAAGGCTATTGCTGAGCACATTGTAAGCCGCCCTGAGTCTTCGGAGAAGGGCGGCATATAAATCAAATTTAAAAAAAAATAATAATAATAGAATGAGATGTTTATCATTATGCAAATGGAACTAATATGACCTTAATGGCAAACAGCATCTGGAAACTGTAAGCAAATGCATCCATCTATGGTTCAACCCAAATGTTTCTTTCCCATCATCTGCACAAATGCTTCTAGGTCAGTGTTTCTTAATCTTAGAAACTTTTAAGATGTGTGGACTTCCATTCCCAGAATCCCCCCAAATACAGAACAACAGAGTCAGAAGGGACCCTGGAGATCTTCTAGTCCAATCCTCTGCTTAAGCAGGAGACCCTACCATTCAAATGGTAGGGTCTACCAAATGGCTGTCCAGCCTCTTCTTAAAAGCCTCCAGTGATGGAGCACCCGCAACTGCTGGAGATAAGTTGTTCCACTGATTAATTGTTATCACTGTCATCAAATTCCTCCTTAATTCTAGCTTGGATCACCCTCTTGATAAGCTTCCATCTGTTACTTCTTGTCTTGCCCTGAGGTGCTTTGGAGGTTGACCCCCCTTTCTCTGTGACAGCCCCTCAAATATTGGAGGACTGCTATCATGGCACCCAAGCAGGGGTGAAATCTAAAATTTGTTACTACTGGTACTGTGGACATGGCTTGGTGTGAGGGGGGTATAATGTGGACATGGCCATTTTTTTTTTTTTACTTTTAAAACCATTTTTTTTACAACCTCTTCAGCTAAGAGGTTGTAAAAAAAATGCTTTCAAAAGGCTCTGACGATCCCAGCTGAGTTCCCTGATTGGCAGAGGCTTTTTTAAAAAGCCTCTGCCGATCAGGGAACTCAGCTGGGATCGTCAGAGCATTTAAAAGAAAAAAACCCTTTTAAATGCTCTGACGATCCCAGCTGAATTCCGTGAAAGCCTCTGCTGATCAGGGAACTCAGCTGGGATCGTCAGAGCATTTAAAAGAAAAAAAAAACCCCTTTTTTCTTTTAAATGCCTTTGATGAGCCGCACGATCATCAGAGGCTTTTTTTTTTAACTTTAAAAGCATTTTTTCAGCCAAAGTTATAGAAAAAATACTTTTAAAAGTAAAAAGAAAGCCTCTGATGATTGTGCGGCTCAGATGGGCATGAGGGGGGCAGGGATTTTTGCTACCAGTTCTCCGAACCACCCGCCTCCATCGCTACCGGATCGGGTGATCCGGTCCAAACCGGGAGCATTTCACCCCTGCACACGAGTCCTTCTCTTCATTAGATTAGACATACTCAGTTCCTGCAACTGTTCATTCTGCTTTAAGATGTGTGGACTTCAATTCCAAGATTTACCCCAGCCAGCATGATTGGCTGGGGAATTCTGGTTGTTGAAGTCCACATTCCTTACACCTGCTAAGATAAGACTGCTCCAGATGATTATTAGAGTTTTAAACCTGGAATCTCTAGTAGGAAAGTAACTTAACTGGGTTGGTTGAGTGGCTGTTTGAAAATCATGCCTTTCTAGGGGACAGGAGTAGGAGAGAAAGTGAGAAGGGGGAAAAGAAGAGAGGAGTGGGGGAAAGGAAGTGGCTCCTCAGGAGGAGGAGGTCTCCTAGAGAGTAAGTCTTGGGGCTAATTGGCCACTCCCTTAACCTATTTAAGGAGAGACGCCAATTGCAGCAAGCTGTAGGGAACAACTTCAGTTCACTCTCCTTTGCGTCTGGATTCTCTGCAAAATTGCTTCTGGGCTTTCTGCCAACCCTAGCAAGACTGTGATTACCTTATCTTAGAATTCTTGTAGGCTCTTAAGAAAGTTTATTAACAGCCTTTGTTTGAAAAAGACTGAGTTATTTGAGTAAAATAAGCTTTGTATAGATTTTGTGTGTGCTGCGTTCTTTGAGGTCCGTAGCTGGGGCAGAACAAGAACTGGGAACAACCCACCACTGTTCCTGTTGTTTATCTGTGCTGAAAATTGCTACGGAGAGTTCATAAACCCTTTTGCTTGAAGAGCAGAACATGTTAGTTAAAGAGAAAAAAGAAAGAAATGAAACGGTAGAATGTACAGTGTCTCCACCAATGAGTTTTAAACCTCTGGAGTCAGAAGTTCTGCTCAAACACATGGAAAAGATTAAACGGAGTGAAGAACAAAAAGATCAGCTTTAGCTGATGTTAAGAGCTGCAGAGATCAATTTACTTTTGCTAAAATGATTTGCTTTTGCTAAGACAACTCATGGAAAAACTTTGAAACTTGATCTTCTGCGGTCTGAAACCCATGAGATAATGAAAAATTGGTCCATTAAATAAATAAATAAAAAAGTTCAGTCTTCCAACTACAAAATGGGACATGCAGATTTTTGGACCTGAAGCACGAACAATACTTTGAGCCTAGTGTGGGTGTAGGGAGCAGAAGTACATTTCCCATTTCAGAGATGAATCACTGCACATCCAAATGACTGCTAGAAGTAGTTTATAGACAGCAAGCCTTTTAACCATCATTTGATATATAAAGAACATTCGGCAGCTTGAAGGCTGCTGAGTCTCTCATCTCTCCAGATCACATTTAACCTCATCTCAAATGCAGGGGAGACATCTCAGGTCAAGTTAACTGTCGGCCCAAGATACCTGCTCTTCCATATCTTCTGCGTGGAAGCTGCGAGCTTGTCAACGTGACACATCTGAAGATGAAAAAAGCGTGGCTTCCATGGAAATGTCAGGTGCTTCCTTCTCTGATGTCCCTTGTGAGACCCAGGAAAATGTTACCTGAGATTCAGACCACATGGGCAGTTGGTATAATTTCCTGCTTCCTTTTGTGGAGACTTTGGTGCTCCTTGAAGTCTCTACCTCCCTGATAATTTTTAAAGCTGTCTTTCTTAACATCAGGAGCCCTCTTTCTTTACTTTACTTTACTTTATTTTGGATTTATATACCGCCCTACTTCCGAAGGACTCAGGGCGGTGAACAGCCAAAAGATAAACACACATAATATAAAATTTAAAAAACAATGTAAAAACACATTAAATAATTTGGCCCAAACAAATTAAAACACCCCCATTGTTTTAAAACAAATTTAAAATAACAATTAAAAGAAAGTTAGGCCAGACCAGCCTGTTGAAATAAAAAGGTCTTGAGGGCACGGTGGAAAGTGCGTAAATCCGGGATCCTCCGTATCTCCGGGGGGAGCTCGTTCCAAATGGCAGTTGCCCCCACAGAGAAGGCTCTCCCCCTGGGGGCCGCCAGTCGACACTGTTTGACCGATGGCACCCTGAGGAGCCCCTCTCTATGGGACCGTACTGGCCAGTGAGAGGCTACTGGTGGCAGCAGGCGGTCTCGTAAGTACCCCGGTCCTAAGCCATGGAGCGCTCTAAAGGTGGTAACCAAGACCTTGAAGCGCACCCGGAAGACCACCGGGAGCCAGTGCAGCTCACGCAGGAGAGGTGTCACATGGGAATGCCACGTCACTCCCATAACCCTCCCTCCTTCATTTAAGGTCCATGAATTCTGCAGGTTCTCCATTTTTCTCCACTTGGTGCCTTTTCAGACCTCCACACTGAAAAACATTAGGATGTTGTTGTTTTTCCACTTAACTCCTCTAGTTAAACTCCAGTCCTCTCAGGTACATTTAATGGTCTGCTTGTTTGATTCAGGAAGAACTCATTATATTAGATCTTTTATCTTTGTCAACAGTTTCTGGTCCTTTTCCAGATCTCTAATAGATGGTAGGTAGAGCAAGTCGTTGAGATTTTTCTCTTTATTGTTACTAAGGTTACTACAGCTTATGCCATATATTTTGATTTATAGCTCTTTGGAACATTTGTACCAAGCTAATGGCAATGGGTTTAACAACCAACTTTAAATATCTTTGTAATGATGATGATATTGAAGCG
This sequence comes from Arizona elegans, assembly GCA_022577455.1. Taxonomy (NCBI): domain Eukaryota; kingdom Metazoa; phylum Chordata; class Lepidosauria; order Squamata; family Colubridae; genus Arizona; species Arizona elegans. Next base: position 8,475,093 of record JAKOOJ010000011.1, on the reverse strand, counting down.
GGGAAAAGCTTCTGCCTTTTAGGACCAACCACTAACAAAGAAACTGGCAGACAAGAATTACACCACAAATGAGCACTTGGTAGCACAACAATGAAGACCTTGAAAAAGATATTCTAATGTCTATGCCTATCGGTTGTCCTTCACTTATGACAGCTGCCTAGCGACTGTTCAAAGTTATGACAGACCCTCAAAAAGCTACTTATGACCCAGAAAAATTCTGACCTCACCCCCCTGTTAGGCACATAACCACATTTTGGGCACTCGACAACCAGCCCACATTTACAGCTGTTTGCAGTGTCTTGATCACCAGGCTGTGATCTATTTTATTTTATTTTTTGAATTTTTTTTATTTTTTTAAAAACAAAACATAAAACATAAATCTATCATCCATACAATTGCAAACAGTGTGTCAGTCGGTTACAAATCTTTTTTGCTTCCTCACCTTATTCATTACTACTAATTATCTAATTTTCCATATTACCAATCTTTATAATATAATCCTCATTAGTCATTCAACTTTTGGCTTTCCCCTCTTTCCATAAAAAATATTTTCAAGTATTTTTATTATAACATTTAGAGTCATGTAACTTTGTATTATATTTTGTATCTTTCCATCGTTCTTATAATAGTCTCATCCCTATTTCATTTCCATGTTTTATTATCTAGCCATTGATAAAATAAATCCCATATCTTATAGTATTGTTTATCTTCTTGTTCTCTAATTTCAAATGTCAATTTACTCATTTCAGCACATTCCATGATTGTCTTAATAACTTCATCTTGCATTGGTATTTACTCATTTTTCCAGTTTTTAGCAAATACTCCAGGCTGTGATTTATGATGGTTTTGCCAACCTTTACTTCCTGTTTCAGAAAAAAACCAGCCCATGCAAATTATTAGGTTTACTTAATGTCCATCGCATTTGCTTAGTGACTGCCATGAAAAAAGTTGTCAAACTGAGTCCAATTACATAGTGACCAGCTTATGACCTTAATTGCCTGACTTAGTTATGGTTGAAACCTGAGGATTCCTTGTACAAAGATCAGAACTTTGCAGCAGTGGTGGGTTCCTCCCGGTTTGGTCTGGTTCGGCCGAGCCGGTAGCGGTGACGATATGACATCACTGAACCGGTTCTCTCCCCCGCCCTCCCCCCCCACGTTATTCTTACCTTTTATTTGGCCCCACCCCCAATCTATTGTTGCCTCCTGAGTCCCAGCTGATGACTAGAGGGAAAAAAACTGTTTAAACTCTTGCCGGGGGGCGTCAAAGGGCCGTCCTACAGCTGATCAGTGTTAAAAGCAAACAAATGAGTCGGGTCATAAGTGCAAGGACTGGTCGTAAATGCGAGGACCTTCCAGAAATGACTCTGACCAGCTAGCCACGCCCACCTAGTCACATGACCTCCAAGCCACACCCACAAAATAAGCCACGCCCACAGAACCGGTAGTAAAAAAATTTAAAACCCACCCCTGCTTTGCAGGGTACATTCTTCTCTGTTTCTATAGAAGTGAAAACTGGACTTTGATGAAGCACATTAGAAAGTGTTTTGAACACCGATCTTGGGGAAGACTTCTGAGAATACCATGGATGGCCAGGGCAACAAACAAATGGACTGTAGAACAAATCAATTTCACTAAAAGCACAAATGACCAAGCTCAAATGAACAACTAGACACAAGAACAGTTTTTCCCAAACGCCATCACTCTGCTAAATAAATAATCCCTCAACACTGTCAAACTATTTACTAAGTCTGCACTACTATTAATCTTCTCATTGTTCCTATCACCCATCTCCTCCCACTTATGACTGTATAACTGTAATCTTGTTGCTAGTATCCTTATCTATATTGACTGTTTCCCTATGACTATGATTAAGTGTTGTACCTTATGATTCTTGACGTATGTATCTTCTCTTTTATGTACGCTGAGAGCATATGCACCAAGACAAATTCCTTGTGTGTCCAATCGCACTTGGCCAATAAAGAATTCTATTCTATTCTATTCTATTCTATTCTATTCTATTCTATTCTATTCTATTCTATTCTATTCTATTCTATTCTATTCTATTCTATTCACTGGCTGTGGAATTCTGGGAGTTGAAATCCACCTCTTCTAAAGTTGCTGAAACAGAGCAGGTCTGGAGGTTCCTTGCATTCACTTCCACTCTGTAGTTCACTGATTCTCTGATTTTTATGATATCCCAGGCTTCATTTTCACCAACTGGCTCTGTATCCCCCTTTTCTGACGGCTCTTCAGTGGCCACCGCAAAAGGAATTTCAGCTATAATGCACCACAGTGGATGGGATTCTATTCTCCCTACCCCCCCTACTACAAACTTCTGCAGCTTTAGCAGAATTTCACCTCATGCTGAGTGGTGTAATGTGTTCCACAAGCCCAGAAGGACATCGCTGAGTGCAGCTGATGCAGCAAAGACATGATTATAGTCAGTGCTGTACACGAACAGCTGGAAACTAGAGCTGGGTAGTATACCAAAATGTCCTTTGATCTGGGAGATGGGGAAGTTGCAGAACACGATACTCAGGGATGCCATTTTGGGCAATCAGAATTGCAGAACAAAGAGGACATCACTGTGTAAGGCATGGCTTGTTGCATTCAATGTCTTCAACATATTGCATGAAGTCATTAACCAGAGTGTCTTAAGGTGCAATGGCTGTGTTTGCACCACCGTTTAATTAAGCCCATTCCACTGCCGAATTAGTTGAGTGAAAATGGGCCTGATGGTGGCATGCATACAACATGAAACAGTACAATCAAAGTACATTAGAGTTTAGAGCAGTTAATGCTTTCTCAGACTGTTCTCACTTTGGATTTGGACTGACTTTCTTGGGTAGATCACAAAAAAACCAATGGATTACAGACACCATGCAAAGGCAAAATTCCATTGCTTTGATCCATGTTTCACAATATTGTCAACTTCAAGAGGTGTGGACTTCAATTCCCCAGACTTTCCCAGGCAGCATAAGGATTCTGGGAATTGCAGTCCCAGTATATCTGAAAGACATCTGGTTCCTTGTTAATAATGTGTTAATAATGCTGACCAGTATGGAGCAATGGTATGACTTGGCCTAAAACATATATTTAATTTCCAAGACCCTCTCTCGACCACCATGCTCCCAACCTCAGACAGATGGGTGGACTTCCAACTCCCAGAATTCCCTAACTAGTACAATTGGACAGAATCTAATCATAGGATTGGAAGGTACCTTGGAAGGTCTTCTAGTCCAACCCCCCTACCGGTGGTAGGAGACCTTATCTCATCTTGGACAAATGGCTGTTCAATCTTTTCTTTAAAACCTTCAGTACAGATCACCCACAACTGTTCACTGTCAGAAAATTTCTTCCTAATTGCATGTTGGATCGCTCTTTAATAAGCTTCCATCATTGCTTCGTGTCCTACCCTTAGGAGCTTTGGAGAATAAGTCAACCTCAGTGGTGAAATCCAATTTTTTTTTACTACTGGTTCTGTGGGAGTAGCTTGGTGGGCTTGGTGTGGCATGGTGGACGTGGCTTGGTGGGCGTGGCAGGGGAAGGATACTGCAAAATCTCCATACCCACCCCACTCTGGGACCAGCCAGAGGTGGTATTTTTCAGTTCTCCAGAACCTGTCAGAACCTGCTGGGTTTCACCCCTGGTCAACTCCCTCCTCTCTGTGGCAGTCCCACATTTACTATAAGGTCTTATAATACCCTTAATTCTTCTCTTCATTAGGTTAGACATACCTAGTTCCCTTAACAGTTCCTTGTACGATATAGCCTGCTGACCCCTTATCGTTTTAGTTGACCTTCTCTGTACTCTTTCTAGAGTCTCAGCATCTTTTTTTGTATCGTGGTGACCAGAAATGGATGCAGTACCCCAAGTGTGGCTTCACTAGTGAAGAATAAAGTGGTACCATCACTTCTCATGGTTTTGATGCTCTTTCTTTCTTTATGCAGTTTAGGATTGCATTGACTCTTTCGGCAGCTGCAGCTCACTGCTGGCTCATACTTTCATGGTGGTCCACTAAGGCACCTAGATCCCTCTCACAGCTACTACCGTTGAGCCACGTTACTGCCTATTCTATACCTATGCATTTGATTTTTCCTCTCGAGGTGCAGGACTTTACTGTTCTCACCACTGAACTGAACTTCAACTCCCAGAATTCTCCAGCCAGCACCGGGCTCCTTAAACCATGAACCAGCTCTCCAAGCTGAAGCTCCACATTCCCCCCTGTCTATTCTGAGCAGAAGTCTTTCCCGACCGTGATTTGAATGATGGCCCCTTGGTATGCATGCATATGGTTTCTTGCAGAGTAATGACCCTTCCCAAATAGATGGTGGCAGTGGTGAAATTCAATTTTTTTTACTACCGGTTCTGTGGGCATGTCTTGGTGGGCATGCTTGGTGGGCATGCAGGAGAAAGATCAGGGGTGAAATCCAGCAGGTTCTGACAAGTTCTGGAGAACTGGTAGCGGAAATTTTGAGTAGTTCAGAGAACCAGCAAATACCACCTCTGGCTGGCCCCAGAGTGAGGTGGGAATGGAGATTTTGCAGTATCCTTCCCCTGCTATGCTCACCAAGCCATGCCCACCAAGCCACACCACACCCACCAAGCCACACCCACAGAACCGGTAGTAAAAAAAAAATGGATTTCACCACTGGGAAGGATACTGCAAAATCTCCATTTCACCCCACTCCAGGGGAAGGATACTGCAAAACCTCCATTCCCAACCCACTCTGAGACCAGCCGAACAACTCAAAATTTCCGCTACCGGTTCTTCAGAACCCGTCAGAACCTGCTGGATTTCACCCCTGGATGGTGGCTATTTTTACAAACCAGGTAAGATTGTCTTCTATGAAGGTTAATTCACTGATCCATCCCTCTCAGTATGTCCTGTTCAGAAGGCAGCTTCTAAGCTAAGGCTAAAAACAGCCCTGCCAGAATCAGACAGAGGGATGTTTTGCATGCAAAGTCTATGGTCTACTGTTGAATTAAATTTCTTCACAGAACACACTGTGACAATTAACTTCCTAAGGTGAAGGGGGAATGCTGCATCTCCCTACTTCTGAATAGCTTTTGTTCTTAGTACAACCGAGTACAGATTTACTCCATTGGCTACAATTATAAATGCTATATATATATATATTTTTAAAAAAGTGTTGAGAAATATCTTAACTCTGGGATGTTTTGAGACTATGTCAAAGAGGAAATTGTGTCTATTTTTGGAGAGTCCTGCATGTCCTGATATTTTTAACTCCATTTTTTTTCATCCATTTGCTTTTCGCTCCTCCTTAGCTGTTCAAGTTGTTTTGGAATTTCCTTTTAAAATTCCACAGTGCTGGTTTCAAGTCTCCAGACCATTTAGTCATAATAATTTAAATCAAAGACATTTTGGTGCCTAACTGAAAACAAAATAAGCTGTTTAAAACACACGCATGGAGAGAGAAAGAGAGGTGTGTTTTGCATTAATATTCTGAAAAGTAATATCAAAATACATCTCGGGGGTAAGAAGCTGAACAAACAAAAAATAAGGAATTGTTTGGAGAGGAGAGGAGAGGAGTAGGCTTGGTATTAAGGAGAAGGTTGTATTGTAGCCCTATTGTAAGCAGTAATTTCTACTGGAGTCTTGAGATAGTTATTATGAATACTGCTGGTCTTGATTCCAATCAGACATAGGAAACCGTTTATACAAAATCCATATTTTTTTGTCCATCCAGTTTGCTAGGTCTATAATGAACAACAATAGATGGGGTTCAGGTGAGGATGAGGTTATATTTCCAAACCTTGAAAATCAGGAAATGAATCAGCCAATGATATCAGCCAATGAATACTTCAGCTTCAACCACAACAATATACGAGCACACAATAGATACAGACTCAAGGTAAACCGATCTAAACTCGACTGCAGAAAATACAACTTCAGCAACAGAGTGGTCAATGCCTGGAATGCACTACCTGACTCTATGGTTTCTTCCCCAAATCTGCAAAACTTTAACTTAAACTGTCTACTGTTGACCTCACCCCATTCCTAAGAGGTCTGTAAGGGGCGTGCATAAGAGCACCAGCGTGCTTACTGTCCCTGTCCTCATGTTTTCTTTTATTCGTATCCTTTTCATGCATTTATAATTATGTTTACACTTGTATCTGTCATAAAATACATGCTTGATGAAATAAAATAAAATAAATAAAAATAAAAAATAAAAATAAATAAATATCCACAAAGCAAGAACTAAATTGCATTTTGTCTTGTGGATGACATGACTAAAAGAATATAGTTGGGAAAATATCCATTTCAGATTTCTCAGTCGGAGAGCAAAAGCAGAATGAATCAGAGAAGCAAAAGTGGACAGTCTCAATAAAAGGAGAGTCACGGGATTTCAAGGTCTCAACATTTGAAACCAAACCTTCCCACCTCAATTAGACTGACAGATCTTCCCAGTCTATTTTCTATGGACTCTTTCCCCCCCCCCCCATTTTTCCAATTTTCATAACAATAAGCATTTTTTAACAGTACTGTGCCACGTGTCTCTTACAGTTATCTACATTTATTTCTATACATTTTTGTTTCTCTGTTCTAACCACTTATACCACTTATCCCAAACCTCGTAAAATTCTGTTTCTTCCTTGTCTTTTATTTCTAATGTGAGCTTATACATCTCGGCACATTCTAATATTTTATGAATAATCCTCTCGTCGGCTGGTATATTTTCCAGTTTCCAACATTGGGCATAAACAATTCGTGCTGCTGTTACTATATGTAAAATGATATGTTGGAGTTGCTTCTTTATCTTTTGATTAATTATTCCTAATAAAAATAATTCAGATTTTAATTTAATTTGTTCTCCTGTTATCTCCTGTAACCATCTCCTTATCTGTTCCCAATATTTCTTTGCTTACATTTGAAACCAAACCTTCCCACCTCAATGCCGAAGAATTAGACTGACAGACCTTCCCAATCTATTTTCTATGGACTCTTATCTGGGATCTCCATGTTACTTTCACAATTATGTCAAACCAGGAGTGGATTAACAGAGGGATGCAATCAAGATCAAGGGAGATACTAAAACCACTCTATAAAGCCCTAGTAAGACCACACCTAGAATACTGCATCCAGTTTTGGTCACCACACTATAAAAAAGATGTTGAGACTCTAGAAAAAGTGCAGAGGAGAGCAACCAGGTTGATTAGGGGACTGGAGACTAAAACATATGAAGAACGGTTACAGGAACTGGGCATGGCTAGTCTAGTGAAGAGAAGGACCAGGGGAGACATGATAGCCGTCTTCCAATACTTGAGGGGCTGCCACAGAGAGGAAGGGGTCAAGCTGTTTTCCAAAGCACCTGAAGGCCAGACAAGGAATAATGGATGGAACTGAGCAAGGAGAGATTCAACCTAGAAATGAGGTGGAACTTTCTGACAGTGAGAACAATCAACCCATGGAACAGAAGTTGCCTTCAGAAGTTGTGGGAGCTTCATCACTTGAGACTTTCAAGAAGAGTCTGGACTGCCATTACTCAGAAATGGTATAGGGTTTCCTGCTTGAGTGGGAGGGTTGGACTAGATGACCTATAAGAGCCCTTCCAATTTTGTTAATCTGTCTGGATTTGATGTCTGAAGAGGGTGCCCATCCTCATTACTTGAAGAAGCTCATCATCCACCACCTGCAGACTTTCTGAAGTACAGTTTTAAAAGTAGCATCCTTCCCAATCCAGGATGCGTTGACACACTGCATGAACTTAGAATGGGGTTTGCTTTTGTGTGAACCTGATCCGTCAGACAAGAAAAGGAATACAAAACATGAGCAACTGATTGCAGCAGAGGTGAAGTTCATGTCTGAGAGCAACCAGTTTCCGTGTGTACTTTCTTTTGCTGCCGAAACAGATTCTTGACCTCATTATTTATCAGAAATGTAACCCTGATGCTTAAAATGATGAGAAACATGATGAGGCTATCCTCAGATAAAGACATCCGTAGGCTCCTTCGGAGCTCGTAGATTCTGCCCACACAGCATAATATGTCATGGTTATTGAATAAATCTCAGTTTGTTCAAAGAACATGAATGACAAACCATGATTTACAACACTTCAGGCAGCTATAATTTAATCTATTTTTATACAACTTTCTAAATAAAAGTAGCTCAACCAAGTTTACAAAGTACCATATGTGTAACAATAAACTGTTGGAAGAAATATCCTTCTGGGTTCAGCTCCAAGTGGGGAAAAAGACACTGGAAACATGGAGACTGCTTAGAAAGATGGTTTACTGGTGGACAGGATCATATGGCTTGAGTTCCTGAACAGAAAAAGGGCTGAGATACAGCGAGTCCCTGGGTTTTATGCCCTCTCTGGCTTTGAACTTCCTGGGGCCCAGAAAGAGTATCCTGATTGGTTGTCAGACTCCCAGGGGGTGGGGGTCTTAGCTAGCCTTGCTGGCTGATGTAATCTTCCCAGGTGCCATGTGGTGAGTTTCTGTCCTAGATGGATCCCATTGTGTTAGTTTCTGTTGCTATTGTGTTGCAGATGGGTCCTATTGTCAAAGATTGAGTTTCTGCCTCTGGCCCATTGACAAAGTGGGGGGAGGCAGGAAGGTGGGAGTTGCTTTGTCTTTAAAACATGCTTCTCCATTTCTCAACCAGGGAAACATAATATTCTGCCTTTTTAATATTTCCTAAAATATTTCATTCTTCTAGGAAAGGGGTGGGGGGCTAACTTCCTACAAAACGAAAAACAAACAAAACATTTATGTAACAATAAATGAATAAAACTACTTTCACAATTCTCGCTAGCTCAGGAACTTCTGAGTGACATAAATTATCATATACTATTGAGGGACTACAAGTAGTTCATTTAATGACTTCAAAGTTACAAGGGCACTAAAAAGTGATTTATGACCATTTTTCACACACCTTTTGCAGCATTGCCATAGTCACGTGATCGAAATTTGGTGGCTTGGCAACTGGCTCTCATAAGATGAGGATGATTTGAATTTATTTTTTTAAAGATTTTAGTCATGATAGAGAGTGGGTGTATAAGCTCAGGTTGCTTAAGTGGCATCAATTCTTTTTAAAGAAGGACAAGGAATGTCCTACTATTTAGAGTCGATTAAATCCCATTGCCTGAAAATAAACCTTTACAGAACTTAACTTCCTAACAATGCCAACTGCCTATTTGGATGGAAGATATGAAAGGATTAAGTAACCACACACTGTTCTTGCATTTGTAATAATGTACAGGTAGAAGATTTGACGCCTGATTTATTATATTGCAAACTTTATCAAGAATTAAGTACTAGATTCATGATGCCCCTGTTAATCCAACAGAATCAATCTAGTTTACTAGAGAGAGAGAAAAAATCTTTTTTCTTTTTTGTTGTCTATTGAAGATGAACATGTAATAAAACATGTTGCATTGCTTGCAATGGCTGCAAGGAAGATACAAAAACACACTCTGACAAATAGTGCTGTCAATATTCGAGAGAATGTATTGAACTGATATAATTGCTGCAATTTTAAATGTATTTTGCTAAAGCCTACAGTTGCGAATAAATATTTCAAATACAGAGACAAGTATTTTTAAGTCTTCTTTTCAACAAGTCACAATCTGCAGCAGAGGTATCTGAAAACGGGTGAAGAAAGTCAAGATGGCGAATGGGATCATATCTGCCATCTTGGCTTTCTTGAATCCCACCCCTACTCTATCCTTATTGGCTGGCTCGGAACAGCATGTGATCCTAACATCAAACCAGTCCAATGATGTAGCTTGATAAGCATCCGGTCCTCATTCATAAAATCAAATCTTTGGAATCATGTCTTTTCAGACGAAAGCTTAAAATGATGCCTTTTAATGGGAAAGAATGACACAATTGTTTCAAATCTGGGGAAATGCCTTTGTTTGAAGTTCACCATTTGGTTCCTCCACTGATCCGTGTGACCTCTTGTCTGCTTCTCAAAATTGGCATCAAGATAAAAAGAAAATGGAAATCTGGTTGACCAATTGATTTGATGTGCTGCCTCTTGGATGATGGTGGTAGTGGTGAAAAGAAACAACAACCCAGAGTTAGTGAGTCAGCAGCTAAAACCACTCCTCTCTTGCCACTACGAGCCCCAGAAATAAAAGTTAATGGTATGTTTCTAACAGGAAATGTAGATATGGTTCTCCATACGGGGTTTCTATTCTTTATAAGTCTTTAGAGACCTCCCACCAAAGGGATACTTGGTCCATGGAGGACCTGTATACTGCACGAGTCAAAAAGAGGGCTGTGAAAATATTTACAGACCCCTCGCATCCTGGACCTAAACGGTTTCAACTCCTACCCTCAAAACGACACTATAGAGCACTGCACACAGAACAACTAGACACAAGGACAGTTTTTTCCCCAACGCCATCACTCTGCTAAACAAATAATTCCTTCAACACTGTCAAACTAGTTACTAAGTCTGCATTACTATTAATCTTCTCATCGTTCCTATCACCCATCTCCTCCCACTTATGATTGCATGACTGTAACCTTGTTGCTGGTATCCTTACGATTTATATTGACTGTTTCCTAGTATGATTTGATTGCTTATTTGTACCTATAACTATCATTGAGTTGTACCTTATGATTCATGATGAACGTATCTTTTCTTTTATGTACACTGAGAGCGTATGCAGCAAGACAAATTCCTTGTGTGTCCAATCACACTTGGCCAATAAAGATTTCTATTCTATTCTATTCTATTTTCTAAATTCTAATTCTATTCGTTCTCCAGCTTCTAACCATGCTTTAGTTATCACATCTGTATCTCAGCTTTTTTTTCCCAAAGAAACTTAATAGAGTTTTAAATTAGGCTGTGTCATTCTGTTCCTATGTAACTCTAGAGATTTATTGCACTGAAGGAGGAGGAAGAGAAGAAGAATCACAGTGCTTGGGATTGTTTATTGTACATTGCATTCAAGTATAAATCATAAATCTCTAGCTGGCACATCGTTCACCATGATTTGGGCCACCATGAAAAGTTACAAGCAAAATGCTGGCAAGAAAAAAGACAAGCACCTAAGTTAATGATTGGCAAGAGGACCTGTAGTTTCGAAGCGAAGAGTGATAACCTGGAGATGCAGAGAACCACAAAATGTCCCACTCAAAAAAGAAATGTTGGCAGGATGGGTGGGTGGAATGCTGGTTACCTCCTAATGGCAAACTGGGAGCTGGACTTGAAATGGGCATCAGGGAGAGAAGCCTCAGTCTGTCCTTACGGGACACTTTTTGCCCGTGTAAATTCATAGCGACATGCAGGTGGAAAATACAGAAGAAAGAGCTATTATTTGATACGCTGGGCTACTTGCTCTGAAGCCAGAAGATAATCCTAAATTGAAGATTTATATGATTTTATACCGGGGGCCAAAGAAGAAAATGTAGGGAAGAGGGTATCAGGTGCCAGGGTGCTGGTTTGTCCTGACTTGGTGCCTCCAGATTATTTTGAGTTTGAGTTTGAGTTTATTAGATTTCTATACCGCCCTTCTCCCGGAGGACTCAGGGCAGTGTACAGCCATATTAAAACACATAGATTTACACAATTTAAAACCAATTAAAATCGAATATATAAAAAATTTGGCCCCCAAATTAAAACACACATACACCCATTATAAAATTCGTATTAGGCCAGCCTGGCTTGCTGGAACAGAAGGTCTTCAAGGCGCGGCGAAAGATACGCAGGTCGGGGCTAAGATGGACTTCTAGGGGCAGCTCATTCCAGAGGGCTGGTGCCCCCACAGAGAAGGCTCTTCCCCTGGGTGTCACCAGTTGGCACTGTTTGGCCGACGACACCCTGAGGAGCCCCTCTCTGTGGGAGAGTATTGGCCGGTGGGAGGCTGTTGGGACAGAAGGCAGTCTCATAAATATCCCGGTCCTAAGCCATGGAGTGCTTTAAAGGTGGTAACCAACACCTTGAGTCGCACCTGGAAGACCACCGGGAGCCAGTGCAGCTCGCGCAGGAGGGGTGTTACGTGGGTGCGCCATCGCCCCCATAACCACCCGCGCGGCCGCATTCTGGACCAGTTGGAGCCTCTGAGTGCTCTTCAAGGGGAGTCCCAAGTAGAGAGTATTACAGTAGTCTAGACGGGACGTGATGAGGGCATGAGTGACCATGTGCAGGGCATCCCGGTCCAGAAAGGGACGCAACTGGTGCATCAGGCGAACCTGATAAAAAGCTCCCCTGGCCATGGCCGTCATATGATCTTCCAAAGACAGCCATGCATCCAGGAGAATACCCAAGTTGCGAATAGTCAGCGATGGAACCAGCTGACTATACCGGGACACCGGGAACCACAGCCACTCGGTCTTGGAAGGGTTGAGTCTGAGCTTGTTCCTCCCCATCCAGATCCGCACGGCCTCCAGGCATTGGGACATCACGTTAAGGGCATCATTGGGGTGGTCTGGGGTGGAGATGTACAGCTGAGTATCGTCAGCATACTGATGGAACCTCACCCCGAAACCACGGATGATCTCGCCCAGTGGCTTCACATAAATGTTGAACAGAAGGGGCGAGAGGACAGACCCCTGCGGCACCCCACATACAAGGTGCCTCGAGGTCGACCTCTGCCCCCCTGCCAACACAAACTGCGTACGGTCGGAGAGGAAGGAAAAGAACCACCGCAACACGGTGCCCCCCCTCCCAACCCCTCCAATCGTCGCAGCATGAAACCATGGTCGATGGTATCAAAAGCCGCTGAGAGATCTAATAGGACCAGGACAGAGGAACAACCCCTGTCCCGAGCCCTCCAGAAATCATCAACCAATGCGACCAATGCTGTTTCCATGCTGTGCCCCGGCCTGAAGCCCGACTGGAACGGATCTAGATAATCGGCTTCATCCAGGTACTGGGGAAGTTATCGCGCCACCACACTCTCAACAACATTCACCACAAAGCGAAGGTTGGAGACTGGGCGATAATTCGCTAATACAGCCAGGTCCAGGGAAGGCTTTTTGAGGAGAGGCCTCACCACCACCTCTTTCAAAGAGGGGGGGAAGAAGCCCTCACTCAAAGAAGCGTTAATAATCCCCTGGAGCCAGCCTCGTGTAACCTCCCGGGAGGCCAGCACCAACCAGGAGGGACTCGGATCCAATAAACATGTGGCAGCGCTAAGCCTATCCAGAACCCTGTCCACGTCCTCGGGAGCCACAAGGTCAAACCCCTCCCAGATAACATTCTCAAGACCCCCCTCCGTCACCCCGTCCAGATCTACCCAATCAGAGTCCAGACCTTCCCGAATCTGAGTGACTTTGTCATGCAAGAATTGCACAAAATCCTCAGCCCTGCCCTGCAAGGGGTCTTCCCTTGTTCCCAGATGAAGAAGGGTCACCCTAAACAGGGCTGCTGGGCGGTTCTCTGCAGACCCGATAAGAGTGGAAAAATAATTAAATTTTGCCGCTTTTATCACCACTAGGTAGATCTTAATATGAGACCTCACCAGTGTTCGGTCAGATTCGGAGCAACTGGTCCTCCAATCACTCTCCAGGTGTCTTTTCCGGTGCTTCATCTCTCTCAGCTCCTCGGAGATCCAGGGAGCCAGTTGAGATCGGCACTGGGTCAGAGGCCACAAAGGCACGACGTGGCCTGGAGCTCCAGCGTCCGCCCTATCCCAGGCGGCCACCAGTTCTTCAGTCGTGCCGTGAGCCAGAGCCTCAGGGAATGGCCCAAGCTCCGTCAGGAACCTATCCGGGTCCATCAGGCGCCTGGGACAGAACCACCAGGTTGGTTCCGTCTCCCTGCGGCGAGGGATAGCGGTTTGAAAGTCCATGCGAAGGAGGGAGTGATCAGACCATGACAAGTATTCGATGACTAAGTCCCCTATTTCCAGATCACTCTGCCACTGACCAGAGACAAAAATCAGATCCAGAGGGTGTCCCCCCTTGTGTGTAGGGCCTTGAACTAATTGGGTCAGGTCCAAGGCCGTCATGGAGGCCAAGAACTCCCGAGCCGACATATACGTCTCGGATGGCAAGTTGAAATCCCCCATAACCATAAGCCTGGGGTTATCAACCATTTTGGACTTCCAATTTGAACAGAAACTTCAACCAACCTGGCTGAAGGATTCTGGGAATTAAAGTTCCAGTGTTATCTGGAAGGACCTCATTGGGGAAAACTAATAGTGAGCAAATTCTTCCCTTAGGAGTTACATGAAGCAACAACAACCCACAACAATCAAGCCTATCTGCTGAACAATGTCAAAAGAGTCCAGTTGTAGAAATGAGGCATCAGCTTCATAGAAATAAATGATGGCGGTTTCCGTTTCCTTCCTTCCGAACACCTCGTGCCTTTCCTTCTCTGTCTTGCTGGAAAGCCAACAGTCCAACGCAGGGTCCTCAGTGTTAGCCCCATCCTCTGTTTCTCAGAAGGAAAGGTTTCACAACATGCGAGTAGCAGACATCATGAGGAAATCTTCGTAGCTGATCCGTGCAGTGCCCGTCATGCCAGTATCTTTCTCCCGGAAGGCTTCGGTCATGGTTTGGAGGAGAGTGCAGATGTGGATGAAGCGGTCCAACTGGATGCCAGGAGTGCACCCCTTCTGTGAATAATGGGACACCAGCAGCTGGGAAAACTGGGGGCTCAAGTTGTACCCCATTTGGCAAAGAGCTGGAAGGAAAGCAATATAAATGCAATAGAGTTAGATGGACATCTAACATCAAAATCGTCATCAAAAAAGCACAGCAAAGAATGTTCTTTCTGCGCCTACTCAGGAAGCTCAAACTGCCCAAGGAGCTGCTGATCCAGTTCTACAGAGGAATTATTGAGTCTGTCATCTGCACCTCCATAACTGTCTGATTTGGTTCTGCAACCCCAACAAGACAGCCCCAGACTTCAGAGGATAATTAGAACAAAAGCAAGAAAAAACAATGGCTACCAACCTGCCTTCCATTGAGGACCTGTATACTGCACAAGTCAAAAAGAGGGCTGTGAAAATATTTACAGACCCCTCGCATCCTGGACCTAAACTGTTTCAACTCCTACCCTCAAAACAACGCTATAGAGCACTGCACACCAGAACAACTAGACACAAGAACCGTTTTTTTCCCAAACGCCATCATTCTGCTAAACAAATAATTCCTTCAACACTGTCAAACTATTCACTAAGTCTGCATTACTATTACTCTTCTCATCATTCCTATCACCCATCTCCTTCGACTAATGACTGCATGACTGTAACCATGTTGCTGGTATCCTTAAGATTTATATTGACTGTTTCCCTATGACTATCATTAAGTGTTGTACCTTATGATTCTTGACAAATGTCTATTTTCTTTTATGTACACTGAGGGCATATGCACCAGGACAAATTCCTTGTGTGGCCAATCACACTTGGCCAATAAAAAATTCTATTCTATTCTATTCTATTCTATTCTATTCTATTCTATTCTATTCTATTCTATTCTATTCTATTCTATTCTATTCTATTCTATTCTATTCTATTCTATTCTACTCTACTCTACTCTACTCTACTCTACTCTACTCTACTCTACTCTACTCTACTCTCTTGGAATCTGTTTGGTCTCTCCCCAGCAAGGCTGGGTTGAAACCAATTAAACAATCTCACAAGCATTAAGATTTTTTCCCCTTCTAATCAGTAATTCATTGCAGAAAAGCTAAGAAGACATTAAGGAAGAATTCTAGTGACTGCTATGAATCAAAATGAGCCCTATTTACAGGGAAATCGATGTTTATATTTGGGCAGTTCTTTCTTCTGCCTGAACTATGCAGTGGCCCAGATCAAACTCTCTTTTGGGGGAGAATGAAAGCTTCTCTGTCAGATTGCCTGGCCAGTGGTGTCAAACTCAAGGCCCGTGTGTGTGTATGTGTGTACGCTTAGATCTGGCCCGTGGAGCCGCCCTGGAAACAGCAAAGGACTGGCCTGCGGTGCCTCTGACAGCAAAAATGGAACTCCGTTTTTGCTGGCAGAGGGTTGCAGGAGGCCATCGCGGCCGAAAATGGAGCTCAGGAGCCCGTTTTCGCTGGCAGAGTGTTCGGGCCACCACAGGCGCCCTGACATGAGTGATGTCGAACTGGCCACAAACCCCACCCCCATCCCGAAGCACAACCCCGATGCGGCCCTCAATGAAATCAAGTTAAGACAGTGGTTTCTGTCCATCCCACCAAACTGGCAAAAGCGGGCATGCTCCAGGTCGTATCAATGAAACAATGTCTCTGGTAAGGCTCCAGGAAGCATAGCTTCTCTGTTATGGCACCTCCCCACTGAGATCCTGACAATCCCAACACTATTAGCCAGCGGTGAAATCCAATTTTTTTTACTACCGGTTCTGTGGGCGTGGCTTGGTAGGTGTGGTGTGGTTTGGTGGGCGTGGCAGGGGAAGAATACTGCAAAATCCCCATTCCCTCCCCACTCCTGGGAGAAGGATATTGCAAAATCTCCATTCTCACCCCACTCTGGGGCCAGCCAGAGGTAGTATTTGCCGGTTCTCCAAACTGCTCAAAATTTCCACTACCGGTTCTCCAGAACCTGTCAGAACCTGCTGGATTTCACCCGTTATTAGCCTTTCAGAAGATAGGAAAGACATACCTGGGTCTTCTCCTAGACCCCGTGGCTGGGATTTTAATCAAGCTCTGGCAAGTTCTGTTTGGTACGTTGATAATGTAATTTTTAGAGTCCTTGAGCCTGGTTCTTTTGAACTGGATTTTTTATAGTTTATTATGCATTATTTCTGGGCGGTCTTGAGTAGATGGGAGGCTATATACATTTATTAAATGAATAAACAAATGAAGTGTCTCTTGTCTTGGCAATGGATAGATTGGATATCAGTATTCCTCTGACAAAGTGAGAACTAACTCTCACATAACTCACACTTAATCCCTAGTGAAAATCCACCATGCTATGACTCAAATAATTGGTGACAGAGTGGCATGACTGATATTTTTATATCAGCCAAGCATTCCAACATGGAAGAACTACCTAACAATTATTGGAAGCTAAGGTTTTTTCCCCCCACAATTTTTGCTTCCTTTTCCATCTTCTCCTTAGAGTGGACCTATAGCTGCCAGTCCTTTTAGTCCAGTTCAGTGATGGGTTTCGAATTTTTTTACTACCGGTTCTGTGGGTGTGGCTTGGTGGGCGTGGCATGGCTTGGTGGGTGTGTCAGGGGAAGGATACTATAAAATCTCCATTTCCTCCCCACTCCAGGGGAAGGTTACTGCAAAATCCCCATTCCCTCCCGATCAGCTGGGACTCGGGAAGCAGAGAATAGATGGGGGTGGGGCCAGTCAGAATTTTTACTACCGGTTCTCTGAAGTACTCAAAATTTCCACTACCGGTTCTCCAGAATTGGTCAGAACCTGTTGAAACCCACCTCTGGTCCAGTTCTTTCTCCGTCTCCAAGCTCAGCCCTCACTGTCTACATCCACCTCAGGGGCATGGCTTTCTGACCAACTGAATCAGACAGGTAGAAGAAGCTTCTCTTTTCATTAAACGACTGGCTCAACAGCTCAGTATTCCTTTGATTGCCAGGTAACCTGCTGATTGTCAACAGATTTTTAAATGCCCAAAATTGAACCATAGGATCTTTACAGTGGAAAGTTTTTTTGGGATTGATCCAGGCCAATAACAGCTACAGAACACTGGGCTGATCCAATGGTAGATCCAGCCTTGGAGAAGATTTCAAGCTGAGGAATCCTGGGAAAAAATGGAACCTGCCTTTGGAATGCCATCCCCAACCACTCTTAGAAATCCAACCCACAGGGAATCTCATTTCTAATAGAAGAAGCTCAGAGCTTAACTGTGGGGACCTTGGTGCTCTCTGAGCTTGGTTGTTTTCTTGCAGACGTTTAATTCTCCAACTAGATAACATCATCAATGCCAGAACGGAGCGGGTTTTCTCTCTGTTTATATACAGTGGCTTGCCCTGATAATGTTGGTGGGGTGTAATTTTTTTCCTTGGCAGTTCTTTGATCAGAGTATTGTTTGTCTGGTGTTAATCCCTGCTTATCTGGTTGCTGGAATCTTCAGTGCTTTCTGAACTAGGTTGGTTGGTTGCAGGTGTTTCATTACCCAACTAGGTAACATCTTCAGTGTTAGAAGGGAATGGTGCAAATGATGTTACCTGCAAGAAAACAACCAAGCTCAAAGAGCTCCAAGGACCCGACAATCTCATTTCTGAATGGGTGAAGTCAAAATCAACGGCAAACATTGCCACCCCACAACCTCAATGTCTCACCTTGGTGCATCTCATTATAAGTAATGTTTCCTGAATGGTCCCGATCGAACTGCTGGAACAGATTCCTCCACTGTTGAATAAAACGCCACAGGGCCGAAAACCCATAGAGGTCAATCCGACCAGATTTGCTTTTATCAAACATGTCTGCCGAGACAGAAAGGCAAGAGCGGAGCATTGAATAGTAATGTTTCATTGCCTATATAATAACTATTTCCCCCCAACCAAAAGCTGAAAGAGAGATGAGAGCGTCATACCACTTTTGAGCAGTCTCAAAAATGGTATGAAGGTTTTTACAAGCTTCCAAAATCTGGAGCCATCTATTCAACCCAGGAAAAACTGGAAGGGAAAAAATATTTTAAAAAATCACTAGCATACCATTTGAACCTATTTAAGAACATCTTCTGTCTCTAAGTTTATCCTGTTCCTTAGAATGCCATCTGTATTTCAGTTAAGACAGCAGGAGAAAGAAGACTTGGCTGAAATTGGGAAAATGATTCTCCCTGAAACATGCCAAAGGCAATGGTGAACTATCTTTAGGAAGCTATGTTTGTCCTTTAGCCCAATTTACTGATTTATATATTGAGGAGGATAATAATGCATGCAGACCTGTAGCTCCCATTTGGGTTTCAAATGACTAGCCATGGAACATCAGTGGAAAAAACTATCAGTTCTCCCTTGTTTACAGGGGGAAAGAAAAATGCGCTGTTGAAAGGAGTAGCTCCTTTGAGGGAGGGAAGCATCAAAATCCATGAAATTCAAGCGCAATTATGTTTCTAATTATCTTTAGCATTTCATGATGTTTGAGTCACTTCATTATATTATTATTCTGCTCTCTTTTCTATTACATGCAAAGCAGCCTATAACATTTGTTTATTTTACTTATTTCATGGATCTCCAGCTTTGAGATCTTCCAAAGGAGGAGAGAATTGAAGGAGCTGGAAACCTTAGCCTTAGGCTAAAGTTGGATGGAGAGGGATAAGAGAACAATCTTCAAACACCCGAAGGGAAAACGTTCAGATGAAGGACAAGGCTTATTCTCTGTCATCCCAGTGTGCAGACACAGAATGGTTATAAATGACAGGAAGGCGGTTTCTAGTTGAATGCTAAGGGGGGAGGGGAGGAAATGCCCTAATGGTAAGAGCCAGAGTTGTGCAAATCTTCAAAGAGGGGGTCTGCATTGATGAAAAATTGAAGCAAAGTGACCCCCTTCTAAAAGTGGAGAGAAATAATCATGCTGCTTTATTTTGCAGCTGCTTATCAGCCTCTGGCTCTTGCAACAGCTACAGAAGCTTCCTTCTGCTGGAGAAGGCTGGGGTCTCACTGCAGTCTTCTCCAGCAGCATCTGCCCAAACCAGAATCTCCTCCAGCAATTAAGTCTGATCAAAAGACTCTCCCAGGTTTCACAAGTGAGAACGGTGAGGGATGTAGGGAAAACTCTGAGGCAAGGTGAGATGCTGCTTCAACGAAGAGAATCGGGTTGCCTCCATGGCATGAAGCTCTTCCTTGAGCTAAATTTAAAGCCACCTTGCAGAACCTGAGTAAGAATGTTCAGCCAACGGGAGTAAAGGCCTACAGGAGCATAGAACTCCTTTCTCGGATGTGTCCAGACAAGAAGCTGGGCTGCTGCTGGTTGGAAATGCTTTAATTTGCATTTGTGCACCAAAGGGGGGGGGGGTCAATTTTGATGGCTTCAATTATCTCTTCCTATTCCAAGTGGGATGAGTAAGTAGGGATTGATCAGCAGCTTAATTTCTTCAGAATGATATCTTGAAAAGACTTCTCCAGTGCCTACATTATAGAGACATTCGTATTAAGTCTCATTTCATCATTACTGCATAAATACCCAAGGCGCACAGGATGATTTTATACCTCCCTGCTGCTCTCGCATACCATCCCTCTTTGAATTAGATTTGTATTAAATGGATTTTGTTTCCCATGTTTTTTACAGTATTTAGACTATGTGTGTGTGTGTGTGTGTGTGTGTGTGTGTGTGTGTGTGTGTGTATGTTTTCTGAGGTTTTCACGGGTGTTTGTATGTAGGTCTTTGGTTATTCGGGTTTTCTCCCGCATAAAATTGGAGGTTTCTTGGCAACGTTTCGACGAAGTCTCATTCGTCATCTTCAGGCTGGTGTTCTCGGCTTCGTGCTTCTAGGAGCAATGTGTGTGATCGCAGCTGTTTCTTCCTTTTAACTGCCAGTGGGTGTGTGAACTGATTGGGTGGGAGCTTGGCTGTGTTCTGATTGGGCAGAGGTGTGTTCTGATTGGTTGGGGGTTTGGCTGTGCTCTGATTGGATGGGGGGTTGGCTGTGCTTTGATGTGCAACACAGCTCACCAGCTCAAATCCCCCTGCTACTCAGACTGACCCGAGCACAACCAAGTCCCCACCTAAACAGAACACACACCCAGCCAATCAAAGCTAGCTGGGGGGTTCTGGGAGTTGAAGTCCACCCATCTTCAAGCTTCCAAGGTTGAGAAACACTGCTCTAGAGACTCTGATGGGGAATCAGATCGACAGCATTACAGGGTTCCCACATGCTTTTCACCATGCTAACTATAAATTCTTTTACCCTGAACTTACTCATCATCATTAAGCAAGTATCATCGCTGAAGGCAGACCAATTGGAGTTGACAAGGGCCTGCTTGAGCTCCTTGGTAGTGATGTATCCACTGTGGTCAGCATCTACACTCTGGAACCAAGAGAAAGCTTCTGGGTCCACACCAGAGGGAACATGCCCTGGGTGAGAAAGAACACGATGTAAAGAACATATATAGAGAATGGCAGAGCCTTTGACTAGAGCAGGGGTCTACAACCTTAAACACTCAAATAGCCATTTGGACCCATTTCCCACAGAAAAGAAAACACCGGGAGCCACAAAACCTAGGTGTGTGTGGCCAACTCAACGTCACTCACTTCCACCAGTTACATGACTCCCCTAGCTATGCCTACCCAGCCGGTCATTAGGGCAGAAAAGCGGTTGTTAAAAAACACAAACCACAAAACCCTTTTGACATCTCTTTCTCCCTCCCTCCCTCCCTCCCCCCTTTCTCCCCCCGTCTCTCTGTATCTCTCGATGACTCTCTCTCTCTCCCCCTTTCTCTGTCTCTGCTCTGGCTGTTTCTCCATCCCCTGCCATTGCCCTTACCTTCTCAGGCCTGGCAAGGAGTCACTGGGAGGGGAGGGCGAGGGGTGGGGACAGCCAGTGGTGGATCACCCAAGAGGGAGCCACAGCAGAGGGCCCAAAAAGCCGCATACAGCTCCGGAGCCGCAGGTTGCTGACACCCGGACTAGAGCATGCCAAGTATTCACCAACATTGACAGGAAATATCAAGCAAGCTTCTGATAAATGGAGAAGGTGAGACTCAAACCTTCTACTCATTTGCTGAATCAAATATACAAAAGAATGAAGGCTATTGCTTAACGCATTGCAAGCCGCCCTGAGTCTCCGGAGAAGGGCGGCATATAAATCAAATTAAAAAAAACAAAAACAAAAAAAAACCTCCCCCCACTTCCCCCCAAAAAAGATAGGGTGGATATGTTAAATGTGAGCCCTAGAAAAGAAAGTTCACTTGGGCAGTGGGATGCAAAATCTTATAAAAACAGAAGGGAAATAAATGAGTATTTTCCAATGATTTGTAATGCTCAACGCTAACATGGAGAAGGCACATTGCTTCAGCAGGATGCAAATGCTGCTGCGTTTAGGAGGATTCTGCATAGAAGCAAAATTTTATGTCCATCTCCTCAGGAAGGTGTTGTGACCCAGGCCTCCTGAGTCATTAAAACATACGAGTAGTCCCAAAAACCTCTTTTATTGCAACAGCTGTGAATTACGTTCATTCACAGCTGAGTCCCAATTAGTTGCAAAAAGTCCTTCAGGAGAAGTCCTTTGGGATAATCACCAACATTTATCTCCCTTGACACTCTGCCAAAGACCTTCTAGGCAAAGCCACACGGAGTCCAGAATCAAACAGAGATGCCGACTGGGAACAGAATTAACAACGTTGCTTTCCTGCTAAGGGCCCATATGCCTTTGCTCCTCTTTTAAGCCTTATGGGAGGGGCCAAGCATCTCCAGGCCTTACTCCAGAGTCGTCCCTTTTGTTTTAACTGTTCATGCCTTCTGGCAGCTCTGCGCATGTGTGAACTAGGCACAGGCTCCTCCTGTTCCTCTGCCTCTCTGATGTCTGACTCTGGAGGCTCTGGAGTCTGTGCATCACTCCCAGATGGCCATGGCCCCATCACTGCCTCTGACGCAGAGTCCTCGTCTGAGCCTTCCCCAGACTCCAGGACTGGCCCATGTTCCTCCCCAACCTCCTCACTGTCCAACTCGGCTGCCAGCTCCGCAGGCTGCTGGCAGACCACAACAGAAGGCAACTTTGGGACTTTTCAGTTCTCACCTTGGGACCTTAAATAATGCAATAGGGACACCTTTCTGAACCCCTGGTCTAAATGGAGATGAATAATTCAAATTACGGATGGTTTCTCCAATTTTGCAATAAAAAACAGGCACCGACTGCCACAGCTGCGGAACCAGTCCGTAAAAGCGAAATATGACACATGGCTTGTTCCTTAACGTGTAGCCGAGGGAGCCCTGGAGCTACAGACAAGTTTGCCTCCTTTGGGAGATGGTTTTACTCGAAAGGTCTGCAAAATGTAGCGCTACTGTATTCCAACACTTGCAAAATGTCGCTAGTCCAGAAAAAAATGCTACTTGGGTCACAACCCGTCACACTGGAGATTTGTGGTTTTATATGTGCAGGGAGAATTGAAATTCCAGTTTTCTAAAAGTTTCTTGGCTGTCGACATATTTGTAGCTCTTGATCCACACCAGAAACCAGTTGAGAAATGCTCCCAAGTAAGAACAAACCAACTAACGACACCGCACATTTCTCACTATAACTTGAAATTCCAGATCTGGTAGTAAGTTTTTCATAGACGGGTGGCAAAAACACTGCAGTGGAAAAATGCAAATTTGAGCATCACGATTAACCGGTTCTTAGAGAGGAAACCTGATAACAGACTTGATTTGAAATGTTTGCTTGCTAAAAAAAAGGGGGGGGAGGGGCAATATTGCAACCGATAGGGGGGGGGGGGAAAGGATGGCCAGTAGAGCAATTCCAGATAAACCAGGATACCCTAGTTCAACAATGACAACTGAACTGAAACAAACATCCTACCACTCACCTCCAGGACCACCTGCTCCATAGGGCGCAGGTTGGGGAGCACCATAGGGATTAGCAGGCTGTCCATATGACCCTCCTGGGACTGGGCCACCCCCATACATTCCACCCGGAGGGCCGGAGGAGGGATATCCATATGGTCCTCCACTGGGGGGTGATCCATATGGGCCTCCAGGTGCTGGGCCCCCATACTGTCCCCCAGAAGGCAGTCCACTTCCATATTGTCCACCAGGATAGCCGCCTTGAGGAGCTCCTGGAGCCTGTCCTGCAGTCCCAGGATAGCCCTGTCAAGGAACAAAAGAAGGAAGGAAAGAACTGTAAAAAAGCAGACAATGAATCAGCACAGGACCTAGGTTTCTCACTCCCTTGTTGCGAAATGGTCCTTTCCCCTTCTTCATAACTTCCTTGGTTGTGAAATGGTTCTTGTTCCACCCTACCTCCTTACAAAAGGTATACCCTAAGCTGTGAATGATTGAGTCTCCATTCATAGAAATTGGTGGTATAAATAAATAAGTAGTCACGGTGGAAAATATATCCCTTTACATGATTCACATCATTCGCACAATGGCATTCTTGCTGCTTTGATCTCACCTGACCCCCCTGCCAACTCCTCATCAAGTTATCAGGGTAAAACAGAACTGAATCACCACTTTTTAGTGTTGGTGAAGTCTTCAACTCTTCTTACTCCAGAAGAAAAGAGAAATTATTTTTTTGGGGTAGAAAAACTACAAGTGCAGCTATAAAACAGGTATTTCACCTGTTGAAGGTGTCAGGTTCAATCTCTGAACTGATTGCCAGGCTGAGAAATCGGGATAAGATACTCTTTTGACAGCAACTTAGATTGTCTGAACTTCCAATTGGCCCATAAATATTTTTAATTATCTTACAAATACCGACTCCAAGTTTAATTTTAATTAATACTTGTTTTAAAATTGTATTTCAAGAGAATCAAAAAGCTTTAAATATATCTCAAGAACAAGCGGCTAGGGAAGACTTATTAATTTTATTAAGTTGTATAATATTTAATAGTTTCCTGATGGGGTAGATATATTTCAATTTGGGATAAAGCCAGATTGATCTATATGGATAATTTTGCCAATAATCATTTTATCGATTAGCTGACAATTTAGTGTAGAGCTAATAATCTTTTAGGAAATGAAATAGGCGTATAAGATGGCAAGTCCTCAAAATCTTAAGGTACAAATACAAGGTGCAAATACAAGGTGCAAATACAAAACTTTGCACCTTGTAACTCTTGTAACTGTGTCTTGGAAATAGTCTACGATAATTTTGATTCTTCCTGCAAGATTAGCAAAGATGTTCCCCAATGCACAGCCAAATTGTTGGAAATGTGGCCATGGTCATGGCACCTTCTTTCATATGTGGTGGACATGCCCCGAAGCAAAAAGGTATTGGAGCAAAATTCGGAGATGGTTGAAAGATATACTCAAAGAAGAAATTGATTTGAATCCAGAAATATTTCTCCTGGGAATGGCAAAGAAAGGGTATGGAAAGGAAAAGGTCCATCTCCTAATACACATAGCTACAGCTGCCAGACTAGCATACGCTCAATATTGGAAAAAGAAAGACCTACCACCAGATGACCTTATAATTAATAAAATATTAGAGTGTGCAGAGATAAGTAAATTAACACACGAGATAAATGATGATGAAAACTCTGATTATGATACTGTGTGGGGAAGATGGTACGAATGGATAAATGATAGAATTAAGGAAGGAATAAATGGTGCAGAAATTAATTAGAAATGTGTAGTATAAATGACACCAGACACTTATGTATATATGTAAAAACACTGCGAATCCGATGTTAAACAGAATCGTGACTATATTTTATTTGTGTAAAAAAAAAAAACCAATAAAAATTGTATTAAAAAAAAAATTTGATTCTTAAGTCAAGTACACTAATGCATATTTAAAATCTCCTTGGCATTGGCTTAGGACCTGGGTACTTGCGGGACCACCTACTACCACCAATAGCCTCCCACCGGCCGGTACGCTCCCATAGAGAGGGGCTCCTCCGGGTGCCATCAGCCAAACAATGCCGACTGGCGGCCCCCAGGGGGAGAGCCTTCTATGTGGGGGCACCTACTATCTGGAACGAGCTCCCCCCAGAGATACAGAGGATCCCGGATCTGCGCACCTTCCGCCGCACCTTAAAGACCTTACTATTTCACCAGGCGGGCCTGGCCTAATTTTCCCCCTCTTTTATAAAAGATTTTTAATTTTTAAATATCTTTTAGTATTTTATACATTCAATTTTAAATTGGTTTTAAAAGTTTGGGGTTTTAAATTTTGTATGTATGTGTTTTATTGTTTGGCTGTGCACCGCCCTGAGTCCTTCGGGAGTAGGGCGGTATAGAAATCTAATAAAATAAATAAATAAATAAATAAATAAACAAACTCTGAGCAACCATGTATTTAACTTCACTAAACAACAAAGAACATTTAGCACAACATGCTAAAGTAGGTCAGGGCATGAGTTTAAAGTGTTGTGAAGAAGAAGGAAGGTTTATTTTAGCAGTTTATCAACCCCAAGGCTAAACCAACTGTTTGGTTAACTGTTTTATTATTATATGATATGATATGACTATCATTAAGTGTTGTACTTTATGGTTCTTGACAAATGAACTGACAAATTTCTTTTATGTAACCGAGAGCATATGCATCAAGACAAATTCCTTGTGTGTCCAATCACACTTGGCCAATAAAGAATTCAATTCTATTCTATTCTATTCTATTCTATTCTATTCTATTCTATTCTATTCTATTCTATTCTTCTATTTCTACTCTATTCTATTCATTGAGGAAGAGGAGGCAAGATTCTACCTTCCTGATTACAAGCCAATAATGAAGTCTTAAAGCTCAATATTCAATAATCCAATATCCTAATACCAGAGTGAAGTGAAAAAGCTTTGACCTCCAATGCAACTCTTTTTCTCCACATAGTGCAAGAAAGAAATGGTGCAAGAAAACCTCCCGCCACCTTTGTGGCTGTGTCTCAAAACCTTGCTGACTGATTTCAGTCATGCACTGATAAGTCAATTTCCTGGCAGAGTGGATGACTCAATTAATAATTTGGCTGCAAGGTCCAGGTAATCAAGGGAGACATCTGAATCCATTTTGTTATACTTGGAATGGAATTTAATCAGGAGAGACAAAATCACAGATACAGGAGGGGGTCAAAACAGGCTGGATTCACATATTGCAATAAACCACACAATCCTGGCTAAATGGAAGGTATGAATCTTGAGCAGAGGGTTGGACTAGAGGTCTTCTCCCAACTCTGTTCTTCTATTATTCTGAGCCCCATAGGTAGATAATTTTTTGAAAATTCTGATTCATTGCAAAGTAAATGAGCAGGGTTTAGGCACAGCTGTGTAAGAGACAAGATTTTAACGAATGCACTTCTCCCTTCTCTGCAAGAAAACCTCTTGTCAGTCACAGCCCTTCTCTTAAATCTTAAATGCAGCCTCTGCCCTCCCCTGGGTCCTTATGCAGGAGTCAGATTGCTGAAGTATTTTATGGATTTATTTTTGAAGTATTTTATTTATTCAATTCCATTCAATTTATATGGCTGCCCAACTTGCATTAGCAACCCTTGGTGTTGAACCCCTTTGAAAATTTTAATATAGTAACACAAAGTAAAAATGAAAAATAATAAAACACAACTAAGAGTAAATGTGCTTCTGAGGCAGCAAGTTGTCACCAATCTTGCTTTCAGGACAGAAGAACCTATAGGTCAGGGATCCTCAAACTTGGCAGGTTTAAGACTTGTGGACTTCAACTCCCAGAATTCTCCAGCCAGTATAGCATAGCATAGCATAGCATAGCATAGCATAGCATAGCATAGCATAGCATAGCATAGCATAGCATAGCAGGCTGGAGAATTCTGGGAGTTAAAGTCCACAAGTCCTCTGCTATAGGTGGTTAAATCCCTGGTTTTTATCCATTTTAAGTCTGATTTTATGAGCGTTTCATAGTCGCTTCACTGTGTTTCTTGTGAGCTATCAAGAATGATAGGAAGAGGCAGCATGCAAAGGTTTGGTCACCTTGCAGAAGAGCCATCAAGGGCCATCCTCACACAACCCGTTTCCTTGCCGAAATAGCAACCTACATCCAGTGCTTGCACAACATCCTGAGATTAACCAGGGGTGAAATCCAGCAGGTTCTGACAGGTCTTGAGAATCGGTAGCGGAAATTTTGAATAGTTCGGAGAACCAGCAAATACCACCTCTGGCTGGTCCCTGAGTGGAGTGGGAATGGAGATTTTGCAGTACCCTTCTCCCAGGATTTTTCAGTATCTTTCCCCGGGAGCGGGGAGGGAATGGGGATTTTGCAGTATTTTTCCCATGGAGTGGGAAGGGAAGGGGGATTTTGCAGTATCCTTCCCCTGGAGTCGGGTGGGAATGGAGATTTTGAAGTATCCTTTCCCCTGCCATGCCCACCAAGCCACACCAAACCCACAGAACCGGTAGTAAAAAAATTTGGATTTCACCACTGGCATTAACTAACTGACCAGGCTTCCCAAGAAGGTGTCACTCACCCCTCAGCAACTGTTAAGATGGGAGGACTTCAATTCCCAGAATGCTCCAGCCAGCAAGAGTGGACTTCAACTCCCAGAATTCCCCATCCAATGAAAAGCCTTGTTTTGGGGGAGCTTCTTTCCTTTTCCCCTCCATCCCCCCAATCAACCCCCATCTACTCCCACACCCAATGACGTCACTACAGTATTCCATTGGCCTGGCCGTGACATCACCGCGTCACTGAAAAGCGGTGATTCGTTTCCTTGCCGGTGCCTATCATCCTCTCTGCTCTCTCTGTCTCCCCCCCCCCCGCCGCCCGTTTCAGGTTGCCTAGGCAACTTCCAAGCCCCTTCCAATAGAGAGCCCACTCAAACCCTCGCTCCCGTCAGCCACCTCGGCGGGGTGTGGGCTCGACGCGTCCTTCCTTTCGCTCGCGCGCGCGCGCGCGCCCGCCCGCCTCACCTGTCCATACGGGTAACTGGCCGCCATGGAATCTTCCTTCTTCGTCGCGCGGGGAACGCCCTTCCTTTTTCTCTCCCCGCCCCTCCACCCTCCCCCCGGTTCTAGTTTGATTGGACGAGAGGACATTCGCGTGGCGCACGAACGTGGACGGATCAGCTGTCACTCACCCTGGCGGGGCGGGGCTTCGCGAGCGTCAACGCTATAAAAGGGCAAGACGTGAAGGCTTTTTGTTTTTTACCTCATCCTTTTTTTTCTCGCTGAACGAAAGGTCTTCAAACTTGGCCGCTTTAATTCTGGGAGTTGAAGTCCACCAGTCTTAAAGCGGCCAAGTTTGAAGACCCTCTGCCCTAAGTGATCCAGTTAGAGAGTTCATGTGGTTTTATTTCTGTTCTGGTTCGCATCTAAGAACTCAAAAGCAGCAGCCTGGCTGAATGTGTGTGTTGTTATTCCGTCCACGTTCACACCAGCCCTGTAAAGTAGGCTGATCCCAAAATCATCAGTTATGCTCCAATCAGGCGCTGATGAGTGGCATCTACCCTCTTTAATATATTCAATTATTCACGTTCTGGGTTGATCAAATGCTTTGTGGGAAGCCTCCGTGCCCCCTCCCCTCCCCCCACAAATCCTAGAAGAATGAAATATTTTGGGGGGAAATGAAAAAGGCAGGATATAAAATATTTCCCCTCAACATCTTTTTTACATCGTGGCGACCAAAACTGAATGCAATTGTTCCAAGCGTGGCCTTAGCAAGGCATTATAAAGTGGCATTAACACTTCACGGGATCTTGATTCTATCCCTCTGTTTATGCAGCCCAGAACTGTGTTGGCTTTTTTGGCAGCTGCTGCACACGGCTGCCTCGTATCTAAATGGTTGTCCACTAGGACTCCAAGATCTGTTGTGACCCCGACTCCCAAGCCTGTCCTAACAGAGGAAGAGGACTCAGCAGGTGATGGGGAGGAACTGACAAGGCCTCTATCTCCAGGACCCTCCTTTCTGGAAATGCCTCAGGTTCCATCCGAAGGCCAGGAGGAACAGCCTGGGATGTGCCAGGAGGAAGGCATATCGGAGCACCCATTGATAGGGAGTGAGGAGGATGAATCCTGGTTTGATCCCAGGCAGCGTCGGAGGGAGAAGCGTGCGCAGCAACGGAAGAGGCGTGGGAGGGCCAGAGATTGAGCTGAGTCACGGAGCCATGCCCCATCAGGAATAAAAGTGGGTGGGATTGCTCTTCAGGCTTTGTGACGGACAAAGTTAAACCCTGAAAGTCACATCGTGAGCTCTGAAATTCGGCTTGGATATATTTTGGACTGAACATTGACTAAACTTTGTCTTGTGGATAATTTGTTGCTCCTGGAACAGACTGAAGATAAGTCCTCTTCTGCTTTATGGGAGTGAAAACGGCCTTGGCAGGCATTCAGCAGTTTGCTGGCAAAACCTTGGTCTGCCAAGAATTCTAATCTGTTTACCTAATAAAATATTGGCAGGCGTGCTTGGTATTACGTTTCCCTGTGTGAGGAAGGGGGACAGAACAAGATCCCTCTCATAGTTACTACTGTTTTGTGGGGGGAAAGTGAGTACACATTCAGAGAAAAAGCAACTAGGTCTTGAGACCCTTGAAGGACTAAGCCAGGATTTCTTAACCTCAGCAACCAAATCTCAGAATCAAAGTCCATCCTAGTTGGCTGGGGAAATGTAGGAGATGAACTCTATGTATCTTGCTGAGATTGAGAAATAACATCCAGAAAATGTTGGGTGTTGATCATATAGGAAATGATAATGATAATGGTAATACAGGTCTCCTTGACTTAACAATAGTTCAGTTTGTGACCATTCGAAGTTACAATAGCACTGAAAAAAGCGACTTATGACCATTTTTCATACTTATGACCATCGTAGCATCCCTAAGGTCACGTGATCAAAATTGGGATGCTCGGCAACTGGTTCATATTTATGACAGTTGTAGTATCCTGGGGTCATGTGATCACCTTTTGCCACCTTCTGACAAGCAAAGTCAATGGGGAAGCCAGATTCACTTTAGAATCATGTTAGTAACTTAACAATTGCAGTGATTTACTTTAAAAAATGTGTCAGGAAAGGTCGTAAAATGGGGCAAAACGCCATTAGCAACATAAATTTTGGGCTGCACTGTGGTCATAAATCAAGGATTATTTGTAATAATAATAAAACAAGGTATGTTGTTATGGGATCCTGGTTATCTCCTCTTTCCAAGCTCACAGACTTGGAATTATGTCAAATTTGGGGTGCAATTAGTCAGTTTGGTGTAGTGGTGAAGGCACCAGCCTGGAAACAGATCATGAATTTTAGTCCTGGTTTAGCCACAAAGCCCGCTGAGTGACTTTGAGCCAGTCCCTCCCTTCTCAGCCCTAGGAAGAAGGCAATACCCAACCATTTCAGAAAAACCTTGCCAAGAAAACTGGAGGAATTAATCCAGGCAGTCATCAGGAGTCAAAAACTGACTTGAAAGCATCATTGACATTGCCCTAAGATACATTTTTCAGCCTTGAGGAAATCGCTGAGTGTGTTGACTTGCTAGTCGTGGTGAAGCTTCTCCTTATGAAAGGACAGACAAGGAGTTGTGTTGGCTGTGCAGTATTTGGATGGGCTTTAGGTTGCTGGTTGTTGTGGTCTGCCAGCAGCCTGCGGAGCTGGCAGCAGAGTCGGACAGTGAGGAGGCTGGGGAGGAACATAGGCCAGTCTTGGAATCTGGGGAAGGCTCGGACGAGGGCTCTGAGTCGGAGGCAGAGATGGGGCCAGGGCCATCTGGGAGTGATGCACGGACTCTGGACCCCCCCGAGTCAGACATCAGAGAGGCAGAGGAACAGGAGGAGCCTGTTCCCAGTGTGCGCATGCGCAGAGCTGCCAGAAGGCAGGAACAGTTAAAACAAAAGGGATGACTCTGGAGTAAGGCCTGGAGATGATTGGCCCCTCCCATAAGACTTAAAAGAGGAGCAAAGGCACGTGGGCCTTTGCAGGAAGCAACCTTTGTTCATTCTGTTTATCTTAAAGCCTGAAGCTCTGTTTGATTCTGGACTCAGTGTGGCTTTGCCAAGTAGGTCTTTGGCAGCATGTCAAGGGAGATAAAGGTGGGTGATTATCCCGAAGGACTTTTCCCGAAGGACTCTTTACAACTAATTGGGACTCATCTTTGAATGAACAGAATTCACAGCTGTTGCAATAAAAGAAGTTTTTGGGACTACTCGTGTGTTTTAATGAGTCAGGAAGCCTAAGTCAGAATACAGTTTGCATGGGAAATAAAGCAGAATCACAAGAGTGGCATCCTGGGCTCTACAGGAGTCATCCTCAGTGGGTAGCTTCTTGATGAGAGCAAGATGGCATGGACAGACGTAGCACGTTGCAACAGCCATAGCAAAGATAAGCAGAGGAGCTGAAAGATCAGCTCCATGATGCCGGTTCAGTTCCCTTGTATGAACCTTGGTAACGTGGTCCTTGGCCTACAATCATAATTCAGCCTGGCAATTATGGTCATAAATCATGATGGCTGTAAAGCAGTGGTAGTCAACCTATTTATACCTACCGCCTACTTTTGTATCTCTGTTAGTAGTAAAATTTTCTAACCGCCCACCGGTTCCACAGTAATGGTGATTTATAAAGTAGGGAAGTAACTTTACTTTATAAATTTTATAAAGCAGAGTTACAGCAAGTTAAAGCATATAATAATAATTACTTACCAAATACTTTATGTCGGACTTTTGCTAAATTTGGCAGAATAAATCTTTATAAAACAACTTACTGTAGTTAAATTTATCTTTTTATTTATACTTTGCGTACATAGAAGCATGAAGACTGATGAAATTACATTTAATTAATTAAATTATTAATGAGATCCCTGAAGCTGATGCTGCGAAACTAAATACTGGATATCTGGCTCAATTTTTGTAAGGAACAAACGAAAGTCTCCTCTTTCGGAAATATTCAGGCGGTTTCTTTCTTTGGTCATAATATGATTAGCACTAAAGCCTGATTCCACAAGATATGAGGTAGGGAAAGGTATCAATAAACTGAATATCATTTTCCACATACCATATTTTTTGGAGTATAAGACGCACCGGAGTATAAGACGCACCTACCTTTTTTGGTTGTTGGGGTTTTTTTAAGTTTTTTTTTAATCTTTTAGACAAACACACATAACAAACATACAATGTATTTTCTTTGAACAGAGTATTTGGCTGGTTCACAAATTTAAACTGTTTAGTCATTTCAATTAAATTTGCAATTTCTATATTTCATTTTTGCCATACTTATTCCTCATCTATTTTTTTTAAAAAAACCAATATTACCCTTCATCCTCATCTTTAATCTTAATCAAATTCAATTTTTCCTTTCTATTCTATATTATACCCCTTCCCATTGTCATCTATTTTTATATCCATCCTCACATTGGTTAATTATTTAATATTACAATTGTTTAATACAAATTCAACATTTTAATATAAATCAATTAGTTATATAACTATCTTTTTTGTATAGTAATCAATATGAACATGAATATTCCAATTATTTCCATGCAATCCAATTTTTTACAAATCAATTAAGTATATTTACCAATAATAATAAACCAAATAATTTTCCCCATATATTCCTCCAAACCACAACTTAACCATTTCTGCTTTCAACACAATATACAATTAATAGTATGTCAATTATTACAATTCCCTAGTTAAATAGAACTTTTTTTCTTTTGTGTTTTAAAATTTTGAACTCTCCTCTTTTGCCCTAAATTTCCCATTGTTTGCACCTACCTTTTTTGGTGAAGAAAAAGAAATCTCTCTCTGCCTCATTTTGCCACGTTGCAGCAAAGAGCCTGCTTTACTTTCAGTTTCGTTTTTCAGCATAGCTAGGGAAAAAAAATTTGCTCCAGCACTTTTTGCAGCAAGCAGGAGAGCCCTGCGCAAAACAGCTGAGGGCAAATCAGCTGAGAGTCGGGAGGCCGATCTAATCAACTTGTGCTAATTAACTTATGCTGAAGCTGAAAGGAGATTTTTTTCTTGCTGTTTGCTTGCAAGGAGGTAACTGCTGCAAGGCACAGGCCAAAGGGTGGGGGCCAGTGGGTGGGCAGGGCTACATTTGGTGTGTAAGACACACCTAAATTTTCACCCCCTTTTGGGGGGTAAAAAGGTGCGTCTTATACTCCAAAAAAGACGGTATTTGGATATAAGACAGGCATTTTTTTTATTTTGCCATAGGTTTTCATATCCACCACTATCGAATTTATTTTCGATAGAATTTATTTATTTTTACTTTCTTCATCATATCTAATTTCTAACAGTTCTTCTTGGCAAGTTATATCAGCTTCTTCAATATTTGCGGTAAAAGGATTTTTCATCCAGTCATTCACCTTCAATTTCAAAATATCTTCAAATATTTTTCCGTGTCCAATTTAAGTTCATTGAGGTGGCTGCTGAATCTGTCAATATCCCCTGGAGTTATATCATCTTTTATAGATGATAATTCAGGAAACTAATGAAATTCTCTCTTCAATAGATTATAACAAAGTAGTTCAAGTTTGTCAATAAATAATGACAAACTTTGGCAACCTATAAGAGTTTTATTAGCTCCTTGAAGCTGCAAATTGACATCATTAAATCTCTTGAAAATATCTGCCAAATAAAAGGCATCATTCTTTACTGTTTTTAACTGTTGACACAGATTGGTCTCATTATGACTTTCAAAAAATTGTATGACACTATCATATAATGCTACAAAATGAGCCAAAGATGTACCCTTTGATAGCCACCGAACTTCTGTGTGCAAAAGTAACATAATAAAATCTTCATTATTGTCCTGGCAAAGCTGTCGAAACATTCTATCATTTTTTGCATTGGATTTGATCTTGTTTATGGCTCAAATTATTATAGTTAATGATGAATGGAGACTTGTACTTAGATGTTTTCCTACAACATGTTGTCTGTGCACCACACAATGAATACATAAAACATTTGGCACTTCTTCCTTCAAATAAGCAACAAATCCACGATAGCGACCTACCATTGATGGTGTTCCATCAGTAACGCATGCAACAATATTATTCAAAGGAATATTATTTTTTGTAAAGTATGATTTACAGTATTAAATATAGATAATCCTCTTGTATCTGTAATGAGTTTTATTGCAAATAGTATTTCTTCTCGTAATGTATTGTTTTCATCAAAATAACGTACATATGCCATCAATAAAGCATTATTATCTGCAATGGTAGACTCGTCCATTTGCATGGAAAATGAAGAGTTTTGGAGAATACTTATAAGGTTTTTTTCAACATTAACTGCCATTTCTTCAATTCGTCGCTTTACTGTGCTATCGCTTAGGGGCAACATTTTTAAAATTTCAGGTATATCCTGATGCATTACTGTTGAGATAAATTCTTTTATAGAGGGTATTATTACAGTTTTTCCAATATTATAGCTTTTACCACTTTTTGCAATTAATTGTGAAATGCGATAAGCGGCAATTAATCCATCTTCGTTCGCAGCATGTTGTTTCTTAAATGATACAACGATTGTTGAACGATTTTGAAATTTTTTATATATTTCCTGAAAATATTCAATGGGCTTGTCCTTATCATTTGGATGCTTTGTAGAAAGATGTTCTCGCAATCGACTTGGCTTCATTGCCTCATTGGATCATGTTTTATGACACAATAAACACATTGGATGTTGTTTATTTACAACAGATTATATGAAATCCATCTTCAAATACTCTGGCAAATAGCCACGAGCGTATTTCTTTTTTTGAGACATGGGCTCACAATATTTCACAATATTTTGTTTGAAACTGTAGGTACGTGCTCACTCTCACAAATCTAACTGCGTACTGACCAGTGCAAACGCAAACAAAAGAGCCTGCACCGTGTATCGTTGTCTGTGCATGCCTCTCGCGCATCATGGATTGGGTTGGGGGGGCGCCGGTTACCAGCTCTGCTTGACTGTTACAGCTGGGTGGTGTGGGGGGAGATGCACGAGCTATTCTGGGATGAGGCTCTTTTGTTTGCAGTCGCACTATAGCGCCATTTAGTTTCACTTACGTAACGTGAACTAAACCTATGCACGGGCGATACAAATTTTCAGAAATTTAAATTGTCACGGGAAATTTTATGAAAACCTAATGAAAATGTTTTTAAATAATACTATGAAATTTTTTTTAAAAAGTCAATTAAATTAAAAAAAAGGAAAGTGCTTCAGTATCGGAAAAAACCCATACTACCCACCATGAAAGCTGGAACGCCCACTAGTGGGCGGTAGGGACCAGGTTGACTACCACTGTTGTAAAGGAAGTCATGTGAGGAGACCTGAATTTATGACCCATTTTTGCAGCAGTTGTTAAGTGAACATGGCTGTTATAAAAGTGCCATTGTCATTAAGCAAATGCCATGGTAATTAAGCGAAGCAATGGTTCGTTATGGGTGCAGTTTTGCCAAAATCTAGAAATAAGTGCCGGTTTTTGGCAAAACCATTGTAAAGGGCCATGTGAAAATGGTTGTAAATGCAGCCCTGCTGCTGAGTTCAATCATGTGATCATAGAGGGCATGACTGTCAGAACTTCAAATCTGGGCTGCAAGTCCCCTTTTCCAGATCAGTCATAATTTGTACAGTCAATAAACAGCCACTCGTAAGTTGAAAACTATCTGTATCAATAGTGGGTTTCAATTTCAGCCGCTACCGGTTCACTCGTGGGTGCGCTCGCGTGCTCCTGATGCTTCTGCGCATGTGCAGAGAGGTCTAGGCGGGTGGGTGGAGCCTCCCACCGCCGCCGCTACCAGCTTGCCCGATCCGGGGCGAGCTGGTAGCAACCAACCACTGATCTGTATATGGTAAATCTCTGCCCCAAAGTAACCACAGTTTTGCTTTTGTGGGATGAGTCGTCAAAAATTAAGAAGAAAAAAAAATATTGGATATATTATCACTATCACCAAATTGGTTCCTTCGTGATACACAACAGTATACTATATAATAGCATATCACCTGGTATCCTACTTTCCATTCTATTCTGTTGCTGTTGTGGAAATAAAAGGATTAAGGCTTGAATAAACGAAGGCTTATGTGTAAGAAATAAACAGAGAGTTATGTATTTGCTGGCTGATCTGAATTGTGTGCGTCTGCTTGTTCTGAACATATAGGGACTGCCTGGGAGAGTGTTGGGTGAGAACTAAATTGGAAATTACTGAGTAAATTTTCAAACAAAAATCCTGTCATGTTTTGTTCAGGAACTGAATTAGCGTGATGAGTAAATATCCTGCATTTTATTCCTACCCGTTTCCATTCAATTTGATGAAAATGAATTTGATTTCTTTTCCCCAGAGGAGAATGAATTTCAGTGATTTAGTTGTAAGATGTCTTTACCAGCGCGGCCAGATCTCTCTATTGTATTCTCTAGCTTTCAGCGGCCTTTCTCGCATCCTATATTTTTAAATAAATCTCTAGGGAAGGTGAATGTAAAACATAGAATAATAGAGTTGGAAGGGGCCTTGGAGGTCTTCTAGTCCAACTTCCTGCTGGAGCAGGAGACCATTTCTCATCATTTCAGATAAATGATTGTCCGGTCTCTTTGAAAACCTTCAGTGATAAGAGTAGCCACAACTTCTAAAGGTGAGTGTTTGTTCCATTGATTGAGATCTCTCACCATTAGGAAATTTCTCCTTAGTTCTAGATTGCTTCTCTCCTTGGTTGGTTTCCAACCATTGTTTCTCATCTTGCCTTTTGGTGCTTTGGAAAATAATTTGACCCTTTGTAGAAGCCACTGAAATACTGCAACACTGCTATCATGTCTCCCCTATTCTATTCTATTCTATTCTATTCTATTCTATTCTATTCTATTCTATTCTAATCTATTCTATTCCCGTCCCGTCCCGTCCCGTCCCGTCCCGTCCCGTCCCCATTCCATTCCATTCCATTCCATTCCATTCCATTCCATTCTATTCCTTTTTTCCCCTTAGAATAGACATACTCAATTCCTGTAACCATTCTTTGAATGTTTGAGCCTCCAGCAAGGTTTCAGGAGAGAACTACAGATAGTCCTTGAGATACGACCACTCATTCAGCAACCATTCAGAGTTATGATCATGGTGAACAAAGAGGACTTACAACTGGTTCTCAAGGTTCTGGCCATCACAGCATCCCCATAAGCCATCGGGTGAGGTGCTGAGGCCCCAGAAAGAGTGCAGAGAAGCACAACAAAATTAAGGGGTCTGGAGATTAAATGGTACGATGAACAGCTAAGGGAATTGGGCATGTTTAGCCTAGGGAAGAGAAGGCTTCGGGGGAGACCCCATAGCCATCTTCCAATACTTGAATGGCTGTCACAGGGAAGGAGATGGATTTATTCTCTATAGCACCTAAGGGCAGGAGAAGATGTAATGGATAGAAAAGGAGACCCCGCCTAGAATTAATGAGCAACAACATAGAATTAAGTGAGAATTAATTAACAATTAACTATCAGTGAAACGACTTGCTTCCAGAAGTTGTGGGTCTTCCAATACTGGAAGTTTTCAAGAAGAGATTGAACTGCCATGTGTCTGGAATAGTATAGGGCACAGGTGGGCAACTATGGATTCTTTACGACCTATGGACTTCAACTCCCAGAATTCCTGAGCCAGCGAGTTCAGGAATTCTGGGAGTTGAAGTCCACAAGTCATAAAGGGGCCATAGTTGCCCAGCCCTGGTACTGGGTCTCTTGCTTGAGCAGGGGGTTAGACTAGAAGACATCCAAGGTCCCTTCCAGCCCTAGAACTCCATGATTCTATGTGATCGTGAACCGGATGCTTGGCAACAGGCTCACACTATGGTGGTAGCAGCCTGCAGTTGTGTGTCTACGCTACCATTTGCCACTTTCCATCCCAGAAACTGATGGGGGAGATTGCATGTTTGCCTGGATAATTCGCTCACATTCCCATCACCATTTTTCCCTCCCAAGGAGCCTGGCTATGTGATCCTTGCTTAAGGATGGCAACCAGGACAGCCAGGATTGCCATTGCTAAAAGATGCAGTTCAGTGGTGGGTTTCAATTTTTTTTACTATCGGTTCGGCTTGGTGGGCGTGGCAGGGGAAGGATACTGTAAAATCTCCATTCCCACCCCTGTTATGTATTGATACTTTTAAGCGGGAGTTTCAAACCTGCCTACGTTTCTGATTGGCTGACAGTCTCTCCAGGATTGTATATAAGGAGGACTGCAGCCTCTGAGTTTTTGCTGAAGTCTCACCGTATATTAAAGAGCTGTTGTCACTTGCTTGCTTGTGCCTCTCGTCATTCCCGAACCACTTCATTGGCGACGAAGGTGGGATTGAGGCTACAAGAAGCCAACCAGTGAGACCACGAGCTTCAGCTAGGCGACGAGGCGAACCACAGGAGACATACCGGACATGTCTGCCTACGTTCCGCCCAAGCCTTTTGATCCGACCCGCGAAAAATGGG
Organism: Arizona elegans; assembly: GCA_022577455.1. Taxonomy (NCBI): domain Eukaryota; kingdom Metazoa; phylum Chordata; class Lepidosauria; order Squamata; family Colubridae; genus Arizona; species Arizona elegans. The sequence continues at coordinate 8,436,266 of JAKOOJ010000011.1, read as the reverse complement.
TCTCGTACCTAACAAGGTTTGAATGCTCGCTAGAAGCCAGCGACATGCAGGGCCTCTCGGCTAATCGAAAGAGAGCCCTATTCCTAAGCCACTGCGGACCGGACGTGTTCGAGATGGCCGAGTCACTGTGTGAGCCAACGCCGGTTCAAACAGTCTCATGGGACACCTTGATGGCAACTCTCCGGGCTCACTACGCTCCCGTCCCCTCCAAGTTCGTGCAGCGATACCAACTAAGGCAGCGCGTCCAACGAGAGGGAGAGCCGGTCAGCGCGTACATGGCCAGCCTGAGAAAAGCCGCAACTCATTGCGACTACAGAGACTTGGATGATGCGTTGCTTGAGCAACTGATCTGTGGTGTTCGGGACATTAGGCTGCAACGGCGTCTGCTCGCCAAGCCTGATCTGACGCTTGCCGGAGCCCTTGATGAGGCCAGGGCTCACGAAGCCTCCACAAAGGCCGCTGAAACGCTACAGCGTCCGCCGACCAGCAAAGACAGCCCCAAGTCTGCCCCGGTGCACAGAGAAGACGCCGGATCCAGCTCGGAGTCCGAGTCGGATGAGGACGTCTTCCGAACAGAGCACCGGAGAAAAGACACTGGCAGCCCCCGGCGAAGCTGTCCCAGCTGTGGCGGGCACCATGATAGACTGTCCTGCAAATACAGAGAGGCTATTTGCAGGCGTTGCGAGAAGAAAGGGCACTTGGCGCGAGTCTGCAGAGCCACTCTGCCCAGAAGACTCAAACCACGTGAGCGCCGCAGCCAACCGGAATCAGCGCGCCAGAAGCAGCCAACGAGAGAAGGCGGCGCGAAAAAACGGCGCGAATTTGAACCGCGAGATGGCCGCAGCATACACATCGACCAGGCCAGCACAACGGTCGAGGACAAAGTCAGCACGGTGGTCGAGATCAACGGAAGACCGTGTTCGATGGAGATCGACACCGGATCAGCTCTCTCCATCATGTCGTGGACAACCCTAAAGACCCTCCTGCCGTCGTTCCGGAAGGATCAACTCTCCAGACAGAGACTGCGCATCCTAGACTACCAGGGGAACCGAGTCCCCCTCGAAGGCGTGGGCACGTTCCGGGTCACCTACGGAGACTACGAAAGAGACCTGCCGCTGACCATCGTCACGAAGCAGCTGCCGAGCCTCCTGGGCATGGGGTGGTTCCGAGCCCTTGGCATGGGCTTCACCGGCGTCCACCTGATGTCCAAGTCAACCCTGAAAGACAGCCTCCTGTCCGAGTTCCAGGACGTTTTCGGGGACACATTGGGCAAGTATGTGGGGACCCCTATTTCACTAAACTTAGACCCCAACGTAGCCCAAGTAAGACTAAAGGCCAGAAGAGTGCCGTTCGCATTGAAACCAAAGATCGATGCAGAACTGGACAAACTGATTAAGCAAGGGGTGTTGGTTCCCGTTGACCATGCCAAGTGGGAGACCCCCATAGTCACCCCAGTTAAGTCCGACGGCTCAATCAGAATTTGCGCCGACTACAAGTGCACGATCAACAAGGCCTTGCAGCCGAGCGCCTATCCGGTGCCGATCGTGCACCATCTACTACACTCCCTGGGCCCCGGAAAAATTTTTGCCAAATTAGACCTGGCCCAAGCCTATCAACAGTTACCGGTCGACGACGCCACGGCAGAGGCGCAAACGATCGTGACTCATAGGGGTGCATTTAAATGCACCAGGCTCCAATTTGGGGTGAGCGTCGCACCCGGCTTATTTCAAAGCACCATGGAGCGCCTGTTGCAAGGACTTCCGGGAGTAGTCCCCTATTTCGATGACGTCTTAGTCAGCGCCCAAGACGAACACCAGCTAGGGGACAGGGTACGGAACGTCCTGTCCAGATTCAGAGAAGCGGGACTAAGACTTAAAAAGAACAAGTGCAGGATAGCGGTCCCCTCGGTAGAATTTCTGGGGTACAGGGTGGACGGCACAGGCATCCACCCTACCGAAAGCAAGGTGAGGGCCATCAAAAGCGCACCAGCCCCCAAATCCAAAGCTGAGCTCCAAGCCTTCCTTGGACTACTAAATTTCTACTCAATGTTCCTAAGAGATAAGGCCACGGTCGCTGATCCCCTTCACAAACTCTTAGGGAAGAATGTACCATGGGTCTGGGGGAAACCGCAAGCGGCCGCGTTTGAGGCAGTAAAAAAACTCCTATCTGAGGACAGTTTCCTGATCCAATACAATGCAGAGCTGCCGCTCGTCTTGGTTTGCGACGCCTCCCCCGTAGGAGTTGGTGCCGTCCTAGGCCATAGACTGCCGAACGGCCTAGAGGCACCCATTGCCTTCTACTCCCGAACTCTGTCCAGCACAGAACGAAACTATAGCCAATTGGACAGAGAGGCTCTGGCTGCGATTGCGGGGGTTAAAAAGTTCCACGAATACCTCTATGGCCGAAAATTCGAACTTGTGACTGACCATAGACCGTTGCTAGGACTGCTAGCAGGCGACAGGCCAACCCCCGCTGCCCTCTCCCCCCGTTTAACTAGATGGGCGATTTTCTTATCGGCCTACTCGTACCAGCTCGTCCATCGGCCTGGGCGGACCCTGGGTCATGCGGATGCCCTTAGCCGTTGCCCCCTTCCCGACCTGCTGGACAACCCAACACCGGAAACCTCCGTCCTGTTGTTGGACACGTTAACCTTGGGGCCCATCTCCTCCGGCGAGGTGGCGAAGGCATCAAATAGAGACCCTGTTATCCGGACTGTTATGGGTTGGGTTTTGAAAGGGTGGCCGGACAAGGTGGTCGGGGAGGAGTACCAAGGTTTTGCCAACAAACGAAATGAACTGTTTACGCAAGGGGGGTGCTTACTGTGGGGTGACAGAGTGGTAATTCCAGCAAAACTACGAGATAGAGTTTTAGAATTATTGCACGAAGGGCATCCTGGCATCGTTAGGATGAAGTGCTTAGCCCGCAGCTATGTCTGGTGGCCCAACATGGACCAGGTCATTTCCGAGTGGGTGGGGAAGTGCAGACCCTGCCAGGAGTCTCGCCCCGATCCCCCAGTAGCGCCCATCCGAGAGTGGGAGAAACCAAAAGGCCCATGGGGGAGGATCCACATTGATTTTGCCGGCCCGTTCCATGGCCAAACGTTTTTAATAGTAGTGGATGCCTTTTCAAAATGGCTCGAAATTGTATTAATGCCATCCACAACGGCCGAAGCGGTTATCAAGGCCCTAAGAAAGTTGTTTGCCACCCACGGCCTGCCGGATACCTTGGTATCGGACAATGGTCCCCAATTTACAGCAACCCTTTTCGAAGGCTACTTGGCCGGCCTGGGGATCCGCCATGCCCTATCAGCCCCATTTCACCCGGCTTCCAACGGATTGGCTGAACGATTTGTCAGGACAGCCAAGGAAGCACTGTCCAGATTAGACAATGGGGACTGGCAGGCCAGGATAGATCAATTCCTTGCGGTTCAGCATGCATCACCATGCACAGCAACTGGGAGAAGCCCAGCAGAGCTCCTCATGGGGAGAAAGCTCCGGTGCGTGTTGGACAGGCTTCACCCTAACTATTCGCACGAAAACTTTAAGGGAGAGACCTGTGGCTTAAGGCAGTTTCAGGTCGGGTCCCCGGTGTTCGCTCGCAATTATGCCAGCGGTCCTCTGTGGGTTGCAGGAACCATAGTGGGGATAACAGGCCCAAAATCATACACGGTGGATGTGGGGGTAGATAGACTCTGGAAGCGCCACATAGACCAACTGAGGAAACGGGTGGTTGGCGAGGCAAACATCAACGCAGACATGTCCGAGCCTAACTATGACCACTTCTCCAAAACAGCTAACTCAAGCCCGGGGCCGCGAGAATACTTAGCTGACAAGCCCTGGTTCCAGCGCCGCCCCAGCGAGTCGCCACTCCCAGCCGGGAATAACCACGCCCCGGACAAAATCCAGGAGGTTCCATTGGCGGAGCCGGGAGAGACAAAGAGTCCCTCCGACCAGCTCGACGCCTCACCAAACACTGAACTGCGCAGGTCAACTAGGGCGAGAACTCAGCCTAAGCACCTGCGAGACTTTGTTTGTACATATGTTAATTTTTGAGTGTTAGTGCCTTCTGGGAAGGGAGGGGTGTTATGTATTGATACTTTTAAGCGGGAGTTTCAAACCTGCCTACGTTTCTGATTGGCTGACAGTCTCTCCAGGATTGTATATAAGGAGGACTGCAGCCTCTGAGTTTTTGCTGAAGTCTCACCGTATATTAAAGAGCTGTTGTCACTTGCTTGCTTGTGCCTCTCGTCATTCCCGAACCACTTCAACCCCACTCCGGGGGAAAGTTACTGCAAAATCCCCCTTTCCTCCTGATCAGCTGGGACCCGGGAGGCAGAGAATAGATGGGGGTGGGGCCAGTCAGAATTTTTACTATCAGTTCTCCGAACTACTCAAAATTTCCACTACTGGTTCTCCAGAACTGGTCAGAACCTGCTGAAACCCATCACTGATACAGTTGTGTGGATGCTTTATGGCTGCATTTATTAGTGATGGAAATCCCAGCCCCAATTACTATCGTTAAGTGAGAAATTTAGGTAGTCCTCGACTTACAACGCTATGTTTAGTGACTGTTCAAAGTTACAACGGCACTGAAAAATGTTTTTCACACAATCGCAGGATCTCTATGGTCACATGATCAAAATTTGGGCCCATGGCAACTGGCATGTGTTTGTGACGGTTGCAGTGTCTTTTGGGACCTTCTGACAAGCAAAGCTGTGCGGGTCTGGATGGGGAGGAACAGGCTTCGGCTCAATCCTTCCAAGACTGAGTGGCTGTGGATGCCGGCGTCCCGGTATAGCCAGCTGGTGCCATCGCTGGCTATTGGGGGCGAGTCACTGACCCCCACAGAGGGGGCTCGCAACTTGGGCATCCTCCTGGACACACGGCTGTCTTTAGAAGAGCATATGATGGCCGTGGCCAGGGGGGCTTTTTATCAGGTTCGCCTGATACACCAGTTGCGCCCCTTTCTGGATCGGGACTCCTTGTGCACAGTCACTCATGCCTTGGTTACGTCACGCCTGGACTACTGTAACGCTCTCTACATGGGGCTCCCCCTGAGGAGCACCCGGAGGCTCCAGCTGGTGCAGAATGCGGCCGCGCGGGTGATTATGGGAGCGACGTGGCGCTCCCACGTAACACCTCTCCTGCGCGAGCTGCATTGGCTCCCGGTGGTCTTCCGGGTGCGCTTTAAGGTGTTGGTTCTCATCTTTAAAGCGCTCCATGGCTTAGGGCCAGGGTATTTGCGAGACCGCCTGCTGCTACCGATAACCTCCCACCGGCCAATACGCTCTCACAGAGAGGGCCTCCTCGGGCTGCCGTCGGTCAGGCAATGTCGGCTGGCGGCCCCCAGGGGGCGAGCCTTCTCTGTGGGGGCACCCGCCCTGTGGAATGAGCTGCCTCCTGGAATACGACTGATCCCGGACCTCCGGACCTTCTGTAAAGCCCTGAAGATGTTTTTATTTCATCAAGCCGGCCTAGCCTAAATGGTTTTTAATTGGGATTTTAAATTTTATGGATTTGGGGTTTTAAATTGGGTAGCCAGTGATTTAATTCTTTTAATTATCTTAACTTTTGCATTTGTATGTTTTTTAATTTTGGCTGTTCACCGCCCTGAGTCCCTTCCGGGAGAAGGGCGGTATACAAATTAAATTAATAAATAAATAATAAATAAATAAAGCCAATGTGGGAAGCCAGATTCATTTTAAAACCATGTTACTATCTTAACATCGATGGTGATTCACTTAACTGTAGAAAGAAAGGTCATAAAATGAGGGCAAAGCTCTCTTTAACAACTGTCTTTGGAAACTTTGAGCTCATTTATGGTCATAAGTCGAGGACTACCCGTACCTGTACCCTCATTTTTGGAATCAATGCAGGATTTGGGGAGATTTTTTTTTTTTGGAAACAATAAAGAAGTGGCTGACTTTTGCCCTCTTTCAATCTAACCTGTAAACTTGGGATTTTTTTTTAGCAGTTTCCCATCCTAATTAAATTCAACCCTTCTTTTCAAAATCAGCCAAGGTCATGGAGGTGCTGCCTCCTGTTGTGATCTTTGAGGCATAGGAGAGAGTTTCATCATACATTTAATTTAGAGCAATTCAGTTATGGCTACAAAAAACAACCTTTGCAAAGTTTGAAAGGCCAGCTTTGGGGGAGGGGGAGCAAGAATGGGCTCAACCTAATGCAATTGGAAAAAGGCCTCCAGGGGCCTTGCATTTCAGTAGGATTATCTGTCATGGCATTTGGTCGATCTGAAAAGCAGACCCGGTACCTGTAGCAAAATGCTAGGAAGAAGAAGAAGAAAAAAAAAAAAGATTCTGTCATTGCAATAACAGAACCACAAATCTTTCTGGGATCACATTTAAGGCGTGTTGGCTACACAGGCATTATTTTTATGTCTGAATTACTATCTAGGAGAATGGGAATAAATAACAGGGTAGCACAGGGTGTTATTTCATTCAACAAGCAGGAGCCAGAAGCATCGCTCATTATAAGCAAGTCATTCCGTAAGGCTGAAAAGACAGAGCAGAAAAAAAGGGGAGACAAAACCCGTGCATAACGATTTGACTTGAAGAAACAATTTTACTGACAAAAAGGTCCTTGAGGATGAGCAAACTCTTTACACGGCATCGTTTACTGAAACACAAAACGATGCCATCAGTTGAGGTTCTGTGATGCTCCCATAGTTACAGGTTGTGTCCCGAAACAAATAATTTTCATCCTGCAATATTTCCCCTCTTCTCTATTCTTCCTTGATGCCGGAACTACAATTTCCTGATATTTCATTGCTGTTCCTTATGTTACTGTTGAAAGCCACACTTTCTCTTTGTCCAGATATGCACTGTGCCAGAATGGACGAGGTTTCTCAAAAGTTTACTTCTCTTGAGAGAGAGGCATATTTCAAATATTTCCTGCTTCTGTTTCAGAGTTCATTTTATTACTGAAAGGGCTAGAAAATTATTTTGCTCTAATTGTTTTCTCTGAGGAAGGAAGGAAGGAAGGAAGGAAGGAAGGAAGGAAGGAAGGAAGGAAGGAAGGAAGGAAGGAAGGAAATAGAGAATTAGAAGGGGAAGGAAGGGAAGGGAAAGGAAGGGAGGAAATGTGAAATAGAAAATCAAAAGGGAAGGGAAGGGAGGAAAAGTGAAGAAAAGGAAAGGAAAATGAAGGAAGGAAAAATAAGAATGAAAAGGAAAAGGAAAGAAAGGAATGGAAGGTAGGAATACTGGAAAGGAAAGGAAAGGAAAGGAAAGGAAAGGAAAGGAAAGGAAAGGAAAGGAAAGGAAAGGAAAGGAAAGGAAAGGAAAGAAAAGGAAAGGAAAGGAAAGGAAAGAAGGAAGGAAGGAAAGAAAGAAAAAGTAGGAAGGAAGGGCTGTTTTATTGCCAACAATTTTTCAGAAGTGGTTTGCTCTTCCTTTCTTTTTTCTAGGGCTAAAAAAGAGGAACTGGACCGAGTTATCCAGCCAGCTTTCATGCCAAGGCAGGATTGGAACTCAAGGTTTCCCATTCTTAGCCTGGTGACTCTAATCACTGCACCAAACTTTGCCACTTATATATCTGGAAGGTTTTTGTTTTTTTTTAATTTGATTTATATGTCGCCCTTCTCCAGAGACTCAGGGCGGCTTACAATGCTTTAAGCAATAGCCTACTAATTGCAGACAGCTGGAGTTAAATTACAATGCATTAGTCTGCTGAGCTATCCAGGCTCCTATTTCATACATCTGAATGCAAACCAAAGTACTAGCAAGTATTTTGTGCCAAGATGTCCTATCACAGTATTGGTGTTCTTGTGTTTTGCAACGTTGAAATAAGATGTAATTTGCAACAAAATCTTTGACTGGAGCCATACACCTCAGGCAAGGGAACGTGTGAGGAAATAGTCCCAGAACAATAATTACTGAAAATAATAATTTGGATGTTATCTGCTAGAGGTTGGTAATTGCTTCATGTAACCTGTTGCTCTCCTCACATCCTTATCTGCTTCGGTACATCTATAGGAGCAATGTTTTAAGAGCAGATACAGGCGGACAAATACTCTCTTTATTTGCAGTGGAAAAGAGGATGCCCATAGCAAAAGGTGAAGTGGGAAAATAGCAGGTTTCTGATGTGAGTTAATATACTTTTGCAAAACTGTGACAGTGGTGGAAAAAGGAGTGTGGAGGAACTAGCACCATTGTCACTGTTAAAGCCATTCTCCCTCTGGGCTAATGGACATGAAGTGCTATGGAGTAGCCACACTGTTGGATGATTGGGGTTTTGTTCTAGACCTTTCCAGCTAAATGAATATGCCCCATTAAAAAAGAGGAAAAAAATAGGAGAAAAAGTCATAAAATCTGAGCAGACAGCTGAAGAATGCTGGTGACTTCTATAGAATTATTGTTCCCAAAATTGCCAATTCACTTTAAAAAAATAAATCTGTCTCTGGTTCTTCTCAAATCATACGTTTCTTTCAGTCCGGAGACAACTATTAAAATATGACCATCAAGAATTTATGTGTGGTTTTTGTTTCTCGGATCAATTTGTAGCAAGTCACATTTTGAAGAGAACTTCCGGCTTGATGGATCAGCCTCTTGATAGCCCTTTGAAGGAGTAACTACAAATATTTTCTCTGATGCTTGAAAATCTCTGCTGGATATTGTTCTGTGGTGTTTATCTGACATAGAAGCAGGATCATCTTACTCTTGCTCTTTCTTTATCTGTGATAGGAAAGAAGCCACATAGTCTTCTCCCATGACAAGGCCAGCAGCCTTGTCATGGGAGAAGAAGCTGTCACCGTGTTCTTCAGGAAGTTACCGTAATTTTCAGAGTATAAGATGCACCTTTTCCCCCACTAAAAGGGGGGTGAAAATTTAGGTGTGCCTTATACACTGAATGTAGCCCCACCCACCTAATGGCCCCCACCCTTTGGCCTCTGCCTCCCAACAGTTACCTCCTTGCAGCAAACAGCAAGAAGAAACAGCTTGTTTCAGCTTCAGCACAGCCTAATTAGCACAAATTGATTGGATTGGCCTCCCGACTCTCAACTGTTTTGCTCTCAGCTGTTTTACGCAGGGCTCTGCTGCTTGCTGCAAGGAGGTAAATTGCTGGGAGCAGATTTTTTTCTCTTGTGCTAATCAAGCTATGCTGAAAACAAAAATGAAAGTAAAGCAGGCTGTTTGCTGTTTGCTGCAACGAGGCAAAATTGCTGGGAGGCAGAGGCAGATACTTTTTTCTTGTTTTCCTCACCAAAAAAGGTAGGTGCGTTTTATAATCTGGTGCATTTTATACTCCGAAAAATACGGTATCTTCTGCCCTTGAAAAATGGTGAGCAGTCACTTTGCCTTGAGGCAAGATCCTATCATTGCAGCATTCATTATTTTTAACTAAAGGACCAACGCTGCATGATGAACCAACGGTTTGCTAGCCTACATACAGGTTTCTAATATCCTGTTTCCCCCAGTGGTGGGTTTCAATTTTTTTTTACTACCGGTTCTGTGGGTGTGGCTTGGTGGGTGTGGTATGGCTTGGTGGGCGTGGCAGGGGAAGGATACTGCAAAATCTCCATTCCCTCCCCAATCCAGGGGAAGGATTTAGGGGAGGCAAAGAATAGATGGGGCCGGGGCCAGTCAGAATTTTTACTACTAGTTCTGTGGGTGTGGCTTGGTGGGCATGGCAGGGGAAGGATACTGCAAAATCCCCATTTCCTCCCAATCAGCTGGGACTTGGGAGGCAGAGAATAGATGGGGCCGGGGCCAGTCAGAATTTTTACTACTGGTTCTCCAAACTACTCAAAATTTCCACTACCGGTTCTCCAGAACTGGTCAGAACCTGCTGCAACCCACCTCTGGTTTTCCTAAAAATAAGACCTCTCTGGATAATAAGCCTAATCGGGCTTTTGAGCGCATGTGCTAAATAAGCCCCCACCCCTGAAAATAAGACCTCCCAAAAAATATTTAAATGCATGTGTAGCCGGTCCCCACCATTTCCTCTGGTTAGGTTAGGGAGACAGAGCTGGTAATCAGTAAGATGGAAAGCGGAGCCCTGTCTTGCTCCATGCGCCCCAAAATAATAAGACCTCTTCAAAAATAAGACCAAGCGCTTATTTCGGGATTAAAAAAAAATATAAGACAAGGTCTTATTTTTGGGGAAACATGGTAGAAGACTATAGTCACCGACAATAATTAGTCACTGTGCACTGATGATGTTACCTACTTGGGCAATGAAACATCTGCATGAAAACAATCAAGCTGAGGGAGCACTGAAGATTCCACATTACAATTCATTTCTTTTGCTTCTGCTGTACCTGTCCATTCAATGAACTTTGTCACAGAATGACCTAATGATGGCTTGTAAGTCATTGGTTTGAAATGAACTTGAGCCAAATATCAATTAGGAAACAAGGAATCATTTATTTAAACATTAAAATTAGGGTGGTGATGATTAACTCTTGAGATTGATGGCCCAGATGTTGTTGTGGCCCGTCAGCAGCCTGTGCAGATTGTCGCTGATTCTGACAGTGAGGAGGCTGGTGTGGTGTTGCGCCAGCAGCCTGTGCAGCTGGCACTCGAGTCAGACAATGAGGAGGCTGGAGAAGATGTGGTGCCAGAGGCGGGGATTCAGCCAGGGCCTTCAGAACCTCCAGAAGCTCCTTTAAGTGAAGAGGACGAAGAGGAGGAGCCTCTTCTCAATGCACGGGCACATAGAGCTGCCAAAAGGCAGGAGTGGCTCCTCAGGAGGAGGTCTCCTCAAGAGTAAGGCTTTGGGCTAATTGGCCATTCCCTTAGCCTATTTAAGGAGGAATGCCAACTGAAGCAAGTTGTAGGGAACAACTTTAGTTCATTCTCCTTCGCGTCTGGATTCTCTGCAAATTGCTTCTGGACTTTCTACCAGCCTTAGTAAGATTGTGATTACTTTATCTTTGTTTTCTTGTAGGCTGTTAAGAAAGTTTATTAACAGCCTTTGTTTGGAAAAGACTGAGTTATTTTAGTAAATTTAAGTTTTGTACAGATTTTGTGTGTGCTGTGTTCTTTGGGGTCCGTAGCTGGGGCAGAACAGATGTGTGTGTGTATGTGTGTGTGTGTGTGTGTGTGTGTGTGTGTGTGTGTGTGTGTGAGAGAGAGAGAGAGAGAGAGAGAGAGAGAGAGAGAGAGAGAGAGAGAGAGAGAGAGACTCTCCTCTAGGGGAGACCCATTTGGGTCAAGGAAGTAAGAGACACACAAGTGTATTCACATAATCCCTGTGTTTGCAGTGGGGTAGATCTGGAAAGAGTTAATAAAGGGGTTTAAAGGTTATATTGCTGCCGGTTCTAGTTTCTGAATAGCTGTGATTTGAAATCTGAAGGAAGACTTTTTGGATCCTTTGGGGGAAGATTGGGGAGGGGGGGTTAAGTAAAGAAATTAGGTCTCCCCCTTTTGTGGTCAAAAGAAGTTTCAAGTGTCTGTTACAAGCAGTGGTGGGTTTCAAAAAAAATCACTACTGCACTATACCCTGTGCTTGTTCTGGGAAGTCTAGGGAGGGGGATGGGGGGAAGGGGGAGGGGAAAAGGATGGGTGGGAGGACAAGTGGGGAGGGATGGGGTGAGGGGGGAAGTTTGTATTTCCTATAAAACTTTTCAATAAAAAAAAATTCACTACTGGTTCTGTGGGTGTGGCTTGGTGGGTGTGGCATGGCTTGGTGGGCGTGGCAAGGGAAGGATACTGTAAAATCTCCATTCCCACCCCACTCCAGTGGAAGGTTAGTGCAAAACTAGAGCCTGGTGGCGCAGCAGACTAAAGCACTCTTATTAATATCAATCTGTCTGCAACTACTGTAAGTTCAAATCTCACCAGGCTCAAGGTTGACTCAGCCTTCCATCCTTTCTAAGATAGGTAAAATGAGGATTCATATTGTGGGGGCAATAAGCTGACATTATATAAATATACAAAAGTATGAAGGCTATTGCTTAACGCATTGTAAGCCGCCCTGAGTCTCCAGAGAAGGGCGGCATATAAATCAAATTAAAAAACAAAATCCCCATTTCCTCCAATCAGCTGGGACTCGGGAGGCAGAGAATACCATGTTTTCCCGAAAATAAGACCCTGTCTTATATTTTTTTGAACCCTGAAATAAGCGCTTGGCCTTATTGACATGCGCTCAAAAGCCCGATTGGTCTTATTATCCGGGGATGTCTTATTTTGGGGGAAACAGGGTAGATGGGGGTGGGGCCAGTCAGAGGTGGTATTTACCGGTTCTACAAACTACTCAAAATTCCCACTACCGGTTCTCCAGAACTGGTCAGAACCTGCTGAATACTACCTCTGGTTACAAGCCACAATAATATCACTTGGATCATGAGATCATCGTGCGAATCGTGTGAATTACATAATTTATATCAGTGCAAATAAAATAATTCAGATTATTTGTGTGAAGGTGACAGCAGGCAAGGCACAACTACTATTCCTTCCACAATTGCCCAATTTACATCTTAGCCACAGACAATGACCCCCTCCCACCCCAGTCTCATCTTCTCCTGATCCTCCAGGATCTCCCAGTTCTGATGCCCAGATGTATGAGCAACTAGATTTTGGTCTGGTTTGGATGAAACTCAATATATTTGATATAAAAACAAGGGGAAAAAACAAACAAAACCAGGAACATTCAAGAAAAATTAATTAATTCCAGAAAGTACATGGTCCCACACATTTCGTACAACAGGAAGAAAACAGAATGTTGGACATCTGGAAAAGTAATTACACCGTAAGATGATATTCCCATTCATGCATTCTAAATACCACACAACTTGTTTTAAGTTTCAGAAGTTCTTTCAATTCCCTCCCCTCCAAAGACACAACAGAACTTTTAATATTTTAATTTTTGTTTCCACTTTTTCATTTCAATTAAGTGGGGGAAATGTCTGAGCTATGAAGTCACACTTTTTCCCTGCAGTTTCACGTATATCTACTAGAAGTAAATTCTGCTGGATTTACTTGTGCAATTTGCTCCAAGAAGAGATGTGTAAATACTAGGTAGGTCAGCCTTTCTCGGAGTGTGCTCTCTAGATGTGATTGGTGACAACTTCTTGATTTGCGATGACTCTGCTGGTGTGATTCCAGACGGAGGCAATTTTTGTTCTATCAATTGCATTTTAGAATTGTTTATCTCTTGCCTTCCAGATATCCATTGTAACTCACGCTAAAAGGGAAAATCCAATCAAAGTTGAAATTAAACCACAGCATTCCCCTTTTGTCATCTCCCCTTTGCATATTTTCTTAAATTTTTCAACAGATTCTGTCTACATTGTGGAAATAATAACATCTAATGAGGCGGGAAAATAATGAGCGGAATCTTCTCATCAGCCGAGGAAAACTGAAGTTTTGTCTTGAATACATTTTTGCTGACCATGGGTAAAAATCAGTCAGAATATGGAGACATTCACACACAGAAATCTTTTCTCCCTCTCTCTCTCTCACACACACAGACAGACACAGATATCCTGGTAGTTCTTTTTTTAAAAAAAACAAAAAACAAAATGCCATCATGATAAGAAGTTGAACTCCACTGGAGAAAAATATAGTCAAAATATTAACAACAATAAAAGCATCATCACAGCTAGTCATGATGGAAGACTTGATCTTTGGCTATTCCAAATGGAGTCCTTTGTGGGGAGGGAAAGGAGAAGATGCTTTAGCCCATAGGCCCCTTCATGTTTTTGGGCTGGTACATGGGCTGTTCCATGGGCATCATGCCAAAACAGTCTGAAGGATTGCAGTGACCGACTTTCCCAGGAGGGCCTGTGATTCCTGGTGGCCCCGGGATGCCTGGAATACCTTGCTGCCCCATAGGCCCTGGAAGACCCATTTTCCCATAACCTGGAGGCCCCTGCATGCCTGTAGAGAAGAAAGGAAAACAAGGAAAACAAGGAAAACAAGGGTGAGTTTCAAGTACTGTTGAGACGCCTACATTATGTGGTGTGTTTTTCCTTTCCTGAAATGATAGGAAATGTTGGAGAAAACTTTCCCATGAAGATGCTCTTCACATCTGCAGACTTCAACTCCCAAAATTCTCCACTCTGAAAGATTCTGGAAGTCCACACACCTGAAAAATCTCCAGGGTGGGGAAAGGTGTGCTGGGAAGGTCTCGTTTCTTTGTGAAGAAAGTTTCCTGGGGATGTAGGTTTTAACCTATTAGAAACCTCAACATTGAGCCAAATAGGTTGATCTTGCTGTTGAAGTCCTCGGTCCTCAGCAGTCACGTCCAACACTACCTGAACATTTTGATTTGTAGTCCTACCAGCAACACTAAGGAAATCACCTATTCCATTCCATATTTATTTATTAAATTTATACACTGCCCATCTCGCTCTGCAAATCAACTCTTGAGAATTTAAAGAACAGACTACTTAAGAACAAGCTCTATTTTGACTAACCAGAACAATATTTCCACATTCTGCTCTACAAAGATGGAACTGATCGAAGTACAGTTCAATGATTCTGGAAGAAAATTTGGCCTTCTAGGTTCATTGAGTTGGAGTAAGCTACAAGACTCTCCTCTTTTTCCAATCTCTAGTAAGAGCAAAGTTCATCATTTCACTAGTGGTGTAGATCTAAAGGGATTTTCCCATCCTTTTGAATGACTGTGAAAGGAATTATAACACCATGGTTTAAAATGGCTAAAGGAAGCAACAACACCAATGAGAAGAAACTGCTTTCTGTATGAAGATGCAACCTAACACATATAGTAAGACTCTGAATGGCCAGGAATGGCACCACTGGTCTGCAGAAAAACTCTATGCATACTCTGGGTCTTGGTGATGGATAAAAGCAAATGATTGATGAAAGCAAGCAGACTTAAGCAAGCAGGTTTAACTTAGAGGGAAGCCAAATTTACCTGGAGGGCCTGGTGCTCCAGTCTCCCCCATGATTCCAGTCCCTTTGTCTCCTTTTTCTCCTTTGATTCCGGGCTCACCTACATTGAGGGAGAAAACACAAAAGTGAATTGACAGGAAGCCTCCATCCATTTGTGACATCAGGCTACTTCTGAAACAGCTTGCGAAGAGTCTTGTTTGCACTTCTTTAGAGCTTTAGAGCTGTGACCACATTCTTGCCCACTGGGATTAAGTACTCATTTCAGGAATCTTCTGGGACAAAGTTATAAAACCCGGGCACACCCCAAATTTGGGGACTCCTGCTGACGTGTCATCTAAATGACATGAATCTACTGGTTGAGTTGTCACCTGCTTAACCTGGTTTCTGATTTTGCCCATTGCCTAAATTTACACCATTTGCAGAGCCATCCAAAACTCAACCAAGGTTCACATTCTCCAAGTTTGACAACCTTTAATGCCAGTTGAAGGATTCTGGGAGTTGAAGTCCACCCATCTTAAAGTCACCAAGGTGGAGAAATGCTGGTCTATGGTGTGCATCTCCAAGTCTACTTCTTATCAGAAGGAGGAGTTAACAAGGCTTACCTCTCATGCCGGGCACACCTTGCCGGCCTTCCCTTCCAATTTGTCCAGGCAATCCTGGAGAACCAGGAGGACCTGGCCGACCCGGCGTTCCATCTTTCCCAGGTGATCCTGGTCTCCCTGGCTGGGAAAGGACTTCCAAGTGTGGCGTGGACAGTCGGGAAGCGTAGTACTGAATCCGTTCTGCAGGAAAGAGAAGGGGGGCATTGTTTGCTCTGCTGCTGAAGGGGTGGAGAGGAACTGGTGAGGTGAGGAAATAGGGAAGCCTGTTTTGGGGGGACAAGGACTTTCTCTGTTAGCTGTTGAATAGAAACAGGGTGAAGATAAACCCTTAAAGCAGAGGTCTTCTAAGATAAGCTAAGTTGGCTGGAGAATTCTGGGAGTTGAAGTCCACAAGTCTTAAAGCTGCCAAGTTTGAAGATCTCTGCCTTAAAGG
Organism: Arizona elegans; assembly: GCA_022577455.1. Classification (NCBI taxonomy): domain Eukaryota; kingdom Metazoa; phylum Chordata; class Lepidosauria; order Squamata; family Colubridae; genus Arizona; species Arizona elegans. The sequence continues at coordinate 8,420,413 of JAKOOJ010000011.1, read as the reverse complement.
AATTTTTGGAAGCAGATGTGTTTCCCCCAAGAAACTCATTGAAAAGTTGATCTGGCTGTTTTGTTAATTTTAAAAGTGGTGTTTTATTTTACTTTACTTTTTTACTTCATTTAAATTTACATGCTGCGTATCTCACTCTGAGAAGCAATTCTGGGTGTTTTTCCTGAGAGACATTCAAGCCAAATTATTATTAACAAAAAATACCATTGCAACTTTTGGATTTTTCTGATTCCAGAAAATAAATAAAAAATCATCATCGTCATCATCTTACGTCCTGCAACAATATATTTAATGTTGTTAAACAACAACATCTGTCTATTCCAGAATCTAGGGAAGTTGGCAAAAATGCCAAATCCAGTCTAAACCAGAGGTGGGTTTCAGCAGGTTCTGCCCAGTTCTGGAGAACCGGTAGCGGAAATTTTGAATAATTTGGAGAACTGGTAGTAAAAATTCTGACTGGCCTCACCCCCATCTATTCTCTGCCTCCCAAGTCCCAACTGATCGGGAGGAAATGGGGATTTTGCAGTAACCTTCCCCTGCCACACCCACCAAGCCATGCCCACCAAGCCATGCTATGCCACGCCCACCAAGCCACACCTTCAGAACCGGTAGTAAAAAAAATTGAAACCCACCACCGGTCTAAATGTCTGGCTGACTATGCAGCCAATCATAATAATAGTACCATAACCTTCCTTGGACACACTTATACTTTTATAGCTGACCTCCTTCAGGAATTATTCAAACTATTGATTAGGAGTGTTTCTGCAATCTTGCCTTGTGTTTATCATTAATTGTCTCTGGTCTTATTATCTGAACTTGTAATGTTTGAGTTTATTGGGAACATCTTTTAGTCAATTTCCAGTCTGTTTTGCAGAAATGATGGAGCCTGCTACCCTCTCAGGTCAGGAGTGGGGTTAATTTTAATTCACGGCAGGCCTGGGGGCACTTGTAGTTAAAATACGTTCTCCTGGGCAGTTGTGTCATAGGATAACAACCAACAGGCTTATGGAGAGAAATTCTCACTTCCACACCAGAATGGGAGCCTACAACAGCCTTGCCGAATTGGGCTTTTCTCAGCATTTTCTCTCTTCCTTTATTTTTATTTTCAAGAAGATTTGGGATAGTGATGAAAAAGATAGAAGCTTGAGGAATAATAAGTCTGAATTCTGACCCTGGTTATACTATTCTTAGCTTTCATTTAGTTTCTTCTCTTGAACAGTTAAAAGAAGAAAGAAAGAAAGAAAGAAAGAAAGAAAGAAAGAAAGAAAGAAAGAAAGATATTCAGGGTCTCCAAAGAAAGATGGGCTATTGAATATTATTGTTTTTTTTAAAAAAAATAGTGATTTACTGTATCAGGTAGAGTGGTAAGGAGGGATCTGCAGGGAGGTGATGAGGAAAGTCGAGATATAGCTGTGGACATGTGATCGAAGTTTCACTTCCTTTTAATGGTAGGAAAAATGTAAGACAGAGCAAGGTTTTGATTACACAGGTGTGGTCTTTTCTTGACTCTTTTGACTCTAACCCTAACCCGTTTCAGAGGACCCATGTAGCAGGAATTCTGAACAGAAGAAGGCTCTAAAATAGGTGGAAATTCATAATTTCCCTGTGGGGTTTATGCAAACAAATTGCTTGGGTTTTCCTTGCTTGGATGCTGTGATAAAGAAGCTTTCAAGACCAAATCTGCTCCGGATGTCCAAGGCAGAAAAGATGTATTGCATTACAGCTGGCAGGAATAGCCAACACTCCAGAAGATAGGCTCAAGATACAGAAGGATCTTGACAGACTTGAACATTGGGCGCTATCTAGCAAAATGAAATTCAACAGTGAAAAAAGTAAAGTTCTACATTTAGGGAAGAAAAACAAAATGCACAGGTACTGTATAGGTGGTACCTTGCTCAATAGTAGTAACTGTGAGAGGGATCTTGGAGTCCTAGTGGACAACCATTTAGATATGAGGCAGCCTTGTGTTGCAGCTGCCAAAAAAGCCAACACAGTTCTAGGCTGCATAAACAGAGGGATAGAATCAAGATCACGTGAAGTGTTAATACCACTTTATAAGGGCTTGGTAAGGCCACACTTGGAATATTGCATCCAGTTTTGGTCTCCACGATGTAAAAAAGATGTGGAGACGCTAGAAAGAGTGCAGAGAAGAGCAACAAAGAGGATTAGGGGACTGGAGGCTAAAACATATGAAGAACGGTTGCAGGAACTGGGTATGTCTAGTTTAATGAAAAGAAGGACTAAGGGAGATATGATAGCAGTGTTCCAATATCTCAGGGGCTGCCACAAAGAAGAGGGAGTCAAGCTATTCACCAAAGCACCTGAGGGTAGAACAAGAAGCAATGGGTGGAAATTAATCAAGGAGAGAAGTAATTTAGAACTAAGGAGAAATTTCCTGACTGTTAGAACAATTAATCAGTGGAACTACTTGCCTCCAGAAGTTGTGAATGCTCCAACACTGGAAGTTTTTAAGAAGATGTTGGATTTGTCTGAAGTGGTGTAGGGTTTCCTGCCTGGGCAGGGGGTTGGACTAGAAGACCTCCAGGGTCCCTTCCAACTCTGTATATCTATTCTATTATTACTCCAATGTGCTCTACATGAAGCTGCCCTGAAGAGCATTCAGAAGCTTCAACTGACGAGAATGTGGTGTGCGGATAGTAAATGGTGATGGATATATGGCACATCTGACATTGCTGCTATGCGAATTGCATTGGTTACTGGCATTGTCCGGGTGCAACTCAAGATGCTGGTCATCCCCTTTAAAGCCCTACATGTCTTGGGACTGGATTACCTGAGGGATCACCTTTTTCCAAGAGTCTCTACTTGTCCAATTGGATCTAGCAGATTGGGCATGTTGCAGATCCTGGCAGCCAAAGAATGTCAGCTGGCGAGAATGAAGATGGGCCTTTTCTTGCAGTGGTCCCTGCTCTGTGGAATATCTTCCCCTTGGAGACCTCAACCCTATTGGCCTTTCATAAGGCTTTAAAAATCTGATTATGTTCCTTTAGTCTGGGATGCTGAATTTGTTAAGAGCCTCATAATTTGGCTTTATTGATAACTGACTCAATATCTTGGCTACTATATATATTTATTTTGAGTATGTAAATGAAGATCATCCAGGCCAAAGTACCTAAAAAGGTTAAATATTTGGTCCAGTTGCCATGATTTAACCCTTTTAGATATTTATTTTCAATATTTTATTGTTTTTAAAATGATTTTATTGTTTTAATAATTTTTATAGGTTGGAATTGGAAGCTACCAGAGTCATTGATTTGAGATAGGCAGTTATAGAATTGAATGAATGAATGAATGAATAGCAAAATTAAAACAACCTTCTCTATAATGGGGTTTGGGGTAGGAAATACTCTCAGCTTCCAGATCTGGTATCATAACTTGACTGATTTCCTGACCCTCTAACAAATTCTGCTTGCTTTTCTAGGGTCTCCAACCTGCACAGAGAGACCCTGTGCTTCCCCCTGCCCTCAATCTCATCACCCACCATCAAACATTTTTTGGAACTCCTCTCTGATGAACATCCTGATCTGGTCATAGCTGATGGCATCTCCCTGGTGAGAAAAACAAGGAAGAGGGAAAAGCAGAAGTCAATTTCTGCCTTATCTTGCATGTTAACCTGTCCCATTTGACCGCTTTCACATGCTCAGCTTTACCCCACATGCAGCCATTCCCCCAATCTCCAGAAAATCCCCCTTGACCAAATCTTCCAGCCCTGCCATCAACATCTTCTTCCTTCCACACTCGTTCCTTCCTTAGCTGAATCAGTGGCTGCTGAAGGTCATAATAATCAATCTCCCAGCATGCTGTTACTTTAACTTCCTCCCATCCTTGAGAAGCAATGCTTTGTGGGACCCTCTGGGGCTCCTCAGTCATGGATCCTGGACAAGCAATCCCTCCCCTGCTTAACTTCAGGAAGGATTCATCAGCTCTGTGTTTTGGAGTGGTTGCATTTGCAGTTTAGAAGCTCTGAAGTGCACTGGGTCTCCCCAGCAGTTCTGTATTGGAGGAGAAGCCAAGAGGCAAGGTTGAGCCCATGACGGCATAGCCAAGCAAGTTTTGGCACCTTGTGCATCAGTGAAGTTGTATGAAAATCTCAAAAGAAAGTGAATGTCAACCACTGGTGGCACATCCTAGAATCCATCTAAGAAGACAGATGTCCCTTCGAACTACATCTACTGTATTTTTTGGAGTATAAGATGCACCTTTTTCCCCAAAAAAGAGGATGAAAATCTGGGTGCATCTTATACTCTGAATGTAGCCCGGTTCAGCTTCTCAAACAGAGGTTTCAGAGGCTGAAAAAAGCATCAGAAAAGAAGCTTCAGAAAAGAAGCCCCCAAACAGAGCTTCAGAGGCTTTTTTTCTGAAGCTCTGTTTCGGAGGCTTTCAGAGGCAGGAAAAAAAGTTTTTTCTGAAACAGAGTTTCAGAAGTTTCAGAGACAGAAAAAAAAAGCAAGGCACAGAGTTCCCAACCAAGGAACCTGTTGCTAAAATTAACCTCTGGGAACAGCTGATTGGGGGTATTCCTGGAGGCCAATCCACCTGCCAATCAGCTTTTTTCTTATTTTCCTCCCCAAAAACTCAGGTGGGTCTTATACTCTGAAAAATACGGTACTTTTAGACTGAACCAGAATGACAGAGGACTTAATAGTTCAGCTGCCCATTACATTGCATGCCTCTCATTGTCTTTGCCCCAGTTCTTACCGTCGTCCCCGGCAATCCTGGGTTCCCAGGGTTCCCAGCAGGGCCAGGAGAGCCAGGATGTCCTCTCTCCCCGGGGGTCCCACGTGGTCCCATGGGGCCCATTTCACCACTTTTTCCTGGGCCTCCTGGCATCCCCGCTCTGCCTTTCTCTCCAGGGTGACCCATCTGCCCTGGAGTGCCATGGTCCCCCTGAAAGAAGAAAGGACAATTTCCATGAAAGGTTGTCCGAGGACCGTGATGGAGAACCTATGGCATGTGTGACAGAGGTGGCACACGGTGCCCTCTCTCTAGGCATGCGAGCTGTTGCGCCCCAGCTCAGCTTTGCTGCGCATGCACGCATGCCTCCCGCCAGCTGGTCTTCAGGTCTCTGCTGCACATGTGCGGTGCGGGAACTAGCAAATGGAGGGGCTGCACACACAAGTGGGGGGGTCTCGTGTGCTTGCGTGGGGCAGGGTGCATGTGGGGTGTGTGCACACAGGCACGGGGTGGGGCGCATATGGGGGGCACACACACATTGCATTTTGGAGGTTTGCTTGCACACACGTGCATTCAAGTGTACATTCGCACGCATGTGCACACTTTGGGCACTTGGTCCAGAAAAGGTTAGCCATCTCTGTCCTAGGAGAAGAGGCTGATGTTCACTTCTAATAGTATCCTACTTACTTTCTGTCCAGAAGGACCAGGAGGACCTGGTTTTCCAGGAGATCCCTGTGGAAAAGCAAGAAGAAGTCTTCAACATAGTGATAAATACCCATCATGCATTTGAGTGGAAGAGAGCATTAGCTTAAGGCTATTTTGTCCCATCAAATGGCCCTTGTCCTACCATTTAACTTGAAGCTGTTTACCTGCCCTCTACAGGAGGTGTTCCTTGTCCGTTAGTTGTCTCCATTATTGTGTAATGGAGGTAGTCCTCACTTAAAGAGTGGCTGTTTTATGATTGAAGTACAACGGCCATGGAACCAGAGGTGGGTTTCAGCAGTTTCTGACCAGTTCTGGAGAACCGGTAGCGGAAATTTTGAGTAGTTCGGAGAACTGGTAGTAAAAATTCTGACTGGCCCCGCCCCCATCTATTCTCTGCCTCCTGAGTCCCAGCTGATCGGGAGGAAATGGGGATTTTGCATTAACCTTCCCATGCCATGCCCACCAAGCCACACCCACCAAGCCACACCCACAGAACCTGTAGTAAAAATTTTTGAAACCCACCACTGCGTGGAATGGCTACTTTACAGTCTCTTAAAGCACTCCTGGCCATCATAAATGGTTGTGCCCATCCATTCCCTTTGGCCATGTGACTGCTGTGGCCTAGAGGTGGAGCAATCTTAGGTAGAGGCAGATGTAGGGTCTCCTGCTTGGACAGGGGGTTGGACTAGATGACCTGCAAGGTCCCTTCCAACTCTGTTAATCTATTAGATAGGTCAGATTTAGATCTTATTGTGGTGATCAGTCATGTGACCGTAATTCATGATGTTTTTGCCAGTTTCTGACTAAAAACACCCTTTCAAATGAATGTTTTTTACTTAATGACCACAGCAAAAAAAAAAAAAAAGGCCAGAAAAATATTTCCGGTGGCATGGGTACCTCGACTTACAATCACAACGGCTTACAACCATAATTCCAGGCTCGATTATGGTTCTAATTTAAGAACTCCCTGCATTTGGAAGTCTGCTTCCAGGAAGCAGAGAAAGCAGTGTGAGAATGCGATAGTTGGAGACTATCGGGAAGGGCTGCTTTCCAAAAAAAACGGGTTGACTGTGGCAGAACACACAGTTTATTTCACAAACGTTGCTACGACAAGATGCATCCTGATCAGGGATGAAATGTAAAATCTGTTACTACCGGTTCTGTGGGCGTGGCTTGGTGGTGGTGGTGGGGTAATGTGACTGGGTGGGTGTGGCCAACTTTTTTTAAAAAAAAACTTTTCAAAGCATTTTTTCTAATGCTTTGAAAAGCCTCTCTTGCGAAACTCAGCTGGGATCGTCAGAGACTTTGCAAAGCATTATTTTACCACCTTTTCGGCCAAGAGGTTGTAGAAAAAATGCTTTGAAAAGTTAAAAAAAAAAGCCTCTGATGATCGTGCAGCTCAGCTGGGCATGGTGGGGGGGGGCGCAGGGGTTTTTGCTACCGGTTCTCCGAACCACCTGCCGCCATCGCTACCGGATCAGGCGATCCGGTCTGAACCAGGAGCATTTCACCCTGGATCCTGATTATTAACTGAAATGGCCTTAAAGAGTTTTGGAATTTGGGGGGGAGGGGAGGGGGCTAAATGAGCTACAGTTTTTCCCCCAGTGCAAACCATCCCATCAAGTCCATTTCTTCTTTCTGTCCCTGGTCCATATTGTCCCTGTGCGCGAACAAACAATGTGAACATTGTTTTGGGCATAAGAAATGTGATGTAGGTAGCTTCCTTCCATTGTTACAGTGGGTTACTCCTATTTTTGATTCTGAAATGGGGGTAAAGAAGGGCTCTTCCGTTCAAGAAGGTGATAACAGGTAAGAGTCACCATACCTCTTTGCCTCCCAGTCCATCCAAGCCTGGCTCACCCTAGGAACCAAACAGAAAACAAGGGGAAAAGAGGATTTAGTTTCATTTCTCTACTAATGGGTCCAAAGTCAAATTCTCATGTTGTTATGAACCGCTTTCAGCCTAATATTGAACAAAGAATTAAGACTAGGAAGCATTACAAACCATCCACGCACCCGTCCATCCATTCTCAACCAGAGGGTTTTCCTACAAGCTTGTTGTGACCTAGGCTTCCTGAGTCATTAAAACACACGAGTAGTCCCAAAAATCTCTTTTATTGCAACAGTTGTGAATTACGTTCATTCGCAGCTGAGTCCCAATTAGCTGCAAAAAGTCCTTTGGGAGAAATCCTTCGGGATAATCACCAACCTTTATCTCCCTTGATATGCTGCCAAAGAACCTACTTGGCAAACCACATGGAGTCCAGAATCAAACAGAGATGCCGATTGGGAACAGAATTAACAACGTTGCTTTCCTGCAAAGGCCCCACATGCCTTTGCTCCTCTTTTAAGCCTTATGGGAAGGGCCAGTCATCTCCAGGCCTTACTCCCGAATTGTCCCTTTTGTTTTAACTGTTCTTTCCTTCTGGCAGCTCTGTGTATGCGTGCACTAGGAATAGGCTCCTCCTGTTCCTCTGTCTCTCTGTTATCCGGAGTCCGCGCCCATGTTCCTCCCCAGCCTCCTCACTGTCTGACTCTGTTGCCAGCTCCGCAGGCTGCTGGCAGACCACAACAAAGCTCTTCATGATTGATTCTGAAACATGTGGATTCCATCAAGAGACACTTACCGGTGGACCTGGATGACCCGGTGTTCCTGGCTGGCCTGGGAGCCCACTGAGACCTCTTTCTCCAGTGGATCCCCGTTCACCCTTCTGACCCTGGGAAAAGGAGAGACAGCATCAGAAACTGTTGGAGACAATCAAGGAAACACAAGTTTTGTGGTGACTCCTCCAAATGACCAGGTACACAATGTTCTTCCCAACGCATGTGCTCTGAGTTTCATTTTGGTGGGAGAACTCAAGGTCCCTTTCCAGTTGTGGCTATTTTTGTTTGTTTTTTAAAATAGTTTAAATGAATATTTTACATTTTTAAAACCAAAAACATAATAGAAAAAGACAAAAAATGAAAAAAAGAAAAAGAAAAAGAAAAAAGAAGAGAACATACACATACACCAAACGGTAAAATACAAAACATAAATAACAACATTATATAATATTTTATAACTTTCTGCATCGACAATTATCTTTACTTTTAAATTCAATCTTCCTAATCATTCTCTTATTCTTGTATAGCCATATTGAGCATTCTTATAAACTAAATTGTCATATATATTTGCATCCTATTTATTAACATCGTCAAGATTTTATCCTTGCCAGTATTTAATACTCTTAGTTCCAATTTATCAAATTTCAATTTACATTCTTATTTCTTGTTTTGATTTCTATTTTCTAGTAGTTGTGGCTATTTTTGTATACATAGGTCAGTGCTGAGCAACTTTCTGGCATGTTCTCTCCACACATTTGCTTCTTCATTGGAAGGAAAGCAGAGGTGAATGATAATGGGGACAGAGATAAAGATCTTCTGCATGTCTTGAGGAGCCATTCCCACCTTACATCCAGAAAAAAACCATGGCTAAATATTTAGCCAGGTTCTAAAAAACATTGACTGAATAGCAAAGAGTATTTCTGCTTTGCTAGATGGTAGGTTTTTTCCCCCCAACATGGCAGATATAGTGGATTGCATCCTCCTTGGCCCCTGGGATTGGGATGGCTAAGAAGATGGGCACTGCCATCCAAGATGTCTGGACACATCTGGCTAGGGAAGGATGGGGTGGGGGTTTCGTGGGAACACCTGCACCCTCTGCAGTCTAGTTCCAATCTATGAGATGTCACCTTCCAAAATGGCATCTTAACAAATGACAATTCAGTGAACGTTTCCTGGAGACAATCAGATCATTTTCTTATTTGGTGGGACATGATTTTGGAGGTAGGGATTCACCGTCTTTACAAAGAAATGGGAAAGGGGTTCCAGTGGAGAGAGAGAGTTCTAAGCTTCAAGAATGAATGCTTCCTCTACTGTGGCTTCATTCAGAAGTGAAGAGGATCAGGGGTGAAATGCTACCGGTTCGCTCCGGTTCGGGCGAATCAGTAGTGATAAAAACTACCGTTTTGGGCAAACCGGTAGTAAAAAAAACCTACAGGCTCAGGTGAACCGGTAGTTTAAAAAGCTATCAGTTGGGTTGAACCGGTAGTTTAAAAAAGCAGGAAATCCTGCTTTCTAGTGAAGCTAAATCGCGCGGCACAGCTGATTCCCCCCCCCCTTCGCTGTTCTACATACCTTCCCAAGCCACCTTTTGGCACGTACTGCACTTGTGCACATGTGCAGCACGCATTTGGTTTACTGTGGGCGCTTGGCACACAGCGTGCATGTGCTGCCAGCGAACTGGTAGTAAACCGGTTCAGATTTCACCACTGAAGAGGATCCATGTTGGATCAGACTCAAAAGGACCAGAGCCTAAGAATGCCAAAAGGGAAGGGATGATACTCACAACTCCAGCAAGCCCTGAAGGACCAGGTTGGCCAGGGCTTCCAGGTGGACCCTGAAGAGACGGAGAAAAATTGCAGAAGGATGTAAGAACTTAGACAAACCCATTGTTTCTCAATCTTGGTAACTTTAAGAGGTCTGCACTTCAATTCCCAGAATTCCCATGCTTGGATGAAGAATTCTGGGAGTTGAAGTCCAGACCTCTTAAAAGTTGCCGAAATTTAGAAACACGGAATATACTTATCACCACTGAGTATTTCCCCAGTAAGACTGACTCTGCCTTTCATGTATGAAAAGTAAATCCAAAATGAATTATTAGCAGAAAAGCATACTCGAGAGTTAGCCATGGACATCTAAAACAGCAATCTTGACAAAGTTCCCTTGGGTGCATTTTAGAAAGCTCAGAAATATTCATTCATTCATGTCAGAAGCCTTGCTGAATAGAGACCAAGGGAGATGAATCTGGAGTAGTTATGTTTCTTATTCGTAAGTTAAGTTGGATCTCAAAAGGCATCTGATCTTGGTATCACAAGGGCTATTCAAGCAAAGGGAAAACTGGTACTTCTCCTCCCACCCCCCTTAAATTTCTGTTCTTATCTGCCCAGATATTCTTCACACAGCCTGAGTTGGGCTGCAGAGAAGCGTAGAAGACATAAGAAATTACGACAGGGTGCTGTCTAGTTTCCTGCTAAATTTTCAGTGTAGGTAGGAATCAAAGCTTTCCAGATGTGAAAGGGTAAATATGAAAAGGGTAAAAGAGTGAATATGTGAAAGGGTAAAAGAGCCTTGATAGTACAGTGGTTTAATGCACCCTGTTATTAACACAGCTGCCTGCAATTTCTGCTGGTTCGAATCTCTCCAAGGCTCAAGACTGACTCAGCCTTCCATCCTTTCTAAGGTAGGTGAAATGAGGACCCAGTTTGTGGGGGAAATAAGCTGACTTTGTATAAAATATACAAAAAAATGAAGGCTATTGCTTAACGCATTGTAAGCCGCCCTGAGAAGGGCGGCATATAAATCAAATTAAAATAATAATAATAATAAAAAAAAATATGGCAGCTCTGAGCAACCGGACACACCGGTCTGTGCCATCTAGTTTGGCTCTGGTTAAAATTCTAATGTGCAATGTTAAGCTAGCACTAATCTAGCACTGATGATGTTACCTCGTTTGGTAAGGTCTGCAAGAATACAACCAAACCAGGGGTGAAATCCAGCAGGTTCTGGAGAGCCGGTAGCGGAAATTTTGAGTAGTTCGGAGAACCAGCAAAAACCACCTCTGGCTGGCTCCAGGAGTGGGGAGGGAATGGAGATTTTGCAATATCCTTCCCCTGGAGTGGGGTGGGAATGGAAATTTTGCAGTATCCTTCCCCTGCCACGCCCACCAAGCCACGCCCACAGAACCGGTAGTAAAAAAATTTGGATTTCACCATTGAACCAAACTCAAGAGAGCACCAAGGACAGTCAACATGTCTCATATCCTCATTTCCCCCCCTCCCCACCAACAACCCTGTGAGATGAGTTGGACGGAGAGAGGGTAATTAGCCCAAAGTTACCCAGTTGGCTTTCATACCTGAAGCAGGATTAAAACAGAGTTTCCTGGGGATTGGCCCAACATCACTCAGCTGGCTTTCATGCCTAAAGCAGGACTAGAACTCATGGCCTTCTAATTTCTAGTCTGGTGCCTTAACCACTAGACTCTCTTCAGTAATAAAATGCACTGAAATCTATAGGTTCCTTGCAGTAACTGAAGTTCAATAGTTTCCATACAGTTTCTGAGTGACCAATCTTTAATCCTTGGATTGAGGAGGGATTGGCCATTGGAACAGTTTATTCTGACTATCTGCAGAACTGCTATTATTTCTGTGGAATAGGTATGGTGCACTCGCTTTTGTTCGTTGGTTTGGCTTAGCTGATATAAAAACCAAAGTGTGAATGGTGCTTTATTTTTGTTTTTGACTTGCTATTTTTTTTTAAAAAAAGGGGAATTTAGAAAAGAACAAAATGATACAAATGGAGAATTTAACAGTTGGCATTTATACTTTGGCTTTCATGCCAAGTGGTATCTGCTTTCAGCAGTGGGTCAGAAGCCTGACTTGGTAGCTTTATAGACATCGTTGCAACGTAGCTATAAATCTGCTCAGACAAAATTCAGAAAAGAGTATTTTGACTTACGACATGTCCAGGAGGGCCTGGTCTACCTTGAGGTCCCACGGGACCTGGCTCTCCCTGGAGAAGGAAAAGAACATTAGAGCAAATACTCATCTGTGTTAGGCTATCCATGGAGCAAATTATATAAATGCATTGCCAGAGACTTCTGGGCAAGTTATGACTAGCTAATCAATGCTGTAGCATCAAAAAACGTATGTCTTGGGATGTACAGTATACACAGGACTATGCCTTGTCTACTGTTCTCTGGTTGCATATACAGGTAGTCAGTCCTCAACTTATGACTAGTTGCTTAGATAATATAGTGGACTCCCCCAAAGCTACTTATGACCCAGGATAGGATAACACAGTTGGAAGGGAATGGAAGTTATTTATTTGTATCCTGCCTTTATTATTTTTGCAAATAAGTCGAGGTGGTGAATGTATCCATGATAGCAGCACCCCCAAGAGGTCACACTTGGCAACCAGCTCACCTTTGTTTATAGCATCCCATGGTTCCCATTACAATTTTTGACATTTTTTTTTTTTGCCCATTGCTGGTGTTCATTTCCAGTTTCCAGCAAAACATGCCCATTGGATAAAACGAATATGCTTAATAACTGCTGTGCTCACTTAACAACTACTACAAAAAAGTCATAAAATTGTGTCTTGTAACATGGTGAGCTGCTTAACAATTGCAATGATTTATGGCCATAATTCTGGGTTCAATTATAGTCATAAGTTGTGGACTACCTGTACTTCCATGAAGGATATGTTTGCACGGCAAGCTCTCTCCCCTTGGCATAGCAATTATTCTGTACCTAACATAATATAATAATCTGTAAGGCACAAAGTTGTTTGGGAGGAAAGTTTGGTAGTGAAGATTGCTGTTGAATGAGAGTCCCTCATCTGTCTTTCTTTCTTTCTTTCTTTCTTTCTTTCTTTCTTTCTTTCTTTCTTTCTTTCTTTCTTTCTTTCTTTCTTTCTTTCTTTCTTTCTCTCTCCCTCTCTCTCTCTCTCCCTCCCTCCCTCTCTTTCACTCCATAAATACACACCTTCACTTAACAAGTGCAAGTGAACAAGAGGTTACATTCAGCAGGTTCTGACCAGTTTTGGAGAACCAGTAACAGAAATTTTGAGTAGTTTGGAGAACTGGTAAATACCACCTCTGACTGGCCCCGACCCCATCTATTCTCTGCCTTCCGAGTCCCAGCTGATCGGGAGGAAATGGGGATTTTGTATTAACCTTCGTCTGGAGTGGGGAGGAAATGGAGATTTTACAGTATCCTTCCCCTGCCACGCCCACCAAGCCACGCCCACCAAGCCATGCCATGCCCACCAAGCCACAGCCACAGAACCGTTAGTAAAAGTTTTGAATTTTGAACTAAGGTAAATTACTAGTAGAGGAATTAATCTTGTGGGTTAATTTTGCTCTCCTCCCAACATCTCACTTTCTTTGTCCCATGGGACACAAACAAAAGTATTATGAATTGAGCCATTCATAGAATTTTGTATATCTCCCTCCTTCATCTACTCTGCATTCTCAACTTGAGTTTTATTAGTCAGTCATGATATATTATGACAATGAACGAAGACTCTTCTATAGTGACTTCCATAGATTCATAGACATCCTCACACACAATGCTGAATCCAGGCAAAGGCAGGTGCAGAATTAATTCAAGAGTGTATCCCTCACATTGCAATTCACTTTTAGCTGGATGTTGATAACTCACCTCAGCTCCAGTCCGGCCCGGATTTCCAGGAGGTCCTGGTTTCCCACAATCACCCTAGAAAATCAAGGAGACATGGGTTAAAATAGAATGCTTATATTATGGAAGATAAAAAGCAACCGAAACCGATCTTCTTCCAGTAAACTCCCTGGTCGTCTTGTTCAACCAGCTTTAGTGATAGACGATCATGAGGATCAGCCTGTCCTCCTCGCTGTCCCAATGGGTCCAAATCTCTGAATACTTTGTCACAGCCAATCACACCTTTGGGATTGAAGAGATGCATGAAGCTGCCTAGAGCCAGATCAAATAAACAGTCCACACAGCCCAAGGGAAACTCCTTCGCTATTCTTCAAGTTTCCAATCTTGGGTTTCGATCCCAAGAATTCTCAAAGGCCATTCTCAGTGGGAATTCAGGGGGTTCCTGGAGGGATAAGTTTGGGAGAGATGGGTCTGCCCTAATTGACAGCGGCTCTCTAGAGTCTACTTAAGATCTTTTTACTGAAGTTCGTTTTGCTCTTAGGAAGAATTGCTTCTCAAAACAGGGGCCTTTATAGATTTGATTGCTTACTTGTACCCTATGACTATCATTAAGTGTTGTACTTATGATTCTTGATGAATGTATCTTTTCTTTTATGTACACTGAGAGCGTGTGCACCAAGGCAAATTCCTTGTGTGTCAAATCACATTTGGCCAATAAAGAATTCTATTCTATTCTATTGTATTAAAATCCCTTTATTTACTGGTTTGTTCATTTCTGAATGCAAAAGAACCAACCTGGGCACTGCCCTGACACTTGGCATAACAGTGGTCATGAACACCAGTCTGCAGTTAATAATGTTGGACCTGTGACTTCAGTGGAACAGACTCTTTAACACTTTGTCACCTAACTGACCACAAGGACAAAGGCCAGTGGGGCAAAGAGAGAAAGTTAATAATGTATTGTCTAATACTCTGCTTGCTCCTGATCTGAGACAGCTAATCTCAAATCTCTGTCTCTTCCTTCTCTTCCAGATAAGCACCTAAAGAATGCACATTCTCTCATTCTCTTTCTGGTAAGATGCAGTTAGCTAGGTACTAGGCTTTGCCTACCCCTATCATGTTCTTCCTGAAATAAATCTCCTTTCTGTTGTAATTATTAAAACTGCTGCATTGCTCAGCTTAGATTCTCACCTTCAGGAGCAGCCAAATGTATGCACTAATATTTTCTCTTCCATAGATAATGGGTTGCGTATAGAATATATATACTAATGCAACCATAAGAGACAGGGATTCTGACAGAGAGGGTGTCAGCCCTGGAAGCCATCTTTTTCTTTGGATCTTCAGGGCTGCCACATTCCATTCCATTCCATTCTGTTCTAAGATCTCTGTGGTTTGTATCAAGGCTTCTTGAGAAAGTTCCTCTTGCTCTATGATTCAGGGTGTACTAGACTTTTCTTTGTGGTCACCCAGTTTTGGGGGATGTATTTTCTGTTGCATTCGCTCCATGGTTTAGGGCGTGAGTATCTACAAGACTGCCTTCTGCTGCCAATAGCCTTCCACTGGCCAGTATGCTCGCACAGAGAGGGCCTCCTCAGGGTGCTGTCGGCCAGACTATGTCGGCTAGCGACCCCCAGGGGGAGAGCCTTCTCTTTCGCGGCACTCGCCCTTTGGAACGACCTACCCCCTGAGATACGTATGATCCCAGATCTCCGGACTTTTCATCGGGCCCTTAAAACTCACTTATTTCATCAAGCCGGGCTGGCTTGATCCCATCTTTCGGTTTTAATTCGTAATTGATTTTATTGGGGTGTTTTTAAATTGTGGGCTGAAACTATTTAATCTCTTTTTAAATTGTTTTAAATTTTGTATGCTATGTTTTTACCTTGGCTGTTCACCGCCCTGAGTCCTGCTGGAGAAGGGTGATATAAAAATCAAATCAAATAAATAAATTAAATAAAATTATGGCAAGTCTTATTTAAAAGCTTTTAAGACCAAGCACTTAAAAAAAAAAAGTTGTTGATTTTAACGGTGAGCGTTGTTTTTTTAACATTTCTAGTTAACTTGATTGTTGTTTATCATAAACTGTGAAGAGTCATGATAGGTTATAATACGGTTAACCAAACAAATGCATATTTGTTCCTAAGGAGCTCATTAACAACCAGTGGTCTATATCAGTGACAATTGCAGTTTTCAGCATTCAGACTCACTCTACTTTGGCCTTTCCAATTTGCAGGCAAGGAAAAACCATCCATCCCCTAGACCAGCGGTTCTCAACCTGGGGATCGCGACCCCTTTGGGGGTCGAATGGCCATTTCACAGGGGTCGCCAAAGCCCTCTCTCCCCCCCCCCACGCCTTCACTCACCCTCACCCTCTGCATCTGTTGGATCGCCCGGTCGCCGTTCGCTTACCCCGCCCACTCCCAATCTATTGCTGTCTCCCAGCTGGTGGCTAGAGGGGAAAAAAACTTTAAATTCTTGCCGCGGGGCTTCAAAGAGCTAGCTGCAAAGAGGTAAATTCCTGGAGCAAGTTTTTTTCCCCCTATCTATGCTGAAAAAGCGAAAATGAAAGTAAGCAGGCTGCAACGTGACAAAATGAGGCAGAGAGATTTCTTTTTCTTTTTCCTCACCAAAAAAGGTAAGTGCAACACTGCAAACAATGGGAAATTTAGGGCAAAAGAGGAGAGTTCCAAGATTTTAAAACACAAAAGAAAAAAAGCTCTATTTAACTAGGGAATTGTAATAATTGAGATACTATTAATTGGTTAAGTTGTAGTTTGGAGGAATATATGGGGGAAATTATTTGGTTTATTATTATTGGTAAATATAATTAATTGATTTGTAAGAAATTGGATTGCATGGAAATAATTGGAATATTCATGTTCATATTGATTAATATACAAAAAAGATAGTTATATAACTAATTGATTTATATTAAAATGTTGAATTTGTATTAAACAACTGTATTACATAATTAACCAATGTGAGGATGGATATAAAAATAGATGACAATGCGAAGGGGTATAATATAGAATAGAAGGGAAAAATTGAATTTGATTAAGATTAGAGATGAGAATGAAGGGTAATATTGGTTTTTTACAAAAATAGATGAGGAATAAATATGGTAAAAAGGAAATATAGAAATTGTAAATTTAATTGAAATGACTAAATACTGTGTTGGAAGAAATATCCTTCTGGGTTCTGCTCCAAGCGGGGAAAAAGACACTGGAAACATGGAGACTGCTTGGAAAGATGGTTTAATGTTGGACAGGATCACATGGCTTGATGGGGCCCATTGTGTTAGTTTCTGTTGCTATTGTGTTGCAAATGTCCTTTGACAAAGGATTGAGTTTCTGCCTCTGGCCCATTAACAAAGGGTGGGGGGCAGGAAGGTGGTCTGTAAAATATGCTTCTCCATTTCTCATACAGGTAGGGAAATATAATATTCTGCCTTTTTAATATTTTCCAAAATATTTCATTCTTCTAGGAAAAGGGTGGGTGCTAACCTCCTACAACTGTTTAAATTTGTGAACCGGCCAAATACTCTGTTCAAAGAAAATACGTTGTATGTTTGTATGTGTGTTTCTAATTATTGCTATTTATTGCTATTTGTTCTCTTTTATTCTTTAAAGTTTAACAATGCATTCTTTATCTTAATATCTTAATATTTGTTTGGCTTTCTTCCCTTTCATCTTTTTTTATTGTACAGCAATCTTTCTCCTCAAACCTATCACCTCTGTCTTTTCTTTCTTACTTTCTCTTCCCCCCCTCTTCTTCTTCTCCCTACTTCCTCTTTCTCTTTCTCCTCCTCTCTTCCTCCCTCTCTTACCTTCACTCCTACTCTAATTTCCCTTCCCTTCCTTCATCCCTCTCTATTGCTGTATCCTTTTATGCATATGGACTACTCAGAGGGCTGAAAAAGTTATTTTTGACCAGTCCTCGAACTTACAACTGTCCTCACAATTTACGTATTTGCGCTATCTTGTCACCATGGTGAAGAGAAGCAGTTGTGAAATGAGTGACACGGTTGTTAAGAATGCTACAATGGGCATAAATGATGACCAGTCATAACTGCGAAAACTTGTCATAAGTGTGAGGACCTGTCAGAAATCACATTTTTCAGCCCTCTGGGTAGTCCTTTTGTGCACAGGGACTACTCAGAGGGCTGAAAAAGTTATTTTTCACTGGTCCTCGCAGTTTTGATCAGTCCTTGAATTTACGACTGTCCTCACATTTTACGTTTTTTGCCCTATCTTATACCATGTTGAAGAGAAGCAGTTGTGAAATGAGTGACATGGTTGTTAAGAATGCTGCACAGGCATAAATGTGAGGATGGTCATAAGTGTGAGGACCAGTCAAAAGTGCGAGGACCTGTCAGAAATGACTTTTTTCAGCCCTCTGAGTAGTCCCTATACATATAGCCATGGCCACCCGGTCACATGACCAGCTAGCCACGCTCACCCAGTCACATGACCTCCAAGCCACGCCCACAAAATAAGCCACGCCCACAGATCCGGTAGTAAAAAAAATTAGAACCCACCCCTAGTTGGGGGTCACCACAACATGAGGAACTGTATTAAAGGGTCGCGGCATTAGGAAGGTTGAGAACCACTGCCCTAGACAATATATTTGACCAATTTGACATGAGGTTGAATAAATTTTTATTTTATTTTATTTTCAATTTATATACCGCCCTTCTCCCTGAGGACTCAGGGCGGTGCACAGCCAGAATTAAAAACATGAAATACAAATATTAAAAACAATTAAAATCTATATAAATTTGGCCCAAAAATTTAAAAAAACCACAAACCAATTAAACATTTAAAAAATTTAAAAAATTTCTTCCTAAGCCAGCCCGGCTTGCTGGAAAAAGTGGGTTTTAAGGGCACAGCAGAAGGCACTAAGGTCTTGGATTCTCCTTATCTCCGGGGCCAGCTGATTCCAGAGGGTAGGTGCCCCCATAGAGAAGGCTCTCCCCCTGGAGGTCACCAGCCTACATTGTTTGGCTGATGGCACCCTGAGGAGGCCCTCTCTGTGGGAGCACACAGGTCGGTGGGAGGTCGTCGGTAGCAGCAGGCGGTCTCGAAGATAGCTAGGCCCTATGCCATGGAGCGCTTTAAAGGTGATAACCAACACCTTGAAGCGCACCCAGAAGACCACTGGGAGCCAGTGCAGCTCGCGCAGGAGCGGTGTTACATGGGAGCGCCAAGCTGCTCCCATCACTACCCACGCTGCTGCATTCTGGACCAGCTGGAGCCTCCGGGTGCCCCTCAAGGGGAGCCCCATGTAGAGAGCATTGCAGTAGTCAAGGCGAGAGGTGATGAGGGCGTGAGTGACTGTGCACAGGGAATCCCGATCAAGAAAGGACCGCAACTGGCGAATCAGGCGAACCTGACAAAAGGTCCCCCTGGTTAGCCGTCAGATGTTCCTCCAAGGACAGCTGCCTATCCAGGAGGACTCCCAGATTGCGAGCCCTCTCAGTGGGGGCCAAGGACTCGCCCCCAATAGTCAGTGATGGAGTCAACTGACTATATCGGGATCCCGGGAGCCACAGCCACAAATGAGAAGGAACATGTATCACATTTTGATCTTGCAATCAATGGCAGGGCTAACCTTCTGTCCTGGCAGGCCAGGATGACCTGTTTTCCCTTTGAATCCCTAGAGAGAAGAAAAAAAGACAACAATAATGGAGAGGCTATAAACTTGGCTACTAGATCAAAATCAGCAGGCCCTGAGCACTGAAGCTTCAGGGCTGCCAACCGACCAGAAATCTACTTCCCCACAAAAGAACCTGGCTTGATTTAGTACCTGGCAACAATCATTACAGTCGATAACAGTTGGTAAACATCTGCATGCTAAGACGATGCTAAAAGGGCATCATCTAGCTCAGGGGTGCCAAACTCACAGTGTTATGTTGTTGTCATGTGACGTATTGCAACTTTTCTTTCTTTTCTTTTTTTAAAGTTTTTTTTTAAACAAACAAACATTTAATACATCAGTTTTCTCCTCCCTGTGACATCTCGGTGTTATCTTCCAAAGTTCTTTCTTCTTCTGTATAGTTGTCATTTCTTCTATCTTGATCGTTAACCAGTCCATAATATCAATTCATCACTAATTTCTACTCATCACATATTGATACATATTCATATAATTAATCATTTATATCTCTTCTCCAACCAATAATAAAAAATAATTCCATATTTTAAAATATTCTGAGTCTTCTCTATCCTTAATCATCAAAGTTAATCTATTCATTTCTGCACAATCTAACTTTTTTTTTTATTACTTCTTCTTCCAAAGATATTTTCTCCGCTTTCCAATTTTGTGCATAGACAATCCTTGCAGCTGTTATTACAGGTATTATCAAATAAACATTTTCCTTGCTAATTTTTTCAGGTAGGATACCCAATAGGAACAGCTCTGGTTTAAATTCGATACGTTGATGTATCATTTCCTCCAACCAAGTCTTAATTTTAATCCAATAGTTTTTAGCTTCCGGACTATTTTGCAACTCCCCCGCCCCTTTGCCTTTTCACCCACAGGGGTGGGGGTGGCCATGGCCTGCGGCTGGCGAGTTTGACACCGCTGATTTAGCTGATGAAAAATTGGCACCATCAGATCTCCTGAGAAACTAAGTGATCAATGGAAGAAAGAAATCTTTCTTTCCCTCTTTCCCAATGACTAGTAGATGACTAGTAGAATCTTGGATAGCCAACAACTTACTGGTGGTCCCATCATTCCTGGAGGTCCTGGAGGTCCTGAGTCACCCTAGAAGAAGCCAAGAGTTAATGCTACTTAAAGAAAGAGAACTGCAACATGCCAAATCTTCAGCATACTAAATCTGTCTTCTGCCCCCACTTCCCATCCAGATATAAATGGTCCACTCTCTTTTCCTAGGAGGCATATAACCAGTGATGGGATTCAGCCAGTTCGCACCTACTTGGTAGAACCAGTTGTTAACTTTCTAAGCAGTTTGAAGAACCGGTTGTTGGAAGAAATCTTATTTTGTTTTTTCCCACTTTACAGGGCTAATCCTGTAAGGAAGACAGGAAGGAAACATTCTGGTGTTGTTTCTAGCCTAATCTTTATTGCCCTGCTTACAGAAACTGCCTCTCTGCTTAACCCTTATTACATTGTAACAGCTAAGGTGAAGCGCCCATCGATGTGAGTGACGTTGAGTTGGCCACACCCACACAGTCACATGACCACCGAGCCACGCCTATCCAGCTGGTCATTAGGGTAGAGAACTGGTTGTTAAATTATTTGAATCCCACCACTACATATAACCACCACCTTGCTATTACAGATAATCCTGGATTTACAACCACAATCGAGACCAAAATTTATGTTGCTAAGTGAGAAATTTGTTAAGTGAGTTTTGCCCTGTTTTACGACTTTCCTTGCCACATTTGTTTTTTTTTAATTTTTTTAAAAAATATTTTATTATAACACAATATGACAAACACATAACATACAACATATAAATATATCCTCTTTTTTAAACAATGTTTCTGGGTGGTCTTCTTTCCATTTTGTATCCCCGCCCCCCCGTATCTCTCTTATTATTTCTTTTTCTTCATTGTCCCTTTTTCTTTGGTTACCTTGCCATATTTGTTAAGTGAATCACTGGAGTTGTTAAATTAGTAACATGGTTGTTAAGGGAAACTGGCTTCCCCATTGACTTGGCTTGTCAGAAGGTCGCAAAAGGGGATCACCTGACACACTGCAATTGTGTTGTGGCCCGTCAGCGGCCTGTGCGGATTGTAGCTGATTCCGACAACGAGGAGGCTGGTGTGGTGCTGAGCCAGCAGCCTGTGCAGCTGGCACTCGAGTCGGACAATGAGGAGGCTGGAGAAGATGTGGTGCTAGAGGCAGGGATTCAGCCAGGGCCTTCAGAACCTCCAGAAGCTCCCTTAAGTGAAGAGGAAGAAGAGGAGGAGCCTCTTCTCAATGCACAGGCATGCAGAGCTGCCAAAAGGCAGGAGTGGCTCCTCAAGAGGAGGTCTCCTCGAGAGTAAGGCTTGGGGCTAATTGGCCACTCCCTTAGCTTATTTAAGGAGGAACACCGCTTGCAACAAGCTGTAGAGAACAACTCTAGTTCACTCTCTTTCGTGTCTGCACAATTGCTTCTGGGCTTTCTGCCAACTCTAGTAAGACTGTGATTACCTTATCTTAGAATTCTGGTAGGCTGTTAAGACAGTTTATTAACAGCCTTTGGTTGATAAAGACTAAGTTATTTGAGTAAAATAAGCTTTGCATAGAGTTTGTGTGTGCTGCGTTCTTTGGGGTCCGTAGCTGGGGCAGAACAAATTGTCATAAATGTGAGTCAGTTGCCAAGCATCTGAATTTTGATCACATGATTAAGGGGACACTGCAATAGTTGTAAGGTGAAAAACAGTCCTAAGTCACTTTTTTCAGTGCTGTTGTAACTTCAAACTGCTATAACTGGAGGACTACTTGTATTCTCAAGCTGAAGGTCATCAGACACACAAACTGTCTTAATGGGTCACTTTTCAAACCTAAAGAGCCAAACAGTGACTGTAGGATGAAACCTATTACTAGGGGTTATTTTGTGTGAATGTTGTAAGAAAATAGTAATTTGCTACTAGGACACACATTCTTACCCGGGACCCTGGTTTTCCATCTTTTCCATCTTGTCCCTCCAGGCCAGGTGGACCCTAAAAATAAACATAGATTACATGGGCATTCTTTCTTTGAACTGCCTAGAGAAAGAAAAAAAAATCCAAGTGCATCGGTCAATGCTTTATGTTTATTTAATGCACTGTACGTATTAAGAGAGCTTAATGTGCTGAAGTTTGGTTTATGGATGGATCTCTTTAAGCCAGAACATTTTAACCATAGTTGTTAAGATGAAAATAAATGAGCCACACGATGATGGCTCACTGTAATGATCTGGAATGATGATCAAGCATAGTTTGTAATTGATGGCCCTACAGAATCAGAAATTAGGCTTGGATGTAGACTTGCAAAATATCCTTGATGCTAAATTGGAGGCTGCATAATGGGGGAAGTAGCGCACTACAGTTAGAAGTGGAAACCCACATCTGAAAATTGCTGCCTCTGAAGCTAAATGGAAAGTGAATATTGTCAAGCAAATCTACGTAATATTCTGTTTGTTACGCTGTCATTTGCTGCTTGTGCAGATCGCGGCTAAAGGATCTAATGGATGGCTGTGTAAGCCATGGCTTTTAGTGAGATCTAATTTAAACAAGTGCCCTTTTCTAAGCCTTCTCATAAAATTGGTTCATTTGGGAAAAAAAAAAAAGGGGGGGGTTTTAACAGACTCCTTTCTAATCTTGCAAGGGGATTGATATCTTGAAACAAGAACTTCCCAACATTTAGGTCCCATTATCCCTCTATGACTCTCGTGCTCTTGGTACACAAGTACATCTGGGGAAGTAACAGTAACAGAGTTGGAAGGGATGTTAGAGGTCATCTGGTCCAACTTCTTGCTCACACAAGAGACCTATAGGAGGGATTCGAACCGCCGACGTTTCTGATCGACAAGCTCAACGTCTTAGCCACTGAGCCACTTAGGAAGCAGGACTTCTTGAATACACGGCACACATAATAAATATTTTACAGAAGGATAGCAACCATAATTTCTGTTATAAAAATAATAAAGCATTTTCTTCTTACTCCTTATTTCCCAGTCTTTGCCTACACCAGGTGCCCAGGGGGATGGAAGCAGGGGTGCAACAGGGGATGCAGCTGAAGAAAAAATGCTTTTAAAAGTAAAAAAAATCAAGCCTCTGACGATCAGGCAACTCAGCTGGGATCGTCAGAGCCTTTTAAAAGCATTTTTTCTGCAACCTCTTTGAGGTTGTAGAAAAAATGCTTTTAAAAGTAAAAAAAAAAAAGTTGGCCATGCCCCCCAGTCACATTACCCCCACCACCACCAAGCCACACCTACAGAACCGGTAGTAACAAATTTTACATTTCACCACTGGATGGAACGTTTAAATCTTTTAAATTCCAACTAAAACAGTTTCCTTGTTTTAGGATGGGTGATGAGGAGATACAGAAAATTTGAGTTAAATTTGGTAGTGTAAGAGCATGATGGGCTGAGCTGGTTTCAGCTTATGAAAGGGACTTCTTAGGGAAGGAAACAGGAAAACACACCATGTTTTCATACCATGCTGAAACCAGCTGTCTTCTCACCTTCATTATAGGGTGATTTAGACCAGGGGTTCCCAATCTCTGGGCCACAGCCCACTAATGGGCCGTCAGTTGTTTGCAACCGGGCCGCGGAAATGGCAGGTGAGCGCACACACATCCCCACTTGCATGCACAGTGGGGGAGCACGTGCATACGTGCTCCACTAGCACGAGTGGGGGGTCACGCATGCATGCTGCTCACACAAATGGACCAGTGCATGTGCACGATTACCAGCTGATTACGTGGAACCATCTCCTTTCCCTTCCCCTCTGTTGTGGTCCACCAGCAGCTTGCAGAGCTGGCAGCGTAGTCGGACAGTGAGGAGGCTGGGGAAGACCATGGGCCATCCTGGAGTCTGGGGAAGGCCCGGACGAGGGCTCTGAGTCGGAGGCAGAGATGGGGTCAGGGCCATCTGGGAGTGATGCGCGGACTCCGGAGCCTCCAGAGTCAGACATCAGAGAGACAAAGGAACAGGAGGAGCCTGTTCCTGATGCACGCATGTGAAGAGCTGCCAAAAGGCAAGAGCAGCCAAAGGAAAAGGGATGACTCAGGAGTAAGGCCAGGAGATGATTGGCCCCTCCCATAAGGCTTAAAAGAGGAGCAAAGGCACGCAGGCCCTTTGCAGGAAAGCAACGTTGCTAAATCTGTTTACAGTCGGTGTCTCTTGTTTCTGAATTTCGTGGGGCTTTGCCAAGAAAGGCTTTTGGCAGGGTGCCAAAGGAGATAAAGGTTTGTGATAAGCCTGAAGGGCTTTTTCTGAAGGACTTGTTTTGGAATTAATTTGGACTAAGCTGGGAAGGAAGTAATTCTCAGCTGTTACAATAAAATAGTTTTGTTTGGGACTAATTGTGTCTTGTAATGACTATGTGAGCCTAGGTCACAACACCCTCCACCCCCCGCGTATCTGCAAAGCCGGAAAGGTGGAGAAACTCTGATTTAGACCATTGTGTTTCCAGCCTACTTACTTGTAGTCCAGGTTGTCCTGGAGGTCCAGGGGAACCAGCCATGCCAGGAGCCCCACGCATCCCTTCACTGCCCTGCAGAAAGTAGAGAAGAATAAAACCCTTTCAATGATTCAGCTGCTGTTGGTTGCTATGGGGAAGAAGAGCAAAGGAGGAGAAGCCAAGGAGGGGACAGAGACTGGGCTGGGGAGAAATGCAATTAGATTCCCATGCATCTTCCTTTCCATTATATTTACAGGCAGTCCTCGACTTACAACAGTGACCACTCAAACTTACAACAGTACTGAAAAAAGTGACTGGTGACCGTTATTCATACTTACAACCTTTGTAGCATCCCCATGATCACATGATCAAAATTCAGATGCTCGGCCACTGGTTCATACTTATGACTATGGCAGTCTCCCAAGGTCATGGGATCTCCTTTTACGACCTTCTGACAAGTAAAGTCAGTGAGGAAGCCAGATTCACTTAACAGCCGGGTTACTACCTTAACAACTTCAGTGATTCACTTAACAGCTGTGGCAAGAAAGGTCGTAAAATGGGGGCAAAACTCACTTAACAAATGTCTCACTTAACAACAGAAACATTGGGCTCAATTGTGGTCATAAGTCGAGGACTACCTGTATTAAATGTTTATGCTGCCCATCTCCTCTAGGCAGTTTACAAGTTGGCTTCCTTTACTGGAAAATGTCCCACTCCCTGCGTGACAGAAAGTTGTTCTGCTTCGGGGAGAAGTTAAAATTATGTTTTGCTAGCCCTCCAGAGTGAGGGGTCCCATTTGAACCCCCTCAATGTACAATCCAAAAAAGTCCCAAAGGGACTTTTTTCAAAAGACAGCTGGACTTCCTTATGTTTTTTTTCCCCCTTGAAAACATTTCACTTTTCATCCAAGAAGCTTTTTCAGTTCTAACAGAACTTCAGTCAGAACCGAAGAAGTTTCTTGGATGAGAATTGGAAACGTTTTCAAAGGGAAAAAACCCAAAGAAAATCCAGCTGCCTTTTGAAAAAAAAAAAGCACCTCGAGGACAACTATGAGCTGAATGATTGAAAATCTCCAGAGACAATCCTTCTTAAATTAGGCTCCAGGTTTAAAAGGTAAAGATTCCCCTTGCACATCTGTGCTAGTCGTTCCCGACTCTAGGGGGCGGTGGTCAACTCCGTTTCAAAGCCGAAGAGCCAGCACTGTCTGAAGACGTCTCCATGGTCATGTGGCCGGCATGACTCAATGCCAAAGGCGCACGGAACACTGTTACCTTCCCACCAAAGGTGGTCCCTATTTTTCTACTTGCATTTTTTACGTGCTTTCGAACTGCTAGGTTGGCAGAAGCTGAGACAAGTCACGGGAGCTCACCCCATTACGCGGCACTAGGGATTCGAACCACTGAACTGCCAATCTTTCGATCGACAAGTTCAGCGTCTTAGCCCCTGAGCCACCACGTCCCTTTAAAATACCCCTTCCTATTTCCCAAGAGCCAAGCAAAATCTCCAGGCTGCAGTCCTGAGAAAAAGCAGCAGATGTCAGTAAAAGCCAGCAATTGGCAGACACTCCCCCCCACCCACCCACCCCATCACTTCTAATCAACCCAGCAGCTATTTTTCCCTTGGCATCCTCAAAGGAGCTTCTTTTCAGATCCATGCTGCCAATGCCTTCTCCATCCAGGCTTTTATCTGCAGAAAGAGTTCCCATGACCCGTAATGAAAAGATAAAACTCTCTGCCTTTAATAGTATGTGTCTACTACTATGAATCCCTGTGGAACCTCCTCCTTGGAGCAAAAGACCCCAGTTCTCCCCCCTCCTTGCTCTTCTGGAGGTTGCTTCCCACTTCATCCATGGTCTTCTTGGACAGAGAGCCAGCAAGATGAAGTAGTAATATGTGAATTTGTAGCTCTGGGGGGAAAAGAGCCTTCATTTCCCTCAAACTGCTTGCATAAAAGATAGAGAATGTGAGTGGATGAGACAATCCATGCCTTTTTACTCTTCTGCCCTTAAATCTCTCATGCAGGGGTGAAATCCAGCAAGTTCTGATAGGTTCTGGAGAACCGGTAGCGGAAATTTTGAGTAGTTGGGAGAACCGGCAAATACCACCTCTGGCTGGCCCCAGAATGGGGTGGGAATGGGGATTTTGCAATATCCTCCCCCCAGGAGTGGGGTGGGAATGGGGATTTTGCAGTATCTGTCCCCTGCCACGCCCACCAAGCCACATCACGCCCACATAACCGGTAGTAAAGAAATTTGGATTTCACCACTGCTCTCACAGCTGTGTCTCTTGGTTCCTGTACCTAGTGGGAAGGCAGCACAGGCAGTCCTCGACTTATGACCAGAATTGGGACCACTCCTAAGCAAAGTGGTTATTAAGCAAATCACACCCCCTTTTTTTTGCCATGGTTGTTAAGAGAATCACTGCAGCTAACTGAATCAACCAGTCATTAAGGGAATCTGGTTTTCCCCATTGACTTTGCCAGATGGGAAGGTCACAAATGGGGAAATCAAACAATCCTGGGACACTACAACCTTCATAAGATACATATCAGTGGCCAAGCACCTGAATTTTAATCAAATGATCATGGGGATGCTGTGATGGTTGTAAGTATGAAGACTGGTCATAAGTCACTTGTTTTCAGTCAGTGCCACTGAAACTTTGAATGGTTGCATATTGAGGATTACCTGAACTAGTGGAGGCAAAATCTCTTCATTGCTTCTTCTGGTCAGCTCTAGGTAATATTAAAAGATTGCAAGAGCAGCATTTTAGATGCAGAGTTTGGGGAGATAAACAGATTAACAGAGTTGGAAGGGACCTTATAGGTCATCTAGTCCAACCCCCTGCTCAAACAGGAGATCCTACATCATTTTTGACAAATGGCAGTCCAATCTTTTCTTGAAAGTCTCAAGTGATGAAGCTCCCACAACTTCCGAAGGCAACTTCTGTTCCATGGGTTGATTGTTCTCACTGTCAGAAAGTTCCTCCTCATTTCTAGGTTGAATCTCTCCTTGGTCAGTTTCCATCCATTATTCCTTGTCTGGCCTTCAGTGCTTTGGAAAACAGCTTGACCCCTTCCTCTCTGTGGCAGCCCCTCAAGTATTGAAAGACAGCTATCATGTCTCCCCTGGTCCTTCTCTTCACTAGACTAGCCATGCCCAGTTCTTGTAACCATTCTTCATATGTTTTAGTCTCCAGTCCCCTAATTATCCTGGTTGCTCTCCTCTGCACTCTTTCTAGAGTCTCAACATCTTTTTTATAGTGTGGTGACCAAAACTGGATGCAGTATTCTAGGTGTGGTCTTACTAGGGCTTTATAGAGTGGTTTTAGTATCTCCCTTGATCTTGATTGTATTCCTCTGTTAATGCAATTTAGGATTGCGTTGGCTTTTTTAGCTGCTGCTGCACATGTAATATATAATATATATAACCTCCAGGAGAATCTCATGAACAAAAGAGGGTTTCCCACATGGACCTTCATCTAGAGTGCTGCTCTTGCAGAGACAGAGGAAGGGGAAGGGAAACACAGAGCCAATGCTGTCATTATCCCAATTTTGCCTGCAGATAAGTGCAGAAGAAGGAAGGAAGGGATGAATGAGGAAGGAGGAAGCCATGCTGCTTCTGTAGCTGCTTTCGTAATAGTTCGGCTAATGGTATAAAATTTCAAAGCCAGCAGAGAAATTGACCTTCATGTTTTGTTTCTCTTGGGGTTGTCCTTCCAGTTTGGAAGCCATAACCCACTCCTCTTCTCCAAGCCCAGGAGCCAGGAGAATTCCTTTTTCCCAACAGTTTATAACAGTACTAAGTCTACAGTTGGGTTAACCCAGGAGTCAGCAACCTGTGGCTCTGGAGCTGCATGTGGCTCTTTCATCCCTGTGCTATGGCTCCCTGTCATTCAAAATATGCGTCACAACTGCTAATGTATGACACCTACCGGCATGTGATTTATTGAGCTTTTCAACCCCCGGTAGGCCAACCATGGATAAATCCAAGAAAAGAAAAGTTTCTGAAGAAAACAGAATGTTTAATTCAACTACATATGCTAGTTTTGTGGCCGCTCAAGAAATAGTCAGGCACGGGAAGGGTGTTGTGGCTCCCGGTGTTTTCTTTTCTGTGGGAAACGGGTCCAAATGGCTCTTTGAGTGTTTAAGGTTGCAGACCCCTGGGTTAACCACACGGATTTCCATACATTCTTTCCCTCTGTCAATATTTTTACAGCTGAAAAAAACAAACAAACTCCAAGAAAATCAATTGTAAGAGAATTGTAAGAGAATTGCTTGTACCTTATGTGTATGGCTTTGTATGCGACTTTCCCTAATATATTTTTAGAAACATACTGCAGCCATGCTTTTATACAGAAGTACTACCGTATCATTTCAGCTCCACTATCCCTTAATATATGTAATCTTCCTGATGCATCTTTCTCAAACAGCTTCTTTGTGTGAAGCAGAATGCCAAGAAAAAGGATGTTTCATTGGCTGGTGCAATTTTGCTCCCATTGAAATCGGGTGGGCAGGAATGTTTACATCCTTCCTGCTTCTTGCAGAATGGATCCTGCCTTCGTTTATCTTCCCTCCCCTCGAGATTTGACTTTGGTCACTCACCTTTTCAGCTGGAGGTCCTTGAGGTCCAGGAGGTCCTGCTTTTCCTGGAAAACCTGGAGGACCCTAAAAATGACACCAGCAATGACTTCAGAACACTAAATATGCTACATTAGTGAGAAAAGATCTATTCAGTCTAATGTGGAATCTTGTAGTAGGACAAAGCAGTGATTCTGCAATAAGTCTAAATTACCTGAATTAAGCTACTATACATTACTATAGCCTATCATAGAGAAGGGGCAGAAGCTCTGCAAAAACCAAAACTCCCCACTAATTTTACTCATTATCTGACTTTGGAGCTTCTGAGATTTCAGTCGGTTCAGGTGCTTCATGGTGTAATGAGATTTTGATGTGAGGCTATGCACTGTGGTGAAAAGGATGCCCATGCTGATCTCTGAATGGAAGATGAGTCAATAGTTTGTCCTACCAGGCCAAGGGGAGGCCTCAACTGAGATTTTCCACCCCAAGTAGCAGTCAGGAAGTGAGAAAACTGGGCTGTTGTGGCCAGCAGAGCTGGCAGCAGAGTCAGACAGTAAGGAGGTTGGGGAGGAACTTGGGCCAGTCCTGGGGTCTGGGGAAAGCTTGGACGAGGGCTCTGCATCGGAGTCAGACAGGGGGCCAAGGCCATCTGTTAGTTATGTGCTGCCTCCGGAGTTTCCGGAGTCTGACATCAGCGAGGCAGAAGAACAGCGGGAGCCTATTCCCAGTATGTGCATGCGCAGAGCTGCCAGAAGACAAGAACAATTAAGAAAACAGGGTCGACTTGGGAGTAAGGTTTGGAGATGATTGGCCCCTCCCATAAGACATAAAAGAGGAGCAAACGGGACGTGAGCTTTTGTAGGAAGCAATTAGTTCATTTAGTTGTTTCAAGCTTTGAAAAGTTCTGTTTGACTCTGTGCCAAGTTTGGCCTTGCCCTGCGTTTGCCAATTAGTTCTCTGGCAGCATTCCAAGGGAGATAAGGAAGCCTCAGTCAGAACATTCCTTTCAGAGCCTTCCATCCTTTCTAAGGTAGATAAATTGAGGACCCAGTTTGTGGGGGCAATAAGCTGACTTTGTAAAAATATACAAAAGTATGAAGGCTATTGCTTAACGCATTGTAAGCCGCCCTGAATCTCCGGAGAAGGGCGGCATATAATTCAAATTAAAAAAAAAAAAACATGGGCAGAAAGTTGTGTGGTTCTGTGAAGATCTGATGAAGTTGGTTCGCTTTAAGCAGAATTTCTCATGCTGATGTCCTCCAGCTATGCTGGATTACCAATTTCCATCCCGTCTGGTCCAAACCATATCAGATTGGAGAAAGGTGATTGGAAGCTTGTGGAAAGTTAGTTTTTTTTTAGTCTATCTTTTCCATTTCTGTACTGCCAGAGAAAGGATGGGACATTTGTTTTTTGAGCTTAGTTGTTTTCTTGAAGATGCTTCATTACCCACAGAATAACAAAATAACAGAGTTGGAAAAGTCCTTAGAGGTCTTCTAGTCCAACCCTCTGCTTGAGCAGATAACTCTATACCCATTTCAGACAAATGATTTTAAAAAATTGTCAGTGCTCTGATGATGTTACCTAGTTGGGTCATGAAAGAAAACAGCCAAGCCCAGAGAGCACCAAGGAGCTCAAAGTTCAACTCTGTGCTATAAATATTCTCTTCTATTAGTACATTTCTTTTTCTCACATTAGTATTTTCTTCTTAAACAGATTTCTTTTGGGGGGGGTATCTTTGCCCAAAATTGGAAATCTGAGCAATTACCGATAGAAAACAAAATAATCGCAAAAATTACAGAATGCTCAGAAATGGATAGGCTTACAAAGGAACTACAAGAGAAAGATGATACTGATTACTATTTAGTGTGGCAAAGATGGTATAGCTGGCTGGAGGAAAAGATAGGAACATAAAAATCACTTTGAGAATAAAGAGATTTTAGAAAGTATTTAAATTTAGTCATGTAAAAGGGGAGTTAAAAGTACAAGAGGGAGATAGGAGTCCATTGATAGTTAGCATATGTTAGTATATGATTGTTAAATGCTATACCCT
Source organism: Arizona elegans (assembly GCA_022577455.1). Lineage (NCBI taxonomy): Eukaryota > Metazoa > Chordata > Lepidosauria > Squamata > Colubridae > Arizona > Arizona elegans. The sequence continues at coordinate 8,389,034 of JAKOOJ010000011.1, read as the reverse complement.
TTATTTTGCTCTGGGAAGTCAGGGGGGGGAGGGTTGGGGAGGGAAGGGGGAGGTGGGATGGGAAAACATTTATAAATTTTTAAAAAACTTTTTAATAAAAAAAAACTTTGAGTACCTAAATAGGAAATGTAAAGAACTAAACAAAGAGCGGACTATAATGTTTTATATATAAATATGTAAATAGGTAAATATAGATATGCATGGAGACAGATGAGAAAAATAGAAAAATAACCCACCGATGTGATAACTTTAAGAGTCAGTCGTAAGACTGAATCATTGTTTGTTTGTTTTGTATGTTGTTTTAATGTATTTATGTTTGTTTGTATATTTTTAATCAATAATTTTTTTTTAAAAAAAGAGAGAATCTTAAATAATGTCATTGGGATCTATTGGAAGAGGCTCTGTAACTCTTTACTTATGGCCATGCACTGTTTCAACTCACAGACATTTTATAAGTGTGATTGTCTAAGGAGACCCGACACTCCAGGACAAAATATTTTGGGATGTACCAAACTTACCGGTGCCCCTGGAAAACCGGGCTGGCCTTGAAAACCCTGTGAATAAAATAAATGTAGATTAATATCCAGCAATGCTCAAGATAAATAGGCCAAATAGCCCTCCTGATGCAAGCTGTGCTGATCTGAAAAAGCTAAGGCGAGTAAAACCAGATTGGCATTTTGGATGGGAGACCACAGAGAAATCTCAGGGCAGATGGGAAGAGGAAACTGGGAAGAGGAAAAAAGCTCTCAGAAGGAGGCAAGGACAAATAACTACTGTATTTCTGTATTATTTACTCAGGTGGCATCAAACTCTTAAAGGACTTCCTTACTTCCCCCTTCCCTTCCCTTCCCTTCCCTCCCCTCCCCTCCTCTCTCCGTTACCAAGGAAAACTTTTGGATGTTGCTCAGTGATGCTTAGGCAGTGGTGAAATCCAACAGGTTCTGATAAGTTCTGGAGAACAGGTAGCAGAAATTTTGAGCAGTTCGGAGAATCGGTAGCAGAAATTTTGAATAGTTCAGAGAACTGGCAAATACCACCTATGGCTGGTCCCAGAGTGGGGTGGGAATGCAGATTTTGCAGTATCCTTCCCCTGCCGTGCCCACCAAGCCACACCACGCCTACCAAGCCACGCCCACAGAACCAGTAGTAAAAAAAAAAATGGATTTCACCACTGCGCTTAGGACAAGGAATTTGAAGTTACAAAAACCTTCTATGGAGTTTTTGAGCCTGGTCAGTTCTTGGATGGATGGGTTTAAGCATCTAAGCTGCCAAACTGGAAAGATGCACATGACGGAAAGAGGATCTCCTGTGCCCCATCGGCACTTTTTAAAAATCAGGTTTTCCCATCTTTTGATGAAAAATAAGAGCCATGCCGATCGAAAGGAGAGGTCCCTGAAAGGACCAGGACTGACCGAGCATAGATTCCAATCCTTACTACTGTGGGTTAGTTGATCAGTTGATGGATGCTGCCCCAGGAGGTTTTGGGGGTCAGGACCCTAAGCTTGATGGGGAAGATTGAGGCAGAAATGGTACACAATCCAAACTAGTACAAGAGATCAATAGCCAACGGAGCTCATTAGAGTGGTGAGTTTTGCCAAGAGGTTTGGTGAGAATGTCACAAGGGGAACCACAAGACATATTTCTTGAGTGAGAGGAAGGGAAGAAAGGGGAAAGGAGGGAAAGAAAGGACAGGGGAGAGAAGTAGAAGAGAAGGAGAGAAGGGGGGGAAAGAGGGGAGGAGTCGGGGAAAGGAAGGGGAAGTAGGAAAGAGGAAGGAGAGGAGGAGGAAGAAAGTAGGTGAGGAGGGAGGGAAGGGAAAAGAAGAAGAAGGAGAAGGTTTGTTGTGAAATGAGGGAAAAGAAGAGCAACCCCGAATGCAATAAAAATGTCTTATTTGTATGTTCTCTTTAAGAAAATATGTATAGGTATGATTAATTACGTATAACAGAATGTACATTTACATTATTTGTATAAGAAATAATTTTTTTTTTTAAAAAAAGACATATTTTTGGTTTTATCTTCTACATTAGTTACCCAGAATCATTGCTTTTTTGCAAGAAGATGAGGCAAACTAAGACTCAGAGGTGTCCACAAGTGCAGGTAGTCCTTGACTTGCAATGATTCTTTGAGTGACTGTTCCAAGTTACAACGGCACCGAAAAAAGTGGGCTGATGACCATTTTTTCACACCTTATAAGCATTGCAGCATCCCCAAAGTCACGTGATCATACCTCAGATGCCTGACTCATATTTATGACAGTGTTCCTGAGTCAGTGATGAAATGCAAAATTTGTTACTACTGGTTCTGTGGGCATGGCTTGGTGGGCGTGGCAGGGGAAGGTTACTGTAAAATCTCCATTCCCTCCCCACTCCAGGGGAAGGTTACTGCAAAATCCCCATTTCCTCCCGATCAGCTGGGACTTGGGAGGCAGAGAATAGATGGGAGTGGGGCCAGTCAGAGGTGGCATTTACCGGTTCTCTGAACTACTCCAAATTTCCGCTACCGGTTCTCCAGAATTGGTCAGAACCTGCTGAAACCCACCTCTGTCCTGCTAGCACTCCAGATCAAGCCTCTAGCAGAGGCTAGAGCTGTGATGGCAAACTTGTGGCACGCGTGCCACAGGTGGTATGCAGAACCTTCTCTGAGGGCACGCCAGCTGTTGCCCCAGCCCAGCTCCAACATGCATGCGTGTGCACCTCCCGCCGACCAGCTGGTCTTTCGGTCTCTGTCGCGCATGCAGGGGGGGGGTGCAGGTTGGTGCAGGAGACTTTCCAGGCCCAAAATAGGGCAAGGGGGGACCTCACACAGTGCCCCCAAGCCCCATTTTGGCTTCCAGGTTGGTGCAGGAGGCTTTCTAGGGTGCAAGCCTCTTGCACCAACCTGGAAGCCAAAACGGGGTGGGAGCGGGGGCTGGGGCACATGTGTGTGTGGGACACATGGATATGCATGGGAGTGGGTCGCATGCATGGGGTAGGGTGCATGTGTGGGGGGCCGCTCACATTGCATTTAGGGGTTTGGGCACATGTGCGTGCATTCACACACGCCTGTGCGCGATTTGGGCACTCGACACCAAAAAGGTTAACCATCACTGGGCTAGAGGAAACAACACTCAAGGCAGCGAGGCACAGGCACACCCTCCCTCTCTCCTGGTGTAGCCTGTGGGCACATTGCTCCATGTGGTGGCCACTTCCAGAGTGGAACACTCCTAAATGAGGGAGAGCATAAAAAAGAAATAGAAACCCAGATGACACCAGAGTAAATGAAAAAAGGGGATGGGAGGGGGGAAAAGAAAGAAGATAATAAGAATGAGTGTACGATTATGATGATAATACTGACAGAATAAATCTGAAAAGAAATTGAAAGAAAGTATATACTATTAGAATACAGGAGTAGCTCGGATACCAAACAAGGAGAATATTCCACAGCAAAGAAGATAGAAAGGAGAGAGGAGGAGAGGGTAGGAAGAGGAGAGGGAGGGAGAGGAATGGAAGAAAGGGAAAAGGAGAGGAAGGAAGGGTAGGGGACAGGAGTAGGAGAGAAGGTGAGTAGGGGGAAAAGAAGAGAGGAGTGGGGGAAAGGAAGGGGAAGTAGGATGAGGTAGGAGAGGAGGGAAGAGAAAGTAGGAGAGGAGAGGAGGGAGGGAAGGGAAAGAAAGGAGAAGAAGAAGATTTGTGGCTAAATGATGGAAGAAAGGGTAGAAGATCAACTCCAAATGTAATTAAAATGCCTTATTGTAATGCTTTCTTTAAGGAAAACATGTATATGTAGGATTAATTATGTATAAGAAAATGTACATTTTCTATTATGTGTATAAGAAATAAAACTGAAAAACTTTTCCAGAGTGGAACACAGAATATCTTACCTGGTCTCCTTTTTCTCCTGAGTTGCCTGGCAATCCCCGTTCCCCTCTGGGACCCTGATGCAATGAAAGAATAACATTGGTGTTCTCTGCCTGGAGTTGTTGCACTGCAGACTTGAAGTTCTCCCTGGGCTGGTTAGCCAGTGTCTGGCAGGCTTAGATGATGAATGAATGAAAGCTGGAACCTTTGTCCCTGACATGCTCCTTCTCCATTTGTAGAGCAGTTTTGAATCCAGAGAACTGTTCAAATAATCAGAGCCCTCACCACCATCGTGGTGTGATGAACTCCAGAGTCAGGGTCACTTCCTTAGTGAGAACTATGACCCAGATCACATACAAAGTACACAAAATATATTCCCTTCCTGCATTCTCAAACATGCTAACAAGCATATATATATATATATATATATATATCTATCTAAGGAGATCACAAAAGCTTACCCTCTTTACTCAACCTCTGATACCCAACCTTTGATACCGTCCCTTCCTTTCTGACTGCTGCCTGTTTTTAGATTGGAAATCTCTCAAGGCAAGACCTATCAAACCTGTTGTTGGCAAAACATAAATAACTTCCCATCAAACCATTTGCTACCAAAGGTAAGGCTTGCTGCAGCTAAGGCCTCAAGATCTCCTGCACTACAACACCCAGAATTTCCACCAACCGGATGCCTTGGTTGCAACCAAAGATTCCATCAATTATTAGCAAACAAATAATTCCCTCAACACTGTCAAACTATTTACTAAGTCTGCACTACTATTAATCTTCTCATCATTCCTATCACCCATCTCCTTCCACTTCTGACTGTATGACTGTAACTTTGTTGCTTGTATCCTTACGATTTATATTGACTGTTTCGTAATATGATTTGATTGAGTATGACTTTCATTAAGTGTTGTACCTTATGATTCTTGATGAACGTATCTTTTCTTTTATATACACCGAGAGCATATGCACCAAGACAAATTCCTTGTGTCTCCACTCACACTTGGCCAATAAAGAATTCTATTCTATTCTATTCTATTCTATTCTATTCTATTCTATTCTATTCTATTCTATTCTATTCTATTCTATTCTATTCTATTCTATCCTATCCTATCCTATCCTATCCTATCCTATCCTATCCTATTCTATCTATTCTACTCTACTCTACTCTACTCTACTCTACTCTACTCTACTCTACTCTATTTGATTAGTCATTTCATGCCATACATTAAGTGAGTTGGTAAGCTTACCGAGGGTCCTATGGGTCCTATAGGTCCATCTATGCCAGGGGGTCCCTGGAGAGCAAAAGGAGACATTTCATCAGTAGCCATTCCTAGAAATTGAGAATGCTCATAGTGGAGGGTGGAATGGAGGAGATATGCTCTTGAGTTGGCAATCATTGATCTAACAGTAATGACTTCAGAGAGTAAGACCGTTTTAAAAAGAACAAGTACACAATTCCATAAACCTGTTTATTATTTTTTTATTTACTAAATTGCAGACTTAATAAATCTAATCTAATATATAAATAAAAATTACGAGAGCCTTGACATCATTCGTGAGAGTAGGTATAGGATTTATGGGTCATCATTAATGAACATTCCACAGATAGTTATGCCTTACTGAGATACTCGTAAAATTGTTTACATGCAAGAGGCTCCAAAACTGATCTGTAAAATCTGCCAGGGGAGCCTCGAAAGTTCTTTAAAAAAAAACAAAACCCCGAAGAACCATAGTCAGTTGTTGTAGGTCTGTTTTTCTCTGACTTACATGCTGGCAGGAGATGGTGGATGTGGTGGGAAACACTCCTAAAAAGGGTCAGGCTTGGAAAGGTTAATCTACAGCAATTTGAGTAAGATGGTCTTTGGAATTAGAATACTTTCAGACAACTAGCCCTTGGGTCTCTCAACCCATCAGTCTATTTCAGTAGAGAATGAGCCCGTGGTGGATCTCAGCTCTTTTGATTCTTGGTGATCTAGTCCTACCTAATCCCTACCTTCCCTTCTTTTCAGTTCTTCCCACACATATTGTGGTCCAGATGAAATGACTGGGTGGCAAATGCTGTTAATTAGCTCCTTTATGTATCTGTTCTTCTTTTCCTGGGTAAATTGGAAGGAACTATTCTCCTTTTCTTTGGGAAGCGGACACATGGGCATGCAAGGTGCCAGCCTGTGAACTTTGTTCTTCTCCATAACTTATTTTGGATTGAATTTGAGGTTAACTTTCCTGGTTTGTTAGATTCAGAGAGAGTGACTACCATAGAATCATAGGGCTGGAAGGGACATTGGAGGTCTTCTAGTCTGACACCCTGCTCATGGCAGGAGATCTTATACTGCTCCAGACAGATGGTTGTCCAGTCTATCTTTGAAAACTTTCAGCAATGGAGCACCCACAATTTTAGGAGGCAAGCTATTCCACTGATTAATTGTTCTCACTGTCAGAAAATTTCTCCGTAGTTCTAGACTGGATCTCTCTTTAATGATCTTCCACCCATTGCTTCTTTGTCCTGCCTCCAGGTGCTTTGGAGCAGGGGTCTCCAACCCTGGCAACTTTAAGACTTGTAGACTTCAACTTCCAGAGTTCTTCAGCCAGCTTTGCTGGTTGAGGAACTCTGGGACTTGAAGTCCACAAGTCTTAAAGTTGCCAAGGTTGGAGACCCCTGCTTTGGAGAATAAGTCAATTCCTTCTTCTCTGTGACAGTCCCTCAAGTCCTGGAATTCAGCTATCATGTCATGAAATTCCTTATCCACGGAAATGATAAAGGAGAATACATCAAGAATTTATGGAATTGCAGGCTTTTGGTCTGAATGTTGTTTGATAATAATGATAATAACTTTATTTTCATTGTACGTGTATACAGAGTATACTCATACAACAAAATTCACCTTAACACCCAAAGACCAGGTCCAACACACATAACAATCCCCAAACACCCCCCCCCCACAATTCCCTACCCCTAAACCACCCAAACATCCACACAACAGACCAAGTAATGCTGTCCAACAGCTCACTGATGGTGGCCCTTTAGTTCATAGTTGAGTGCAATTATAGCTCTGGGATAAAAACTATTTGGAAAACGTGTGGTCCGAGTTTTAATCATTCTGTATCTTCTGCCAGAAGGCAACAGTCCAAAAAGATTGTAAGCAGGATGGGAAGAATCTCTGGGAATATTATGCAACTTCCTCAAACAGTGAGATTTGAAGATATCGTCCAGGGCTGGTAGCTGGAGCCCGATGATATTCTGGGATAACTAGGAAATCTGCTTCAGCTAAAATGGTGTTTCTCAATCTTGGCGGCCTGAAGATATGTGGACTTCAACTCCCAGAATTCCCCAGCCAGTTGAAATCCACACATCTTCAAGGTGTCATTGTTGAGAAATGTGCCACTAAAACCAGGGCTACCCCTTTGTTTAGCAATGCCCTTAAAGTACTACAGCCTACCTCACCAAGGTATTTTAGATTTACCTAACTTCATATGAATCTTAATGCATTTCTTGCCCTTTCGTATTCCTACTTTTAGGCTGATTTACAGCAATGCTAAACAGTTAAAGCAATAAATTAAAACACTTTTTAAAAATGCAGATATAGCTACTACGGAATGAAATGTATACCAATGATATTTTAAAAGGCCTTTGAGGATAAAACTTGCAGCTGTAAAGATAGGAGAGAGCTTTGCAAAAATGGGAGGAGGGTTATAAGGGGGGGAAAAAAAGGATCTTCTTCCCCAGCCACAAACGTCCCAATTTCTAAGGATGAGCTCTGAAAAAATTACAGGAAAGGACATTTAAGATTAAACCCTCTTCCAGATACTTACTGATTCTCCTTTCTCGCCTGAGGGTCCAACATAACCTCGTTCCCCTTTGGCACCCTAATGGCAAGCAAATACATAAACATGAAAAAGGAATATTGTCAGCAGTACTGTAAGAGCAATTTCCCCACCTTCCATTCAATCATTTCTAATTCTCAGAATCTCCATGGACATGTCCCTGCAGTTTCCTTGATTTAAGTTTTTCAGAAGTAATTTGCCATTTGGTTTGCCATTCTGTTTCCTAGGGGTAAGAAGCAGGGGTGAAATCTAGTTACCTTCCTTACTGGTTCGAAAGTGCATGTGTGTGCATGTCACATGCGTGTGCACACCTTCTGCGCATGCGCAAAACCTTCTGTGCATGTGCAGAAGGTAAAAAAACATTACTTCCTGGTTAAAACCAGGAAGTAATGATACCCAGGCGATGATCACTACTGGATCACCAAACCACAGGGAAAAATCGCTGCCGGATTGGGCGATCCGGTCCGATCCGGGAGCATTTCACCCCAGTAAGAGGAAATGATTGGCCCAAGGACACCCAGTTGGCTTTGTGCCCAAGGTGGGACTAGAACTCACAGCCTCTTGATTTCTAACCTGGTGCTTTCACCACTACACTAAACTAACAATTAATAACAGCCAAAGCTTATCAAGAAACACAAGAATTCCCTCTTTCTTCTATTCTTCTAATAAAATAATAAAAGTTCTGCAAATATTTTTTTCGTATAAAAGGTCAAACAATGTTTGACAAACTCGGCTTTTGAAACCAACATTTTAGATTTCCAAATGTTGAAATGCTAATTTAAATAAACATTTAAATTAAATGTTAATTTAAAAAATTAACATATATGATAAAATTGGAACATTTCACACTTTCCCAAACATGCAGTGAAAATCCAATAGGGCCTTAAGAGGATATACTGTATTCTAAAGAGAATCATATGAGAAGAAGAGAAATGTGAGCAAACTTTGGGTTTGAATTTGTTTCTTCTACAAGGCAATTCTGCTCCACTGTGGATAACTAATGACCACCCAACGTCTTTCTTGGGATTCAGAAAATGGTTTTTGGGTGGCAATGGGTTCCTTCTTATGTCCAAAAGACAAGGCATTATTGTAGCCACTCAGCCCATCTCTTTGGCATGAGCTAGGAAACTATGGCCCAGGCCCATTGACAGCCATGGAACTCCCAGGATGATCTCTTGTCTGTCTGTCTGTCTGTCTGTCTGTCTGTCTGTCTGTCTATCTATCTATCTATCTATCTATCTATCTATCTATCTATCTATCTATCCATCCATCCATCCATCCATCCATCCATCCATCTATCCATCTATCCATCTATCTAATTTATATGCTGCCCATCTCACTCTGCAAAATGACTCTGGGTGGATTACAATTAAAACCATAAATATAAAAATATTTAAAACACTAGATACAAAGATGAGAAACACAAGGCAAGATCCTGTGTGGTGGTGGCCTCTTCAGTCCACCAGCCACCTTCAACATGGAGTGCTCCCATCAACACCTAAGCCAACCAGCAGAACCAGATTTTGAAACCCTTCTGAGGGCCAAAAGGGTCATTACGGTTTAGCTGAACTGTCATCACAGGATTGTGGCAGTGGGGAGAAATTAGAAGAGGGAGTACAAGGCACCCCCACCCCTTGAGATTCAGGAGAAAGAAGGGATACAAAGATAGGTCATACTCACAGGGAGTCCAGGGGGTCCTACTGATCCAGGATATCCAGGCTGACCTGGAGGACCCTGAAGAGAAGAACATTGAAAACATCTCAATGTAGGCTAGGATTGAGGCTTCAAGTTAACCTGACAGAACCACCTCTCTATGGCATCTGCACAGTTCGATTTTGATGTTCAGGTAGATCCTAGAACATGGCAGGCAAATCTTCCTTTTCTCATTTAACCCCTTCTGCAATATGCAGCAGAATCCATGTCCTTGTGCTTAGTTAAGTTCCTTGAACACGGAGTGGTGGCCCTTCTTGGTCATCTTGTCAAGTCCTCAGTCAGAATAATAAAGGGACAGCCATTCTCTTTTACTGCCACCTTGTAGGTCAAGTGAGGATTCCAACTAGATTAGAATTTCTTAGATCTAGATCAGATTAAATCTAGAATGTCTTAGATTAAAATTGCAATCATGGAACTAAGGCATTGTTTTTCAACCTTGGCCACTTTAAGATGTATGGACTTCAACTCCCAGAATTTCCCAGCCTTGAAGAGAAACTAGTGGCCACAGTTAATGGTCAAGATTGAGAAACACCAAACTAAGGGGAGGGAGAGGGAGAGAGAGAAAGAGGGAGAGAAAGAGAGAGAGAGAGAGAGAGGGAGAGGGAGAGAGAGAGGGAGAGAGGGAAGGAGGGAGAGGGAGAGAGAAAGGGGGGGGAGAGGGAAGGTGGGAGGAGAGAGAGAGAGTGGGGAGAGAGAGAGAGAGAAAGAGGGAGAGGGAGGGTGGGAGGAGAGAGGGAGAGGGAGAGAGAGAGAGTGGGGAGAGAGAGAGAAAGGGGGGAGAGGGAGGGTGGGAGGAGAGAGGGAGAGGGAGAGAGAGAGAGTGGGGAGAGAGAGAGAGAGAAAGAGGGAGAGGGAGGGTGGGAGGAGAGAGGGAGAGGGAGAGAGAGGGAGGGAGGGAGGGAGAGGGTGGGTGGGAGGGGAGAGAGAGAGATTAGAATGGAAAGGGGATCCTTGAATGCATGAAACCTCTCTAGATCTGTTCACTGTGTAGCTACTACAGTATGTTCAGATGACAGGCTGAACTAAATCAGTCACAAAGTTGCTGGCTATTTTGATGCAATACATTAAGCTTTTACTTCAGGGGAGTTGGGGGCAGTTGGTGGTTTCACGCAGCTCATAGTTCCTACTCTGCAAACTCTAAACAGATTAATTCAGGAATAAGCTTAAGCATGCTAAGACATTCTCTAGACCTTTCCTGGCTTACCTGGTCTTGCCTTCCTATTGTTAAGCAGGCTAAAACCAACACTTTTAATTGGGACTATTAATTTTTAGTGGACAATTAGGCATTTTGATAGCACGCACCAAGTGTTTTTACAAAATAACTCCTATTTTGAATGTGGCCAATTACAATGGCCTCACTGCTCAGAAGACGAGGAGATGTTCTTCACCAACCCATTTAAATGTCCTCCCTTTCACCATTCATTAGCATCCTTGTTTGATCTTTTCCTCCTGTAGGCAGAGAGGGACTCTTTTGAAGAACCCAATGGCATATTGTCACTTCCACGGGGCATCTTCAGAGGAAATAAATGCTTCTAGAGTTCTCCATTTACTTGGTACTGCTAATTAGAAGAATCTATTGGATGCACTTAAATCAGAGATAGAAGAGGCCCAACAAGGCTGGATGCTTGTGGACACAACTTCTAATTATAGATTTTCCAGATCTGATATCATTTGTTTGTGGTTGATTACAAGCAAAACACTTTTCAGATTTTCCATCACCCGCTTAAAAAAAAAAGATGGGGCATTCCATCTCCTGCCTCAAATCATCTCTAACTTGTTATTTGAGGCATTCGGACTCATGATCACACCAAAATGTTCTCAATCAATCTCAACTGCACCCATCCATGAGGCTTGTCATCCCTCTTCTAAGCCATGCCATTGAAGGGTGTTCAGACCTGTTTTTTCCAACCTAGCACCTTTCAGACAAGTTGCAGTCTCAACCAATCTTTAGAGAGCCACGCTGGAGAAAACTGGTCTCCATCAACAAGCTCCATGCATAGCTCAAGGCTTCTCTGAAATTATCAGTTTGGATCCAACACTCACTGGTTCTCCCTTGGATCCAGGGAATCCAGCTGTCCCACGTTCACCCTGGAGTCCCTTCGGGAAGAAAAAGATACAAGATCATGTTTTCTGCTCTCCCCCATTTAACTGAACCACAGTTGCGAGGGTGGCCTCTCTAGCTATGTACCTGGGAACAGGCTGGGAACAGATGGAGAATAAGTTATAGAAATAGGAATACAGCATAAGTATCGAGTAGTCTTGAGGTAGTCACCACTTCCTTAATTAACCACTGGTGCCTGGAAAGCTATCATCAGCATCTGGAACACAGTTTTCCATAGCTTTTTCTAGGCTTACAGATCAATAGAATTCACACAGATTTGATGGGTTAGACATCTGATTAGCCAGGTTTTAGAAGGGTAGTGTTTGCAGCAGCAGTTCTGGGCACACACATGACATTGCTAATTGAGACAAGGCACAATCAAAATGGATTTGGATCATGATCTGGGAAATATGTAGAGGACAGAATATTCACAAATGTTCTCTCTCTCTCACACACACACATATACATACTTATATTTTGTTCCAAATACAGGTAGCCCTCGGTTAGTGACTCCATTTCTAAGCGCTGCAGTCGCTAAGCAAAACATCACATGATTGCATTTACAATTTTATTTTCACCATCTCTATTAGCTCTGCTAACCGCAAGCTGGTTGTGAAGCCTCCGAATGGCAATCCCGTGAGTGCAGGATGCTGCAATGGTCATTAATGTGAGGATTGGCCATAAAGCTATTTCTTACAGCACTGTAATATTGAATGGGCATTACAGTCGGTAAGCAAGGACCACCTGTATAAGGTCTTAATTGTCCCATGGAGACATATCCCAATCCCCACAAAGCACTTTTGGAAACATTGCTAGATGAAAAGAACTAACTCTATTTGGATTTCTTTCTATGATCTAGGAAAAGCTTTCTCTGAATATTCAAGGTAGCATGTGGTGCAGAAAAAAAATCAGCAAATTTTTAATATATACATCTAAATTCCGAGGCAAAGTGAGTGGTATTATCTGGCTGTCATGTTTCCTTCATTGGCATCTTGGAAGCTCTAGAGAAGATGAAATCATTATCAAATTAATTCATTGTTTTCTTCTCTTTACTACTTACACAAGAACCATTGAATCTGATTAGATTCCACTTCAGCCTCCATTACTGATTCTGGCCAACAATTTCAAATTAAAGTCAGAATTCAGCCATAATTCATAATTCAGTGGGAACTGGTGACTAGTTCCCACAGAAAATAATGGATTCCATCTTAGATTGCAATTCTGTTAGAGAGATCAATCAATCAATCAATCAATCAATCAATCTCTCTCTCTCTTCCCCTCCCCCCCTCATCAAAGATAGACAGATTTTGCTGGTCTTTGATTTAGATAGATGATCTATCTACCTATCATCTTTCTTTCTTTCTTTCTTTCTTTCTTTCTTTCTTTCTTTCTTTCTTTCTTTCTTTCTTTCTTTCTTTCTTTCTTTCTTTCTTTCTTTCTTTCTTTCTTTCTTTCTTTCTTTCTCTGCCATTCTAACATTGTAAGTGCCCAATCACTAATTTTCTTCACTAACTTCCATCTGGTCCTTCCACTATATAATAATTTTTCCTCTTATGCTGGATAAATTCTGTCATTCCGAGGCCCTGTCCTTCAGCCAGCTCCTTCCTCTGTGATCATGTCAGGACCATGAGGACTATATATGAAGCTCCACCAGGAGGACAGAACTATAAAACAGACTGTAATGTAGGATCAAGTTTCGATAGTTCCTACATTACATAGATCAGTCTATTTGAAAAATAGACTGATCTAAGAGAAAAAAATGAAACATCAAAAAATGATGCAAGATGTTCTTGAGCAGAAGGCTGAAGCAGGATGGATCAAAAAGACACAACTATACAACATAGGTAAAAAAATATATATGGACCTTTGATTGCATAATTATGGTCTGAAGTTTCTTTCTTTCTTTTTTTTTTTTGACCCCATTGACATATCTGGAAGAGAATTATATTTTGATAATTCTCCCCTCCTTTTTCTTATATTGATTCATCATCCTGGATATCGTTCAGTTTGGTCCAAAGCCCTGGGACTGGATCCACTAGTAGATTCAGCAAGTAATTCATGCCATAAGTTCATTGTAGGATAAAATGGTTGTATTTGGGAGGAATGGGTTTTTTTGTTTTATCAGGGCATCAAATAATATATTCCTAAAATGCTTCTAGAATATGGTTTTTCATTGTGTAACAGAAGAATGCAGTTGAAGGGGAGGAGGCAACCACTTTTTTACTAACTTAAGGTGGGTTTTTTTTTCTGCACCGCAATTATGAAATACTGTTTTTACAAAGGCTGCCTACAAATGTCTTTTCTATTTTCCTATTCTGATGTGCCAATTACAAAGGCTGAGACTGTTTTTTCTTACTTGCAGATAGTCAAATTAGGAAAAATAAGTCTTTCTACCTGCAGGGCCAAGTTAGAAAAAAAATGACTTATACTTTTCTTGCTAAACTATTGGCAAGGGAAGAATTTTGGCCAATATTTTATTCATTTCCTTTTGCACTCTGAATAAATCTAGCCATGAGAGGCTTCAGTTCTACTTCCTCATCTATAGACCCAAAGAGATTCTGAATTTTCCTACTAAATGGAAATACTAGTCCAATTTGCCATCTCCCCTAAGAAATTCTGGTGACTGGGAGAGAAAACAATGCTTCCAGTTGACATTGGTTGCTTGTAGGACCCAGTTTGTGCATTCATCCAGTCAACAGGGATGTCTCCAGAGACTCTTTCGTATCCAGAAGTCCCACATCACAAGCATCTCTCAACTGTAATTTCTTGCTAAGTGGAGAAAGACCTACACAACCTATAATACAAGAGTGAATCTCCATTAATTACACCACCCACAAATGTGGGAGGCTTTCATGAACCATTGCAGGGTGGAGTTAGTTGAGGTTACATGGTGATGGCTTTTATTGGACGTACTCTTGACACCAGACAGTGACAGGGCCACATCACGGAGCGATTAATCACACAGACTGGGAGTTACAGTGTCATTAGTGAGATGAGAATAAAGAATTAATGAATGATGGTGATGGTCAGGTGAGGGTACAATGATGCTTCAAGAGCTGGAAGCACAACTCACAGACATGACAAGGGAGGCTCTTTAGTTTAGGAAAGTGACAGCTTCCTCTCAAGTCCACAGATTCTTTCTCAGGTATGTATTTGAACCTGGGTCCAACTGCTTCTTCTGAAGGGATTCAGCTCAGTAAATATTCATGACCAGGGTTTGATTGATAAACTAAGCCCTGAGGGGGAAAATGTGTGTTGGAATCTACTTTACGTGAAATATCTCTGGAGGAAAAATATCAGCTGTCTAGAAGTAATCAGTCTTCTCACTGCCTGATAAATAATCCCAAACCCAGAATATCCCACCACAAGTTGGGATTGTGCAATCTTCTAGTGTATTTTTCTGAAGGAAGGCAGAAGAAGGATCCTGACTGAGAGCTTGCCCTTAAATGGGAATTCTCTAGATCAAGTGCCTGTGGGAACTAGACAGCTTTCTATCGCAATTGATCTCAGGTAACATTGGAAGGGAAAGTTCTAATTGAAGGAAAAGTTCTAGATAGCAGGAGGAGCACTGAGGAAGAGCTACAGACCAGGTGGCAGCACATGGGAGAATAGGCTGGCTGATACATTAGACCCAGAACCTGGAGAAGAAGGGAGGAAGTAGGATGAGCAGCCAAACAAACAGTAGCAACAAAGGACTGCACAGAGCGCGTGCTTTATCGGTTCTTACAGGTAATCCAGGTGGGCCAGTCATTCCCGGAAAACCTGGGGGGCCCTACAGGAAGAAACAGGGTGGTCATCACTCAGTCATCACATTGGCTGGACTAGGGAAAGCAGGCAATCAAGGGAGCTTTGGTTGAAGACAAGGCCAATCCTTCGCAACATATTATGCATTTCTTCTTAATTCAAGAGTAAACTTCCAAGTTCTACTGCTCCAAATAGCTGCCAAGAGAACAAACAGTGGCCCACCCCTCTCTTTCTGGGTATGGGTGTGGGTGAGTAAACAGGACATTTGTGGGACCAGAATTAGCTGGGCTCTTGGTGAAGAGCAAGATGTCAGCCACCCAACATTGTCCAGTTGTAGAACCATCCACTGGGAGGAAGGCTGGGCTTAAGTGGCTTTATATTCCATGTTTCTTAGACAGGCATCAGATTATGCTAATACATGATGCTGCAGTGGGTAAAGGCTTAAGGGAGAAGATCTAAGCAGCAATTGGCTCAAATGATATACTCACAGTTGGTCCAGGAGGGCCTGGAGAACCTCGTGAGCCTGGTGGACCCTAAGGAGAAGCCAAGACAAAATTCATTTCTGAATTCAAGGATCAGCAATAGCACCCTGGCTGCTTGATATCTCCAGGTGGCTTTACCTGCTCACCCCTCTGTCCAGGATAGCCAGGGCTTCCAGGATGTCCTCCAGCACAATTGGGATCATTGTTATCAGGCTGGAAGAGAAGACAAGATGTCTCAAGTGGTTAAGGATCTCCAAGAGCTTCTAAACCCAAAATGAACTCTGCTGGATGGAAGCTTCTTTTTTTGCCATAATAATTCTAGTGGTCACCATTTCCTGACAGATTTCTCCCTCCTCCTGGGCTTCTGCTCATTCTAAAGCTTTCCAAACGGCCAAACTTAAATATTATTTAAGATTAATAATTCTTGAGAATGATGTACTCTCCCCCTTAAAGTAAATTGCCTCCATCCAAATCTGGATTTCCACCCACACCACTACCTTATGGATATCCATTTGAGCTTGTTTCAAGCAAACATCAAGAAATCTCATTTAATTGACTGCTGGATAGCCATGGATTAAGACTGGGGATTACCAGGGATAAGATCCCATGACTTAAGAAGGAGCCAAATGAAATTTTTTAGGGACCAATCTTTGGTGGAACCAAATGCCAAAACCCCTGACTGATTTGCATGAGTGAACAGGATTCAGTTGAGGACTCTCCATGTCCCTTGGCCCACAGTAAATGGAGTGAGTGAATTTGTCAGGGCTGCTTTGTGTATTTACATGCCTTGTCGAGTACAGATACAATATTTCTAGGCTTAGAGCTATTCTGAAGGCCAGGCTATATGCCACACCAGGAGATTGTTAGATAGCTAACCATTCCCCCCCCCTTTAAATGCGCTTGCCAAGCTCCTAGATTGCAGTAACACTCAAAACTCTTACCTAACTGAATCACATAAAGAAAGAAAGATTTCATCCCACCCACACCCCCCACCACCCCACCTCCCCAATTCCATGATATTTCTCTAATATCACCAGCCAACAGCAATGGTGGTAATAGTAAAATAAATAAAATAAAGATAGTGACTGCAATCGCACCACTGAAGTCGTATAGGAAATGTTAAATAAGAGCAGGACTCTGTCTGTCTGTCTGTCTGTCTGTCATCTATTATATATAAGAACCACTATCTCTCTCACAGAGAGACTCTGGGTGGTGTATAATGAAATATTAGAAGCATAAAAACAGTAATTGGAAGAGGGGATGGCTTCAGGGCACTATCCAGCCCCGAGGCTGCATGCTCCTCATGTTCAAGCAAGGTTGCAAACCCATATTTTTACACTTTTTCAAGAGGTCGGTGATGGAGAGTTTTCCATGGAGGAGGGGTGGCAATGGCATAGAAGCAGTGATGGGATTCAGCCGGTTCGGGCCAGTTTGGGAGAACTGGTAGTAAAATTGCTGATTGGCCCTTCCCCTTCCTGCCCCACCCCTTCCAGGTGTCCCCACACACCCCATTTTGATTCCCAGGTAAGTGCAGAGAGGCCTCCTAGGCCCAAAATGCCCCCCCCCCCATGGCTCATTTTTGCTCCCAGAGGGTACAGGAGGCTGAGTGCTGCCAAGCCATGGCCACAGAACTGGCAATAAAATTTTTTGAATCTCACCACTGCATAGAAGGCTCTTTTTCTGGACCCCACCTTGCAGATCTTTTTTTGGGCTGATGAGGTCTACAGGATATGTTCTTTGCCTGACTGGGTGGGATAGAGTGATATGATGGTGGTGAAGATGGTTCTGTAGGTAGCCTGGCCCCATGCCATGTAGGGCTTTAAATCGCCAACATCTTGAATTGGACCTAAAAGCAGAGCAGCGCCCAATGCAGCTTGTGCAATAGGGATGTTATGTGTGCTGTTCTTTGGGTGCCCGAGATTGTCTGTGCCATTGCATTCTGTACCAGCTGAAGCTTCTGGATACTTTTCAAGGGTAGCCCCATGCAAAACACACTGCAATGAGTGACCTAGCAGAGAGCCTCCTTGTCTAGGAAAGGGTGTAACTGGCACACAACACAAAATTGAGCAAAGGTCCTCCTATATTGACTGCCACCTGCTCTTTGTGACTCTAGCAGGGTGTCATGCAGTTAATCATACAGTTGTAGCCTTGACGGTTTTTGGACTGCAGACACTTTTGCCACCAGCTCCAGCTGGACTGGAAATTTTTAAAAACTCATTGGGAAGTCAACCATAGAATATCAACTCAGTAACAACAATTTGGCATGTTTTATTAATGACTGAACTTAGAGACACACCAAATCCAATTTTGGAGACACCTGGTCCACAAATGTTCCTGAGTACTGAGACTAAACAAAACAAATCAGCCTTTTGAACAGCTGTTTTATCTCTTTAATTCTTTTATAGAAAAACTGTGACTTTTCATACGATTTTAAGTATACTTAGTTGGCATGGTTTGGTGCTTATTTACAGTGCATTTGTTTCTTTTGTTGCACTCAATTATTTGCACGATCCTTGTGCAACACAGGTACAATAGCACCATTTTGGATCTTTGTGGCTGTTGGGTGAACCTTCTTTTTCCCATTTTCCGTGGTGCAGCTGGCATCAGAAAATATTTTCTGGATTTAGTCATTATCTAGCTATTTTCTCTCATTTCTAGCAAACCTAGTTCTTGTCACCTAGCTTCAGTGCTCCAACAATGGCTGCCTGCACACAATGTTCTCTGTTAGATTAACCCAAGTTTTACAGAAGTTATTGAACCTTAAATTACTCAAATGATGTGTGTTCATTCAACCCAATTTAGCATGTTAACCAAGTTTGGAAATGGTGTGGTTAAGAGGGCTGAATGAACATCATTCATTGGCATCCTTCAGTCTCAAAAGACTATGGCATCGTACTCTGGAAAGAGGTCCTAAAACAGCATCTGGTATGACTAAAAAGGCCAATTCGAGAGTGGCAATCCCTTCCACACTGAGGGCAGATGCTGTCCCCTGCCTAGCCCCCAGATTTCGCTGGTTCCGGGACTGCCTCTTTGCCTCTGCCTGTTGAACGAGTGTCCCTTTGAATTGGAAAAGGCCATGCTGCGTCTTTAGCCTCCAAGCTGAATGATCAAAGGTCAAGGTTTCCCAGTCATTAATGTCCATTCCCAAGGCCTTTAGATCCTTCTTGCAGATATCCTTATATCGCAGCTGTGGTCTCCCTTTAAGGCATTTTCCCTGCACTAGTTCTCCATACAGTGTCGACTGGCGGTCCACAGGGGGAGAGCCTTCTCTGTGGAGGCACCTACCCTCTGGAACGAGCTCCCCCCGGAGATACGGAGGATCCCGGACCTGCGCACGTTTTGTCGTGCTCTCAAAACTTTTTTATTTCAGCAGGCTGGCCTGGCCTAACTCTCCTCTTTTAAATTTTTTAATTCGTTTGATTTTATAAATTGGGTGTTTTAATCTGTGTTTCGGCCAAAATATTTAATAATTTTAAGGGACTTTTAATATTTGTATTATCTGTATTTTATCTTGGCTGTTCACCGCCCTGAGTCCTCCGGGAGTAGGGCGGTATAGAAATTAAATCAATCAATCAATCAATCAATCAATCAATAAATGAGATCTTTTGGAATCCGACTATGAATGGACATAGCCACTGAGTAAATTTAGAGAAAGAGTGAAATGGCTTGGGTGAAGAATATTAAGGCTGTGTTTGGTGTTAAGCACAACTATACTGTTGGGAAGACCACTTTCAGTGAAACAACCATCTACTGACCCTCAACTCATGATGATGGTGGTAATTAAATTTATTTTGGGCATTCATTCCAAAAGATTGGCAACTTACAATATCTACTATTTTATGTGTTACAACTATTAAGTAATAGTTGTAGTGTTTATATACTGATAGCTAGAGAAAGTAAATAATAATAATTTATCAACAGAATCAAGAATTAATACAATATCTCTGTCAGATTCCTAAAAGTGATACTGCCATTCAATTGGGAGAAGGGGGGACCCTGGATTCGATTCATTAGCATTGCCTGTGTCAACAGATATTTTACAACCTATATCCTGGCGCCAAAGCACCTTAAGATTTCCTTACCTTTGGGGAATGTTTATGACAGCCATGTGGGTTGTTTCACTTTAAAGGATAACGGAGGATAGCAATGGGAATGCATGCTTATCTGGTTCTCAGGGAAGCTGATAAAGAAAACATCTTCACACTTATGTATTGGCTAAAATCTGCATTCTGGTTAAAGGGAGGGATCTTTACTGCTTTAATCCTACTTGTCTTGCCTAAGGGTATTCAGACGTTGCTTTGAATCCATTGCTGTCACTTCTGCTTAATAAAAGGTTCCTTTTGAAATATTCCATTTCAAAAGTCTTCACTTTCTTAAGTTAGAGGAAGAGGCAATCCTTACAAGCCCACTACTATCCAACTTAAGGTCACAACTAAAATACAGAGCTTCAGAAATGTGAATAAAATATCACTGAACGTTTATTTAAACAGCAGTCCAGTTTTTCCGGAAGAACTTTGCAAAGGCCCATACAAAAAGCTTGTTTTTAGAAAGATCAAATTCCTGGTATAATTTTGGTGAGAATTGATTCCTGAGTATAGACGCTCTCAGTTGTAATGAAGCTATTTTAATTTAAGGAGTTTCCAGCTGGTGCCAGTTGGGTCAAATACAGCAGCTCTGAGTCAATTTGCCAAAGAAAGAGGTATGCTTTTGTTTTTTTAATATTATTTGGTAGAAAGGAAGTGATACTAATTTGTTATGTCTTTCTCTTTCCTTTGCTGCCTTCTGGATAAATATCTGGCCTAGAGATTTACTCACCTGGGGCTGTTCTGCAGGGAAATCAGGTGGGTGGCACTGAAAGTAGAAGAGATGCATCATGAGTTTAATTCCTGGTCCAGAATTTACGGCACACTAAAATTCTGCAGATACTAAATTTGCTTGATCAGTGCAGGATTAGTTCAATTGAAGAATCCACTCAAGTTTTCTTTTGAGCGGATATATTTTCCAGGATGCCAATAAAGCAATTGGCAACTGATGAGCATGCTCCAGGACCCCTTGTGATCATGGTAAGGTATAAATTGTGGGCCAGGCATTGCACTTAGACTTGTTCCCCATTGTGATATATGGCAGCACATGAGACCTGAATGTATTTATGGAATCACACAAAGGAATTGTTCAAGTCAGTGAAGCTGATGGAGGTACAATATCCCCAATATGCCTCAATTAGTTTGGAAATCTCATCTTAAGTCAAGTCAAGTCATCCTTAAATGGAACTCAACTTCTCATGACTACTGGATATATCTAATAGCTTATTTGGCAATGATAAGAGAAGTGTTTTATTCCTCTTTTACTGGATTTTTTAAAAATTCACAATCTATCATTCAGTGTAGAATTTCATCATCCCTCCAAGTCAAATATTAACCAAACCAAACCTTGAGGTCAATCAACTTCAACTGGGCAATGCCCCCTGAGATAAGATTATGATGGGTTGTAATGGACTGCATTTCTTTTTTCTTTTTTCTTTTGTAATAAATTTTTATTTTATTTTATAGCATATAAAAATTCCAACTTCAATTGAACAGTGTGTTGTCTGAGTACAAATCATTTTTGGAAATAATAATCAAAGTATTTACAACAATATTCATTGCACTAATATCAATTATGCTAATATTAATAACAGTAAACTATTTGTTTAACCAATTTAACATGTCTTCCTTGTATCACTGATCCTTTCATATATTTCCGTTTCTAGTTCCTGTTTTTGTCAGCTAGCTATTGATAAAATAAGTCCAAAATCAAAAAATATTCAGTTTCTTTCTTTTCCTTAATTGTAAGTGTTAGCTTGTCCATTTCTGTGCATTCTAATATTTTTCTAATCACGTCTTCCTCTGTTGGGATCTCTTCACTTTTCCATTGTTGTGCAAATACTATTCTCACTGCCATTAATACATGTAAAATCAGATCTACATTCCCTTTGTTATGCTTGTCTGGTAAAATACCTCTGGTTTCAAGTCTATATGTTGTTTTAGCATTTTTTCCAGCCATGTATGTATTTTTGTCCAATATTTTTTTCATTTTTTGACATTCCACCACATATGATAGTATGAGCCAGGTGTCTGGTGACATTTCCAACATTTTGCAGAATTATCCTTAAACATCTTTGCTAACCTGGAAAATGCCATCTATAAAACATTTTATAAAGATTTTCTTTGTATGCAGTAACATTGTTAGTTTATAATTTCTATCCCATAATTTCTGCCATTGATGTAACTCAATCGAATGGCCAAAATTTTTAGCCCATACTATCATTGTCTCTTTCACTTGTTCATCTTCCATCTTAATACTTAACAAATAGCTATATATTTTCTTTATTAATTTTTCATCTGTCCCTGTTAATATCTGATCTAATTCTGTTAATTCTTTATTTAAACCATACATTTTAGCATCCTTCTCATATCTAGATTGTATCTGCACATATGACCACCATGTTACTGTATCTAAATCCCTTGATCACTCAATTCCTGTTTAGTTTTAAGTTCTAGTTTTTCATTTAAAATATCTTTGTATCTGGTAACATTCTCTATATCAATAACATTTGGATAAATCAGTGCCTCCATTGTTGAAAGCCAGACCGGTATTTTCAAATAATGTTGTTCTTTAATTTTCTCCCATACTAATAATAGTGCATTCCTAACGTAGTGTCTTTGGAAATAGCTATGTATTTTGTTTTTTCCATACCATAAAAAGTCATGCCAACCTAGTTCAAGATCATGTCCCTCCAATGTCAATAGTCTTTTGTTTCTCAAGCCAATCCATTCTTTTACCCAAATAAGTATCGAAGCCTGATAATACAATTATCAGGACTGCATTTCTTCAAGTAACCCATATGTGAATATTATGGCCAAAGTATGGATTTGGGGAAAGTTCAAAAGATTGTTATAATCTTGCCCAAGCAATACCAAACTTTCTTTTGTATGAAAAATAGGTACCAACATACACCTCTAGGTATAGTGATATGAGGGACTTCTTGGCAGCGAATGAGATTGGGCAGAAAGTGCCAGAAGCCTGAAAAAATGGTCCCCAACTTACAAACATCCATTTAGTTGCCGTTCAAAGTTACAATGGCACTTAGAAAAGTGACTTACGACTGTTTTTTACACAACTGTTCCAGCATCCCCATGGACACATGATCAAAATTTGGACACTTGGCAACTGGAATGTATTTATGATGGCTGCAGTGTCCCGAGGTCATGTAATCACCTTTTGAAGCCTTCTAACTTTGCTTGTTAGAAGGTTGCAAAAAGGCGATTACATGGGGAAGCCAGACTCACTTAACAATCATGCTACTAACTTAACAGCTGCAATGGTTCACGTAAAATGGGGCAAAACTCACTTAAAAACTGTCTTGCTTAACAACAGAAATTTTGGGCTCAACTGTGGTTGTTAAGTCATGGACTACCTGTATTAGGATCCCAGAAATAAAGAAAATTCATTACAGTCCTGGACTTCAGGGATTTTGGGGAAGGTCAGGCCTGTGCCACTTTCTGCAATGCAAAGATTCTAAGCTCAGCCTCCTCTTAACGCCTCTCTCGAGTCTAGCTGTAGATTCCATCACACATACGCAGTGATTGAAAGTGTGGGCGTTACTGCTGCAACCCTACTGATCTCCCATTCTGCTTTGTGGCTGAAGAGACTCACAGGTAACTCACCTGTGCACAATTATCTATTCCTGGAGCTCCAGGTTGTCCCTGATCTCCCTTTTCTCCTTTTATCCCATTAGAGCTTTGGGAGCTGCAGTCTCCACATATATGTTCCTATAACAGAAGAGAAAAAACATAAGTCTGATAAGGTTTACCACTTGCAATATGAATATTTCTCAACTAAAGATATAAACCCGATCAGGCACAGTCTAATTCTGGAAGGACCACTGAGTCCAACCTTCTGCTTCATGGAGAAATCTAAATTAAAGTATCCCTGAAGGAAGTCCATCAACCTCTGCTTGAACCTGCTGAATGAAGGACAGTCGTACAACTTCCTTTGATAATTGACTCTACTACTGAACTGCTCTTGTGCCTGGAAATATTTCTTCACATAAAGCTGAACATTGCTTGATTATTTATTTAATTTATATAGTGCCCATCTCCCTGATAAGGCAACACTTATCTTAGCATCAGTCTAAAAATTCATGAATCTTCTGAAATCATAGAGAATGGGTCACAGCTTCACACGATCAATTTCTACCATTCAGCCGTTCATATCTCTCTAATGCAAATCAGCTTTATAATACTCTTTATAATAATCTATAATACTCTATGATACTTGGTATGAAGCTTTACAGTTTTGGTGAAAATTCCTTATGATTTGCTTCAGAACAGTGGTGGGTTGCCCCCAATTCGGATCAGTTCTATAGAACCTGTAGTAAAACTGGAGATAGGCTCTGCCCACTGACCCCGATGTCATCAGAATGCTTCTGCGCATGCACAGAAGAGGGCATGCACGCGCGAGCAGCCCCATTGCAAATTGGTAGTAAAAGCAAGTAGGATCCACCCCTGCTTCAGAGCAAGAATGCTACTTAAGCAACTTTAACATATATGGACTTCAACTCCCAGAATTCCCCAGCCAGCCATGTTGTCTGGGGAATTCTGGGAATTGAAGTTCACTTGTTTTAAAGTTGCCAACATTAAGAAACCCAGAGCATTATCATTTCTCCTGCTTATTCATTTTTTTCTCAAATAAAACTCCCAATATCTCTGTTAGATCTAGTTTCCAATCCTCTGTTTATCATCTATGCTATTCCATTTTCTCTGAACCCTTGATAAATCAACAATTTCCCATGTTCTTCTCTGCTCCTAGTTACCTGGGTCAGTGTTTAGAATAGTTGGAAAATGTAATATAGATTTAATGATCGGTATCCCGAACCCTCTCAGAAAATCCAATGTTTTCTTTGCAGAATAACTATTTCCAAATTAACAAATTCAGGATTTATATTTTGTATTGCATTGCAATATTGTATTGTATTAAATTGTGCTCGATTTATGACCAATTGCCTAGCAACCTTTCAAAGTTATGATGCAGGCCCCAAGAGTTACAGTATTTATGACCTGATTTTGAAGTTACGACGGCCACCCCCACCTCTCCATGGTCACACAATCACATTTTTGGGTGCTTGGGAACTGGCTCTTTATGGCCATTTGCAATGTCCCATGGCGACATGACCAAGATTTTTGCCACTTTTTGCTGATCTTTACTTCTAGTTTCCAGCAAAATGCGCTGATTGAGTATAATGGATTCGCTTAACAACCACAGTGTTCATTTAATGACCATGATAGAAAAACTCATACAATTGGGTCTCATCACATGGTGACCCACTGAATGAGCTCAGTGACTAACAACGGTAGTAGTGATAGGTCAAGGACCACCTGTACTACATAAAAGAAGCATTATGATGATGGTGGTGATTGTCCTACCTGTTGTATACGAGGGGCCTCTGCTGATTGTGGGTCCTGCAATGGAGAGACAAAGCAAGAGAAATAAAGGGTGAATGGAAAAGAAAAGTAGTTTCTAGTTTTGTTTTCTTTTACAGGGAAAGAAAAGCACAACAGAGTTATGAGCTTCGAGAGTTGCTTGCCATAAGCAGTGTGAGTTCCTAACCACTTCTTCATTGATGTTGCTCTGCTTTTTTTTTTCCCCCTTTGCTTTGCTTTGGATGCTCTTCTACACTTGGAAGATGGCAGCAGCTGCACAAAGTGGACAGCAGTGAGCACAGGCCTGAGCAAGCGCAGGGAATAGCGGACGCTGCAGTCCTGTACCTACCGTTTCCTTTGATGGCCCAAGTAGTCCCGGCGAGCCATTAATTCCTGGGATGCCCTAAAGGCAAGGAGAAACTTTGAATATGTGAGTCTTCCCTTGACTCCTGTCTTCCAAAGGAATCCTGTTGCCACCCAATGGGGCTTCGAGGTGCTGTGCTCCCTTCACCTAACACCAAACATTCTCTTCCATGCTTTTCCAGATCCTTCATCTATTTTCCTGGTCATTTTCCTGAAAAGACAGCGCTCTGGTGGTGTAGATGAAGAGGGATCTTTGGAGAGTAGTTGTGAACTCCCATGTCTCTGTAACTTCTACCTCTGGATGAGAACCAGTGGTGGGGTTCCAACTGGTGTTAACACCGATTCTCTTTGTGCACACGCTTTGCGCACGATCACCGTACAAGCGCATTAGATTTCTGCCCAGCTGAGGCGCAGCAATCCACTCTGCCATGCCTATCAGATGGGCTAAAAAATGACAAATAAAGGCAGGAGCGGGCGGAAGGGCCCAGCTCACGGTCATAGAGAACCGGTTTGCTGACGTCACATCATCACCACTACCGGTTCACCCGAACCGGGAGCAACCCACCACTGATGAGAACCCAAACTGGACAGGCAAAAGTCCCCCTTCAGCCAATTCTGAAATTTCTCCCTTCACCCTTGTCAAATCCTAGGGAATCTGATTCTCTTTATCTCCTTTTTCCACTCCCCTCTCTTCTTTTCCTTGTATTATCCCTCATGGTTTATGACGCCCAGTTTTCTCAGATACAGAATAAATATTTGGAATATGTACGAAAAATGTCTTGGCCTTAAAACTGAAATCAAACCCATTAAAATTCGTTATTTAAGCCAGCCCAGCCTGTTGAAACAGTAAAGTCTTAAGGGCATGGTGAAAGGTACATAGGTCAGGGATCATACGTATCTCCAGGGGCAATTCATTCCAGAGGGCAGGTGCCCCCACAGAGAAGGCTCTCCCCCTGGGGGTCGCCAGTTGACATTGTTTGACCGACGGCACCCTGAGGAGTACCTCTCTGTGGGAGCGTATTGGCCGGTGGGAGGCTATCGGTGGCAGAAGGCGATCTCGTAAGTACCCAGGTCCTAAGCCATGGAGCGCTTTAAATATGGTAACCAGCACCTTGAATCGCACCAGGAAGACCACCGGGAGCCAGTGCAGCTCGCACAAGAGAGGTGTTACATGGGTGCACCAAGTCGCTCCCATAATCACCCGCGTGGCCGCATTCTGGACCAGTTGGAGCCTCTGAGTGCTCTTCAAGGGGAGCCCCATGTAGAGAGCATTACAGTAGTCCAGACGGGAAGTGCCAAGGGCATGAGTGACCGTGCGCAAGGCGTCCCAGTCCAGAAAGGGATGCAACTGGTGAATCAGGCGAATCTGATAAAAAGCCCCCCTGGCCACAGCCATCACATGATCTTCTAAAGACAGCCATGCATCCAGGAGGACACCCAAGTTGCAAGCCCTCTCTGAGGGGGCCAAGATCTTACCCCCAATAGTCAGCAATGGAACCAGCTGGCTATACTGGGACGCCGGAAACCACAGCCACTCAGTCTTGGAGGGGTTGAGTTTGAGCCTGTTTCTCCCCATCCAGATCCGCATGGCCTCCAGGCACTGGGACATCACATCAAGGGCATCATTGGGGTGGTCCGGGGTGGAGATGTACAGCTGAGTATCATCAGCGTACTGATGGGACTTCACCCCAAAACCATGAATGACCTCACCCAGCGGCTTCACATAAATGTTGAACAGGAGGGGCAAGAGGACCGACCCTTGCGGCACCCCACAAACAAGGCTCCTCAAGGTCGACCTCTGTCCCCCTGCCAACATAGACTGTGTGCGGTCAGAGAGGAAGGAGGAGAACCACCACAACACGGTGCCCCCATTCCTAACCTCTCCAACCGGTGCAGCATGATACCATGGTCAATGGTATAAAAAGCCACTGAGAGGTCTAATAGGACCAGGACAGAGGAACAACCCCTGTCCCGAGCCCTCCAGAAATCATCAACCAATGCGACCAATGCTGTTTCCGTGCTGTACCCCAGCCTGAAGCTTGACTGGTACGGATCTAGATAGACATTGACACAACTTTCTTATATCTTGGAAACTTTCTTATATCTTGAGCCAATGTGCATTTAGAAGGAAGAACGGGGTCTCATAGCTGGTCTGCAAAATTTTAGGAGACCACAAGGTGGCAGCAAAGGGTGGCATTTGCCTTATTTCTTAGCCTTCCTCTAGTGGTTGTCTAGAGTTTTGTAGAAGGCAACATCAAGTCTTCCGAACCGATAGCATTTCTCCCCTGCACCAAGGAGAAGGAGACCCACTCCTGATTTCCTGTCCTGAGTCCAATAAAGCCAACATGTGATTTCCCAGGGGAACATAATATTCCCAAGGCGTATTACATTTCACTATGTTTCCAAAGACTGACTGACATTTAACATGATGCTGCACAGGGTTACACAAGAGGAGGGAAATGTTTCTGTCCTTTGCCTCTTTGTATTTGGCCAACCCTCAGCTTCCCATTTTGCATTTTCCAGCCTGGCTGGAAACATCTGGCAGCCTGACTTTGCATGGAAAATTAGTGTGGTCTACACAAACCACTATTTGAGAGCCAAAAAGCTACTTTCTGGATTTCTCTTTTTTGGGGTGGGATTTTCCTCAACTCTGTCTGTGTTGCACCATGGCTTTGTTCACTGTGGCTGAAAGAACAAACAAATTGTTGTTCTTGTCTTTGAAGTAAACAGCAGCAACAGAGTATTGGAAGGACAGTGGGAGGGAGAACACAGAATAACAGAGTTGGAATGGACCTTGGAGGTCTTCTAATCTAACCTCCTCCTTGAGCTGGAGACCATATACCAGTCCGGACACATGGCTGTCTAAACTCTTCTTAAAAACTCTTTTAATCTCTTTTTAAAAACTCCATAACTTCTGGAGGCAAATAATTCCACTGATTAATTATTCTCACTGTCAGGAAATTTCTCCTTAATTCTAGGCTGGATGTCTCTTTGATAAGCTTCCATCCATTGTCCTGTCCTCAGGTGCTTTGGAGAATAGGCCAACCCCCTCTTCTGTGACAACCCTTCAAATATCAGAAGACTGCTATCATATCATCTCAGTCATCTCTTTGTTAGACTAGTCAGACCCAATTCCCCCAATCGTTCATCATATGCTTTCTCCACCAGACCCCTAATCAACTTTGTTTAATGTCTATGGAGAATTCTCAGTCATCCAGGTCATAGTTGTCCCAAAGGTGCTTTTTCAAGAGGCAACTGGACTTTCTGGTTTTTCTTTGAAAAAGAAAAGTCACAGTCAAGAACATTCAAAGAAAAACCAGAAAATCCAGTTGCCTCTCGAAATGCACCTTTGGGACAATTATCTTTGTTGCCCTTCTCTGCACTCTTTCTAGAGTCTCAACATCTTTTTTGTATTGTGGTGACCAGAATTGGATGCAGTATTCCAAGTGTGGTCTTACCAAGGCAGGTACTAACACTTCACGTGATCTTGAGACTATCCCTCTAAAGTTTTGATTTGTAGCTATCATGCAGATGAGGAGAACCCCAAAGGACTATAAATGAACACATATCTGTTGTTTGTTCACTTATTGCTTTCCTCCCACACCATTAGTCAATCGTTCTGCCGTTTCTTGGTGAAAACAAGTGCTGGTCTCTCCAGTTATATTCAGATCAGTATTCCTGAACTGAACAGGCAAAATAGAAAGTAACAGCACTCTCAGTGATACTGTCCCACTAAAGGGATTGCTGGAAAGCATCACTTGTCCGCAATGAATCATTCAACTGAAAGGGTGTCCTGTAGGGAAAAAAAAAATCATGGCAGCAGAACTGTAATGGGTTTTTCAGAGCCTGGGAAATAGGTTGGCCATTTGCAAAATATTATTAGCACAGATGCCTGCACAATCTTCTTTTATCTGCAAAACAGGTAGCCTCCTCATTATGTCAATGGACATTTAGCAAAGGAAATTGGATGTTAAAAAGTAACTGTATCCAACCGCTAACATTTCTGAAACCAATTCCCTTTTCTTTTCAATCTGGTTAAAGTTGATCCTGAGAACCTTGCTGCTGGGGGCTTGATGAGAAATCTCCTATGTCAACTACCTCTTCAAAGCACTACTGGGTGAAAATGATTGTCCTTCAGATGTGGTTGTGCTCTAGCTTCCATCGGTTGCAGTTAAAACGCCTGACGGCCAGGAATAAAGGAAGTTGTGGACCAAGAACATCTGGAGGGCTAGAACTTAGCTACTACTGCTCAAAATGCTACTGATTGGGATTTTGTGCAGCCAAGAACATCAGGGAGGGATTTCTGAGTGTACCGCTTTAAGGAGGATCTCTGTAGTGATTCTGTAGTGATATTCATAAGGCCTCCTCGGTTCCATAGGTGATAATAATGATAATTTGTACCCTTGTTCCTGTTTGTCAGAAAATAAAGCTGGCCCTCTGATCACTTACCTGAATTCCAGGGGCTCCCGGTGGGCCTGGAGGTCCTGGAGCACCTGGAGGTCCCTGTAAGCCACAAATTAAAAGAAAATGTGATAGAAAAGGCTCTTCAGAGAACATGGAACTCTCCCCAGGATTGAGGAGCCAAAGTTGCTACGCACAGAGGAGCAAGCATGCACATACACACACACACACACCTGAGGGCCCGGCTGAGGCTGCCAGGGGTTCCCGATCCACAGTCCTGGAGCGCCCTGTGGGTCCAAAAGGGGAGAGCATTTAGCAAAGGCCAAGCAGGACATGGGTTCCAGCTTCCGGAGCAACAAAGGCGTTGAGCAGTTGAGCGAAGAATGGGGTACGGGTGGCTTGAACTCTCATCCAGCCTGGCAGCATATCCCCAGGGCTGTGGGGAAGCAGGAGTGTGGGGCGACGCTTACCGGAAGTCCATGGTTTGTGTCCATCCGAGAGCCAGGCTGGCAGGTGCATTCACCAGAATCTCCCTGGGAAGATAAAAAACAGGTATGCAGGTTTCAAGTACCTAGTGTGTACAGGAATGGGGAACAGAGCATCCTTTGCTGCTGAAGGTTTGGCTTGATACATAAACCAAAGTGAGGGGTTTCTATAAATTTTTTATAAAATATAAAATATTGATGGCATTGAAGACCCTCAAAATTGAGGTTAAAAATAAGCAAATGTTCCCAAATGGGAATGTAGTAGGATGAGAAGATTAACCCACCTTCTCGCCTTTGGCACCTTTTTCACCCTAGACAAAAATGGAAAAGGAAAGAAATCAAAATCAGACATGGGTGAATTGTAGTATTAAGTGGCTCACTTAGATCATTATCAGATGAGACTTGGAACCAACCCTGCAATCTTGCAAAGTTCCCTTGACTCGGTCTAGCACATCTCAGACATATCCTTACTAAGACCCGTCTAGTCCTTTTTTAAGGTACATTCTCAGTTCTGCCAAAAATGTACTAGTTTACCATTCACTGGGACAGATTTGAAGTCCAGCCAGTTCCAATTTATGAGTTTGATTTTCAAACTCTTTGGAGTTACTAGGAATTAGGCTAAGGAACCTCTGCATCAGGAATAGGGAAATGGGGGCCCTAGAAGACTCCCTGCCCTGTGCCTCACTTGAAAATGTCTCTGCAAGTATGTAACTACAAGTTTCTGACAAGACGATGCCTCTCTTTCAGACATCTGTTTTAGGGGATTGAAGGAAAGGGAAAGAGGGAAAAGAAAGGAAGATGGCAGAAAGACTGAGAAATTATCTTCAAACCATTTTAGTTCTGACTCAACTTCAGTCTTGTCCACCCCAAAGAGCTTTTGCTCCAAATCATGCCATCATTACAATGAACAACAAACCAACCATAAATATATCCCAGATCATAATTCTACTATGAAATCTCTGTGGAGATTGTCAGTCATCCAGGTCATGGTTGTCCCAAAGGTGCTTTTTCGAAAGGCAGTTGGATTTTGTTTTTCCTTGAAGACGTTTTGTTTCCCATCCGAGAAGCTTCTTCAGTTCTTGGATGAGAAGTGAAACACCTTCAGGGAAAAACAAAGCACCTTTGGGACTACTATGAAATCTGTTTTGGTAACAATTTTGGTATCCCTCCCAATTTTACCATACCTTAAGTCCTTGTCTCTTGGAAACTTTAAAATGTGTGGACTTCAACTCCCAGAATTTCCCAGCCAGCTATGCTGACCAGGGAATTTTGGGAGTTGAAGTTTACATGTCTTAAAGTTGCTGAGGTTGAAAAATATTTTCTTAAATAGCAATAGTACCCAGATTTATATACCGCTTTAGAGTGCTTTTTACAGCCCTCTCTAAGCGGTTTATAGAGTCAGCCTATTGCCCCCAACAATCTAATTAGAACTGCAGAAAAAACAATGGCTACCAACCTGCCTTCCATAGAGGACCTGTCTACTGCACGAGTCAAAAAGAGGGCTGTGAAAATATCTACAGACCCCTCGCATCCTGGACATAAACTGTTTCAACTCCTACCTTCAAAACGGTGCTATAGGGCACTGCACACCAGAACAACTAGACACAAGAACACTTTTTTCCCCGAATGCCATCACTCTGCTCAACAAATAATTCCCTCAACACTGTCAAGCTAGTTACTAAGCCTGCACTACTATTAATCTTCTCATCGTTCCTATCACCCATCTCCTCCCATTTATGACTGTATGACTGTAACTTTATTGCTTGTATCCTTACGATTTATATTGACTGTTTCCTAATAGGATTTGATTGCTTACTTGTACCCTATGACTATCATTAAGTGTTGCACCTTATGATTCTTGATGAAAGTATCTTTTCTTTTATGTACACCGAGAGCGTATGCACCAAGCAAATTCCTTGTGTGTCCAATCACACTTGGCCAATAAAAAAATTCTATTCTATTCTATTCTAGATTAAAAGTACAAGTAGTCCTTGATTTACAACTATAATTGAGACTGGAATTATAGCCATATATTGTGACTGTTGTTAAGCAGTTCATCATGTGACCAACCCAATTTTACATATATTTTTTGTTTCAGTCATAAAGGAGGCACCGTGACTGTTAAGTGAACTCATTGTCTGCCATGTGTATTTTTTCTTGGACACTGCAAGTAAACACCAATTACTACAAGTAAATTTTGGTCACATGATTATGGGATACTACAAATGGCCTCAAATGTAGTCTGGTTGTCAAATAACAAAATGTGATCATGTGACTGAAAGGACAGTCATCAGAATTTTGAACCTATTTTTGGGTCTGTCATAACTGTCATGACTTAAAACTGACTAGTCATAAATCAAGTTCCTATATCCAGTCTAAAACTTGTTTCGCTTCATCCATCATATGGTACTATTATTTCTAAACAACATCATCCATTTACATTAGAAAATATTTATAGCCATTAGTTGATTTCCTTACTTTTATTCACAAATCTAAATGTGGATTTGGTTCCTGGGTAAAATCAAGGAGCTAACAAATCCATCAGAAGAAAATTGCTTTTTAAAATCACCAAAGAGAGCTCTCATCCAGATCCTGTGGGTTCCCTTTCTCAACCAGTGTTTCTCAACCTTGGCAACTTAAAAGATATGTGAACTTCAACTCCCAGAATTCCCCAGGCTGACTGAGGAATTCTGGGAGTTGAAGTCCACATATCTTACAGGTTTATGGAGATTCTCAGTCATCCTGGTCAAGGTTGTCCCAAAGTGCTTTTTCGAGAGACCACTGGACTTTCTAGTTTTTCCTTTGAAGGTGTTTCGCTTCTCATCCAAGAGCTGAAGAAGCTTCTTGGATGAGAAGTGAAACATCTTCAAAGGAAAAAAACCAGAAAGTCCAGTTGTCTGTCGAAAAAGCACCTTTGGGACACATATCTTACAGTTGCCAAAGTTGAAAAACACTGGTCTAGAGATATGTTTACACAGTTTAATGCAGGGGTGAAATCCATCAGGTTCTGACAGGTTCTGGAGAACCGGTAGCGGAAATTTTGAGTAGTTCAGAGAACTGTCAAATACCCCCTCTGGCTAGCCCCAGAATGGGGAGGGAATGGGGATTTTGCAATATCCTTCCCCCAGGAGTGGGGTGGGAATGGAGATTTTGCAATACCCTTCCCCCAGGAGTGGGGAGGGAATGGGGATTTTGCAGTATACTTCCCCTGAAGTGGGGTGGGAATGGAGATTTTGCAGTATCCTTCCCCTGTCACCAAGCCACGCCCACCAAGCCACACCACACCCACCAAACCATGCCCACAGAACTGGTAGTAAAAAAAAATTAGATTTCACCACTGGTTTAATGTATTTATTTTTCCCCTGTCCTTTTTCCTTCTCTTTATCTATCCACAGACGAGATCATGCTGGTGGGCTGTTGCATAACCCATCTTGGGCTGGATTATCACCATCTCATGGGGTTACAAGGGCATCTGGAGGTGTGGCCAAAAAATTAGGATGGCAAGTCATGACACTACAATTCCATTCTGCCTTTAAAAAAAAAAGTGTGATGCACCATGCAGACACCCTTCCCAGGTTACAATTTTCATTTGCAGTTCACAGAAGCAAAGAAAATCTCATCTCCAG
The DNA here is from genome assembly GCA_022577455.1 of Arizona elegans. Taxonomy (NCBI): domain Eukaryota; kingdom Metazoa; phylum Chordata; class Lepidosauria; order Squamata; family Colubridae; genus Arizona; species Arizona elegans. The sequence continues at coordinate 8,354,991 of JAKOOJ010000011.1, read as the reverse complement.
CTTGGCTTCAGCAGAGCCGTGCCTCCGGATCCACATTCCACCCAGTCCCTGAACAGCATCGCTGCATTAAAAAAACAGGCGAGATACATGCAAAAATCAATTGGAATTACTTAATAACCAAAGAACAGGTCTCTGAAGGCTCCGCATAATGGTTTTTGGATTGGAAGAGTCAAAAGTCTCCCCTTGTGAGAGAGAATGTATAATTAATAACTCTTTATCTCAGTGGCTGATCACATTCTGAAGTTATTAAATAATAATAATAAAAAGAGGCCCAAATCCAATTTGTTTTCAATGTTGTATGCTGAAACACAGCTTGCTATTAGAACAGCGGCGAACATTTGAGCTGCACTTTTCCAATAACCACGAACAATTGCCTATGCTTTGCAAATGAGGAGGCATGTTGCGTTCCACTTGATTTTTTTCTCTGACACCCGGCTAGTCTAACCATGGTTACGTCAGCTTTATTTTGCAGTGAAAATCCAAGGTTTTCACCAGGGATGTGCAATCCAAGTGCCCTCTGTCCAGATCCCCAAAGCTTGGGGTGGGGTCTCTACCGCCCCTCCAAAGGTTGCTAGAAAGCAGACATTCTTGTATGGGGCAGAAGAATGTCTAGGAAGATTCTCAGTCATCCAGGTCATGGGTGACCTAACGGTGCTTTTTCAAAAGGCAACTAGACTTTCTTGAGAGTTGGAAAAAGCATCTTTGGGATGTTTCTGAGGCAGAAGGAGAAAAGTATTCAATAATTCTACAAAGGAATTATTGAGTCTGTCATCTGCACCTCTATAACTGTCTGGTTTGGTTCTGCAACCCAACAAGACAGACACAGACTTCAGAGGATAATTAAGAACTGCAGAAAAAAACAATTGCTACCAACTTGCCTTCCACTGAGGACCTGTATACTGCACGAGTCAAAAAGAGGGCTGTGAAAATATTTACTGACCCCTCGCATCCTGGACATAAATTGTTTCAACTCCTACCCTCAAAACGACGCTATAGAGCCCTGCACACCAGAACAACTAGACACAAGAACAGTTTTTCCCCAAACGCCATCACTCTGCTAAACAAATAATTCCCTCAACGCTGTCAAACTATTTACTAAGTCTGCACTACTATTAATTTTCTCATCGTTCCTACCACCCATCTCCTTCCACTTATGACTGTATGGCTGTAACTTTCTTGCTTGCATCCTTACGATTTATATTGATATTGTTTCCTGATTGCTTATTTGTTCCCTATGACTATCATTAAGTGTTGTACCTTATGATTGTTGACAAATGTATCTTTTCTTTTATGTACCCTGAGAGCATGTGCACCAAGACAATTCCTTGTGTCCAATCACACTTGGCCCATAAAAAAATTCAATTCAATTCAATTCAATTCAATTCTATTCTATTCTATTCTATTCTATTCTATTCTATTCTATTCTATTCTATTCTATTCTATTCCATTCCATTCCATTCCATTCCATTCCATTCCATTCCACTCCACTCCACTCCACTCCATTCCATTCTATAAATGGAGGAAAGCTATACTAAATTAATCCAGCAGGATTTGATTTACATTCATGTAAAATTAAACCCGCTTGGCTCCTGTCTCTCTTTGACCTTACTAATTTTGGAAGTGTAGTCCTGGGCTCACTGTTCATGTGCCTCATGGCCTGGAAAAAACTGTTCACTGTGGTTTGCACCAATGTTCACACCTGGATTGTGTCAAGGCTGAATTTGGTGACATTCCAGGAAACTGATTCTTTCTTTCTTTGTTTTTCAAAAAATACTGTACTTCTGTTTCAGAGTTTGTTCCAAAGAGCCACGGAATTTGGCAAGGGATAGAGAGATCTCTCAGTAGTTATAAGCTTTCCAAGGAGGCCAACCTCTTCCAAAGAAAAAGTGTTTTCTGACGCCATTCTGAAATCCAACAGGGTTTTGGAGAAGGTTTATCTCTTGCTAGTCCTTTGAGATTTGAGAAGTTTGTAGGTCATTCAAAAGGGTGGGCAGGAAGATGACTGGAAGATATCTTGGAAGTTTTGTACAAATGTTCCCTCAAAGGAACTCAAGTTGCAGCTTACCTACCATTAAACCATTGGAACCAGGAACTCCGGGGAGGCCCCGTTGGCCTTCTGGACCCTGCGAAGAAATATAGTAAGGGGATAAGACACTGTTGGAGAGGCAGCTCCAGAAGCATCATTTTGGCCACTCTCAGCCAATTATGGGATACTAGGAGGATAGGGAGTCAAGAGTCCAAGACTCCTGATTTGTTTTTTCATTTGCCTCCCCTGCTTGGACAACTGAACCTTTTAAACTGTACCATAATCAGCCCTCCTGATTGCAGAAAACACAACCAGTTAAGTTAATTTTACTTTATTATAAGGATGCATTAACAGAATCGTGCAAGTTTGAAAGTACATTTCTCCTGCCATCATTTTGAACTGGTCTATCTATGAGGGTGGTACCTTCCTAAATTTCTTTCCTTGACCATTGAGTGAATGTGGTCTCCTCTCTTGTCTGATCATTACCTAGGCAGCATCTCTTCCATTTTTCTGCCAGGGCCATTCTCACATACCATTATAACCATTAACCGAGCTTCTAATGGAAAGACAGCCCTTTCTTCCCTTCTCCTCTGCTCACAAATGCCAATTACTAGCATGGAGCCTTGGTGGTCTTATTGGACCTCATCACTCCTCTTTAGATACTCATCATATGCTTGCTAGCTTGTTCCTACTTACATGCTTAGGCTCTGAGAAATACAGAGCAGGGGTGAAATGCTATCGGTTCAGAGCGGTTTGCCCACACCGGTAGTAAAAAAATGCTTTAAAAACTAAAAAAAAAAGTTCAGAGGATCGTGTGTCGCAGCTGATCCTCAGAACTTTTTTTTAACTTTTTTTTTTTAGCATTTTACTACCAGTTCGGGCAATAGGTAGTAAAAAAATGCTTTAAAAAGTAAAAAAAAAAGTTTCTGACAATCAGCTGTGACAATCATCTGTGCAGCGAGATCCTCTAAACTTTTTATTTATTTTTTAAAGCATTTTTTTTACTATCTATTGCCCGAACCGATATTTTTGTGTAAAGTGTGATAGTTTGTTTTTGAGCTCTCTGTGACTCTGTGAGGTTCCTGCTTGTTGCAGGGGCCATTTTGTGTGAAGTCCAGCTGCTTTTGCATTGTGTGTGAGTCAGTTGTGTAGCTTTTGTGTTATTTTCGTGTAAAGTGTGTACACACTTTACACACTTTGTGTACACACTTTGTGTACACTTTACACACTTTGTGTAAAGTGTGCCACGCCCATCCAGTCACATGACCACCAAGCCACGCCCACCGAGCCATGCCCACAGAACCGGTAGGAATTTTTTTTGAATTTCACCACTGATACAGAGCCCAGGAAAAGAACTGGAGGATTCCAAAAGGAGTTACTACAACTAGAGGAAGTGGACAAGACTGGACAGTAGCCAGTTTAAAATTTCCAGGGTCTAAGATGAAAATGAGGGAGAGGGAAAGATTCTTGATACTTACCTGTGGGCCTGGAATGGGTGGACCTGGGAGCCCAGGGGAACCAATGGCACCTTTAACACCTGATGAGCCCTATATTGAAAAAAAAAATTACAGGTCCTCCTTGACTTACAATCATTTGTTTAGCAACAATTTGAATTTATAATGGCACTGAAAGAAGTGACTTATAACCAGTCCTCACACATACAGCTGTTGCCTCACCCCCTACATTCCCTCCAATTCACACGTACAGCTGTTGCCTTGTCCCCAATATTCAAGTCATCAAAATTTGGGGAGTTTGGCAAATTTGGTATGTATTTATTATGGGCACAGTACCCTGCAGTCATGTGATCTCTCTATGGGATCTTCCCAGATAGTTTGTGAAAATGGGGAAGCCCTATTCACTTAACGACAGTAGGACTCATTTAACAACTGCAGTGATTCGCTTAACAACTGTGGCAAAAATCTGTAAAATCGGTGATTCATTTAACAGCTGCCTTGCTTACCAATAGAAATTCTGGCCCCAATTGTGGTGGTAAATTGAAGTCTACCTGTATTGTGCACAGATTCCAGACATGCTCAATCCAGTCCAAACACTAAAGCCTCCAACTTGGCTTTGTAATTAATTTTCTGCTAAAAATATATTGGTTCATATGACACTCATTTTTTTTTCTTTCACAAGTATTTATCTCTGCTGCCAAAACTGGGGCATCTCTGGTATCATCTGAACTGGTGCAATGCCTCCCCACCAATTAAAAAAAATAAATAAAAAAAATGCAATTTGAATCAGCATGCATCTTAATTGTAGTTGATAGTGGTATTCTGTGCAATTAGGGCTCTCTTTTCTACCCAAAGTATCCCAGAATACTCACAAACTTGCAGCTGATTTGAGACACTTATTTATGGTAACAAATGTGGGGAATGGAGAAGAAATAATTAATCAGGAAAGCTCTTAGCTTCCATATTGATTCTTATTTAGATTTTATTAGCAGCATGGCAGCCAATCTCTCAGAAGGGATCTCAACATGAAGCAAAACAATTTTAAATTCAGTGACCAGAAAACAAAAGATGTAATCATGTACTGCAGTATTATTACATTCTGTCATCAGAGATAAAAAATACCACAGGCATGAAAAAGCAAGGGGGAAAAAAAGAAGAGTTTTGCACTGAAATGATACCAAGCTAATTGTCACACGTCTTGGTGAAAGAAGCAAGGACAAACTGTAACCATCTGTTGGAGCTGGATTACAACTTATATTAGCCCAGAGCTGGCCACTGGCCACACAGCGGGCTCCAACAACACCTGAATGACAAACTTTCAATTGCATGGTTATGTCGATCATCAGCAAGCACCATGCTACTGTTATTATCCTCTTTGGATATCATCAGGCATGGGTAGCCAGAACTGTGTATGTGGGGGCTTTACTGTCAGGTGCATGGGACAAAAAAACTACACAATTAATTGTCCAGAGTAGCTTCTTTATTGCTGTTTGCCCATAGACAGAATCTTGCCAGACTGAAGCACACTCTGCATAACTGTCAATCGTGTGAAGGTTATAGAGAGGGTCCTTTCTCGGCCTCTGTCTGCAAACCGAGCACTCAAGGCTGATTTGTCTTTTAGCTCCCTGGGAAACAGCCCCTCCCTCCTGCATTCAGTGCCAGATTCAACACCAACATAACATGGGTTTCTCTCTCCGAGAGCTGAAGTGACGATTCTGTTGTGACCGAGGCCCACGTACTGATTACCAAACACAATTCAGTCCTGAACAAACTTATTTTATTAAAATAGCTGAGAATTAATTCATTCTCAGCTTAGTCCAAAACAAATTCTTCGTAACCAGTCCTACGGCCTTATCACCAACCTTTGATGTCTTTGGCAACCTGCCAAAGGCTTTTCTTAGCAAAAAAACCCCTCACAAAGTTCAAGAGATGCTGACAAGAAGCATGGGAATCAATGTTGCTTTTCTACAAAGAACCCAACGGCTCATTGCTACTCTTTTAAGCCTTCTGGGAGAGGCCAATCATCTTCTGGCCTTACTCCCGAGTTGTCCTTTTTGCTTTAGCTGCTTTTGCCTTCTGGCAGCTCTTCGCATGCGTGCACTAGGAACAGCTCCTCCTGTTCCTCTGCCTCTCTGCTGTCCGCCTCTGGAGGCTCCGGAGTCTGCGCATTGCTCCCAGATGGCCCCGGCCCCATCTCTGCCTCTGATGCAGAGCCCTTGTCCGGGCCTTCCCCTGACTCCAGGACTGGCCCATTGTCCTCCCCAGCCTCCTCACTGTCTGACCACAGGCTGCAGGCTGCTGGCGGACCACAGCAGATTCATCTCATTCTGACATATACTATACCTTTGTTCCTGCAACATCACTGAGGATCAGGACCTGTGTCACTCCTAAAGCTAGTGTGTTTTATTATACTTATCTAAAGTTTGATGGTGCATGATAGTTCAATGCCCAGAAGAGGGTTTGAACCAGCGGTGAAATCCAGCCGGATCTATCTGGCTTGGGAGAATTGGTAGCACCGGCGGCGGGAGGCTCCGCCCACCTGCTGGGATGTCATTATGTCCTGTTTTTGACCCTCTGCTTATGCGCAGAAGGCTCTGTGCATGCGCAGAAGAGGTGCATGCATGCTCCCATTCCCGAAGCGGTAGTGAAGGTAAGTGGATTTCACCGCTGGTTTGAATCCTGAAAAATAACATCTGATTGCACACGCCCGATGATTGCCAATAAGGATGAAGCCAGTAATGCAGTTGCACATGTGGTCCATATAATTAAAAATACCACAAAGAAAATATGCTGGATAAAAATAGAAACACCCCGCCCCCCAATAGAGAGTAGATGGGAGTTGTGTTAAACCTCATACATGGGAGCATGCCAGAATATAACATTTCTGTCTCTCTGCTCTGAGTGCTAAAGGAAAGATGGTGTGGTGGAAACTTCTCTATCAGCTCCTGGTGTTATTCTGATTCCTTGCGCCTGACCCCAGCTGCTTGTCAGATACATTTCACAAGGATATATAGAAAGGAATGAGAACATAAAGATGGATTAAGCACTCCCACGGAAGTTCCTAGATAGCAATAGCACTTAGAGTTATATACCGCTTCACAGTGCTTTACGGCCCTCTCTAAGTGGTTCACAGAGGCAGCCTATTGCCCCCAACAATCTGGGTCCTCATTTTACCCACCTCAGAAGGATGGAAGGCTGAGTCAACCTTGAGCTGATGAGAATCAAACTGCTGGCAGTTGGCAGAGTTAGTCTGCAATAGTGCATTCTAACCACCGTGCCACCACGACTCTTTCCAACTATTTCCCCAACCACAGGAAACGACACCTTTTCACATGTAGATGCTCACCTTTGCACCTTTTATTCCAGCATTTCCTACTGGACCACGAGGTCCTGGAGGCCCCTGAAGATCAGGAAAAAAAAAAGGGGGGGGAACAATTACTATATAGCAAAAGGAAAGGTGCTGCAATTTCCAGGCTAGTGCCAGATTTTATTTTATTATTTGCATGCCTCCAACTCCATATGGATTCACAAGAGTCTGCAAAACCAGCATGCAATAAAACCATGAACACCTGGATTAAACTATCCTATGGAGACCCTCTGATCACCATCCTTCCCCCAACCTATTCCATGAGCTTTATTTTTTTGCCCCAAAATTGTCCAAATGTTTCGGATCAGTTATCCTATGTCTGGTATACAGTGAGGGATTTCCTTCCTTCCTTCCTTCCTTCCTTCCTTCCTTCCTTCCTTCCTTCCTTCCTTCCTTCCTTCCTTCCTTTTCCTTCCTTCCTTCCTCCCCTCCCCTCCCCTCCCCTCCCCAGTAATAAAAAAAATTTTGGATTTCACCACTGAGGTGACCCCTATGTGGTGCCGGCTGGAGGGACTGGGAGTGGGGGGCACCGTTTTGCGGTGGTTCTCCTCCTATCTCTCCGACCGGTCGCAATCTGTGTTGACATGGGGGCAGTGGTCGACCCCGAGGCGCCTTGTTTGCGGGGTGCCACAAGGGTCGATCCTCTCGCCCCTCCTGTTCAACATTTATGTGAAGCCGCTGGGTGAGATCATCCGTGGTTTTGGGGTAGAGTTCCATCAGTACGCTGATGATACTCAGCTGTACATCTCCAACCCAGACAATCCCAACGATGCCTTGGAAGTGATGTCCCAGTGTTTGGAAGCTGTGCGGGTCTGGATGGGGAGAAACAGGCTCCGACTCAACCCTTCCAAGACCGAGTGGCTGTGGCTGCCGGCGTCCCAGTATAGCCAGCTGGCGCCATCACTGGTTATTGGGGGCGAATCATTGGCCCCCACGGAAAGGGCTCGCAACTTGGGTGTCCTCCTGGACTCACGGCTGTCTTTAGAAGGTCATACGATGGCCGTGGCCAGGGGGGCCTTCTATCAGGTCCGCCTGATACGCCAGTTGCGCCCCTTTCTGGATCGGGACTTCCTATGCACGGTCACTCAGGCACTCGTCACCTCTCGTCTGGACTATTGTAACGCTCTCTACATGGGGCTCCCCTTGGGGTGCACCCAGAGGCTCCAACTGGTGCAGAATGCGGCCGCGCGGGGGATTATGGGAGCGACGGGGCGCTCCTATGTGACTCCTCTCCTGCGCAAGCTACATTGGCTCCCGGTGGACTTCCGGGTGCGCTTCAAGGTGTTGGTGATCACCTTTAAAGCGCTCCATGGCTTAGGGTCGGGGTATCTACGGGACCGTCTCCTGCCACCAATTGCCTCCCACCGGCCAGTTCGCTCCCACAGAGAGGGTCTCCTCAGGGTGCCGTCGGCCAGGCAATGTCGGCTGGCGACCCCCAGGGTGAGAGCCTTCTCTGTGGTAGCACCCACCCTCTGGAACAATCTACCCCCAGAGATACGAGTGATCCCAGACCTCCGGATTTTTCGTCGGGCTCTCAAAACCTATTTTTTTCAGTTAGCCGGGCTGTCCTGATTTTATGATTGGTTTTAAATAATTTTGATATGATTTTAATTGGAATGTTTTAAATTAATGGGCCAAATTTATTTAATTATTTTAAATTTATTTTAACTTTTGTATATAAAATGTTTTATTTTTTGGCTGTTCACCGCCCTGAGTCCAAAAGGAGAAGGGCGGTATAGAAATTTGAATAAAGATAAAGATAAAGATAAAGGGTAGCAAGGTGCCCAGTGGGTTAATACTTACTGGATTTCCTGGTAAACCTTTCTGCCCAAGTTCTCCCTGCAAAAAGCAGATAAATAATTGGGGTTGATGCTAATGGAAATGCATGGCTGAAGTAACTTGCACCACATATCAAAAAGGAAGTTACTCACTTCTGGTCCTTGGATTCCTATGGCAGAGGTACCTGGTTCCCCCTAAAAAGTTGCAAAAGTTATGTCAGTGGAAGCACGACTCTTAGTGAAAAACATTCAGTCCACAACTCCTGAGAAGAATTAGTTAATGTTTCTCCTCCTCTTCCCTCCTCCAAGGAACCCGAATCAGTGTCTTAACCAATCCTATGGAGGACATCTGATCACCCCTTACCTCCATCCTGCTCCATAAGCTTTATTTTCCCTAAAATTGGTCTGGAGCTTATGGTAGCTACTTAACGATAGCCACTCATTTTTCTGTGAGTCTCTTCTACCACCCCAGGAAAGCTAAAAATGGATGCCTGAGAAACGGTCTTTGAATGAATACAATCCTAATTGATACTCACCTGCAACCCCTTCAGGCCAGGAGGCCCCTGGATACCTGGAAGTCCTGGTTTCCCCTGAAAATTGGAGGAGGAGCAAACAATGAAGAATGAACCCAACACATTTAGAACTTTTCAACTCTTCCCCTCTGAAGGTATCTAGTTCAATGACATTGTGGACAAAACCCAAGAGAAATGTCTTCCATCTTTGAGAACAGCCTATTCCAGTTGTACTGGATCACTTCCTATAATTCCCCAGCCTGTATGGCCAATTACTTCTGTATGTATTGATAGAACAGAAGATTTGTATTTCAGGGTTGAATTGTGGGATCCTTGATGTTCTTCAAGTTGGGTGGTTTTCCATTTTATTAGCAAACTAAGCAAGTCCATCCATGGTGATGATGATGTTACCTAGTGTAGGAAGTTAGCCCCCACCCCTTTCCTAGAAGAATGAAATACTTTAGGAAATATTAAAAAGGCAGAATATTATGTTTCCCTGGATGAGAAATGGAGAAGCATGTTTTAAAGACTAACCCTAACCCTAACCTTCTTACCCCCCCCACCTTTTGTCAATGGGCCAGAGGTAGAAATTCAAACTTTGTCAATGGACCATCATCTGCAACACAACAGGACCCATCTAGCAACAGAAACTCACCACATGGCACCTGGGAAGATTACATCAGCCAACAAGGCTAGCTAAGACCCCCACCCCCTGGGAGTCTGACAACCAATCAGGATACTCTTTCTGGGCCCCAGGAAGTTCAAAGCCAGAGAGGGCATAAAACCTGGGGACTCACAGCATCTCCTCTCCTTTCTGTTCAGGAACTCAAACCATGTGATCCTGTCCACCATTAAACCATCTTTCCAAGCAGTCTCCATGTTTCCAGTGTCTTTTTCCCCACTTGGAGCTGAACCCAGAAGGATATTTCTTCCTACACTAGTTGAAATGTCTACAAAAAAGCAACTAAGCTCAGAGAGTGCAGAGGACGCCTGACCAGATTGCTTTATCAAAGGGATGGAAAGCTGAAGCCCTCCAGATGTTGGATTGCAACATCCCCATATTCCTAGCTAATAACGAGGGTTATCAGGAGTTGTAGCTGTAGTTGCAAGTTCCCCATCCCTGCTTGACTAGGATCCAGTTGATAGATAATTCTGAGGGAGAAAATTGATTGATTTGGCAAAACTGGAAAAAAATGCATTTACACTGGAAAGGATGAACTACACTGAATAGCTAAATAAAGCCTTAAGCTTTTACACCTCTAAATTTCGGAAGGAGTTATTCAGGTAATCAAGATGAATCTTACACTTCAAGTAAGAAGCCAAATTAAAGCATTATCAGCAGATGGCTCCTCAGTCTCTGCATGAGCATATCTAGTGCAGAGAAATTCACCTCATTTAGTAATTGGTTCCACTTTTCACCACATTTCACTACCTGCCTTTCCTCAACTTAAACCCATTATTCTTTGCCTTGCACTCTGGGATGAGAAAGAATGGTCTTAGCTTCCTTTGTACGATATCCTCAGGTATTTAGACTGCTCTAATATAATCTTCAATCTTCTCAAGGCTAAAATAGACCCAAATACTTTCATTTCTCTTCACCTTTTTAAGCTTTACTTCACAATCTGAAGGGTAAGAATAGGTTTTGTCTTTTAAAGCAAAATCAACAGGGAGATTTTGAGCAAGCCGAAATCTGAATCCCAGTGGGAAATTCTAGGCTGCTTCTGTGCATGAATGAAATTACAAAACACATAGAAAATTAGACGGGGTCAACTTTGCCAGCATGAGCAAGGGCATCTCTCTCAAATTAAGGTTAAAGAGCAACATTTGTGAGAATATAACTAAAGTGCTATTACTCTAAGTTATCCTCCAAACCATCAGATATATTCTCAACTTAATAAAATTACAGCTTGGTTTATTTTGTAGCCTTAATAAAAAAAAATCTCACGCAGATAGATTCTCTTTTGTTAATCAAAGTCTGGGAACATTAATGATTTGACATTTGTTGTTCCGCAATGGTCACCTTTTATTCAAACAAGCTGCTTGACGGAGGTGTTCTGATATGTAAATCAAATCAGTTAATTAAAGGAATAAAAACCAGCAGTTAACACGGTGCCTTCAAATAAACTTGATTGGAACCAGCAGATGATAGTAAATGTATCTTCATGCAATACGTAATTAACTGATGAAAGTCATTTCTGCACGCTCTGCCGATGGCTCTTGTTTTAAGGGATTAGAAAGATTCAGGGAAAAAGAATTCTGCCAACAGCTATTATCCATGAGAGCGGTAGGCTACTCTTCCCCAATTTGATGCCTTCCTGATTACAAAGCCCATAATCCCTAGACAATCTACTCAAGGCCACATGGAGTGAGAACCATGAGAATCTGCAATCTGACACAGAAGGAAATTCAATTACTGGAAAACTGAGCCCAGCCCTGGATGAGTTGGCAAGTTATTCTAAAGCATCAAGGCATTTCTAAAAATCCATTAACTTAGAACTACACCAACTTCAGACTGACCTAAGCATAGTACATAAAATTATCTGCCACAATGTCCTACCTGTTAATGACTACTTCAGCTTCAACCACAACAATGCACGAGCAAATAATTCAAGGTAAACTGCTCCAAACTCGATTGCAGAAAATATGACTTCAGTAACAGAGTGGTCAATGCCTGGAATGCACTACCTGACTCTGTGGTTTCTTCCACAACCCCCCAAAACTTTAACCTTAGACTGTCTACTGTTGACCTCACCCCATTCCTAAGAGGTCTGTAAGGGTCATGCATAAGCGCACCAGCGTGCCTTCCGTCCCTGTCCTAATATTCATTTTTACTCTTACTTTTTTCATGTATTCAAATTATGTTTATACTTTTACCTGTTATCTTATATTTGCTTGATAAAATGAATGAAAAACAAACAAACAAACAAACAAACAAACAAACAAACAAACAAACAAATAGACTAGCTAATAAGTTCAGTCCCAGAAATACAGAGTGGCATGGGTTGCTAAAGATGCAGGCTGAAATGTGTTTTTTTTATACAAATAACTGGAAGGAACAGGAACGAGTCTTCGCTGTATCAGACCAAGTTCTCAATTTAAAAACTTGCCCTGATTTGGTTTGGTGTCGAAGACACCAGGCTAGGAACCAGGAGACAGGGAGTTCTAGTCCTGCCTTAGGCATGAAAATCAATGTACCTGTTATGGGGAAAATAGGAGGAGGAGGAAAGAGTATTTGGTGTATTTGTCACATTGAGTTATTTATAAACAATAACAAAGGAAGGATAAACATGAATAATAAGAAAATAAACTCAAAACTGATCACTGGTTGGATGGGTTAGAAAGCTACTTACGGGTTTGCCTGGCTGACCCACACCTGGGAGACCAGGATCCCCTTTTTGACCAGGTGTGCCTGGGATACCAACTGCTCCAGATTCTGGGTTGATCATGGGACATGACTCACAAGCAGCTCCCTGTAGGATGAGAGAAGGCAGGTGAGAAACAACACACAGTGATAGATCAGTTACAAGTTTGATACAAGTATTATGTTATTTCTCCATACAACACGTCACACAGCCATTGGTGACAGAAAGCTACAGGAAGATGTGAGACTCTTGACCATAACTATGGACACCCCTGCCAACTCTATTCTTGTTCGTGTTCCTATAGATTTACAAATAGGTTAAAATTACCCCTTCTACTTGCAGAAAGCTGCATGTTTGGTGGATGAGAAACAGCTTAGTTGGGCTGAGCTTAATTGTTGGTATGGAGTATTGGTATGTGTTCAAGCTATTTAGAATAGGATAGAATTAATAGAGTTGGAAGGGACCTTGGAGGTCTTCTAGTCCAACCCCTGCCCAGGCAGGAAACGCTACACCACTTCAGACAAATGGTTATCCAACATCTTCTTAAAAACTTCCAGTGTTGAAGCATTGACAACTTCTGGAGGCAAGTTGTTCCACTTATTAATTGTTCTAACTGTCAGGAAATTTCTCCTTAGTTCTAAATTGCTTCTCTCCTTGATTAGTTTCCACCCATTACTTCTTGTTCTACCTTCAGGTGCTTTGGAGGATAACTTGACTCCTTCTTCTCTGTGGCAACCCCTGAGATATTGGAAGACTGCTATCATGTCTCCCCTAGTCCTTCTTTTCATAAAACTAGCCAGGCCCAGTTCCTGCAACCGTTCTTCATATGTTTTAGCCTCCAGTCCCCTAATCATCTTTGTTGCTCTTCTCTGCACTCTTTCTAGAGTCTCAACATCTTTTTTACATCATGGTGACCAAAACTGAATGCAATATTCCTGGGGTACTCCACTGCATACTTCCCTCCATGCAGATGCAGTTCCATATTTTTCTTACGAGTATTTCAAAAAAGCAGACTCTCACCTTTTCACCTTTCACCCCTGCTGGTCCTCTGATGCCAGGCTCACCAGAAAGGCCATGTAAACCCGCTTCACCAGGTATGCCCGGATCACCTGGATTTCCTGCATCACCCTGGAAAGCACAGAAAACAGGAGGAGAGAGATGAAACCACTTTTTTATTTTATTTATTTATTTATAATATTTTTAAATATTAAAAATTTAATATTTTTATATACCGCCCTTCTCCCTGAGGACTCAGGGCGGTGTACAGCCAGAATTAAAAAAACATGAAATACAAATATTAAAAAACAATTAATATATATATAAATTTGGCCCAGAATTAAAAATACAAACCAATTAAAGCATTTAAAATTTCTTTTTAAGCCAGCCCGGCTTGCTGGAAAAAGTGGGTTTTAAGGGCATGGCGGAAGGCACTGAGGTCATGGATTCTCCTTATCTCTGGGGGCAACTGATTCCAGAGGGTAGGTGCCCCAACAGAGAAGGCCCTCCCCCTGGGGGCCACCAGCTTACATTGATTGGCTGATGGCACCCTGAGGAGGCCCTCTCTGTGGGAGCGCACGGGACGATGGGAGGTTGTCGGTAGCAGCAGGCGGTCTCGAAGATAGCTAGGCCCAATGCCATGGAGCGCTTTAAAGGTGATAACCAACACCTTGAAGCGCACCCGGAAGACCACTGGGAGCCAGTGCAGCTCGCGCAGGAGTGGTGTTACATGGGAGTGCCATGCTGCTCCCGTCACTACCCGCGCTGCTGCATTCTGGACCAGTTGGAGCCTCCGGATGCTCTTCAAGGGGAGCCCCATGTAGAGAGCGTTGCAGTAGTCAAGGCGAGAGAATTTGAGAATTACCTTCTCTTTTATTCCTCAGTCTCTCTGAAGAAACAGAATTATGCACACACACACACGTTTAAGATATGACAAAAGTTCATCCTTCTATACCAAAGTGGGTCTTTTTGATTTACAAGATCCAAGTTTGGTGTTCAGTATGGCTGAACTCAGGTGAGTTCAGACGTAATACTTACAATTGCAAAACTCCCTAAGTGTGTGCTTCCATATATGTTGTGTCTGTGATGCTGTACAATACGGCAGCAGACTATACCCAGAGCAACGTGTTACAAAGGCCAGAGAAGGTCTTCTGTAGCATGGCCATAGAAGTGGCACTAATAGTGTAGCAAATGTAATTAGTAATAGATTTTACAATTAGATTTGGGAAAAACAGATACGAGTCTCCCCTTAGCTACAAAATAAGATCAATCAGTTCAATGACTTTTCAGGGCTGTTGTAAAGGAAAGAAGAGAAGGAACCATGTGCACTGACTAATATTTTACTACAATGGTGAGGAATGTTGGAAGTATAGGCTAACAACATCTAGAAAGACAAAAACATTTGGCTATTTCAGGTCCTTGAGAAGGACTTGATAGGGGGACAAAATGCCAAATCCAGACTAAATATCTGACTGATTATAGAATGGAATGGAATTTTTTATTGGCCAAGTGTGATTGGACACAGAAGGAATTAGTCTTGGTGCATACACTCTCAGTGTACATAAAAGAAAAGATATGTTCATCAAGAATCATAAGGTACAACACTTAATGATAGTCATAGGGTACAAATAAGCAATCAGGACACAATATCAATAAAAATCGTAAGGATACCAGCAACGGGGTTACAGTCATAAGTGGGAGGAGATGGGTGACAGGAATGATGAGAAGATTAATAATAGTGCAGACTTAGTGAATAGTTTGACAGTGTTGAGGGAATTATTTGTTTAGCAGAGTGATGGCATTCGGGGGGAAAACTGTCCTTGTGTCTAGTTGTTCTGGTGTGCAGTGCTCTATAGCGTCGTTTTGAGGATAGGAGTTGAAACAATATGTGATAAGCCTTAA
Organism: Arizona elegans; assembly: GCA_022577455.1. Lineage (NCBI taxonomy): Eukaryota > Metazoa > Chordata > Lepidosauria > Squamata > Colubridae > Arizona > Arizona elegans. The sequence goes on along the minus strand of JAKOOJ010000011.1, from coordinate 8,339,594 downwards.
TAATTAGAAGAAAGTGTGAATATTTGATGTGGCCACACCCAGATATATAGCAGAACAGAAGACAAAGAAATGGAGAAGATCACAGAAGTATCAAGATCTGAAATGAACACTGAAAGATGGCACAAAGCAGCCATGATAGCCAGTGGGTACTGACACACTGGCTATCGTGCCAGTGTTGGTATCACTGCCATACCAACAAATCTTGGAACCCTCAGAAAATCTGTGAATTGACAAATTTTCCATCTGTCAGTAACAAAAGTATCCATACTGCTTGGATGCATACATATACAGGTAGTCCTCAATTTACGACCACAATTGAGCCCAAAATTGATGCTGCTAAGTGAGAAATTTGTTAAGCCAGTTTTGTCCCATTTTACAACTTTTCTTGCCACAGTTGTTAAGTGAATCACTGCAGTTGTTAAATTAGTGACACTAATTTAAGTGAATCTGGTTTCCCCCATTCACTTTGCTTGTCAGAAGGTTGCAAAAGGGTATCACTTGACCCCAGGACACTGCAATCGTCATAAATGTCAGTCGTAAGTATGAAAAATAATCATATCCTTTTTTTTTCAGTGCAGTTGTAACTTTGGATGGCCACTAAATGAATTGCTGTAAGCTGAGGACTACCTGTACTATGCTGCTATGACATCCCAGGTTCTTGGGAAGAATGTGATGCGTCCAAAGGCCAACACTAGATAAAGATCTCTGGCAGCTATGATTTCACATTTTTTGTGTATATAATAGTAATAATTGTGGGTGCTTGGTGTGCTTCTTTTTTTTTTGTTGTTGTTGTTGTTTAATCTCCATAGCAGCAAAGTTACAGGGTGTCTGCTGGGTGTCAGTTAACACAATGCCACGTTCTCTCACCACAATTGTATATATCCGTGATGGCGAACTTATGGCACCGTCCACGCGGAGCCGTATCGGTGGGCACACAAGCTCAGCTCCGGTGCGCTGATTTTCAGGCCTTCTGGGCCCACCAGTTGGCAAACGGGCCATTTCTGGCCTCTGGAGGGCCTCCGGGGGTGGGAGGGAAGGCCGTTTTCGCTCTCCCCAGGCTCCTAGAAAGGCTCTGGAGCCTGGGGAGAGTGAAAAACGGGTCTACCGGGCCTACTATGCCATCACGTGCCAAAAGCGGGGGGAGTGAGGGGGTTGCCCGCGCATGCACGGGGTGCATAAAATTATGGGTGTGGGCATGCACCTGTGTGACCCCCTCCTGCGCTCCCCCTGCTTTTGGCACATGATAGCAAAAAGGTTAGCCATCCCTGGTATATATAATTTCTCCTAAATTGTACGAAACATTTCTAATTCCTAGTGCTAATTCCAGGAAGTGGCTACAGATATTCGGGATCCCAGTGCAAGGTTGCCAGGCAACCCAGAGGCTTTCAGGTGACGGTGGCTGTGAGAGGAAGGTGTGCACAGGCCAAGATGGTCCGCTTTGTAAGGGTTGCTAGGCAACTGAGGTTCTAGTTCTTGAGCCTCGGGGCCTGTGTGCCTTTCAGAATTGCGTAAAAAGGAATTTCCAGAATTAAATTGTTCTTCACTTCTGAAGAACAAGCTTCTTTTGCCGAAATTATTTCATCTATGTTCTTGAATGACACAAGAAACCCTTCCCCCACCCTCATTTTGCTCTGTCCTAATGGGCCTACATGCATTTGCACCCAACTACAGCTAGTCCTCGATTTATAACCACAATGGAGCCCAACATTTATGTTGCTAAGTGAGAAATGTGAGTCTTGCCCCATTTTATAACTTCTTTTTTGCCACATTCGTTAAGTGAGTCACTGCAGTTGTTAATTTAATAACACTGTTAAGTGAATATGGCTTCCCCATTGATTCAGTTCGTTAGACAGTCGCAAAAGGGGATCACATCAGCATGAATCAGTTGCCAAGCATCTGAATATAAATCGTGTCACCATGGGAATGCTGCAGTGGTCGTAAGTGTGAAAAATGGTCATAAGTCACTTTTTTCAGTGCTGTGGTAACTTTGAACGGTCACTAAACGAGCCGTTGTAAGTGGAGGACTACCTGTAACATTACCTGTACACTACCTGTAGCATTTGCACCCATACAGGTGGTCCTCAATTTACAACCACAATTGGGGCCGGAATGAAGGTTGTTAAGGAAAATGGCCGATAAATGAGTCACATCTGATTTTGCCATTTTTTATGCCACACACACTTGTTAAGTAAATCACTGTGGTGGTCATTAATTGAATTATATGGTCCTTAAACTAATCCATGTTCCCCCGCAGTTAGCTGGGAAGGTCACAAATGATGCTCATGTGACACCAGGACCCTGCAACTGTCATAAGTACATGCCAACTGCCTGAATTTTCATCATGTAATCACAGTGATGGTCGTAACCAGTGTTTTCTCAACCTTGGAAGCTTGAAGATGGGTGGACTTCAACTCCCAGAATCCCCCAGCTAGCACTGCTGGCTGGGGGCTTCTGGGAGTTGAAGTCCACCCATCTTCAAGCTACCAAGGTTAAGAAACACTGGTTGTAACTATGAGGACTGGTTGTAAGTCACTTTTTCAGCACCACAGTAACTTTGAACAGTCAATAAATGAATGGTGTATAGATAATTTACCTGTATAGGTAAATTAGAGTGACCATTCATCCTTTATTATAAAGGGCCGTTCTTTATTTCAGAAAGCTTTCCTTGAGATTTATTTCATTTAATTATATATTTTCTCGGTTTGGCCCTTTAATATTCTTTTCTAAGGCAAATAAATGTATGTATGTATGTACCATGTTTCCCCCACAATAAGACCCTGTCTTATATTTTTTTGAACCCCAAAGTAAGCGCTTGGCCTTATTTTCGGGGAGGTCTTATTATTTTGGGGTGCATGGAGCAAGATGGGGCTACTCTTGCTGTCATATCTGATTTCCAGCTCTGTGCTTAAATATTTTTGGGGAGGGCTTATTTTACTATATGCACTCAAAAGCCCGATTGGGCATATTATCAGGGGATGTCTTATTTTCAGGGAAACAGGGTATGCGTATATTATATACTTCTTATAAATCTCTTTCAGATTTGCCCCCTTTTCTGGTTTGTCCTTTATTTATTCCCTGCCCCCCGCAATTAGGGTCACTATAAAGTGAATGTGTCACGAGGATTGCTGATTTTTGAATAAGAAAAGTAACAGTAAGAGAGTTGGAAGGGACCTTGGAGGTCATCTAGTCCAACCCCCTCCTCACGCAGGAGACCTGTACTAGGGATTTGAACCGTTGAACTGCCAACCTTTCTGATCAACAAGCTCAGTGTCTTAGTCACTGAGCCACCTAGTCAGAAGGGGTGTGTGAACTGCTGTTTCTAGGCCTCGTGTGATGTGTGAACCAACCTGTCATGCCTCCCTTGGAGTCTGAATTTGTGGGGGAAGATGAGCTGGAACAAGAGCCAACAGAGACCAAGAGGTGGCTCCGTTGGCCTTGGAGGAAACTGGGGAAGGGAAGAGTCAGTCTGGGCAAGGCTTTTCAGGATGAGAAAGGCTTACAGACAGGGAGGAGCTGGAGAGACAGAGCTCAGGCAAAGAGCAAGGACCACCCCCTCTTGATCCTAGAGCATGGAGAGAAGAGAGAAGGCGACTGAGCCGGCTACAAGGGAGGAGAGTGCCCCACCTCTCTTTTCAAGGCACACCTGGGGACTGAGATGTAAGGAGGTGCTGGTGGAAGGGGCATCTGTCAAGAACAAGCATTGAATGTGTAGAGCCTTGTGTGCACCTTTCGACGCCTGGAGATTGCTGTGGGCTTGCCCGGTTTGCCTGCTTCGCTGAACTTCTGGCCCTGCTTACTCTTTGGCTAACCTTGCTTACTGGACTACTCGCAGCCAGAGGCTGCTGAAGGTTCGTGTGAGAGCTTTGCTCCAAGACTTGTAGTAAAGGTGGGGACGTTTGGGGGCAAAGTTGGAACAATAAAGGGGAGTTAGACCTATTCTCTGGCTGTGTTGTTTTCGTGCCACGCCCCGCATCATCACACAGCCCATTGTACCATATTCAATAGACCAGAATGAATAAAACCGTGCTTTGGTGTAACTAGGTGAATCTGTCCAACTGCATCTCCTTCAAACTTCCTGTTGTAGCCATGGTACACCTGGTGGGAATTGGTCCCTGCTGGTGATAAGATAAAGGCAGACCCATCTCCATCTCCACTTACCCTGCAGCGTTCCAAGTGCTCAGTTTTAAAAGATGCAATACATGTGGAACAATATTATTCCTATAATGATCAGGAAATAATCTGTTTTCCGTGAATAAGGAATGCACGAATGGACTCATTTTCTGCTAGAACTTATTTAGAAAGGGTTTAATCAGAATAATAAGACAGATTCCACTGAAGGAGCAATTTTCTACCCACATCATATTGTAGATCTGGGTGATTGTTAAAAAATGGATTGAATAACGGAATAATAAAGCAGGCAAACAAAGGAAATATATCTGTGAATATTTCCAGCGTTTTCTCTTTAGCTTTTATAACTTGATTGCATTACAAAATTATTGCAAATTTCTTCCACAATTAGATCATGTCAATATATCATTTATGCATTTTTGCTATGATCCAGCCTTAATAATGCAAACGAATGCATTTGCTTTGTAACACAACAGTGTTTTGGAAAAGAAATGATATTGCTGGCCACAGTCAGAAGCTCATCCTGTTTATTTTTGGGCTGAGAAACCAAAGCTTTTCCTTACCTTCTGCCCTTTTAGTCCAGATTCTCCAGCTATTCCCTAAAGAAGAGAAAACAAATACGAACTGAATAGTTTCCCACCCAGACTGATTGATTGCAACCACCTTATGGCAGCCGGAAATTCCTTTTACAGTGGTTTGTCAGGCAATCTAATAAGGAAGCTCTTTGCAGTATCTTCTGCAGTCATGTTCTGCATGGAACAATGGCATCAGCTGCCAAATCACAGCAAGGTATACTGTGGAGTCTTTGATGCTCTCTAAACTTAGTGGTTTTCTTGCAGATGTTTCATTATCCAACTGGATAACTGCATCAGCACTCCCTTCTAGCACTGATATTACCTAGTTGAGTAATGAAATGTCTGCAAAAAAAATCTACCAAGCTCATAGAGCATCAAGGACTCCATAGTTCAATCCTGAGCTACAAATATTCTACCAGTAAAACATATTGTTTCATGTGCTCCGCATTTCCGACTGATCTGGAAAAACTCTTTTCATTAATAGTCAACCAATGGCCATTAATGGCCAAACCTGGGTGATAACACTGGTCAATTACACCAATGGGATTTTCCACCATGTTTTGATATTCTTTGGGCTCATTTGCACAAGCAGTTTGCACAAGCAGAAACACAGAAATATTATCCTTCCCCTCCCCCTCAGTCTAACAAAATAGCCCACCCATCTTTTCCAGCAGCGCTGCAAACCTAGCATTCTCCAAGTTGGGCCAGCTCACAGAAAGTAAGGAAAATGGCCTTGATGGAGATATGCAAGCTTCACTGGCAAGAGGTAAACATTTTCTGAGTTCAGATATTTTTTTTAAATCTGGCTCAGACAGAATGCTCTCTAATTCACTGACCTATAAGAAAGAGCATGAAGGACAACCCAAGGAGACTTGCAAAATTTAGTGGTTTTTTTTTTTTTGCCCCTCTCAATTAAAGTAGTTTTAGCCTTCTTGCAGAGTTGATTTCTTGGTAAGGTTGGCAGCTGAAGTGGTGTTTGCCTGCTATGCTGGAATTCTTTGTAAGCAAATTCCTTTGTGTAGGCTACTGTGGCAGAATCATCCTGTCCCCATCACTGATCACTGCTTTCCAAGCTCTTTTGTCTTGACTTGACTTTGTACCATTTTCAAAAGAGACCTTCACTGGTGAATCTTTTTTTTTTTTAAAGAAATTCATTGGTAGAAGAATTAAATATGTTCTTTTTTCTTTTATAAATGGGGGAATGTTGAACCTCCTTCCTTCCCTCCCTCCCTCCCTCCCTCCCTCCCTCCCTCCCTTCCTTCTTAGTGAAATTGGCAACAGTTCTGCCAGTTTCCACTTCTAGTCCACCTGAATGGTACAATTGTGTTCCTACTTCTTCTTCTTTTTTTAACAATCTACCAATGGATACACCTGGCTGACAATGTACAGGGACAGTCACCAGACAGTGGCTGATGCAAAAGGCATGCAATGGGAACCACAAGTACTCCAAGACCCTCCAATGAAAGGGAAAGGAATTGGGACTTGCTTTCTTGTGATGTTGGGGTAAAGAAGCAAAGGGATCCCCAAACTGAGCTCAGACAGAACTCCAGGCTGTCATGGTGGCCAAAGGAGACAAAGGGGTTGAAATCCAGAAAGAGATTTTGTAAGCTAACTGTCTATGGAGATTCTCAATCATCCAGGTCATGGTTGTCCTAAAGGTGCTTTTCAAAAGGCAACTGGATTGTCTTGTTTTTTTTTCTATGAAAAGTTGAATTGAAGAAGCTTCTTGGATGAGAAGTGAAATGTTTTCAAGGAAAAAAACCAAGAAAGTCCAGTTGCCTTTTGAAAAGCATTTTTGTAAACCAACTCTTATTTTGAGCAAGTTTATGTATTCATCATATTGAACCAAAATCAAAAGTAGACTCCTTTCAATTTAAACACAACCCTTTTTCATTGATGGGGTTATCTTATTGGTGAGGTAGACATAATAAATATCACTGCCTGCATCTCTGCTGCACCATTTGTGGACCTCATAAATGACCAAATAAATAAGTGGACCAAATAAACGAATGAATTTCACTCTGTCAGGAAACGGCTGTTTCCTTCCACATCTAGGGACCATGTTCCAGCAAGTCCTATGAGGAGAACAGGTCCCCTTTCCCCTCTCCCCAAATGAGATACAATGAGTGGTTCACTCACTTGTTTCCCAGGAAGTCCGAACCCAGGGAGACCCGGTTCACCCTTTTCACCCTGGGGTCCAGGAACACTCACTGTAACCGGTCCACCTTCCAGAGAAGAGCAGGACATGCATGATTCTCCCTGAGAAAAGATGGTGGGATAAGAGAAAAGACTTGTCAAAATGCATAGCTCTCTTACAGGAACGGGTAAGTCATGCTTGTTTTATCTCTTGCTATCAAGTTGCTCACCTTCTCGCCTTTGACTCCTGGACCTCCAGTGTCCCCTTTATTTCCCTGGATTCCCTGAAAAGAGAGAACAAGTTAAGATGCAATTAAGAAGGGACTGGAAAAGGGGGTGGGGGAAGCCAGAGGGTTCTTTTAATCTTTGTTGGCATCCTAGTTTAGACAGATAATGAAACCAATCGTTAAAGTTAATTGTCCAGTGTTAGAATGTATTGAACAGCTCTTCCGAGCTCCTGTGTGTGAATGTCTGGGTTGTAACATCTGGAACAGAATTTCTGAGGAGGAAAATAATCCCACAGAGAACCTAAATATATGCAATTCATTCATAAGATTTTAGAATGACTATTCTTTGCTGCAACTATCTTGCCTTCTACACCCACATAAAAAGAATTCCCCTTTACTTGGTTACTAAGTTTTGTTATTGTTAGATATTTTTATTCCACCTTTATTATTTTATAAATAACTCAAGGTGGCAAACATATCTACTCCTCCTCCTATTTTCTCCAAAACAACAAATTTTGAGGCGGGTTGGGCTGAGAGAGGGGGATTGGCCCAAGGTCACCCAGATCAGCTGCCTTTCATACCTAAGCCAAGACTAGAACTCCCTGTCTCCTGGTGATTGATCCAAAGTCAATCTTTTAACTATCATGCCTAAAGTAGAACCAGGACTCACAGTTTTTGGTGGTTGGCCCAAATTCACCCAGCTTTCATGCCTAAGGTGTGTCTAGAATTAGAACTCACCATCTCCTGGCTTCTAGCATGGTGCCTTCACAACTAGGCCAGTATCTGGAAGGTGGTCTGAAAGACTGTGTTTTTTGAGAACTCAGAGATGGTGGCATTTTATTTAGTCTCGTTTCTCACAATTGATATGGCTTTCATTTGCTTTCACAACATCTTCACGCAATTCAGACCAGGAGTGAAATCTACTTACCTTCCTTACCGGTTCGGAAGCGTGCGCGCGCATCACATACACACACAGACCTTCTGCGCATGTGCAGAAGGTAAAAACACATTACTTCCTGGTTAAAACCAGGAAGTAATGACACCCAGCTGGGTGGGCAGAGCTTTGCTTCGCCATCGCTACCGGATCGCTGAACCACTGGCCAAGATTGCTACTGGATCAGGAGATCCGGTCCGATCCGGGAGCATCTCACCCCTGATTCAGACCACAGAAGGTGATTCTGGAGAGAACCCAGCATCATTACAAAACTTGCTTGTGTGGTCCTACTCACAGGTTTGCCCATAGGTCCAAAAGGTCCAGCATCTCCCTAGGGAATAGACAAACACAGGTGGTTACTAAAAGAAGCAAATGGTCCTTCATGAAACTTTTGAGATAAAAGGAGCCTATTGATCAAAAGATTAACCTGGAAAAAGGGGAAGGAATAAGGCAAAGCATAAACCACAGCTCAGGGTGGCAACGTTTCTTCATTCCAAGCAAACAATAATATGGTATTAAGTGGTATTGGTAGCTCAAAGTTGGTACCCTGAATTGATTTTGGTGCTCACATAAAGAATCTGAAAAAACTGTCATGAAGTTGACATTAAGCAGCCTAAACGATGATCATAAATTCCCAGAAAACTTTGCAGATTTCTATGGAAGATCGTAAGATTAAACCTGCAAATATATAGCCTCCTCCAAGACAGGAAGCTTATATGTTCATGCATGGTGAACATGCCACTGGAATCCCTGCCTTGTAAAAGGAGATAATAATTCAAGTTTATGAGCCTAAATCTAAGACTGTAGATTTATGTGTTCTTTAAATAACTCAGTAAATAATCCAAGCGAGTAAAAATGGGGATGATAATGAAGGAAAAAACAGAACAGTGTACACATTTTATGGAAAACACGCAGATACACACATAAACGGTTCCATTCACAGTTTTATTAAACTCCGAATGAACAAGCACTTGAAACTGAATTATACATGCTGAACATTTTACCTTTTCTCCTTTGAATCCAGCCATTCCAGGAGGGCCAGGTGTGCCCTGTGGGGTGGGGTGGGAAGAACAGTGGCCAACTTCGGTGAGGAAACTATGAATATGGCACTTATCAAGACAATTTTATCAAAAATAAAACTGTTCTTCAACTTACGACCCCAGTTGGGACCGGAATTTCTGTTGCTAAAGAGGGGTTGTTAAATGAGTCATGCCTGATTTTTATGACCTTTTTTTGCAATGGTTGTTGAGAGATTGTTGCAGTTGTTCAGTGAATCAGGAAGTCATTAAAGATACCTGGCTTCCCTCACTGACTTTGCTGGTCAGAAGGCATCTGGGAAGGTTACAAAGGGGGAATCCCATGAGCCTAGGAGAGTCCAACGGTCATCAATACATGCCAGTACACATGAATTATGATCACATGGCCATGGGGATGCTGCAACAGTCATTAAATATGAGCACTGGTCATCAATCATTTGTTTCCATGTCATTTAACAGCAAATGGTCTCTAAACAGATGGTTGTAAGCTGAGGACTACCTCAGTGGTGGGTTGCCCCCAGTTCGGACCAGTTCACAAGAACTGGTAGTAAAAAAGGTGGGAGGTTCTGCCCACTGATCCGGATGTCACCAGGAAGTTTCTGCGCATGTGCAGAAGCATGCACATGTGTGCGAGCGGTCCCATTGCAAACCAGTAGTAAAGGTAAGTAGAACCCACCCCTGGACTACCTGTAATATATCCAGACTTGCAGGGCCATTTCAAGCAGTTTTCTTCGTAACAATATAGAAATGGTTTGCCACTGTATTTGTGACTTTTTCTATTTTCCATTCTAGCCTACAATCCTGGCAAGTCTAAGCTATCCACCTGATTAACCAGGATTGATCTGACTTAGCTTTTCAAGATCAGCTAATGTCAACTAGATAGCAATAGCAATAGCACTCAGACTTACCATGTTTTCCTGAAAATAAGACCCTGTCTTATATTTTTTTGAACCCCGAAATAAGCTTATTTTCAGGAAGGTCTTATTATTTTGGGGCGCGTGGAGCAAATGGGGCTCCTCTTGCAGTCTTACCTGATTTCCAGCTCTGCATTTAAATATTTCCAGGGAGGGCTTATTTTCGGGGGGAGGCTTATTTTAGCGCACGCTCAAAAACCCAATTGGGCTTATAATCAGGGGATGTCTTATTTTTGGGAAAACAGGGTATATACACTTCATAGTGCTTTACAGCAGTCGCTAAGCAGTTTACAGAGTCAGCCTATTGCCCCAAACAATCTGGGTCCTGATTTTACTGACCTCGGGAAGGATGGGAGGCTGAGTCAACCCTGAGCCGGATCGAACTGCTGGCAGTTGGCAGAATTGGCCTGTAATACTGCATTCTAACCACTGAGCCACCATGGCTCATACAATGCTGTCATCAATGAAGGCAAATATACAGGTCCCAGAATAATGTTGCAGGATCCAGTCTGGGTGGGTCACTGGGACTAGAGGTTTAGTCAGAATGACACCTTCGGGTGAGATAGATGTTCCCTGAGGATGGGCTCCAGCATGAGTTCAAAAGCTTGGAAGACTAAACCTCTGGTCCTGATGACCAACACAGACTGGCTCCTAGAGGCTATCACTGAATTCATTGGATGGCCCATTTAAGTAGTTTAAAATGCTTAAACCTTCTTGAACAAACCGCTTCCACCCACCCCATACCCCATCAGCCAAATCTGGATATTCATGTACAGTATTTTGTGCCCTTAAATATCATCAGCCAACTTTGCAGAAGAAAGCTGAGGCAATAAACAAAAAGTAGGCCCAAAGATGATATGGACATCATGAGCTTTCCTATTCACAGAAAATCTTCAGAGCATTACATTATATCCATGAGGACCAGAAACTCTCCTTCACATTCTTCTTATTGCTCTTCATCCCTCTACCAGCTAGATGCGTAAAGTCATTTAAAAAAAATCAGGGGTTTATACATACGGGAAGCCCAGGAAGTCCAAATGAATTGCTTCCTTCAGACCTATTTTGCAATTGAGACATGAGGGCGATGCATGACAAACACGATTCACCCTGAAGAGAGAGAGAGAGCAAAAAGCCAAGGTTTAGATAGGACCACTTCAATTCTGCTGGCTGTTAAATCAGTAAAGCTTCTGCCAGAAATGGTGTCAAAGGTGGTCAGAAGCAGACCGAGTTAGTGTCTAGTAAACAGACTCAATCTAACAAATAAAGAATACAAAATAACTGAGTTGGAAAGGACTTTGGAGACCCTATAGCCATGATGGCGAACCTATGGCATGCGTGCCACAGGTGGCACATGGAGCCATATCTGTGGGCACACGAGGGTTGCCTTAGCTCAGCTCCAGCGCACATGTGCATGTGGGCCAGCTGATTTTCAGGCCTTCCGTGCCCACTGGAAGTCGGGAAATGGGCCTCTGGAAGGGTGGAGAAGGCCGTTTTCGTCCTCCCCAGGCTCCAAGAAAGCTTCTGGAGCCTGGGGAGAGTGAAAAGCAGGCCTTCCAGTCCCACTTGAAGTCAGGAAACGACTCGTTTCCAGCCTCTGAAGGGCCTCCGGGGGGCGGGGGGGTAGGCTGTTTTTGCCTTCCCCAGGCTCCAAGAAAGCCTCTGGAGCCTGGGGAGGGCGACCCCACCCATACTCCCCCTGTTTTTGGCACGTGACGGCAAAATGGTTTGCCATCACTGCCCTATACCACACTGATGAAGGTCCAATATCCTCTTAAAAATCTCCAGTGATAAACCATCCACAACTTCTGAAGGCAAGACGTTCCACTGATTAATTGTTCCCATTGTCAGGAAATTTCTCCATAGTTCTAGGTTGGATCTCTCTTTGATAAGTCTCCATCCATGACTTCTTGTCCTATCACAAGTGCTTTGGAAAATAGGTTGTCTCCCTCTCTTTTGTGACAGCGTCTCAAATATTGGAAAACGGCTATCGTGTCACCCCTAGATCTTCTCTTTGTTAGACTAGACATACCCAGTTCCCGCAACCATTCATCATATGTTTCAGCCTCCAGCTCCCTAAACATCTTGGTTGCTAGTCTTTGCATTCTTTCAAGAGTCTCAGCGTCTTTTTTGTATCATGGTGACCAAAACTGGTTGTAGTATTCCAAGTGTCGTCTATTTGGGTATACTATACAGCAGGGGTGAAATCCAGCAGGTTCTGGAGAACCGGTAGTGGAAATTTTGAGCAGTTTGGAGAACCGGCAAATACCACCTCTGGCTGGACCCAGAGTGGAGTGGAAATAGAGATTTTGCAATATCCTTCCCCCAGGAGTGGGGAGGGAATGGGGATTTTACAGTATCCTTCCCCTGCCATGCCCACCAAGCCACACCTACCAAGCCACACCACACCCAGCAAGCCACGCTCAGCAAGCCATGCCCACAGAACCGGTAGTAAAAAAGTTTGGATTTCACCACTGCTATACCGTAAATGGGAAAAGAGATCAATCTCAGTTTCAGAGCTATCATGATCATTTGTTTTACACATGCTTAGTGTGTTTAGCAGATTTGTGAGTAAGATCAGCAAAAGAGAGGAAATTTACCAAGAGGAGAAGAAGGCAGAGAGAGTATCATAGGATCTGAAGCCAGGAAATCAGCAACAGGGGGTGGCGGGGGGGGGGGGGGGGGGGAGACCTAAAATTAAAGAGAAAATAGGCCCAAGGAGAGATAAGAAAAAGATTATCCAGAGAAATTGCCAATTACCTTTTCTCCTTTAATGCCATTAATCCCAGGGTCCCCCTAAAAGGAAAAAAAAAATAAATAAAATAAATAACAAGAAATGGAAATTGGGAGCCGAACAGAAAATGAACAACCTTGCCTCCAGCTGAGACTAGTTCACCATGGCAAGGCTGCTGCATCTGGGAATCCAGACAGTAAATACAGTTGACACAAGTCTGAAAGTGCTTCCAAGCAGCTGTTGTGTACACAGTTGTGGCTCTTCCAAGTCTTTTCCACCTGGTGACTTAGAAGACAGGGGGCTGAAATGGACTGGTGCCCAATTGGGCATTTTGTCAGTAAAAGTTCCAGAACCGGTTCAATGCTTAACTTCAGAGGTGACTCATGTCTGTCATACCATAGTCAGCATGAGTGGAATTGAATGTATCCAAGCGAAGACACTCAACCAATTTTGGAAGTGTGCTGGAATCCGGCTGCAACGATTTGCCTGCTTAATGGCCCTTGTGGTTACTTTCCTTTGTGCCCCTTCTATCTCTGCTGGTCCTGCTGGTTTGAGCAAGTCAGAAATCTCTTTTCTCCAGCTAAGGCAGTGTTTCTCAACCTTGGTAGCTTGAAGATGGGTGGACTTCAACTCCCAGAATCCCCCAGCCAGCGCTGCTGGCTGGGGGATTCTGGGAGTTGAAGTCCACCCATCTTCAAGCTACCAAGGTTGAGAAACACTGAGCTAAGGGTTCTCAGAAGGAGCCCAAAGGAAGTCATAAATCTCTCCCAAAGGAGGAGAGCCTTCTCTGTGGTGGCACCTACCCTATGGAACAATCTACCCCCAGAGATATGCGTGATCTCCGACCTCCGGACTTTTCGTCGGGCCCTAAAAACTTACTTTTTTCAGTTAGCCGGTCTGTCTTGATTTTAGGGTTAGTTTTAAAATTTTGATATTGATTTTAAATTGACAAGTTTTAAATTATGGGCCAAATTTATTAATTATTTTAACTCTATTTTTAACTGTAATGTTATGTATAGATGTTTTTATTTTGGCTGTTCACCACCCTGAGTCCGAAAGGAGAAGGGCGGTATAGAAATTTGAATAAATAATAAATAAATTATGACTGGGAAAATGTGCTCTTTTTTTTTTTTTTTGTTCCACCTCGGTTTTGCAAATTTCTTAAGCTCAGTTTGAAAATCTGAACTGCACATTTCAAAAAAAAAAAAAAATTACAAGAATGTGAGCATATTTTGGTGAAGAGTGCTCAAAGCTGTACATTTGCAGCCTGCAGTTTTGCCCAAGACAGAAAAGTTTCACAATTATTTTACATGCAAAGAAACAACTCCTTTTCAGGATAAGTAATGAGATGGTGAGAAGAAAAGGACATAACTAAGAGATTACGTTGGCCCCATCCCTGCTGGCCTTCCATAAGGCCTACCGGGAGCTCTGGTAGCACAGCAGACTAAAGCACTGTTATTAACATCAGCTGCCTGCAATTACTGCAAGTTCAAATCTCACCAGGCTCAAGGTTGACTCAGCCTTCCATCCTTTCAAAGGTAGGTAAAACGAGGACCCAAATTGTGGGGGCAATAAACTGACTTTGTATAAAATATACAAAAGTATGAAGGCTATTGCTTAATGCTTTGTAAACCGTCCTGAGTTTCCGGAGAAGGGCGGCATATAAATCAAATAATAAAAAAAAAAGACTTTGAAAACTTGGTTTTATGTTGAGTTTGGGGCCCTTTATGTGTTTGTGTATCAGAGGTGGGTTTCAGCAGGTTCTGACCAGTTCTGGAGAACCGGTAGTGGAAATTTTGAGTAGTTCGGAGAACCAGTAGTAAAAATTCTGACTGGCCTGGCCCACATCTACTCTTTGCCTCCTGAGTCCCAGCTGATTGGGAGGAAATGTGGATTTTGCAGAAACCTTCCACTGGATTGGGGAGGGAATGGAGATTTTACAGTATTCTTTCCCTGGAGTGGGGTGGGAATGGAGATTTTACAGTATCCTTCCCCTGCCACGCCCACCAAGCCACACCCACAAAACCGGTAAGTAAAACTTTTTGAAACCCACCACTGTTGTGTATGTGTGTTTGTGTGTGTAGCAGAGCCCATCTCCTGCCTGTGTTCATAGTTTAGATGATGCCCAACTACTGCGTGGTTTACTATAGTGTGCTTTTTATTTGTTTTATTGTAAACTACCTGGAATCACAGTTATCAACATGGAGTATCAAACGCTTAACACAGATAGCGTTTGCTGTACCTCTCCACGCAGCTCTATTCCGCACACTCATTTCTCTCATGTCCATCCACTGCTCTCTACATTTCCTTTGTTCTTTAAAGCTCTCACTTCTCTTTCTGAAGATCTCATCAACTCCATCCAAGCATGACTTTCTCAGTTCTTCCCCCTCAACCCATTCTTTTTCCTTTGAATACTAGTTGTGCAATTTGATACCACTTTATTTTCTGCCTTTAGCCGCTGAAATGTACTTCTTCCATATAGGTGACACATCTCTGTATTCACAGCATATACATTCATTATTTCTTTATTCTTCTTTTATCATCATGCACACTTCTTAACCATGCTGTCCCACTGCGTTCAGCAGACTCTTATGTTTCTTCTTTTTACTTTTTTTTTTTTACTTTTAAATTTGATTTATATGCCGCCCTTCTCCGGAGACTCAGGGCGGCTTACAATGTGCTCAGCAATAGCCTTCATCCTTTTGTATATTTTTATACAAAGTCAGCTTATTGCCCCCACAACTGGGTCCTCATTTCACCTACCTTAGAAAGGATGGAAGGCTGAGTCAACCTTGAGCCTTGGCGAGATTCGAACCCTGCAGTAATTGCAGGCAGCTGGTCTTAATAACCAGCTTAATAACAGGGTGCCTTAAACCCCTGTACTACCAAGGCTCCTTCTGACAGAGGCATGCATCTAAGCTGGCAGAAACATGGTCTAATATATGGCCCTTTTTTTTTTTTGCTTCTTTTGATGACAACATATTACCTACCAACTTTCTACCAGTATTTGGATATCTTAACTTCCTTATCTTTAATAAGCATTTCACTGAAGTGCATCAATTAATCGATTTTCAATATTTTTTTTCCTTTGATATTCCCTATTGTCAGGTTTCGGTGCTATCTTAAATAAACTTCATTCTCAAGCGCAAGCTCTCTAATGAATCACTTTTATTTTAAGAATAGCAGAGTCCGACATTCCTGATTCATTTTGCAGCCAAACTGGCCCCTCCTTCCAACCCCCTCCTCTTCCGCACTCCAACCCCAATGTCTCATTGGCCATCATGCAGATCCATCTCTACATCCCAGCACGTTCTTTTCACAGGAATGTAGCCCCCCTCCTCGTCTCCCAGGAAACACTATCTGTAACATACAAAGACTAGGTAAAAGTTCATCTCAGCAATAAATCAAGCTTTTGTTCTCTCTGCTTCATCTCGTTATGTCAGCGCTGGAAGAGAGCCTAATTTGGAACGCTGACACCTATTATGTATAATTCTTACTCCATTTTCCCTGTGAAACACAACTAAGATGGTCTTTGAAACATTCCTTTTTAGAGTGTTTTTTCTTACTACCTAATATTTGCTGCACATCATTTGGGCTTTCAGCCAAGAACATTATCAGCTACATTCCTATCTCTAATCCTCATACAGGTAAAGAGAGAAAAGTTTCCTGTGTCCAGTCATGTCTGACTTTAGGGGCTGCTGCTCATCTCCGTTTCTTGTCCAGGGGAGCAGTGTTGTCTGAAGACATTTCCATTGTCGTGTGGCCAGCATGACTATATGCTAGAATAGAATAGAGCTGGAAGGAACCTTGGAGGTCTTCTAGTCCAGCCCCCTGCTCAAGCAGGAGAACCAGTGGTGGGATTCAGCCGGTTCGCACCAATTCGGGAGAACCGTTTGTTAAGTCTTGTGGAGTTCTGTGAACAGGCTGAATAGTCAAGGCTGCCTGCCTGCCTGCCTAATGATTCCAGTAGCTCACACATACCTTAGATGCTCCTGCTCGTTTATAATTAATCAAAGGAAGGGAAAAGAAAAAGAAGAAATAACCAAATGGCCAATTCCTCCGCAGAAAAATTCTAGTCTCTTTAAAACTCAGGGTGGGAAATAAACTGAAAGAGGGTTTTTTTCTTCTTCTCTCCCTCTTCAGTTAATAGCTCTGGGCAGACAGCCAAGAACCATTTAACAGGCGAATACTTAGTCGTGATAACAAAACCGCAGGAATGCAGTCAGCACAGAAACAATAGAAATTTACAGATGATACGGATTATCAAAGTTGGAAGGGACCTTGCAGGTCATCTAGTCCAACCCCCCACCAAAGCAGGAGACCCTACACCATTTCTGACAAATGGCAGTCCAATCTTTTCTTGAAAGTCTTAAGTGATGAAGCTCCCACAACTTCCGAAGGCAACTTCTGTTCCATGGGTTGATTGTTCTCACTGTCAGAAAGTTCCTCCTCATTTCTAGGTTGAATCTCTCCTTGTTCTTGACAGGATTAGGCCAGGGAAGGAGTTTTAAAAATGTTAATAGAGAGCAGGAGTTTCTTGTCAGTGTTCTCATGTCTTTTTAAATATGCTTTCTAATTAGCAGAATTGATTTTATTAATTTGGAATAGGGTTGCAATGCTGTTTCTATGTTTATGTATTTTGTTACTGCATTTTCAGCATTTAAGAGTTAGCTTACAGTATTAGACGATTAGAAGATTTCAAATTATCTTGTAACTGTGTTGCCTGTGTGTGGTGGAGCACCCACAACGTCTGAAGGCAACCTATTCCATTGGTTGATTGGTCTCACCCTTAGGAAATTGCTCCTTAGTCCTAGGTCTCTTCTCTCTTTGGTTAGTTTCCATCCATTGTTTCTTGTTGTGCCTTTTGGTTCTTTGGAAAATAGATTGACCCCCTCATTTTTGTAGGAGGCCCTTAAATTTCCTGACAGAACAATTAATCAGTGGAACAACTTGCCTCCAGAAGTTGTGAATGCTCTAACACTGGAAGTTTTTAAGAAGATGTTGGGTAACCATTTGTCTGAAGTGGTGGAGGGTTTCCTGCCTGGGCAAAGGGTTGGACTAAAAGACCTCCAAGGTCCCTTCCAATTCTGTTATTCTATTCCTTCCATTCTGTTATATTCTGAATATTGGAACAGTGCTATTTTATTGTGAGTTAGACTCAGGAGAAATTTCCTAAAGGTGAGACCAATCAAGCTGGCCATGCCCATCCAGTCACATGACCATCCAGCCGGTCATTAGGGCAGAGAACCGCTTATTAAATTATTTGAATCCCACCACTGAGGAGAACCTATACCAGTGTTGGCGAACCTTTTCGGCACTGAGTGCTGAAACGAGAGTGCGTGCGCCAGTGGTGAAATTCACCGGTTCTGTGGGCGTGGCTTGGTGGGCGTGGTGTGGCTTTGTAGGCGTGGCTTTGTAGGTGTGGTGTGGCTTGGTGGGCATGGTAGGGAAAGGATACTGCAAAATCTCCATTCCCATCCAACTCTGGGGCCAGCCAGAGATGGCATTTGCCAGTTCTCCAAACTACTCAAAATTTCCGCTACCGGTTCTCCAGAACCTGTCAGAACCTGCTGAATTTCACCCCTGGCG
The DNA here is from genome assembly GCA_022577455.1 of Arizona elegans. NCBI lineage: Eukaryota > Metazoa > Chordata > Lepidosauria > Squamata > Colubridae > Arizona > Arizona elegans. The sequence continues at coordinate 8,321,323 of JAKOOJ010000011.1, read as the reverse complement.
TGCACATGTGCAGGGGAGTGCCAGAAACTGGAATGGCAGATCCCCGGTGCGCCTGTGCGCGCTGGAAAGCCGAGCTTCCAATTTCCTGCATCTGTATGTGTGCTGGTCACTTGGTCTCCCGGTTTCTGGCGTGGATGCGTGCAAAGATCAGCTATCTAGCACGCATGCATATGCCGTAAACCGGAAGCTCAGCTTCCTGGCACACGCATGTGTGCCAAGGAGCTGGTCTTCTAGTTTCCGGTGCTCCCACGCACACGAAGACCAGCTGGCCAGTGCACATATTCACGCCAGAACCCGAAAAAATGACAGGCGACGGCTGGCATGCCCAGAGAGATGGCTCTGCGTCAGGAGTGAAATCCAGCAGGTTCTGGCAGGTTCTGGAGAACTGGTAGCGGAAATTTTGAGTAGTTGGAGAACTGGCAAATACTTCTTCCTGTCCCCAGAGTGGGGTGGGAATGGAGATTTTGCAATATCCTTCCCCCAGGAGTGGGGAGGGAATGGGGATTTTGCAGTATCCTTCTCCTGGAGTGGGGTGAGAATGGAGATTTTGCAGTATCCTTCCCCTGTCACATCCACCAAGCCACACCTACCAAGCCAAGCCCACAGAACCAGTAGTAAAAAAATTTGGATTTCACCAATGCTGTACGTGCTACTTCTGGCACGTGTGCCATAGGTTCGCCATCACAGACCTATACCATTTCAGATAACTGACTGTCTAGTCTCTTCTTAAAAACCTCCAGTGATGGAGTGCCCACGATTTCTGGAAGCAAGCTGTTTCAGTGGTTATTTGTCTTCACTGTTAGGAAGTTTCTCCTTAATTCCAGGTTGCTTCTCTCTTTGATTTGCTGAAGGCCCATGCTGTTACTTACCCACCAAAGTGGAACCTATTTATCTACTCATATTTGCATGCTTTCAAAGAGTGGTGGCCTAGTGGCGAAGATGTTCGCCTCCCATTCAGAAAGTTGAAGTTCAATCCTAGGTGACAACAGATATTTCTCTCCTTGGGCACAAAGGAAAAATATCTGCTGTGAGAGCCATGTAGTTTTAGGAAGGGCACCTGGCCAGTAAATGCTCAGTTCCATCCAGTTGTCCCAACTCTAATCCCTTAACTCAAATTAAAGGATTACAGAATTGTAAAAGAAGAGTTATTCTTAAATTTATATGCCACCCATTTCACTATCAAGCGACTCTCACCTGCCTTCTCTAAACCAAGACATTTTTTTTTAAATTTGATTTATATGCCGCCCTTCTCCGGAGACTCAGGGCGGCTTACAATGCATTAAGCAATAGCCTTCATTCTTTTGTATATTTTATACAAAGTCAGCTTATTGCCCCCACAAACTGGGTCCTCATTTCACCTACCTTAGAAAGGATGGAAGGCTGAGTCAACCTTGAGCCTTGGAGAGATTCGAACCAGCAGAAATTGCAGGCAGCTGTGTTAATAACAGGGTGCACTAAACCACTGTACCACCAAGGCTCTTTTTCTTTCTCATATGCTTCTTAAGGACCTTCTGAAGAGTAAAAATCTGATCTGTGCTCTCTCTACTTAACATAAAGCCATGATACACTTTCCAAATTTCCAAATTATCATTTTTGATACTTTTCCAGTTAAAATTCTACCAAACAGCTTCCCAGACGCACTTAATAAATTTTATTCCCCTGTAATATTTACATTCGTCCTTGCAATCTTTTCCTTTGTATAGGCAGTAATGACAGTACGGCTGCAATCATCAGATGTAAATGGATTCTGTACACATATAGTAAACAGAACATACAGCAACTAAATTTTAGTGGTTCTCCAATAATTCCATATACTCCTGAGCCTTAGTCTTTTTTCAACATCCGCATAACATGCAGGTCTTCCTTTTTCAGTACTTGTTCCTTAGATACTAAAGTTGAACAGCATTTATTTCGGTTCCCCTCTTCCATTTATTACCCTCTAAAATATTCCTTTCAACATTTTCTCATTTCGTTTTTGAAGGAGAATTTCATTTCCTCACTTTTATTTTTAATTCCATGCACTCTGCAGGACATTCCTTGTTTCGTCCTCTCTCCCTACTTGCAAAACAGTAGGCATTGTATTTCCATCAAAATCACCCTGAGTTTTTCTCATATTCTTTTAATCTTAACCATCCCTTGCTTCTTCGGATTATATTTTTGCAAATTCTTCTCTTTCAATACACATTATTAAACATCGTTCGGCTTCCTATTTTGCAGCAATCATTCTCTTACACGCATTTTTTTTTCATCCACAACCTGTTTTCCTTTATCATGCCATTATTCCTTTTCACATATCTCATTATTGTAATTCCACACCCTGCTGTGGCATCCGGAAACGCAATTGATTTTGTTTTGTGCAGCTTCCACAATTTCTTTTTTTGCATCTATTTATTTATTTATTATTTTGGATACCTGATTTCTATTTTTCTCCCTTGTTATTTCTCCTCCTTCAATTTCCTTCCATGTTTAATTTTTCCAGAGAACCACTTTTTCTCGCTGAAAAATGATCTGCCTTGCATTGAAAGCATCGCTTAGCTAATTGTCTCAGTCCTTCACCATGGACCATCAAATCAATCATGCTTTTAGATTTATATTAATTTCTTTGCCTTCCAGCTGAGAAAGGCAATGTGCTGACTTCACACTCTTGGTTCTTCACTGAGGGAAATGATCTCTCTCCTCATCTTTTGATTGTTCTATTAATTGTTAAGTCAAAAACTCCCTTTGTTTCCCTTTGTTTAAACTAAACTGTAGGTTGATGAATGACAAGACTGAGGTTAAAAATAGAGAGAAAGCAGAAACTGCTCCTTACTGCTCTCCATCCACGCAAGTACAGTTTCTTCAAACTGAAGAGCAGTCAAAAACTGGATTAATTCCGGACCTTTATTTATTTATTGCAGAAATGTGTAAGGCTGTTCTGTGACAAGTCTGGACAGTGTCTAGTTGAAATAATCATACTGTACAATTAAAACTAACAAATAACACCCAACTGGCAGGAGAAATGCAATAAGACGTAGAAGACCTGCCACTCATTCTAACTCCAAAGGCTGGAGAATCAGATAGATTTTCTATCCATGTTTTGAACATGGATAGTGGGGAGATCTCAGGGAAGATGGTTGTTGCAGAGGGCAACAGAAAAGGCATGCTTCCTGGGGTGTCACTAGATGTACAATTTAAGTGACAGGGCAAAGAGCATGCCAACTCTGCCTGATTTGACAGGCTGGGCAGAAGCTACAAAAAACAAGTGGTTCTTTGGATAATTGTGTTGAAATCTCCAGCTAGTGTAGAGGAGGGGGAGTAAAGAGGCTGGCTAGAGTCACATTATGACTCTTGCCGCAATATGACTTAGAGTCACATTATGAGAAGAAACAACAGAGGGCCAGACTTCTGAAGTTTTCATCTGCCTGTTCCCAAGAGAAGATTTTTGTAAAGTGGAGAACAACATTAAAGAAACTACTTTGACCTGCTTATGGAGTCATTCCAGTTCCTTGTGCCTGACAATAACCATGCATCAAGCTTTTTATCTGGCCTAAGCCCAAAGACGACACAACAAGATTCTAATTGAGTCCAGTTTGTTGAATATGCAAGTAGGAGTGAGTCTTACATCAGCTTTCATTCATTGGGAGGGGTGTTGAATATGCAGGCATGAGTGAGTCTTACCTCAGCCTCCACTCATTGGTTCATTTTCCCTGGCGGGAAAATTAACAAGCATTAGTTGCTGACAGGCTGGACAGCTCCCTGTAAAAGGAGCTGCAGCCTCAGGCAATTCTCAGTTCTCGGTTATTTTTGTTGTTGTTCCTGTTGCCTGAAATAAATGGTTGTTTTACTTCACTACGATCATCCTGTCTCTCTTTTCATGTCCGGACCTAACACAGTTCCTTATTTCCTTACATCTAATGAACCAAACCTCACCAGACTAAAGCTACAACCTCATAACCTAATCGAGATGCCCTGGAAGATTCCGAGGTGCGGCTTACACAGAGTCCTTTCCTCCTTCCCCCATCCAGTTCAGGACTGCGCAACGTCTTGTCATGGACCCTTCCCTGGGAAACCACGGTGCTCTTGCAAATATCTCTCCCCCCCCCCAATCCTAATCCAGATGCAGATTATACCATTCCTTTAGGTAATAACTTTAATTGCTCCCAGAAGTCAACTGACAACCATTGCAGTTCATAGAGGAGTATTTTTGGCTGGGGGATTCTGGGAGCTGAAGTCCAAACATCTTGAAATTGCCAAGGTTAAGAAACATAGTTATAGGGCAAAGAGGCTACACAGCCTTGATGAAATAAAATTGTAATTGCCTAATCAGCTGCAGGGAAAGCATAACAGAGATAGTAATACAAGAGTGGCTTATAATACTTATCTCCTGAAAAGCCCTTTCTTATGATTTATAGATTTTTTTTCTTTTAGAAAAACCAAATTTATAAAGATAACAAGTACAGTAAATAAGGTGAAACAGGACGTTTACAAATAAAAGAGAGCTTTGCTTTTTTTTTTAAGATGGGGAAACGGCAGGAGTTCAAAGCCTTAGCGATTAATTCACGTAAGAAGAAATTAGCTTAAGAATTCTGATCAGCAATGTGCCATAAAGGTCAAAACTGTGTTGAAAGTAAATAAGCAGGTTCAAGATGAAGTGAACCATTTACAAGCTGTACATCGTACAATTTTAAACATTCCTGACAATGCAGATTGTAATGCAGGCTAATATATTCTTCATTTATATACAAAGTCTTTTCAATGCAGCCATAATATTAAATAGAAATTGAAACAGGTTAGCATGGAGTTTCTATTTCTGTTCAGTAGAGAAACCTTGGACTATTGTGCTAAGATGTTTCAGATGACAATAGGATGATATCCTACATTTATCAGGATTTTTGGAATAGAATATAAGGAAGATAATATTTTTTTCCAGATCTGCCTTTACAAATAGTTCAGAAATGCAGACTATATAACAAGGTTTTAGGGTCATTTACTAGTTGGCCTTCATACACATTAAATTCTTCCCAAGAACCTAGAATGTCATAATAGATCATTGTAGTATGTATCGGTCCAAGCACTGAGGCCTTCTGCAATTGACAAATAGAAATTTTCTCAATGTACAGATATTCTGAGTGCTGTCTAAGATCCTTTGGTATGGCACCCAGTGTGCTGATGAGAACTGGGACCACCACAACTGATTTAGGCTATAATCTAGGCTATAATCTTTCAACTTTGATTTTCAGATCTGAAAACCTGTGCAACTCTTGAAATCTGAAAATTGTGTGATCTTCTCCAATTCTTTGTCTTCTATTCCGTTCTATTCTACTATATAGTAAATTCTGATGTTGCCACATCAATTATCTGCATTTTATTTCTTTTCTTCTTTTTCTGGTTAGATCTGGTATGTATTGATTGTTTGATCAGTTTGTATTGGGAAATCTCATAATATTTTAATCTGCTCATTTTTCAACTATTTTTTTTCAACTCTAGGTTCCCACAATTTTTCATTATTGAAACATGATCATTTTTACCTATGACGCAATAAATCATTTTGGCAACTGTGTTATGTCATTGTTTATAATCAGTTTGTGAAGAGCTGAGTACAAGATCTGCTATTTCTTTTGCCTCTTTCTACAATCTGCACTTTGAATTATTTGATGATTTTTCCATTCTGGCCTTGATTGCATTAGCTTCAGTGGTGGGTTGCCCCCGGTACGGACCGGTTTGCAAGAACCGGTAGTAAAACCAGCGGGAGGCTCTGCCCACTGACCCAGATGTCGTCAGGAAGCTTCTGAGCATGTGCAGAAGCATGTGCACACATGTGGGCGAAGTGAGACTGTGCGTGTGGTCCCGTTGCAAACCAGTAGTAAAGGTAAGTAGAACCCATATCTGATTAGCTTGAATAGTTTGGTCTTGAGCAACCAAAATCAAGTCTTCAGTTCCAAGTATAAACCGTTGCTATATTATTATTATTACTATCTCTTTTATTCATTAAACATGAAACTCAGTTAACTGAACATTTGAAAATGTGTCACAAATATGATTGACTGGTGCTAATGGTTGATACGGGTTGCTGCCAGCGTCCTAGGTATCAACCAAGTACCTTCTTAAAATATATTTGTATAAATATACAAAAGTATGAAGGCTATTGCTTAATGTATTGTAAGCCGCCCTGAGTCTCCGGAGAAGGGCGGCATATAAATCAAATTTAAAAAAAAAATGTTCCAAGTAGTGCATTTTTTTGCAGTTCCGCTGGTGTTAATGCAGGAAGCTGCAATTTCTTGATGTGTTTTGTAAAATTCTTGGACATGGTACCAAGTGCCCCAATGACAATGGGTATCACTGTTACATGCTTCAGCCATAACTGTGTAGTTTTGATGCCCTGGTCGTGATATGTTCTGATTTTTTTCCGGTTCTTTTTCTTCGACTCTGGTGTCTCCTGGTATAGCGTTGTTGTTGTTGTTGTTGTTGTTGTTGTTGTTATTATTGTTGTTGTTGTTATCATTGTTATTGTTATTGACACAAAAACATACTATCACAGCTACCAGTTTTGCTTCTACTGACTATAATACTACTCTATTTAAGCAGGTCCTTTCACCTGAAAGCTTCAGCTGGGCCAGAAACTCAAACAAATACTGCCCCTTGTTTTGAGAACCATATCAGTGGTGGGTTCCTCCCGGTTCCTCCCGGTTCCGCCGAGCCGGTAGCAGTGACGATATGATGTCACCGAACCGGTTCTGGGCCTGCCGCCCTGCCGCTCCACCTGCATTATTCTTACCTTTTATTTGGCCCCACCCCCAATCTATTGCTGCCTCCTGAGTCCAAGCTGATTGGCTAGAGGGAAAAAAACTGTTTAAACTCTTGCCACGGAGCTTCAAAGGGCCGCCCTACAGCTGATCAGTGTTAAAAGAAAACAAACGAGTAGACCGGTGCCTGCAAAAATAAATGGATAGACCGGTGCCTGCAAAAATAAATGAGTAGACCAGTGCCTGCAAAAATAAATGAGTAGACCGGTGCCTCCAAAAACAAATGAGTAGACCGGTACAGCTCTGCAAGCAGTTAAAAGCCTGGTAGACCAGTACCTCTGCTAAATCCTAAAGAATTGTCACATGACCATCAAGCCATGCCCACAAAATAACCCACGCCCACAGAACCAATAGTAAAAAAATTTAGAACCCACCCCTGAACCATATGGATTACAAGTAGTCCTAAAATTATGACAATAGGGACTGTCATAAGTAAATGCCTTATTCTATTACAAGAGATATGTATATATGTACAGGATATAAAGGGTTAATTTATTCCTCCTCCTTTAATGTATTCATGTGTGATCACCCCCTTCCTTGACTCCTCCCCTTTGATATAAATAGAGAGTGCTTTTACCTCATGCTTGCTTCTCACTGTAAATCTGACAAGAATAAGTAGAATGCCTATTATGAATAAACACTTCTTTAACTGAAGAAATTGCTTCTGAATTCATCATTGAGTCTGATCCTCAAAATATTGTAACAAATTGGTAGCAGTCGATGGTTGAACTGACTCAATAAAATCCAACATGCCTAAGAAAGAAAACCTCAAGAATAAAAAAGAAAGACCCAATACCAGGGCAAATGATAAAGAAACAAAAACAGATCAAGAAATGATCGATGAACCAATAAATACAACAATCAAAGAATCTGAAGATAACACCACAGACATCGAAGAAACAGCAGATGAAACCGACAACCAAGAAGAGAACAAAATAAAAGACAAAGACCTCAGATCGGAGATACTGAGGCTAATAAAAAGTCAAAAAGATGACCACAAACTCATCGCGGAACTCCGAGGCTTCTTGGAAGAAAATGGAGCAGCGAGAGAAAAAGACATTGAAAAAGCCAAACCCGAAAATACAAAAATGGTGAGCGAACCTACAACGAAAGAAAAAATAAACAGAAGCAAGACCAGAGGTCCCGCTCAAAATTTTGAAAGGCAGCCATCTTTTCTTCAACCGGCCACAGAAATGAACACGGCTGAACCAATCAGAATGCACCATTCAAAAACTCTGGTGCGAAAAAACACAAAAAATAGCAAAAAATATATTTATTCTTCTGAAGAGTCAGAAACAGATACAGAAGAATCATCCACCGAACAAGAAATCGAAACACCCATGAGAAAACTATTTAAAACGTTTGGCACAAGTCTAACAATTTCAAAAGAATCGATAAAAGCCAATAATGCAAAAATACAAAAGAGACGAAGAAATAAACAGACACCTCAAAGCCTGCACGACTCGATCCGGACAACGATGATGACGACGCCTGAACCCAGAGGGCCCTGCGAAATTTCCCCCACACTACAAACGATCCAAAGAACAAAATACTCCAAGCAAGAAAGCTCCAAAGAAAAGAGAAGAACCACAGCTGCCAGCAGAACACCCAAGATCGAGCCGGAGACCGAATCATCAGAAGGAGAGCACTACGAGGGAGCTACAGCAAAGAGAACCTCTCCCAGCGGCTTCAGCAAAGAAATGACCAACGCGCATGCGCAGATGAACACAGAGAACTACAATGAACTTTATGAAGAAGGAGAACCTTTCAAGCTCATCAGCAGAATACCCACACCATTCTGCAATTTTCAACATCTACAGGACCATGGACTACCCACAGTTGTAAGTAGTGGGAATAGTAATATTGGGAATCTACCTAGTGATTTCCCAAAACTTAGAATTGATGGCATCAATTTACAGGAATGGTGTCAACAAATTCAGGTTGTCTTTATGAAAGAAAATTTATTATTTTTTATAACCAATCCTCCCAAAAGACCTTGGACTCTAAAAATAGACTGCCTGCATCACAGAGCATTCTATTTAATAATTTCTAGCATATCACCTGCCATGTACTACAGTATTAAGCATAATCTTACTGTTTCAGAAATAATTCAATGCATGTTTAAATTGTTTCATAGTGAAAGTGTAGCAACAACCACTAGAATGTCTAAAGATTTCTTTTCAGCCAAATTAAGATCTGGAACCACCATAAGTGAACATTTAATATCCTTAAACAAAACCAGAGCAGAATTACATCTAAGAGGAGAAATAATATCAGAACAGACAATGAAAAGCGTTATCCTTAACTCATTAGATTCATCATGGGATAACTACATATCACACTTAGACTCAATCAATCTAGGATACTTATCCATAGAAAGTCTGTCAAATAAGTTAATAGCTGAAGATAATTTGAGGAAAAGTAGATACAATGCATACACAGAACACAGACAGGCAAAAGGGGTAACTTTCCAAGAGAATCACCAAAAAACAATTGAATGTTACAATTGTGGATCCAGAAAACACTCTAAGGGAGATTGCCCCATGTTTCATAGGGAAAGACAAAACCGTGATTATAGGGGTAGATATCAAGACAGGCAATCATCTATTGATAGATACAGATATAGAGACTCCCCAAACTACAGAGAACGCAGAAAGGATAGAGATAATTCAAGGGACAGAAAATCAGGATCATTAAATGGATTAGATAAACATAACGATGTCATCACACAAAAATCAAAAAACAATACTTGGCTCATAGATTCAGGGGCGACTAATCATACAACAAATAACAAGAAAATACTGTCTTCATTCACAAATGATAAATTTATGATAAGAGTAGCCAATCAAGAAAATGTTCAAGTCATAGGGAAAGGAGATGTAAATATACCTGGTTTAGGTAAAGTAGAGGGGGTATTGTTGATACCAGAAATATCACATAACATACTTAGTGCAGTGAAATTAAGCCAAAATTCCAACATAAATATAATCTTCTCTGGGGGAAAAGCAATACTAGAAAAGGATGGGACTAAATTGAATAGTGTAGTTATCGAAGGGGGCCTACCCTTCCTTGTAACAGAAGATAAATGGTTGCATAACATTAATACAAACACTGATGATGACATCAACATAGACAGTGAACATAGTAACAACAATGACAATGAAGAACCCAATACACACTGTAATCACAAAGACACAGCCACTAGTGATACACACAATAACAAAAGACCCAATATAGGCAAACCAATTCATGATGAATGTGCACACATGTTGCATAGAAAATTGGGACATGCAAGTTTCCCTGTAATACAAAAAATGATTGAACATGCTGATGGCGTTAAAATAAAGGATTGTAAAAACTATTTGGAATGCTCAGTATGTAAATCCTCAAAACTCAGAACAAACCCAAAACCAAAGAGGGCAACAAGGACCTCTAACCAAATTTTTGATCTGGTACATATGGATCTGGTTGGTCCATTAACACCATCCATCACATACAAAAAAAGATATTTCCTAACTATTGTAGACGACTATAGCCGTTATGGATTTGTTTATACTTTAAAACACAAAGATGAAACTTTCCAAAAATTCAAAGAATTTTACAAATGTGTAGAAACACAACACAATATCAAAATAAAACAAATCATGACAGATAGGGGATCCGAGTTCATGTCAAAAGAATTCTCACAATGGATAAAAGACAAAGGAATGCTACACTTCACGACTAGCCCATTTTCTGCTTTTCAGAATGGTACAGCAGAACGAAAGAACTCAACACTGCAAACCATGATTAGATGCACATTAGAAGATGCTGGTTTAGGAAAACAATTCTGGTCAGAATCATTACTATATTCAAACTATACCCAAAATAGGACCTGGTCTAGCATCCTAAATAAAACATCATACGAAGTGATGTACAATAGGAAACCAAAAATATCACACATGCACATATTTGGAGTTACAGCAGACGTACAAATACCAAAACAATTAAGACGTAAGGGAGATAACGTATCCAGAAGGCTCAGATTCATGGGATACGAAACAGGCACAAAAGGATATAGATTTATTGACAGTAATAACAAATTCATAGTCTCAAGAACAGCAGTATTTCATGAACAGGCCAACTGGTCTAAGATACATCTTAACGAGATAATCCAAAATACAAAACCAAATATTGAACAACAAGACAGAATAGAAAGAGAGAAACATGAACATAACACACATGATGACAAAAACAAAACATGGACAGGTAACCATACCAGGATAAAAACAGATTCATTAACCAAAAAGGAAGCAAGGTATTTACATGATAATGAGAGCATTCCAATAAGAACAATCAGGTGTAACAGAAAACAATTACCCAATAAGTATAAGGATTATATAATGTGTGTGAATGACGAGACACCAACACCTAACACATATGAGGAAGTGTTGAAACTTCCCATGGAAGAAAGAGAGAAATGGGAATTAGCCATAACAAAAGAAATGAACAGCTTGCGTGAATTAGGTGTATTTACACCAGTCCCTGCCCCTGAGAACAAGACAATTATAGGCACCAGATGGATATTCAAAATCAAAGATTTAGAAGACGGTAATAAATTATATAAAGCTAGATTAGTCGCACAAGGTTACGCTCAAAAATATCCTGAGGATTACACTGACACATACTCTCCCACTGTAAGAACCGAAAGTGTTAAGACAGCTTTAGTCATAGCGGCTATACTCAATCTTGATGTCTTTCAATATGATGTGCAGACTGCATACTTACATGCAAAGCTCGACAAAGAGATATATGTAAGGGCACCTCATAGCCAATGTACAAATAGAAATGAGACCTGGTTACTTAACAAAAGCTTGTACGGATTAAAACAATCCGGCAAGCGTTGGTATGAATGTCTAGTCAGCGTGCTTAAAAATATGGATTTCAAAGCCACAACTGCAGACAATTGCTTTTTTGTTAGAAAGGAAGGTGAATCATTAGAATTTGTGTTAATCTATGTGGATGATATTTTGTATATAGGCAAACATAAAGAAAAGAAAGACTTATTTGTATCCAAGCTAAGTGAACATTTCTCTTTAAAGTCGCTAGGAAGGGTAAACAAATACCTTGGAGTTCAAATCAATAAAACAAGAAAGGGATTCAAATTATCCCAGAGAGATAAAATTATAGAACTTCTGGAAAAATGCAATTTAAGAGATGCCAAACCTTGCGATACTCCTATGCAGACTGATTTTCTAAGGAATATGGATGAATCTTCACCTGAGTTCGAGAACAATACATTATATAGATCAATTATTGGTTCTCTATTGTATATATCTAATTGGACCAGGCCTGATATAGCTCTGCCACTTAATTTATTGTCTAGACATGTAAGTAAACCACTTATGTATCATTGGGAAGCAGTTAAACGAATACTAAGATATCTAAAACACAGCATGGATTTCTGCCTACTCTTAGAACCCAATAATATTAAAGAACCTATTATCACCAGTTACGCTGATGCAGACTGGGCAGGTGACATCAAATGTAGAAAGAGCACCTCAGGTTATGTATTATTTTTAAATGATTGCCCAATATTCTGGTACACTGGGAAGCAAGATTTAGTAGCGACTTCCACAACAGAGGCAGAATACGTCTGTTTATCTAAAGCCTCAAATAATTTAGTGTGGTTTAATGATTTATTATCTGATATTTGGAAGAATCCAATACTACCATTTGTCATACATGAAGATAATAAGGCGGATATAGAAATATCAAGATCTGACGCCATTGGTCAAAGGTCCAGACATATAGATATCAAATTTAAACACGTGAGACAATTATCTCAGGATGGATTCATTAAAGCAATCCACTGCGAAACCTCAGAACAAATAGCTGATATATTAACTAAACCTTTACCTTCTAAACAACACAAATACTTGACATCAAAATTACAAGTACTATATAGTTCTGAATCCGAATGCAATCATTGTTATATGTCGAATCGGCATTTAGAGGGGGATTTGTCATAAGTAAATGCCTTATTCTATTACAAGAGATATGTATATATGTACAGGATATAAAGGGTTAATTTATTCCTCCTCCTTTAATGTATTCATGTGTGATCACCCCCTTCCTTGACTCCTCCCCTTTGATATAAATAGAGAGTGCTTTTACCTCATGCTTGCTTCTCACTGTAAATCTGACAAGAATAAGTAGAATGCCTATTATGAATAAACACTTCTTTAACTGAAGAAATTGCTTCTGAATTCATCATTGAGTCTGATCCTCAAAATATTGTAACAGGGACCCCCAACATTTATTGTTAAATGGTGCCGTTCCCAATGGCTGGGAACATCCCAAATAATGATCATGTGACTTAGGGCAGTGCAACCATTGCAAATGCATGATGGTTGCCAAATCTCAATCATGTCACCATGGGAATGTTTTAACAGTCATAAGTGGGAGGACTTCAATAAAGTCACTTTATTCAGTGCTGCTGTAACTAAATGAATGGTCATAAACCTAGGGCCATCTGCATCCCGCTGCTTGTGAATGCAATTTAAGTTTCTAATTATCAGCTTTCAAGACCTGCACAATGGAGGACTTCATTATCTTCAGGACCATTTGGGTAAGGAAGGGACCTTGGAGGTCATCTAGTTCAACCCCCTGCTCACGCAGGAGACCTATACTAGGGATTCGACCCGCCGAACTGCCGACCTTTCTGATTGACAAGCTCAGCGTCTTAGCCACTGAGCCACCTAGTTCCCGAGATGGAAGAGAAGACCCCTTTCAGGTCCCTGTTCCAAGAAACATTTCAAATTTGAAGACACCGTACCTTGATGAACTCATAAAAAGTGAAGGCTGGAAATTTCTTTTTCAGTTTCCAAGATGAATATCAAGCAAAGGCAATAATATCCAGCTGGGCAAATTTGAGGAAACAAGAACTATGCAGACAGCACCCTGGAAACTGGCAGGGTGCCAGTTTATTTATTTAGCGTATGGCAAAAATTACCTTCGCAATTACATTCTCAATGGGCAAACATGAAACTGTTTAGTCTATTTATGAATCCAAAGGTAGACTATTTATACAGTCAATACAAGATGGAGTTGCATACAAAAAGGCTCTCCCTGACATGTGCTCAGAGGACTCTCTTCCACGATATGCCATACTGTCTGCTTTAAAGCAGGGGTCTCCAACCTTGGCAACTTTAAGACTTGTGGACTTCAACTCAAGTCCACAAGTCTTAAAGTTGCCAAGGTTGGAGACCCCTACTTTAGAGCACTACAAAGAGGAGAGCTTTCTGAAGAGGAGAACTTTCCCCATTTATGGAGGAAACTAGCTCACCAATCATGTTGAGTCTTAGTCCTATTCCTAATCCATCCCACATTTAAAGTGAGGACATTAAGGCGGACTCTCTTTCGATGATTTTTTCCCCAGGTATCTTTCCATCTGGAGACTGAGTTGTTGTTTATAAGGTAGGCTGTCAATGCATTACAGGTAGTCCTTGACTTATGACTGGTTGCTTAGTGATTGGTCAAAGTTATTATGGACCTATCAGGGGGCTACCTAGGACCCGGATTCAGATTTCCAATGGTGACCACCTCCTGCAATCACATGACCCAATTTTGGATGATCAGCAATTGCATGTTGTGGCCCATATGTGGCCTGTGCGGCTGGTGGCTGATTTGGACAGCGAGGAGGCTGGTGTGGTGCTGGGCCAGCAGCCTGTGCAGCTGGCACTCAAGTCGGACAATGAGGAGGCTGGAGAAGATGTGGTGCCAGAGGTGGGGATTCAGCCAGGGCCCTCAGAACCTCCAGAACCTCCCTTAAGTGGAGAGGACGAAGAGGAGGAGCCTCTTCTCGATGCACGGGCGCGCAGAGCGGTAAAAGGCAGGAGTGGCTCCTCAGGAGGAAGTCTCCTCGAGAGTAAAGCTTGAGACTAATTGGCCACTCCTTTAGCTTATTTAAGGAAGGACGACGACTGAAGTAATTTGCAGGGAACAACTTCATTCACTCTCCTTCGTGCCTTGATCTTAGTTCTCTGTAAATTGCTTCTGGGCTTTCTGCCAACCATAGTAAGATTAAGATTATTTATTCTTTGGATTCTTGTAGGCTGTTAAGAAAGTTAATTAACAGCCTTTGAAAAAAAAAACCTGTTTAATTTAGTAAACTAAGGTTTGTACAGACTTTGTGTGTGCTGCGTTCTCTGGGGTCTGTAGCTGGGGCAGAACAGGAAGCTGGATTTATGGCTGTTTGCGGTGTCCTGCAGTAATATGACTGCATTGTACAATGGTTTTGCAACACACACACACACACACACACACACACACACACACACACACACCAATGTTTGGCAAAACTGCCCATAGTGAACCATTGATTTACTTAGCAATTGCGGCATTCACTGCCGTGGCTGCTTTAGTACCATCTTGTTCACTTAACAACCCCTACAAAAAAAGATAATAAAATCGTACAACCATCATGACTTACAAGCATGATGGGCAGGCTCCACTATGGTCATAAGTCGAGGACAAGCTGTACCTTCTATGTCTCAATGGTTTATGTTTGCCTAACCCAGGGGTCAGCAACCTGCAGCTCTGGAACCGCATGTGGCTCTTTAACTCCTCTGCTGCGGCTCCCTGTCTCTCAAGATATGCGTCACAACCGCCAATGTGCGACACCCGCTGGAATGCGATTTATTGAACTTTTCAACCCCCGGTAGGCTAACCATGGATAAATCCAAGAAAAGAAAAGTTTCGGAAGAAAATAGAATCTTTAATTCAACTACATATGCTAGTTTTGTGGCCGCTCAAGAAATAGTCAGGCACGGGAAGCGTTTTGTGGCTCCCTGTGTTTTTTTTTTTCTGTGGGAAACGGATCTAAATGGCTCTTTGCGTGTTTAAAGTTGCAGATTCCTGGCCTAACTTCTCTCTCAGTCTTTTCCTGGCCTTCCCATTTTCTGCCACACTGCTTGTTGGTTGATTAGATTGTTTCCATTAAACATATAAGCTTAATATGCAAGTCAATAAGCATCCATCCATGTAAGAGGAATTGTTTAGCTAGAGAAAGAGTTGTCAATCATATATTAGTGGAATTCAAAATCTGACAGAAATGCCATAGTGTTGGTTATTAAATCTTCAAGCTTTATAGTAAACAAGAAGGATTTTTTTAAAAAAATATTGATGGACAAAAGTTATATCAATCACACTGCATCAATTAATTATTATGGCAGTACTAAGGACCACCCATTGCCGTATATAGGTATTTTTAATATATTTATTTATTTATTTTATTTGATTTCTATACCGCCCTACTCCCGAAGGACTCAGGGCGGTGCACAGCCAAACAATAAAATACATACATACAAAATTTAAAAGTGGAATTAAAATCAAATTAAATAGTTTTGGCCCAGACAAATTAAAACTCCAATCAATTTAAATCCAATTTTAAAATTTGAATATATAAAATACTAAAAAATATTAAAAATTAAAAATCTTTTATAAAAGAGGGAGAAAATTAGGCCAGGCCCGCCTGGTGAAATAAAAAGGTCTTTAAAGCGTGGCGGAAGGTGCGCAGATCCGGGATCCTCCGTATCTCCGGGGGGAGCTCGTTCCAGATAGTAGGTGTCCCCAGAGAGAAGACTCTCCCCCTGGGGGCCACCAGTTGGCATTGTTTGGCCAATGGCATGCGGAGGAGCCCCTCTCTATGGGAGCGTACCGGCCGGTGGGAGGCTATTGGTGGTAGTAGGTGGTCCCGCAAGTACCCAGGTCCTGGGCCATGGAGCGCTTTAAAGGTGGTAACCAAAACCTTGAAGCGCACCCGGAAGAGCTCGCGCAGGAGGGGTGTTACATGGGAATGCCATGTCGCTCCCATTACCACCTGCGCGGCCGCACTCTGCGCCAGTTGGAGCCTCCGGGTGCCCCTTAAGGGGAGCCCCATATAGAGAGCATTGCAGTAGTCCAGGCGGGAAGTGACGAGGGCATGAGTGACTGTGTGTAGGGAGTCCCGATCCAGGAGGACACCCAAGTTGCGCGCCCTCTCCGTGGGGGCCAATGACTCGCCCCCAATAGTCAGTGATGGCACCAACTGACTATATCGGGACGTCGGAAACCACAGCCACTCGGTCTTGGATGGGTTGAGCCTGAGCCTATTCCTCCCCATCCAGATCCGCACGGCCTCCAGGCACCGGGACATCACTTCAAGGGCATCGTTGGGGTGGTCTGGCGTGGAGATGTACAGCTGGGTGTCGTCAGCGTACTGGTGGTACTTCATCCCGAAACCATGGATGATCTCACCCAGCGGCTTCACATAAATGTTGAACAGGAGGAGCGAGAGGACCAACCCTTGCGGCACCCCACATATGAGGGGCCTTGGGATCGACCTCTGCCCCCCTGTCAACACAGATTGCAACCGGTCAGAGAGAAAGGAGGAGAACCACTGCAACACAGTGCTTCCCACCCCTAACTCTTCCAAGCGGTGCAGCATGATACCATGGTCGATGGTATCAAAAGCCGCTGAGAGATCTAACAGGACCAGGACAGAGGAGCACCCCCTGTCCCGAGCCCTCTAGAGATCATCAACCAACGCGACCAATGCCATTTCCGTGCTGTACCCGGGCCTGAAGCCCGACTGGAATGGATCCAGATACGACGTTTCATCCAGGTGCTGGGGGAGCTGTTGCGCAACCACACTCTCAACAACCTTTGCCACAAAGCGAAGGTTGGAGACCGGACAATAGTTTACCAACATTGCCGGGTCCAGGGAAGGCTTCTTGAGGAGAGGCCTCACCACCGCCTCTTTCAAGGTGGCGGGTAAGTCACCCTCACCCAAGGAAGCATTTATAATCCCCTGGAGCCAGCCTCGTGTCACTTCCCGGGAAGCCAGCACTAACTAGGAAGGATACAGGTCCAATAAACAAGTGGGGCGTTCAGTCTGCCCAGAATCCTGTCCACATCCTCAGGAGTCACAGGATCAAACTCATCCCAGATAACATTCTCAAGATCTGCCCCAGTCCCTCCCCCTGAGACTACCCAGTCAGTCCAAATCTTCCCGAATCTGAGTGATTTTGTCATACAGGTACTGAACAAAATCCTCGGCTCTACCCTCCAAGGGGTCTTCCCACGCTTCCTGGTGGAGCAGGAAGCGGGTCACCCTAAAGAGGGCGGCCGGGCGGTTATCTGATGACGCAATAAGAGCAGCAAAATAGCTACATTTCACTGCTTTTATCGCCACTAGGTAATTCCTAATATGGGATCTTACTAGTGAATGGTCAGATTCAGAAAGACTGGCCCTCCAACTACTTTCTAGGCATCTTTTCCGGCGCTTCAACTCCCTCAGCTCCTCGGTAAACCAAGGAGCCAATTGAGATTGGCGCTGGGTCAGAGGCCGCAAAGGCACGACCTGATCCAGAGCTCCAGCGGCCGCCCTATCCCAGGCGGCCACTAGGTCTCCAGTCGAGGCATGTGCCAGAGCCTCAGGAAATGGCCCAGGCTCTATCTGGAATCTGTCAGGTTCTACCAGGTGCCTGGGGCGGAACCATTTTACTGGCTCCGCCTCCCTGCAGCGGGGTGCAGCGATTCGAAGGTCGAAACAAAGGAGAGAGTGATTTGACCATGACAAGGGCTCGGTAACTATATCCCCTATCTCAAGATTCCTCAACCACTGTCCAGAGACAAAAACCAGATCCAGCGTGTTTTCCCCTGTGTGGGTAGGGCCATGAATTAACTGGGTCAGGTCCATAGCTGTCATGGAAGCCATGAACTCCCGAGCCACCTCAGACGTCTCACCCACGGATGGCAGGTTGAAATCCCCCATGACCATAAGCCTAGGGGTATCAACCGCCACCGCGGCGATGATGTTGAGTAACTCGGGCAGGGCTGTTGCCACGTGGCAGGGAGCCAGGTATGTGATCAGCAAACCCATCTGAACCCCATGACCCCATTTCACAAAAAGGGATTCACAGCCAGCCGTCTGAGGAACGGTGGCCTCCCTTGGTCTCAGACCTTCTTTAATAATAACCGCTACCCCCCCTCCCCTCCCCTGTGACCTCGGCTGATGGAATGCTTGGAAACCTGGCGGGCACATTTCAACGAGGGGAACCCCCCCCTCCTGGCCCAACCAGGTCTCCGTAACACCTGCCAGGTCCGCACCCTCCTCCTGAACAAGATCACAAATGACGGGGGCTTTGTTTACTACGGACCTGGCATTGCACAGCATCAGCCGGAGACCTGGGTCCTGAGGGTCTATGCAACCTGAGTAGAGCCTTGGGGGCCGGAGCACACCACCGCTCGTAAACAGCGAGTGCGTACTCCCCTAACACGATATGGCCCCCTGCTCCCGCCATATCTACCCCTCCCACCTACAGTACTGATGTTCAGAAAACTATCCGGACAAGCTCTAACCCCCCCTTGACCCCGGGTCCCCCACCCCCCACGCCACGTTTCACTGCCAGACCCGACCCTCCCCCTTGTGGGTTATCCCCCATACCCACAGCCCAAATTCCAATCTGACACTCCTCCTCCCTGCGACCCCTTAAAAAATTGACTAAAAATTTCAATAGAAAACCCCTCAATCCCCTAGTTTTCACATGCCACCTCTCTGGGTCCCAAAACCCATCCTTGAGGTGGGCCCTTGATAGTGAGGAGGGCCACATCTGCGAGAGGGGGGAATCTCGCAGCGCAAGAAGATCCGCTGTCGTGTACATCTCCAAGATGCAGCGATGGAGGCACGGAGCTCCAACAGGGGACTTCACAAAAGATGTAGCACAGCCATTTGTTCATTGATGTACTATTGGTATCTCTACTGTCCTCCCACGACGGTAGGAGGGTCCTGATTATCTCATCCAATGGGAACGGCCTCCGGCCCGCCCTCTCACGGCAGGGCCCCCAGGGGGCCGTGGATCAAAAAAACTTCTCCGACAGACGAGACTCATGATGTAATAGAGGACCCCTCAACAGTTGCATCAATTGGCTGACTCATGGTCAGAGGAGGAGTTTATCAGTCTATCAGTCAGTCAGTGAGTCACTTCAGGGGCAAAGGTGGAAAATCCTTGGCATAGTCTTATACTCAAGATCACATCTGAGTAAGTCCCAATGAAAAAGGGGGGGGGGAAGAAGGGAGGGAGAAGAAGGGAAAAGGGGAAGAAAAGGGTGGGGAGAGAATTCCCTTAGTTAGGGCAAATAATGAGCCCATTTAGGCGGACACAGTACCCAGGAGGGAGAGGGGGGAAAGGGCTGGTATCCATACGAGGAAAAAACCTTCTGTCGCCCACCAGCTCTATTTTCCTCAGTTCTTCCAGACCCCAGCCTCCATTAAATGTCACAGGAGGCCTCCAGGTCCTCTGCAGCCACCAGGATATTCTGAGGGGGGGGTCTCTCTTCTCCAATCCAAAGACCCGTTTATACTCCTCTCAGTTTCTGAGTGAGTTAGGTGGAAATTCAACGGGCTGCCACCACTCGCTGCCCCAAAGCCATTCTTCCTCCTTCCTCTTCATCTTCTCTGCCAATGCCTCTGGGCTTATCCAGGGGCGAGGGAGGTCTTAAAAAACCCTCGTCCCAAGCTCCACTGACTGAACCCGCCGCCGCGATGATAAGCCACCATATCTCCGCTCTCTGCGCTGCTCTGCTCTCTTTTCTCAACCTTCTCCACTCCAGCAGCACTTCCATTCTCAGCTCTCCTCTCTTGGTTCTCGCCCGATAAGCCACCATGCCTCAGCTTTTGGCTCCGCTCTCCACTCCCCTCCAGCAGGGCCTCCACTCTCGGCCCCTGGCAACTCTCGGCAGCGTCAGCAGCGTCGGAGCAGCACAATTTCCACTCTCCCTTGCCGCTTCCGACTCCGGGAACATCCAGGGGCGAGGAAGGTCTGAAAACCCTTGCCCCAGACCCATCTGGCTGAACCAGGGGTTGCTGATAGTCGAGCTCCCCTGTAGTACCCCTTAAGGCCCCGAAAAGTCCTCCATCTCACCACAGCGCTTCACCACGCAACCGCCATCTTGCGCATGCTCATATCAGTTCTTCTGATATGAAATAAAAATATATATTTTTAGATCAGATAATCACGACTGAATATTTTAATGAGCCTTAGATCCTTTCTCACATGCTCTGCTAAAATTACCAATTATTCATGAAAAATCTTATATGCTGGAGTTTAATTTCATAACAGTATGGCAAGTTTTAAATCCTTCACAGCAAGACTATTCTTTTTTTTTTTTTTAACTTCCCTATTAGATGTGTTCTCAACCTGATTAATTTTTACTATTTTGATCCTCAGCTAATTGGATGGATAAATGCAATATTTATTTTTACAGAAATATCTGATCATCCTCCAGCAACATTTTAGATAGAACCTCATCATTAAACCTCATCATATTTTTTTACTAAAATAGATTAAGCAATATTTTGAAGGTTTTTTAAAAAAATTGAGAATGTAATGGTTGTTTGAAATATTTTAAGGCATATATTTATGGACTTATTAATGCAAATGTTTCATGCAAAAAGAAAGAAAAAAGAAAATTTGGAGACCAAAGTTAAGAAACTCTTGATCACATATAGAAACAATCTATATCAAATTTTGTAAACCTTTCACGTTGGCTAAATTGGAACTTAATTTTAGTTTATGGACTTAATATAGAATACTGATTGAATTACATAAAGCAAAGAATGTAAGAAAGGAATGTAGAAAAAGACCTGCTAAATAATTGGGTTCTTGACTCAAATGGCAGCAAGATTGTGCAGTACATGTCTACATTGTATAGTGGGCATTGTACATTGTAGAGGTATTCCTCAAAGTATGACAGGGGTAAAATGTAAAATTTCTTACTAACGGTTCTGTGGGTGTGGCTTGGTGGGGGGTGTAATGTGACTGGGTGGGCGTCGCCAATTTTTTTTTTTAACTTTTCAAAGCATTTTTTCTAATGTTTTGAAAAGCCTCTGCCGATCAGGCACAGCAGGGATCATCAGAGAGGCTTTTTAAAAATACGTCTCTTGACTATCAGGAAACTCAGCTGGGATCGTCAGAGACTTTTCAAAGCATTTTTTTACCACCTCTTTGGTCAAGAGGTTGCAGAAAAAAATGCTTTGAAAAGCCTCTGAGGATTCCAGCTGAGCCGCGCGATCATCAGGGGCTTTTTTTTTTACTTTTAAAAGCATTTTTTCATTGGAAGAGGTTGTAGAAAAAATGCTTTTAAAAGTAAAAAAAAAAAAAGCCTCTGATGATCGTGCGGCTCAGCTGGGCATGGGGGTGGGGTGGGGGGCACAGGGATTTTTGCTACTGTTTCTCCAAACCACCCGCCGCCATCACTACCGAATTGGGCGATCCGGTCCGAACCGGGAGGATTTCACCCCTGAAATATGACCATAATCGAACCCAAAATTTCTGTTGCTAAGTGAGATATTTGTTAAGTGAATTATCTCCCATTTGCAACCTTCCTTGCCACATTTGTTAAGCGAATCACTGCAGTTGTGAAGTTAGTCACACAGTTGAATCCAGCTTCCCTGTTGGCTTTACTTGTCAGAAGGTCACAAAACAGGATCACATGACCCCAGGACACTGCCTCCGTCATAAATATCAGTCAGTTGCCAAATATCTGAATTTTAATCATGCGACCAAGGGGATGGTTGCAAGTGTGGAAAAAAGCCATACATCAATTATTAAATTGATTATTGTAATGCTCTCTACATGGGGCTCCCCTTGAGAAGCACCCGGAGACTTCAACTGGTCCAGAATGCGGCCGCGCGGGTGGTGATGGGAGCGATGTGGCACTCTCATGTGACCCCCCTCCTACGCGAGCTGCACTGGCTCCCAGTGGTTTTCCGGGTGCGCTTCAAGGTTTTGGTTACTACCTTTAGAGCGCTCCATGGCTCAGGACCAGGGTACTTACGAGACCGCCTCCTGCCACCAGTAGCCTCTCACCGACCAGTTCGTTCCCATAGAGAGGGGCTCCTCGGGGTGCCGTCAGCCAAACAATGTCGACTGACGACCCCCAGGGGGAGAGCCTTCTCTGTGGGGGCACCTACCATCTGGAATGAGCTCCCCCCGGAGATACGGAGGATCCAAGACCTACGCATCTTCCGCCGCGCCCTAAAAACGTTCTTATTCCAACAGGCTGGTCTGGCCTAACTCTCCCTTCTAAATTGGCCTTTAAATTGGCTTTTAAATTGGGTTTTAAATCTCTTTAGATAAATTTGGATATTTTAATCTTTGAACCTATACCTAAATTATTTAATCTGTTTTTAATAGTTTTCTAACTTTTATATGTCTTTGTATTTATTTATGCTCTTCACCGCCCTGAGTCCCTCGGGAGTAGGGCGGTATACAAATATGAAAAATAAATAAATAAATAAATAAATAAATAAATAAATGACATGGTAGCTTTGAATGGTCACTAAACCAACTGTTGTAAGTTAAGGACTACCTGTACTCTACTGTGCTGACAGCAAAATATATAACAAACTTAATAAATCTTACTTAATAAATCACCATGTTTTTATTAAGACACCCCCCACCCCCCCGAGAATACTGTGGACAGAAACATCATTGAATCATGCTTCTGGATAATCACTGGCATGGATGAGGAGGGGTTTTGTGCAGTCACCCTTGTCCCACTTGACCAGGGGTGAGTTCTACTTATCTTTACTACTGGTTCATACATGGAGTGCAGACGTGCATGCCAGGGGTGGGTTCTAATTTTTTTTACTACCGGTTCTGTGGGCGTGGCTTATTTTGTGGGCGTGGCTTGATGGTCATGTGACAATTCTTTAGGATTTAGCAGAGGTACTGGTCTACCAGGCTTTTAACTGCTTGCAGAGCTTTACCGGTCTACTCATTTGTTTTTGGAGGCACCAGTCTACCACCACACTGCCTTCTAACATTGATCAGCTGTAAGGCGGCCCTTTGAAGCCCCGCGGCAAGAGTTTAAACAGTTTTTTTTCTTCTAGCTGATCAGCTGGGACTCGGGAGACAGCAATAGATTGGGGGTGGGGCCAAATAAAAGGTAAGAATAACAGGGGGGCCGGGGGGGCAGAACCGGTTCAGTGACGTCATATCGTCACCGCTACCGGCTCGGTGGAACCGGGCCGAACTGGGAGGAACTCACCACTGGTGCATGCGCAGATCACCAAATGTGACATCAGGGCGGGTGGGCGGAGCCTCCCACCGTTTTTACAACCAGTTCTCAAGAACCGGACAGAATTGGGAGCAACCCAACACTGCACTTGATCTGTGAGTGACTTTCAAGACCATTAACCAAGATATCCTTCTAGATTGGCTCAGAAGGTTGGGGATAAAATAAGATAGGCTTTATTATCATTTTTTTTCCTGTGGGCACACTGGCACACATTAAAAATAAAATTTTGTTGCCTGCTCTCCAAAGTGTACACGTACCTAACACACACATAGATATGCTGTATACATACATATATATATATATATATATATATATATATATATATATATATATATATATATACCTAAACCCTAATATATAAATACACTAGCTGGATGCCTGTGCTTCGCTATGAAATTATGTGCTCGGGCTTGATAAATTGACACTGAAATTTAGTGTAGAACGTGTAACTCCGTAGCATCAGAGTGTGTTAATATAATGCAACTGGCAGTTGGAACAGAGTGGGAGGGGGAGTAGAATGTCCCAGCCCGCAGCACCCATCAGTATTCATCTGGCTAGCATCCTGTCAATGTGTGAGAGAGTTGAGGGGTATTTGGAAACCCAAACAGTATTTGCTGTGTGAGCAAGAAGGAGACAGGAAGGAGGCTGGGTGTGGCTTAGTTCAACTGTTCTGTATGCTTCCTGCTGTGAAAGTAAAACTGAAAGTGAAACTCCTCTCCTCTGCTTGTGTTTTGCATTTGGAATAAATTTCTTTTCAGGTGGGGAGGGGGAGTAGAACTCCTTAGCATCAGAGCATGTTAATAACAATATTGGAAATACTAATGCTCTGATGGTCATTTCGAAAAATCCTTTCTTAATGAGCACCTAGAAGCCAAGAGGAACATATGTGGCAAATTTCAAGTTTGTAGGCTTTACGGTTCTGGAGATTTCATGATTAATGAGTGAGTGGTTTTCGCTTTTATATACTATATAGAGATATAAATATTAATCACTGTCTCTCTTAATACATAGTGGAAAGAAGAAGCTCGAGAGTTACAAGGTTGATACTGTATGGAACAAAACTGTGGCTGAACCTAAAGGTATTCTGCTCCCTCCCAGAAGGTAACAAGGAAAATAGATCGTGAAAAGGATGTATAGCTCCCAGACAATCCCGCGGACCCTGCTCAAGCAACGCTTATATGCTATAACGTGGATAGAAGGGAATGAACTGCCAATAATCTTTTCTGCCATCCTCACCACTCTCTGCACCGCCTTCCTGCCTGAAGCGGTAATGCTTCCAAACTGGACTGTAATGTAATATGACAGGATGCTCTCGATCATCCCTTTATAGAAAGTGATAAGGACAGAGGGAGGATGATGAAGTTTTCTCATGTGATGCACAAAATGCAGGCGCTGCTGTGCCCGCTTCACCAGTGTCTCGCTGTTGAGCCACCAAACAAGCCTACTCGTTAGCTGCACATCCAGAAATTTAATGCTGTCAACATGGTGTTGTGCTGATTTATCTTGTTACTTTGGGGTTGATTCCAATAGATGGTTACTGGGGGAGAGGGAATAGAATAGAATAAAGCTGGAAGGGACCTTGGTGGTCTTCTAATCCAGCCCCCCCACAAGCAGGAGAACCTTTACTATTTCAAATAAGTGGCTGTCTAGACTCTTCTTAAAAACCTCCAGTGATGGAGCACCCACAATTTCTGTGGGTGGTAAGCTATTCCACTGTCAGGAAGTTTCTCCTTAATTCCAAGTTGCTTCTCTCTTTGGTTATGTTGCTAATATCTTCTCTAGGTGCCTGAAAGCTGCGGGGGTCAGGATGTGAAGCAATAGGTTTGAACCCTGGCAAGACTGAGTGGTGTTGGGTTTGGTGCCCACTGGTTCTAGAACTCTGCCATCGTGGATGCTGGATGGGCTGACACTGACCCAAATAGAACCTGTGTGTAATCTAGGCTCCTTCTGGACTCATGACTTCTGCTCAAAAAGCAGGTGACAGTCATAAATAGGAGGACCCTTCCACAATTTCGTATTGTGTACCAGTTGAGTTTTTTCCTAACTCAAGAGGTTCTACTCATGATCACCTATGTCTTCTTCACCTTTCAGTTGGACTGCTGTAATGTACACATGGGTCTGCCCTTGAAGAGTATCTGGAGCCTCATCTATTGCTAAATTCAGTGGCAAGGGCAGTTTTGCGTTTTTTGGCAGAACATGTTAGACCTCTGCTTCTCAAGCTGTATTGGTTACCAGTTTGCTTCCAGGTCCAATTCAAGATGCTGGTTTTTACTTTTATCCATTTATATCCTGCCTTTTTATTATTTTTACAAATAACTCAAGGTGGGGAACATATTCAACACACCTTCCACTTTCTATTTTCCCCACAACAATCTCCTTGTGATGAGTTGGGCTGAGAGAGTGACTGGCCCAAATCACCCATCTGGCTTTTATGCCTAAAGGAGAACTAGAACTCACCATCTCCTGATTTCTAGCCTGGTGCCTTAAGCACTAGACCAAACTGCTCTTTAAAAGCCCTGCATGGTATAGGATCAGATTATCTGAAGGATCATCTCTCTCCAATGACATCTGCCACTTCCACCAAATCCAGCAGAGAGGGTATATTGTGGGCACTGTTGGCCAAGGACTTACATTTGCCAAGTCCTTCTCTGCTGTGGTGCCTGCTTTATGGCAATATCACATAAGAACCATGGTGGCACAGTGGTTAGAATGCAGTACTGCAGGCTACTTCTTGCTGATTGCCGGCTGCCAGCAGTTTGGCAGTTCGATTCTCATCAGCTCAAGGTCGACTCAGCCTTCCATCCTTCTGAGGTCAGTAAAATGAGGACCCAGATTGTTGGGGGCAATAGGCTGACTCTGTAAACTGCTTAGAGAGGGCTGTAAAGCACTGTGAAGTGGTACTTAAGTCTACGTGCTATTGCGATCCTTCCCTCCCAGTGAGGCTGGCATCATCACTTTTGACCTTCAAAAAAATCCCTCAAAGTCTGGAATCAGGCCTGGGTACCCCAGGGATTGATGAGTTATTGAGGTGAATTATATTAATATAATTATTATATTGTTATTAATTATTGTTTGTTGCACAGTCAGCCAGATGTTCAGACTATATTTGGCATTTTTGTCCGCCTATCAAATCCTTGCCAAGAACCTGATAGGCAGATGTGGATGTTTGATGGGTTATAGATATCGTTGCAGGCTGCAAGTTGTTCCCAGTAAAGTTACCTTTTGCAATTGAAAGATGGGGAACGTGCCAGTGCTGATGGTATTATTAATTATTACTAACATCTGTATCTTCACCTAATATTTCTTCCATTTCTGCTTTGTCTTTTATTGTTTTTAAATGCTTTGATAACACAATTATGATGATACTATTTTTACTATTTATCAACTTTACTGTCTTTCTGCTTTGTTGTATGCTGTCACTTGTTTGTGAGATGGGTGGCTACATAAATTTGACAAATAAAAACATAAATATTGCACATGGAATTATTGCCTCATCTGTTGTGAAGTTCTTGGCAACCCTGTCTAACAGAAAGTAGATTTTCCCCGAGTTTAACAGGATTTATTGAAAAGGGACAGGAAAAACTTCC
The DNA here is from genome assembly GCA_022577455.1 of Arizona elegans. Taxonomy (NCBI): domain Eukaryota; kingdom Metazoa; phylum Chordata; class Lepidosauria; order Squamata; family Colubridae; genus Arizona; species Arizona elegans. The sequence goes on along the minus strand of JAKOOJ010000011.1, from coordinate 8,293,848 downwards.
AGCGAATCTAGCAATTGGCTTGCTTTCACTTTAGAATCCAATCCATCATGCAGGTTGCCAAGTCAGGAGCCTTTTCGGTCTATGGGGCTCCCTCGTGAACTGGCGAGGCAGTTGTTATCTTAATTAATAAGTAATGCTCAAGCAGTCAGAAAGAGAATTTCTCACAGACTCTGCACGCCTGTCAAAATATTTCATGGAAATGGTCAAGAATATGCCGTTTACCTCTCCTTATTCTTACAGGTAGCCTTCACAAACACAGTAGGGATCAGAAAATTCATCATTATGCATTGCAGTCATTAAGTGAGACGTATGGTTTTTAATGTGTTTAGTTTTATACTTCATTGACGGTTTTTATGTCGTTTTAACTTTTGGTTGGGAGACGCCCAGAGTAAAATGGATGGCTGTATAAATGTTTTAAATAAATAAGTAACAAGTAAACATTAATTCAACATTAAGAAAACTAAGATCATGGCTCCCATCCAGTGGTGGGATTCAAATAATTTAACAACCGGTTCTCTGCCCTAATGATTTCTTCCAACAACTTTTCAGAAAGCTAACAACCGGTTCTCCCGAAGTGGTGCGAACTGGCTGAATCCCACCACTGCTCCTAGCCCTCTCAATTCCTGGCAAATAGATGGGGAAGAAATAGAGGTAGTGACAGATTTTATCTTCCTGGGCTCCAAGACCACCACAGATGTAGCCAAGAAATTAAAAGACACTTGGGAGGAAAGCTATGGCAAATCAAGACAGCATACTAAAAAGCAGAGACATCACCCTGACAACAAAAGTGCGTATAATCAAGGCTATGGTTTTCCCAGTTGCAACGGATGGCTGTGAAAGTCAGACCATAAGGAAGGCTGAGCGCCAAAGAATGGAGGCCTTTGAACTCTGGTGCTGGAGAAGACTCCTGCAAGTCCCTTGGACTGCAAGGCGATCAAACCGGTCAGTCCTAGAGGATATCAACCCTGATTGCTCTTTAGAAGGCCAGATCCTGAAGATGAAACTCAAATACTTTGGCCACCTAATGAGAAGGAAGGACTCACTGGAGAAGAGCCAAATGCTGGGAAAGACTGAGGGCAAAAGAAGAACGGGACGGCAGAGAACGAGATGGCTGGATGGAGTCACTGAAGCAGTTGGCGTGAGCTTAAATGGTCTCCGGGGGATGGTAGAGGACAGGAAGGTCTGGAGGAAAGTTAACCATGGGGTCGCGATGGGTCAGACACGACTTCACAACTAACAACAACAACAAAATAACAAGTTATTATTTTTTTTTTGCCACATTAAATCAAACACCTGCAATCGTTAAGTGAGACATCACGTGACCGCAATAGAAGACACTGTGAGTTCCTGCTGCAGAAATGAACTAGACCAGCAAAATAATTTTTTCATGTTTATTCGACACCTCAGAAAACATTTAAAAAGGATTGGCTGTTAATAATACAGGAAATAGGACTTCCGGTTTGCTGCTGGCCGCCGCCAGACGTTCCTTTGGGATCGTCAGCTTCCACTGCCTGTTAGAGCCGCCTTCACAGTGGAATGGCGGCTCGAAAAAACTCCGTTTCCATGAGGAAACGGAGATAGAGCCGGCAGGGGTGGGTAGAACTCTCTGCAGAGTCCCAAAAGTATTTTTTTTACTTTTGGGACGGAGCGGATGAGAAGCCCCATATCCCCTGCCGCTGCTCCGGGCTTTGGGAGACCTCTGCTAATGCAGAGCCAGGCGTCAAGAGCAAGCCTGCGAAATTAACAGAATACTCAAAGAAAATGTGAGCTGGACCTTTAATACTGAATTGCAAGTATTTTACTTATTCTTTAAAAAATTACTTAAGAGAAAAGAGGAGAGGAAAGGGGGAAAAAGAGCCTTTTAAAATGGCGACTGCCGTGGCTGGAGAAGAGGCTGAAAGGGAAAGTCCTTCCGTTTTCTATTACTACAATGTAGCGGAATAAATATCACTGGCTACATTTGTACACAAAACTTCGCTCCTGTGTTTTCTTCTCTTTTTTTTTTCTCTGGAGACTTGATATTGTTTTTGATCGGAAAGAAGTTTTTTTTCTTGTTTTTTTAAGGGAAAGTCCTTCCGTTTTCTATTTTTTCTCTCTTTTTTACTAAATCTTGTCTGTGTGGGAAATGGCATCGGGACTCACACAGCTAGACAAACAGGGGGGGGGGACTTCCCCCATTAATAAATTACACCAACAAATTGTAACTCTCCAGTGTCAGAAACCTGATTTTAATATAATAGAATTTCTTCTTGAAGAGATTGTAAGAAGGGATGAGATTGTGAACCAGCAACTCGAAAAATTTAAGCAGGAAATTAAAGAAATTGGTGAATTGGTGAAATCAAAGTTTGACTTTTTGAATCGAAAGATTTTGAATACAGCTAATGGTTTATCAGACTTTCTGATTCGGGTGGATGCAAAGACTAAATTATTAGAGTCTAAAATGAAGGAAACTGAGGAGAATTTGGATGACAAGATTCAAAAAATTAAAAAGGATTTGGTAAACATTCAGGATAATAGCTCAGAAGACAAACCTAAAATGGAGGTTGACCAAAAGACTGGTAATGGAGAAAATGTGCAACAGAGGATTGAAAGAGAAGTTTTAATGATTCAATATAATTTTACAGAATACACAATTAGACCGAGAGGTTTGCAGGAAAATAATAGAGATGACTTAAGGAAAATATCTTCTGAAATTCTGGCTGGGATTTTAAAGGTTCAACCTGATGAAGTGTTTTGCAGGATTGATAGAATTTACAGAATAAACTCCTGGTTGGCATAGCAAAGGCAATTGCCTAGAGATGTGGTGATCTATTTTACAGATAAAGAAATTAGGAATAATATTGTGCAGAACTCTTTTAATTCTACTTTGCAATTTCATGGAAGAAAGATTTGGATTTTTAAGGAGCTCCCGACTAAGATGCTAATGGAGAGGAAGAAATTTGGCTTTCTAGTGACTGAGTTAAAAAAAAGAAATATCCTATTTAGGTGGGATGCCCCAGTTGGTTTAATATTGAGACATCAAGGAGTAAGATATCAACTGAACACTGTTGAAAAAGCGGAAGAATTTTATCAAAAAATTTTAAAAATGAACTTAACATCTTTAGGCATAATACAGGATATGCAAAAGGAGTTGGAAACAAAAGGAAAATATCAAATTACAGAGGCTGTGGTGGATAAATTGTCTTCGGACTCCCTGGATACCCCAGCTGGACTGTCTATAAATAAGAGAGCAGTGTCATCCGACTCCAATGTGATGAACCATCAAGTCACAGACAAGTGCGCAAATCAACCAGTTGATATACAAGTGATGGAGAAGAAAGATGAGATGACAAAACTAACCCAACAAGAACAACTCATAAAGCAGAATGAAAATCGACCAGCCGACACACAATTGGTAGGCACGAAACGAGGATGGAAATTCAACCCGCAAAAGAAAAAGAAAAGAAATAGATCTCATAGAAACAGCAGTTTCTAAACCAAGCAACAGTGAAGCCAGAGACTTTAAAAAATGAATGAATATCTGAAAAGATAGTGGAGGCGAACAACTGTTTAATACTATCCTGAGGATTGTGGCAGATCTCTGTAATGCCGTGATATTGGGATGTGAAAAGAGCCTTACCTTGTTGGATCTGAATCATCTACTCTGGATCTCTTTTACTGGTAAATATATTATAATTATTTTGAGTTATAAGGCAAGAGAGTCACGTTGGGGCATGCAGAAGATCTGGATGTTACTCATTAGGATGATGGGAATCAACAATCCTGATGAATACCACAACTATAACTATATGGATATAATTATAATGTCACTCGGGTGGTTGTTTTTACTTTTATATATATACGAGGATATTTACTACTGATGGGGGCAGAAGATGATTGAAGATTTTGAACAAACTGTTGTACCAGCATGTTATTTTACCCTATTATGGGTGATGGATTTAACAATCCAGCGGAAAGACACCAAAGAAGATATTATATGGATTATAAATTTAAAGTTATTGTCTTTTTTCTTTTTATAAAATGGAATGCATATATAGATATGTGTATATTTTAGTAAAGTGGGCAGTGGATTATATTTAGAATTGTATTGTATGATTTTGTAGGAATTGAAGGGTTGAAATAGGTTAGTTTACTGATTGATTAGTCTAAGAAAAAGGATCTTTAAGTCATATATTTAGGGGAGTGGAAGAATTGGATAGAACTGAATAAATGTTAAATGTGGATGTAGGGAGAAGGCCGCTTTAAATTGTTATATTAATATATATAAAAGATTAAATGTTAAATTGTAATAATACATTATAAGTTTAGGGGAGGAGAAAAAGGGCAGATTATTGTAAAAATGGGAGTTATAAGAATAATATGCTAAGGGTCAGTATTCTGAGGAGGGAGTAAGGGAAAGGAAAGATATTATGTATGTAATTAGTTATGAAATAGCCTATTGTTGTGAAGAAGTCACAGGGGGGGGATGGGTGGTGAGGGGGGGGTTAGGGAAGGGGGGGGAAAGGGGGAAAAACTTGTATTTGAAAACTTTTTCAATAAAAAAAAATAATAATACAGGAAATATAAAACAACAGAGGGGACACTTATAGATAAGATCAGGTTCTGCCATATTATTGTTCTAGTCTTGTCTAATCGCCCTAAGTTCTTTTAGCATGGTTTTGGGGAAATTAATATGGTTTAAAGATATGAATGTGATTTTGAATTAATTAATGTGAAATTCTTCAATATAGGAATAACTATGGGTTTTCCACAGGGGTGAAATCCAGCAGGTTCTGAAAGGTTATGGAGAACCAGTAGCAGAAATTTTGAGCAATTCGGAGAACTGGCAAATACCACCTCTGGCTGGTCCCAGAGTGGGGAGGGAATGGGGATTTTGCAGTATCCTTCCCCTGAAATATCCACCAAGCCACACCCACCAAGCCACATCATGCCCACCAAGCCATGCCCACAGAACTAGTAGTAAAAAAAATTGGATTTCATCACTGGTTTTCCAAGTATGGCATGCAGTAAAAAATCAGGTCATTGTTCCGTTATAGAGCCAGACTGTCAAGTGCCAGAGAAATCAGGAAATTCAGGCAGTTCAAATGAATATAAAGATTTGTTGTAAGCTTAAACTCTCTACAAGAATCTGAACTACTAACGGTCAAAGCAAATGAGCGGGAGATAAGAGAGACATTCAAGGTGGGCTGGACTTAGAGCTCCTGCAGGTGCACAGGGACTCATGACTTATGACACGTTGGACCCCTCCCTCAGCTTCAGCCTGGTCATCTCCTATACACATTAGTTTATAATCCAAGATCAGGGACATCCAGCTGAGGCTTTGATTACATGGTTTTGAATGTCATCTTGACACCCATCCACATATCACCATTCTTCCAATAGAATAGAATAGAATAGAATAGAATAGAATAGAATAGAATAGAATAGAATAGAATAGAATAGAATAGAATAGAATAGAATAGAATAACAGAGTTGGAAGGGACCTTGGAGGTCTTCTAGTCCAACCCCCTGCCCAGACAGGAAACCCTACACCACTTCAAACAAATGGTTATCCAACATCTTCTTAAAGACTTCCAGTGTTGGAGCTTTTGCAACTTCTGGAGGCAAGTTGTTCTACTGATTGATTGTTTTAATTGTCAGGAAATTTCTCCTTAGTTCTAAGTTGCTTCTCTCCTTGATTAGTTTCCACCCATTGCTTCTTGTCCTGTCCTCAGGTGCTTTGGAGAATAGCTTGACCCCCTCTTCTTTGTGGCAGCCCCTGAGATATTGGAAGACTGCTGTCATGTCTCCCCTAGTCTTTTTCTTTAAACTAGACATACCCAGTTCCTGCAACTGTTCTTCATATGTTTTAGCCTCTAGTCCCCTAATCATCTTTGTTGCTCTTCTCTGTACTCTTTCTAGAGTCTCATCTTTTTTACATCGTGGCGACCAAAACTGAATGCAATATTCCAAGTGTGGCCTTAGCAAGGCATTATAAAGTGGTATTAACACTTCACGTGATCTTGATTCTATCCCTCTGTTTATGCAGCCCAGAACTGTGTTGGCTTTTTTGGCAGCTGCTGCACATTGCTGGCTCATATCTAAATGGTTGTCCACTAGGACTCCAAGATCCCTCTCACAGTTACTACTATTCCCTGCAGATGCTTCTGTCTGGGGTAGATAACACGCATTAGATCATTATTCATTAGCTAAGTAATGGGAACATTATCATTATCTTTCTCTGCAATCAAGATTTAATGTTTGGATCTAGGTAAATATTAATAAGCCACAGCATATTACTTCCTTCTGGGTTTTGTAGCACTTATTTTTCGTTCTGTCCATCTAATGAACAGATAACCATTAAAAAAATGAAACCAGCCATTGTTTTAGATTTACACTTCTTCCCTTGCCAAGTGTGTGCTTGGAGATTTATGCTTAAATCCTGTCTTTGAAGCCAACAGCCATGTCTCTGCTCACCAAACATTCACCTTACTCCTTCCTTATTGAGTCTCCTAATGGCGCAATCACTTTTTCTGTTCTCTCTCATCTCATTTCCAGCCATCCAAGCAAGTCGCTAAAATGAATATTTATCAGTCCTGGGTCATATACATTCAGAAGGTTGCACAATTTTTCCCCAAAAGTCATCTCCAATTCTTCCATTATTACTATTCACTGGAGCATAACATGCCCTGATCAGCAATCTATCGATTTCTACTTTCATATGCACCCATAATCACCAAAATGCCACTAATTCATACCAACCGACATGCTTTTAGCCCTCCCATTCATAATTAAACATAAAGGCTAAAATTGTACATCAGTAAATTCCCTGCATTCATTCATCATTTACATACCACAAGATCAGCCCCACACCTTTCTTCTGAACTATTAATTTCTACCCTTCTCTTCATTTCAAAGACACACACATAAATACATAAATATATTTAGCTATATTTGTCAACTCCTGCTTGTTACTCTTTGCTCCTTTTAAATTCCGTACACAACCTTCCATACGCCAAGATGAGCCCAGAGATCGTGAACTTTGCCACCTATTACAACATTTTACTTAGATAAGATAAATGCAATTCATTTCTCTAGCATAAGGCCTACTGGTGCATTTTAGGCAGACGTTCCCCTAATGTATTATTTTTAAATTGAAAATGTGCATTGTAATTAAAAAAAAGAAAAGAAAGAATGTGACTTCCATTTTATGCTGTGGACTGAAAAGGTGGATTTTGATAAGCGCCCCTTTGAATGTTCAATAACTCAATCCATCTCCCAACTTAAATTGGAGTCAAGGGTCTTATCTGCTCTAGCCTAAGATTAGCTACACCATACTTTTAAAACTGGAACTACTAAATTCAAAAATCTTTTCTTTTATATACACTGAGAGCGTATGCACCGAGACAAATTCCTTGTGTGTCCAATCACACTTGGCCAATAAAAAATTCTATTCTATTCTATTCTATTCTATTCTATTCTATTCTATTCTATTCTATTCTATTCTATTCTATTCTATTCCATTCCATTCCATTCCATTCCATTCCATTCCATTCCATTCCATTCCATTCCATTCCATTCTATTCTATCCCATCCCATCCCATCCCATCCCATCCCATCCTATCCCATCCCATCCCATCCCATTCCATTCTATTCTTTACAGCACTCTCTGAGAAGTTTAGAGTCAGCATATTGTCCCCAACAATCTGGGTCCTCATTTTACTGACCTCGGAAGGATGGAAGTCTGAGTCAACGTTGAGCCGGTCAGGATCAAACTCTAGGCTGTGGACAAAATTTCCCTGCATTCTAACCACTGCATCACTAAGGACCCTGTGTAAATCATAGAACTTCACCTATAATCTCTTCTTCCTTTTCTCTTTTTCTCACAGGAGCTGAATCCAACACTTACCCTGTTGCCTTTAACTCCTGGAAGCCCAGGTTTGTCCTGCAAAAACGAAAAGAAAGAAGAATCCATGGTAGGCTTCAGAAGTCATTTCCACTAGCTAATCAGCCCAGCAAATTCCCCTTTTCCAAGAGTATCTGGATGGCTTCCCCACCACGACTTCAAAGAACAAAGCGATATATGAAGCGGAACTCACTGATTTGCCGGGTTTTCCAGGTGGTCCAGGTTCCCCCTTGGCTCCTGGGTGCCCAGGGATGCCGATTTGATTTTCATCAGTAATAATGGGGCAAACTTCACATGGATTGCCCTGTTGGAAAAAACATAAAGATGCAATGAGGAAAAAGAATACAAAGGAACCTGAAACCAACAACACTAGGCAAAGGAAACCCCACCCCCTACCCCCAAAAGAGTAAAAGTACTAAAAAAAACTATAATCCATCCTAGCATGTTCTGTATTTCTATCTTTGCTATATGGATGGAAATGGTTGGAAACAACATTGCAGCAATCATATGCATCCCCAACAAGGTTGAGGTCCCAAACACATGTTACGATGTCACCACGCAAGCACAGCTCATTGTATATTTTCTACCCAAAGGCATAGATTTTACATTGTGATGTCATAATATGCAGTTCATTGTTCGTACCCCTTTACCTTTTCTGCAGGTGCCAATGATCCATATGCATAACTACATAATTGTGCATCTCTGCACCAATTTAATACCAGGGAAGAGCCTGTTCCATGTGATGGTTCAGCCTCACTGATCATATTTTTTGGGATGTTCCAGCAGTGTGAAACACCTGACTAATCTTGTATGGCTTCCACAGAATTCCAGGCCTGGAAGAGTAGAAATTGAAAAACAGCCTAGAACAGTGATGGCTAACCTTTTTGCCATGGGACCGGAAGTTGGCAAACGGGCCATTCCCGGCCTCCGGAGCGCTTCCAGGGGTGCAGGGGTGGGGAAGGCCGTTTTTGCCCTCCCCAGACTCCTAGAAAGACTCTGGAGCCTGGGGAAAGCAAAAAACAGGCCTTCCGGTCCCACCGGAAGTTGGCAAACGGGCTGTTTCCAGCCTCCGGAGGGCCTCTGGAGGGTGAGGAAAACCGTTTTTGCCCTCCCCAGACTCCTACAAAGGCTCTGGAGCCTGGGGAGAGAGAAAAACGGGCCTGTTTTTCCAAATGGTGAAGTTCCCTAAGAACCTCAGAAAGTTTTTTTCTGAGGGAAGTCTACCTTGTTTGTCATCTTCTTTCTCAGAGACCCATTTTTTAAAGGTCCCCATCTAGTTTCAATGCTATTAGACTCACAACGTTGATTTCCCCTCTGAAGCTCTGTCTTGATCCTGGCTTCTTTATACTTACCTTTTCACCTTTCAGGCCTGGGGTCCCTGGTTTGCCCTGGAGAGAAAGGGGAATGGTTTAATTTTGCCAATGAAATGCTAGCAAGACCATCTCCTAACGATCCTTCATATGCACAGAGGTGTGAAAACGGTGACAATGCGCTTCTGAACTTATTTGAAGTCCCACCACCTCACCCACAAGGTCAGATCCGTTAAGTTCAGAGGAACATTATCTTAACAGAAAATGAATGCAGAGAGAAAAATAGGATTGGGGGCAGAGTAAGATGGTGTAAGATACTCTTCAAGCATCTGTCCTGTTCCCTAGAGCATAGGTGGAAGATGGGCTGGCCTCTATGTCTTTTATTTGAGCTCAGAATGGCTCAAAGAAGAGCCCCTGCCCAATTTTGGGGTTGCCTTCAAAGATCAGGAGGGCAGGTTTTATCTATTCCATGGATATTTAGAATAGAATAGAATAGAATAGAATAGAATAGAATAGAATAGAATAGAATAGAATAGAATAGCAGAGTTGGAAGAGACCTTAGAGATCTTCTAGTCCAACCCTCTGCTTAGGCAGGAAACTCTATACCATTTCAGACAAATAGTTATCAAATCTCTTCTTAAAAACTTCCAGTGTTGGAGCATTCACAACTTCTGGAGGCAAGTTGTTCTACTTATTAATTGTTCTAATTGTCAGGAAATTTCTCTGTAGTTCTAGGTTGCTTCTCTCCTTGATTAGTTTCCACCCATTGCTTCTTGTCCTGCCCTCAGGTGCTCTGGAGAATAGTTTGACTCTCTCTTCTCTGTAGCAGCCCGAGATATTGGAAGACTGTTATCATGTCACCCCTAGTCCTTCTCTTCATCAAACTAGACATACACAATTCCAGCAACCATTCTTTGCATGTTTTAGCCTCCAGTCCCCTAATCATCTTTGTTGCTTTTCTTTGCACTCTTTCTAGAGTCTCAACATCCTTTTTACATCATGATGACCAAAACTGGATGCAATATTCCAAGTGTGGCCTTACCAAGGCATTATAAAGTGGTATTAACACTTCACGGGATCTTGATTCTATCCCTCTGTTTATGCAGCCCAGAACTGTGTTGGCTTTTTTGGCAGCTGCTGCACACGGCTGGCTCATATCTAAATGGTTGTCCACTAGGATTCCACGATCCCTCTCACACTTACTATTATTGAATGAGGTACCACATATACTGTACCTGTGCATTTTCTTGCCTAAGTGTAGAACCTTAACATCTTTTAGATGTGGTGGATTGATACTAAATTCCAGCCAAATGAAATTGAGATATATACAGCAACTTTGGGAAAGGCTCCCGTAAAGGATGCCAGTAATATCTAGTGCTCTCTGCCTACCAACCCTTTTCTATCCTGGTCAACTTTGGTCTCACTATCACCAAGAGGCAAAAACATGACTGCTCCACACATATAGAAGAATGTTTTCTGACGAGGAAGGTCACAGGTAAGGATGGATAGTTACTACTTCCTTGAGTTATCTCCAGGTGCCACTGTCTTTTAAGGGGATGTCTACGGGGTGGGCTTCAAAAACTTTAGCAAGGGGTTCTCTGCCCAGTTGCTGGGTGGACGTGGCCAAGGTGGGCATGGCCCTGTCAGCCTCCTGCACCTCACTGTGTGTGGGGGGTGTTTTTGCCCTCCCCGGGCTCTGGAGGCTTTCCTTGAGCCTCCAGGAGGGCAAAAATGGTCTCCTCAGGCTCTGGAGGCCCTCTGGAGGCTGGAAACGGGCCCGTTCTGGCCTTCCCAAACTTCTGGTAGGCCCGTTTTTTTTGCCTTCTCCAAGCCTCCGTGTGCGCCCTGCACTTACCTGCATCCAAAACGGGCCACGTGGGGACTCCTGGGAGGGGCGGGACAGGGTTGGCGGGGCCGGTCAGGAGTGGGATTTGAGGGTTCTCCGAATTGCACAGAATCTTAGCTAGAGGTTCTCCCGAACCCCTGCGAACCCCCAGCAGAACCACCCCTGGATGTCTATTAATAGTGTTTCATTTTTATAAGAAACATGAGCCCAGAGCCCAAAATAGGAGGGAAGATTGAAGCTCTAGTTATTTGGAAGCCAACCTATTCTGAGTAGATGTTTGGGGTGAAATTAAGTAAAGTATGTAGGAAAGAGAAAGAAATGAATCTTTCCCCCTTATAATCCTTCCCTTCCTGCCTTCCTTTCCACCTTCAGCCTCATCAAAACACCTCTCAGATATTCACCTAATTCTATATGGAAGATTTATTTCAGAACTTACAGAAAACTTTTATTACATTATTATCCTCCATGACATACTCAATGTAAGAATTAGGCATGTAAGAATCAACAACAAAATGGTGTGTGTGTAAGAGTGTTTGTGATTTCTTTGCCTGATATGGAAGCCAAAGGTCCAGTGAGCTTCGTTTTTGGAAAGCAATTTCAGAAGAAGATTTTCTCAGTTTCTGTCAGTCCTTTATCTAAATAACCTGATGGCCTCTTCATCACCCAGAGTCACAAAGTATTAGTAGGGCCAATATATTTTAGCTTCATATGAACTGGGACATAGAGTAGCCTTGGCAAAAAATTCACTTCCATGGCATTAGAACACACATGCACCCAAAAGACATAAAAATAACATTTAACAAAAGCAACCGATGGGGAGTGGGTAGCAAACACTTCCAATTTTCCACAAGATCTGTTGTCCTAAACCCTAAACAAAAGGAATGAGAGCTGACAAGGATTCCAATCAAGAGTTTCTCAGATTGCAACGTTCACAATGGAATGTGAAGCTGGATTGCTTCCCAAGGATAAGCTGCTAGACAACACATACTCAGAACAGCAACAGGACACAACTGGCATTTATATGCCTTTCCTTCATAGGGAAAATATGCCAGAAGTAAATATAGGGAGGGAAATTGCATACACTATGTAAATTTGCACATTCAATCCACACTGGAGACTTTGGGACACATGTTTTCCCAAAAGGGAAAGCAAATACTGATGAAATACAATTCCAGATGCAGAAAAAAATGGTTAGCTGTTACTGAAACTGTTGTGGAAATTGTGTATATATTTATATATGTGTATAATACTCTGGGGGGAAAAAGAAAAGAGAAAATAAAAGAAACAGGGGAGGGAGAGAGGGAGGGAGGAAGGGGGAGGGAGGGAGAGAGGAAAGAAAAGAAAAGAAGGAAGGAAGAAAGAAAGAAAGAAAGAAAGAAAGAGAAAGAAAGAAAGAAAGAAAGAAAGAAAAGAAGCAGGGAGGGAGAAAGAAAGAATGGAAAAGAAAGTGAGAAAGGAAAAAGGGAGAAACAAAGAGCAAGAGAAAGAAAGATCTCTCTCCTTTTTAAATCACAGCAAAATAAAAGCAACTCTTTCTAGTTTTTTTCTTTTCCCCTTATTGTTTTATTTCTTTGTCTTTCTTCTGTTTAAGTAGCCATTCAAATGGAGACGGGCATCAAGCAAGGCTGCATATTTTCCCCCACCAACCCCCTACATTTTTTTATATTAATTCTAAACTTGCTGAGAGACATATCTTTGCTCTACTCTATGTAGACAAAGCAGCATTACTTTCCAGAACATTGACTGGCCTTAAAGAACACTGAGAGTATTAACCCAGTACTGCATATAAGATCAGATGGTATTCAATTATCAGAAAACCAAAATCACAGCATTTGCCAAAAGGCCCAAAAGCCACTCCTGGGGGATAGATGGCCACAAGATTGAACAGGTCTCCTGTTAAAAAAATACCTGGGAATATTTCTTTATTCTGCCAACAGAATGGGGATTGCATTGCTGAAAATGCATAGAGGAGATCATCAGCCATCATGGAACTTCCTTAAGACAGGAGGCCTTGTTTTCAACGAGTTCCCTACATCTACAAAACTCTTGATTCTGCTTGATGAAATGGATCTCAAGGCATGGAAGACCATGACCACAACAGGAGGGAAGCAGCCGGTTTTAAAATAAACCCATTTAAGATAAACTCATTTTGAGATGCCTGTTTTAAGATAAACTCATCAGTGGATCATCCAGTTTCCCAAGGAAACTCTCTGTGGCCCCATGACTTGGCAAAGACAGCCCAATCAAGAGCTTGGAAGTCAAATGACAACTAGAACCCCCTTAGATGTTGTGGCCTTTGATTCATTGATTTGTATGCTGAAGAAAGGACTTACTGGCTTCCCAGGAGATCCACTGTCCCCTGGAGATCCTGAACTCCCCTGGAAATAGAGAAGAAGATGGATGGCAATGAAATTTAGCCCAGTAGTAACACTGTTAAGACCAAAACACAGGATGTTCATTTCAAGATTAGAACCACTGGAGGTCACAAAGCTCTTAAAAGTTCATGACATACCTTTTCTCCTGGCAAACCTGGGGGGCCACCAGGATCACCCTGAAATGAAAACCAAATTGTTACAGTTGTTCAGAAATGAGTCACCAAAACACTATTAAAGACAGGAAGCACAATCTGATAAAAAAAGTCCAGACTTATGTCTTGTAGGTATTTTATCAGTAAGATAACTTCTGGAATAGTGGCAAACCATTCAAAGAGATGCTACAAAAAGTGCATTGACTGAAGGAAGCAACCCTCTTCCTAGTAATAAAACAGCTGTCCCCAGCTGTTAGCATGACTGTCCACCACCGGGAAATCATAACTCTATCACAGGTAACTGAGACTGTAACAGAACTCAAAATAAATGCACCCCGGGCAAAAACATTGAACATGAGGTCCTATGTATCCATCAGCCAATACAATTGACACAGGAAAAGGCAATGAACTGACTCTACTTTTGAAGCCTACAACCTCCTTCAACTTTATGTTAGGATGGAGTTTTATCAGAAGCATCCCTATCAGTTTCAGGATTAAGGGGCTGGAAGATTCCTTCTCCATTAGCTGAAGAGAGAGCACAAATGCAAAGAATGTAAACAAGACCCCTCTCATCCTGGACATAAACTGTTTCAACTCCTACCCTCAAAATGACACTATAGAGCACTGCACACCAGAACAACTAGACACAAGAACAGTTTTTTCCCAAACACCATCACTCTGCTAAACAAACAATTCCCTCAACACTGTCAAACTATTCACTAAGTCTGACTACTATTAATCTTCTCATCTGCTCATCCTTCTCATCACCTATCTCCTCCCACTTACGACTGTATGACTGTAACCTTGTTGCTAGTATCCTTATGATTTATATTGTTTCCCTATGACTATAAGTGTTGTACCTTACGATTCTTGATGAACGTATCTTTTCTTTTATGTACACTGAGAGCGTAGGCACCAAGACAAATTCCTTGTGTGTCCAATCACACTTGGCCAATAAAGAATTCTATTCTATTCTATTCTATTCTATTCTATTCTATTCTATTCTATTCTATTCTATTCTATTCAACCATCTGTCACCAACAGACAGTTGGAGGTTAGCGTTAAGAGAAAAGGAGGTCTCCCAAGAGGGCACCACTGTAAGAGATTGGGAAAAGTCTAAGATCTGAATGGATGTAGTTACTAGACAGCCACTCCAGCTCAGTCAGAAACAGTCATCAAGTCATTATGGTTATCACTTCCAAGAAAATCTTCCTCCTCAGCATCACAGGCATCACAACCATCATCAAGCTTCTAGCCAGGTTTGTCATTCTCTCTGCAGGAGCCCCAAAATGAATCTTGATATACCTTATACAGAAACTGAAAAATTTGACCAGAGCTAAAGCAATATTTTGATATGATCGGAAAGACTTATGAGTGGAATCTTCTTGTTGGATTCAAAGTTCTTTGAATTTAATCTAGGCCTATATTTTCTCAACCCAAAACTGGTCTCCAGGAACATATATCTCCTTTGAAAGGATGAAATAGCAGTTTTGGGAAATGAGATATTTAGGCCAGAAGAATGATGAAGTGGAGAAGGGTTAAATGCCCTCACCTCCCTTACTGCAATTTATCTGCTTTTACTTCAACCTCCATCCATTTTCTTGAATTGGAAAAATAAGCCCAGCAGTAAAAGTAGAACACCTCTTCATGGTGTTCCCATCAAGTACTAAGTAATTTAAGTCTTCTCTGAATTACAGGTTTAATGTACTAGTAGTAGTAGTATCAGCAGGTGGCAGTATCTGGCTGACCTAGTTTGTGTATAGAAGGTGAACAAGGTTGAACATGGTTAGTATTTACTGTAGATGGGATATCCTTATTTATTTATTTATTAGGTTTTTATCGCACATCTATTACTTTATAAATAATTCAAGGCAGTGAACATTCCTAATACTCCTTCCTCCTCCTATGTTCCCCACAACAACAACAACTCTATGAAGTGGGTTGGGCTGAGAGAGAGCGACTGCTCAAATTCATCCAGTAGACTTTCATGCCTAAATTGGGACTAGAACTCACCACCTCCTAGTTTCTGGCCCAGCATTTAACCACTACACCAGATTCGTTTATGGGAGTATCAGGACTGTACACTAGACTGTGATGTGGAAAGACAAGAAGGCAATGACAAGTTACTGTTCCCAAGAAAAGTACACTGATATGTCTATGAGACTATCAGAGATCAAACTTAATTAGAAGGAGACTCCACTTTTGAAGATGATTTATTTTCCAAGAAGAGTAGTAATCCTTACTGGTTTCCCTGGAAGGCCAATTCCAGATGGGCCTGGCAACCCTGGAGGTCCCGGTTCTCCAGCAAGCCCTTCGGGGCCGACAAAACCTGGATCACCCTAAGATTAAAAACACAGCCATTAGTCATGTTTATCTATCAGAAAAATGCCCCACCCCATCCCTGTCTTCAACTAGCACAGTACATAACAGTGTGATGGGTAGCATATAAATTTTATGGAATAAATTAATAAATACCTTTTGGCCTTTAGGCCCTACCAAACACAGCTCTCCAGGTCGGCCCTACAAAATAGCAAAAAAACAGGCTTTGTTAGAAGAGGAGCTTCCCTTATACTTCATGCAATTCACGATCAGCTTCCTCTGAGGTGGACTCTGAAACTAAAGTGATAGATGGAAACTAATCAAGGAGAGAAGCAACCTAGAATTAAAGAGAAATTTCCTGACAGTGAGAACAATTAATCAGTGGAAGAACTTGCCTCCAGAAGTTGGGGTGATCCAACACTGGATGTTTCTAAGAAGAGATTGGACAACCATTTGTCTAAAATGGTATAGGATCTCCTCTTGAGCAGGTGGTTGGACTAGAAGACCTTCAAGGAATCTTCCAACTCTTGTTATTTTTTTACTGTTACTCTATAGGCCAGTGATGGCGAACCTTTTCGGAACTGAGTGTCCAAACCAGATCATGTGTGCGTGCGCATGTGTGCGCAGGGTGCATGCATGTGCATGTGTGTGCTAGAGTGCCAGAAACTCAAAGACCAGCTGGTCAGCGCTCACATACACACCAGCCAGCTGGTCTTCAAGTTTCCAGTGCTCTGGAATACGCAAAGACCAACTGGCCGGCCCGCATGTGCGCTCCAGAAATCAGAAGAGGAGCTGGCAACGGCGTGCTTGCCACACTTCTGGCACGCATGCCATAGGTTCACCATCACAGCTATAGGCTGAGGATAAGAAGAGATTTTCTTAAGGCTGAATATACTCAACTCTCCCTTTAGTTGTCCCAAAGGTACTTTTTCAAGAGCAGCTGGACTTTCTGGTGTTTTTTTTTTAAAAAGATGTTTTGCTTCTCATCCAAGAAGCTTCTTCAGCTCTGAAGAAGCTTCTTGGATGAGAAGCAAAATGTCTCCAAAGAAAAAACAGAAAGTCCAGTTGCCTCTTGAAAACGCACCTTTGGGACAACCATGACCTGGATGACTGAGAATCTCCATAGACATCTCCCTTTAGTTAGGAAAAGAGTAGGAAGCAAGACAGAGATTGTTATTGGCCAGGAATTATTAAGCCTTTGGATTGGCTGAACCTGGCACACATTTCTCACCTATTAATGGAATATGGTTCAGCTTGGCCACTGTTCTCAAGTCATGCAATGGTTTGACCACTAATGCAACTATCTTGATGCCTTTCTATTTGTACAGATAGCAAGATAGCTGAACAGCTATTAAATATAAATATTGATTTTTTTTTTTAAAAAAAACCCTGTCTCTACCCCATTCCTCAAAGATTCAAAGAGATGAATTCCTGATCCTAGTAAAAATGGTATTTGGATACTGATATAATTCCCTGGGCATCATTTGAGTATCGTCTAGTACAGTCACCCAAGCTCTCGTTATCTCTCGTTTGGACTACTGCAATGCCCTCTACATGGGGCTGCTCCTGGGGTGTACCTGGAGGCTCCAGCTGGTCCAGAATGTAGCCACGTGAGTTGTTATGGGAGCTTCCCATTACTCCTGTGTTACACCTCTCCGGCGCGAGCTGCACTGGTTGCCAGTGGTCCTTCAGATCCGCTTCAAGGTGCTGGTACTTACATATAAAGCCCTACATGGCATGGGCCCGGGGTACTTGCAGGACCACCTTCTGCCTGCCTACCACTGCCCTGTGCGCTCACGTAGGACTACCCTCCTCCAGGTGCCATCAGCCACACAATGTCGGCTGGTGGCTCCCAGGATGAGGGTGTTCTCTGAGGGCGCACCGACCCTCTGGAATGGGTTACCCATGGGGCTCCGGATGGCCCCCGGCCTCCACTCTTTCCGCCGTGACCTGAAGACATGGCTTTTCCAACAAATTTGCTGATCTGATGGGTGATTTTTAATTGGGAAATTTTAATTGATTATTTTAGTATCTATTTTTATTGTTTCATCATTTTTAATTTCTGTGAGCCACCCTGAGTCCTTTGGGAGAAGGGCGGCATATAAGTATAAGAAAAATAAATAAATAAATAATAAATAATACAGGAAACAAGGGGAAAGCAGCAGCAGACATGACATCAAAGAGAAAGATGCCTGTTGTGCAACTTACATCTCGCCCAGGGGCGCCTGGTTTCCCGTGAAGTCCAAAGTCACCTTTCTCACCCTTCTGGCCCTGCAGAAAATGACCAATTTAGTAGAATTTAGTTGGCAATCCAGTGTATTTCAGTCACAATTTAAGTTTTCTCAACCTATAATTTCATCACTGATTCTAGTTCATTGATCTGCTATTTTCCCAATTGGTGTTAGGGCTTCTTAACTGAACAGCGAACTGCTATTCTTAATCACAGCACACTTCCATAATCATGTGTTAAGGAAATCATAATTTCCCTAGCTTGAAATGTGAGGGAAACAATTAGGTGGATCGCCTTCCCATGAACTTGCTACTTCATTCTCCAAAGCTAGGATTTGTCAATTATATCCCATCAATTTAGGAAGTCTATCTTGATTCAGTTTTGAATCATGTCAAATCAGATTCAGATTCTGCCAGCAGGTTCTGACAGGTTCTGGAGAACCACTAGTGGAAATTTTGAATAGTTTGGAGAATCGGCAAATACCACCTCTGGCTGGCCCCAGAGTGGGGTGGGAATGGAGATTTTGCAGTATCCTTCCCCTGGAGTGGGGTGGGAATGGAGATTTTGCAGTATCCTTCCTCTACCACGCCCACCAAGCCACGCCCACAGAACCGGTAGTAAAAACATTTCACCACTGTTCTGAATCCTGGCTCAGTTGCATCCCTTTCTAATTCAATCCCTGAACTGAATCTCCCCAAAACTTACTTTCTGCCCGTGAGCTCCAGTCAATCCTTGAAGCCCCTGGAAACAAAAAAAGTATTCATTAATTAGCAATATAGAAATTTATAGTCTAAACCAGTGTTTCTCATCCTTGGCAGTGTTAAGCTGTGTGGCAGTGTTAAACTCACTTCATAGAATTTCCCAGCCAACATGCTGGTTTAAACTATGCTGAAATGTAAGAACCAGCTATCACAAACAATTAATTTTACATCCCTAAAACAACCATTATCCAGAAGTGTTGGCTTGCAATCTGGGATTCAAAATCCACTATAATTAAAGGACACCAAATTGGAAAAGAATGCTGGTTTGGGGATTTACAAATGTGTTATTTAGAAAACACATATATCCAATGTATTCATGTGTTCAGAGAAGCTATGGGATGAAATATGTAGAGTTTTCAGAAACTAAATTACACCCATTAAAAGGGCATGATAGAAGGTGCTAAGCTTTGAGAGCTGGCCAACAGTCAACATTATATTCCTGATAAATGTTTTTCTACTTGGTAGATCTGCATACAATTTCTCTTCTTAGTGGCCTGGGGGTTAAACCATCGATGATTGGGACATTGGATTGTATATCATCTCTACAGCTCGGTTTCAGTCTTAACCACTTCTTCCAATGCATGAAGTTTAAGGAGGCTTCTGAAGGAAATGGTGATAACATATCAAGCTCCAAAAACCAAAAGAGATACGCTGAGTTTCTTCTAAGTAGTTTCCTTTATTGTTCCTCACCCATAGACAGAAATCTTTCCAATTTAAAGCAAACTACTTGCATCATTAAAGATGGACTCTGGTTTGGTGCAAGGAATGAGGAGAAGACAGCCAGATCAGAAGGAAAGGGAAAGTCAAACTAAATAATATTAGTTTGTAACAACCAGCCAAAATCTTTATTTTGTTACATTTCTAGGTTGGTCTTTGTGCTCATAAAGCAGGAGGCATTTGGCCAGTCCCAGAGAAGAGCTGTAATGCCTTCACAGGCCTGGCTCTAAAATAGTGAAACTAAGTATTTATCATTTGCAATATAAACTTTGGCTGTGTGCAATGAGCTGTCTCCCTAGCCTTAGTTCCAATTACCGGGAGGAGGGGAAAACCTCAGCATCTCTGCAAAACCGCACAGAGGAGACGGTGAAGTGTTAAGCTGATGGGCAGAAGGCTCTGTCCAGGGTTAGGAAGGTCACAGGATGTTTACTAGCTGTTGAGATTGCACTTGACAGACGCTGCCCTACTGAAGCCAGGTTGAAGCAAGAGGGCTAAAGGGCCCCTGGATTCAGATGCAAAGAAACCTGCCAAGTGAAGTTTTTTTTTTCTAAAAATGCAAAGAATCCTAGACTTGGAAGGGAACTGAGAGGTCATCAAATCTGCTTGTGGCAGAATCTACAGAGTCTCTGACAGATAGCCATCCAGCATCTGTTTATGTAATAGGCAGAAGGAATGACTTTGGGGGATAAGAGGAAGAGCAGTAACCAAGACAGGGATCAGCTAAAAGCAATCTGAATTCAGGGCAGAACTGTAACCTGGGACAGTGCCCCGGATGAGACCTTCCCTAGTTCTCACAAAACTAAAGGGAAGGAGTGGGGAAGTGCATTCACACTTACAAAATTCTGTTGAAGGTAAAGGTTTCCTTCGCACATATGTGCTAGTCATTCCCAACTCTAGGGGATGGTGCTCATCTCCGTTTCAAAGCCGAAGAGCCAGCACTGTCTGTAGACATCTCCATGGTCATGTGGCCGGCATGACTCAACGCCAAAGGTGCATGGAACGCTGTTCCCTTCCCACCAAAGGTGGTCCCTATTTTTCTACTTGCATTTTTAACGTGCTTTCAAACTGCTAGGTTGGCAGAAGCTGGGACAAGTCATGGGAGCTTACCCTGTTACGTAGCACTTGGGATTCGAACTACTGAACTGCCAACCTTTCGATCGACAAGCTCAGTGTCTCAGCCACTGAGCCACGACGTCGCTATAAAATTCTGTTGCTATATAATAAAAACAGTATTGGCCTGCATGACTTCGGTTTCCTAGTCTGGTCTTCCTTGAAGTGTTTACAGTTTGAAGACTTCCCAGTAAGGAAAAGAAAGCTTTCTACATCACGCAGTAGCCTATTCTATTGGCTGATAGCTGGAACTGTAAGGAATATTCTTCTGAAACACCTTTCTTGTGGTTTTGATGGTTCTGGTCTTGGTCCAGATCCTACCCTATGGGGGAATAAAGAAACTCCCTCTTTGCTGAGATGGTAATATGGCAAGGTTGAGTCCTCTGCCTTTTCTAGATCAAAGTTGCATCAGTTTATAGGACAATAGACAGCAGAAGTTTAGACTGAAGTACCTGGGGTAGCTGAGAGAGAAGGTCACCAAAATCAAGATGACAAGCTTCAATTTTGCAATTGAAGTCCCACTCCTTTTTAATGTGTCCACATAAAAAATTCAGTTGGGGCTTTGATTGTGTTGGTGCACCTGACACTTTGGCTTTTCACATGCACTCACACCCCTGATGTGATTCATTCTTCCTTTACACAACTTTGATGTGACTCTTTCAATCCTGGCCTTGTCACTCCATTCTTAAACAATTGAAATCACAGCAGAGCCTTGTGGTTGTGGTCATTTGAAATTGCATTTATCCTGGCCAGGGCTGATTCTTTGACATAACATTATTATGTTGCTATATTGTATATGCTTCCATATGCTTGGATACAAACACATATCAAGTAAAGATGCTACAAAAGATTCTGTCCCTCAAAAATGATGGCAAGTCCCAAAATAGATCGAGTTTAATTTCCTTTGAACTGAGTTGACCCCTGCTAATTTTATGGACTCTATCTTATTTCACAATGTCTTTCCGACTTCAGGTCCAGTCTCTAACGGTGGCTTTTATTGTGGTGTCTCAACCTAGTTCAACCTAGTTCAGTCCTGTTTTATTTTCTTCATCTAATCCAAGGTTGGTGTAGTGGTGTGTGGACATGACCTTGGGAGATGGGAGGAAGAGCCACAGCTTACACAAGTGATGGCTAACCTTTTTGCCGTCGTGTGCCAAAAGCATGGGGAGTTGGGTGGGTGTCGCACATGCGCGTGCCCAAACCCATAATTCAATCCGCCCCAGGCTGTTTCCGGCCTCCAGAGGGCCTCTGGGAGGGTGGGGTGGGGAAGACCGTTTTCGCCCTTCCCAGGCTCCTAGAAAGCCTGGGGAGAGTGAAAAAAGGGCCTTTGGGTCCCACTGGAAGTTGGCAAATGGGCTGCTTCCAGCCTCTGGGGGTGGGGGTCGGGAAGGCTGTTTTCGCCCTCTCCAGGCTCCTAGAAAGCCCCTGGAGCCTGGGAAGGGCAAAAAATGGGTGTCCCCCCCCGGAGGCCCTCTGGAGCAGGGGTGGGTTCTACTTACCTTTACTACCAGTTTGCAGTGGGGTTTTGCTGACGTTGGGTTCGGTGGGTGGAGCCTCCCGCCAGTTTTACTACCAGTTCTATAAAACTGGTGCGAACTGGGGGGCAACCCACCACTGCTCCGGAGGCTGAAAACAACCTGTTTCCCAACTTCCGGTGGGCCCAGAAAAACCCGAAAATCAGCTGGCCGGCACGGGCATGTGCACTGCAGCTGAGCTAGGGCAATGCTCGCATGCCCACCAATATGGCTCCACGTGCCACCTGTGGCACACGTGCCATAGGACTTAGACAATAGTGTGATAAACAAAGGATGAGGTCTCAGAAGGGACTCTCCCTCGTTATGTGGAGAATAAAAGTAAGGTAGGGGAGATGTACATTCAGACTTGCAAGACTCTGTAATGTAACGTTACAATAAGGATAGTGTTAGTATTCATGGTTGGTGCTTTCTGTCTAGGTTATCTCAATGGTCTGATAGTTGGCTCTCTGGTATAGAGCAAACTATAAATATTGTTAATAATGTTGTTTTGGTTTTCAGCAGATTGGACCACTGGGGACAGATCAAAGGGTCTCCCTTTACAATAGCCCTATGTTCAACAGCACTGGACAAAATTGTTCCTCCTTTCTCCGGTCATTATCTCTGTTATTCTTCTTAAAGAATACTTTTTAGTTAAATAAAGGACATCTAGACAAACAGGCTCCCGAGATCTTGCCCAAGAATGCATGTGTGTGAGAGAGGCAAAGAACACACAAAAAGTTCACACAAGTTTCATGAAGTCAGTTACAAAGCTGGGTGTTTATTCATTTTGCAAGCTACCTTGATTAGCTTTGGTTGCTTTTGAGTGTGCAATGTGTGTGTGTGAGAGAGACTCTTACTGTTGTATGAAAACAGGGGGTTTTTTTGATAGCAAGGTTGCCAACCCAGACTGTTCAGTGATTACGTGATAGGCATATTGTGTGAACACAGCCATGGATGCTGTTAGGTTAAGTGGGAAAAAACAGGAAACAGAAAAGACACAAAGAAACTAGGAGGAAGCAGCTCCAGAAGGCAAGTTTCCCAATCCAAAGGCTTCTTCTCCTGTGCCAGGGCTACATTTGGACTGAAACAATCCATTTTTACTTTCCAGGAACATTATATCACACCCAACTGATGTTCTGCAGCCCGTTTTTCAGAGCTGCTGATCTTTGCAGGTATGTCTGGGCCAGGGGTTGGCAACCTTAAACACTCAAAGAGCCACAGAGGTCCTAACCGGAAGCCCCCGTTCAATTCTGGAGCCGACCGGAAGTCTGGTTCCCCCACATAGAGTTTCCTCCTAGCATGACGTCCTATTTCCTCTGCCTGTCCTAACTGAAAGCCCTATCAATTGTGGAGCCGACCAGCAACAGGGAGCCACAGCAGAGGGATGAAAGAGCCACATGGGGCTACAGAGCCATGGGTTGCTGACTCCTGGTCTGGGCCAACATCACCCAAAAAAATGTTTGGGTTTTTTCCCCTTCATATTTTCCCCCTGCTTGCTTTACAAGCAGGGCATGTTTCAAAAATAAATCATAATATGTTAAGCTAATATTGACCAAATCCTTCCTGAGTCAAATCTGTTGGAATGCAGAGAGGGATTTGCGTGAAGAGTGGAGGCCTGTTCAAGGCGAAGAGAAAGAACAGGGAGAGGCTAGAATAAAACACATTTTGTTTTTCCCACATTTTGATAAAGGCATGCCTACCTTTCCTCCTGTGTCTCCCTTCTCCCCTTTTGGGCCTTCGGCACACTTCAAAAACAAACAAAGAAGGGTTAGGATGGCAACATAGGATACAGATGGAAAAGAGGAAAAGCAGAAGAGGCCAAGTTCTCATGAGTCTCCTTAGAGTAGACTCACCTGTAATGGAGCCTCAGGTGAGATCCGGACACAGTCAGCACCCTGAAGGGAGATCAGAAGACAAAGCAATCAGAGGACAATTGTCAAACCATTTAAAGCACAAGTCAACCCAGAAAGTAAGATCCACTGATAAATTCTTTAATAGACTTACGGTCAAGAATATACAAAATCTTGGGAACAAAATAAGCTAAAAGCTCAGTGCTCATTTATTAAAGGAAGAGAATATTTGTAGCTCAGGAATGAATTGTGGGGTCCTTGATGGTCTACTGTATGAGCTTGGTTGTTTTCTTTCAGACTTTTCACTACCTGATTAGGTAATATCCTCAATGCTAGACGGGAGTGTGGTTTGCTCTCATTTTATACACAAATGGTGTGCTCTGTCAGTTTTGGTGAGCCTGACTGTAGTAGTTGCTGGATTAAGCTGTTTTTTGGTGTTACCTCAGGAAACAAAACAACCAAAGTACCTCCTCACCAGCAATCAACACCCAAATGAGCAGAGATTAGCACCAACATCTTATTTTATTTACTTATTTATTACTTTTTTGTTGCTGCCAATCTTGCCACATTTTACAATCAAGAAGTAAACAATACAGCGGCTCGAATAACATAGGCACAAAAATGGAAACAGGAAGAAACACCAACAGATGAAGAAGTGATAAAAAAAGTTTTAGAATGTGCTGAGATGGAAAGATTAACAAAAGAAATTAATGAAAAAGAAGAGACAGATTACTATATAATTTGGAACAATTGGTATGAATGGCTTGAGAGCAGAAATAAAGAACAACATAAATAGGGGAGAATATAAAATGTAAAATATGTATGCAATATGCTAATTGTTTTAAGAGGGAAAAAGTTAAGCATTAATGGGTTTTTCAGGCATCTGAAACAAATATATAGAAATGTATAAAATTAAGGCTATTAGGATTAGAAAATACTTTGTAATCAATCAAAAAGAGGACAATGAAGAAAATGAAACAATATGAGAGACATGGGAGGGGGGGGGAATCACAGTGGAAAGCAGACTACGAAGAAACACTTGTTAAAAAGAGGATATATTTATGTGTTGTATGTTATGTGTTTGTCATAATGTGTAGTAATCAAACAATACAACTTTTTTTTTAAAGAAGAAGTAAACACTACTCCAATCAAGGAACTACCAACTCAGACAAATAAGCTAATACATCTAGCACCGAGGAAGTTACCTAGCTGGATAAATGAAACATCTGCCAGGAAACAACCAGGCTCAGAGAGCACCGAGGAGCCCACAGCTCATTTATTAATTGTACGAAATGTGCTGGTTACCAATTTGCTTCCAGGTCCAGTTCAAGGTGTTGATCCTTACCTTTAAGGCCCTTTATGACATGCATCTGGGATATTTGTAGAGCCACCTCAACCCAGTGGGATTAGCCCACTCGACTTGCACCAACAGAAGAGGCTTACTGCAGACCCTGTATTCTAAGGAATTTCAGATGGTGGGTCAAAGAGAAACCTTTTATCCCCTACTATGGCCCCTGTCCTGTGGAACAGTCCACTGCTGGAGGCGAGAGCTGCTTCCACCCTCTTGGCCTTCGGGAAGGGCTTCAAAACCTAGTTTAGGTGAGTCTTTGCTGCATGTGGTTGGTGGGATAAGAAGAGCTCACCCCATGCCATCTGCCCCCCTTTATTTTAGTTTTTATACAACTCTTTTTTGATTTTTTAATGTTTTATATTTGTATCATTTCTAAGCCACTCAGAGTTGCTGTATCAGTGAGGTGGATTGTTTATTTGTTTGTTTGTTTGTTTGTTTATTGTATTTTTCGGAGTATAAGACGCACCTTAGTTTTTCGGGAGGAAAATAAGAAAAAAGCTGATTGGCAGGTCGCTGGGCCTTCCGGAATACCCCCAATCAGCTGTTCCCAGAGGTGAATTTTAGCAACAGGTTCCTTGGTTGTGAGCTCTGTGCCTTGGGGGTTTTTTTTGCTTTTTTTTTCTGCCTCTGAAACTTCTGAAACTCTGTATCAGAAAAAACTTTTTTTCCTGCCTCTGAAAGCCTCCGAAACAGAGCTTCAGAAAAAAAGCCTCTGAAGCTCTGTTTGGGGGCTTCTTTTCTGAAGTTCAGTTTGGGAGCTTCTTTTCTGAAGCTTCATTTCTGATGCTTCTTTCAGCCTCTGAAACCTCCATTTGAGAAGCTGGGTGGGGCTACATTCGGAATATAAGATGCACCCAGATTTTCACCCTCTTTTTTGGGGGGGAAATGTACGTCTTAATACTCTGAAAAATATGGTGTTTGTTTGTTT